>OY720640.1:136122045-136727408 GCA_963169105.1 Ceriagrion tenellum
AGTGGTAATAGATTTGATTTGCATGCTTTCGCGATCGAAGAGATAGGGATGTGAGAGAATAAGAACTTATTTTCTGGAAATTCCGTCAGACTATGGTTTTCGGAAACAGAGATGTTGGGTGTGTCACATTTAATACCTGTTTCATTCATTGATAAAAAGTAGTTGAAGACATTTAAGTGAACATTAATAACATTGTTTTGTTTTGACTGTGAATATCAAGGTGGAGAATAATCTTCCACATCGTTATGGCATATTTCTGTTTTTCAAAGGTGTTTTTGAAGTATACTCCTTTGGTTCTACGAATTATTTCTTTCACTCGCTTTCACCGTTCTTTGTATTCTGTGTACACAGCAGGGACCCCGAACGTCTATACAAAGCGTGTGCCCCAATTCTTTCTTTGATTTTTTTCCTTAAATTCTGGAGTAGGCCATGGCTAATGAGGGCGAGTAACTCATACCATCCTCATAGGAGGATGAGCATCAAGGGTATTTAGAATAAAAATGTTTAGCATCTCTCTTTTTTTCAGTTTCTCCAAGTTCATTGATGACACAATAGTTACTTTTTCAGAAATCAGTACAGAATTGTTCTTGGCATTATCTTGGAAAGACATAAATTCTAAAGGTTACCGTTTTTTGCTCGAAAATGGGAGTAATCATCTTAATATTTATACATTTCTTAAAAATTATGCTGGATCTTGATGCTGCTCAGGGAGAACGGGAACATATTGTGATGCTAATAAGAACATTAAGGTCTTCTTTGATGTTGATTCTGATAATTGTGGATCCTGACTCTCTCCTCAGAAGTATTTTACCTCCTTTGACGCAAGGATATTTAACTTTACCCCGTTTTTATAATTCTCTAGCCATAGAAAAGATCTTTCGAGATCTTTAGAGAAGAGCTTATTAATGTTAGGGACTCATCAATGAATGCCAGGTGAGTATAATCGTCAGAGATTCCTAGGTCGCCGGTATTTTGTACTTTTCGAGCCCTCTGTTTGCTTATGGAAGCATCTCAAATACTTTGCCTAAAGAAACGAACAAAAATTGGTGGATCTCCGGGGGAGTCTTTAGTGATTTGCTTATATGTGGGCCGAGACATGTAATCAATATCTTCCAATTTTACTTCAACTTCTAGAACAGTCCAGAGCTTGAGGATAACACTTTCTAATCCAGCTTCAAAGCTTGGAGGAAAGCCTCTAATTATTAAGGTATTTCTTTGACTCTCTTGCTCGTATTATTTTCTTTTTGCTTCTAGCTCATTCAGTTTATTTCTCAAAGAACAATTTTCGATTTCAACTACTTCAAGTTTTCGGCACATCAAGGACAGTTCCGTTTGCATGGAAGCTGACTAGTCCGTATGATCGTTCAAAGTAGCACTATTTGTACTTACCACTATAATGATTTCGTCTTTCTGGTTCTGGA
The DNA here is from genome assembly GCA_963169105.1 of Ceriagrion tenellum. Lineage (NCBI taxonomy): Eukaryota > Metazoa > Arthropoda > Insecta > Odonata > Coenagrionidae > Ceriagrion > Ceriagrion tenellum. The sequence goes on from OY720640.1 coordinate 136,123,467, forward strand.
TGGAGCTTTTCCTCTGCAACATTTTTTTTCAGCATAATGGTTACACCCTCCGCATTGGAGGAAGAGGTGGCTGCGGCGACTGCGGATTCCGTTGAATCCATCCAAAATTGGATTCTCTCAAAAAGTTCAAGATAATTTTTTTTTCTACATCGTTGCTCGTCCCCTACCACTGTATTTGACATCCTAGTATTTTTTTATTTCTCGCATCCTCTTAAATACCGCACAGCACACAGTACTGCGCTCTTCGGCCATGCCATTGTTAAAGTCAAATCAAATTGTTTATTCCTTGTAGTGAGTGAACGCTCGGAAGAGGGCACGAGAGCGCCGTGACTCAGCCCAATTATAACTTAATATCTTAACTATACTAATATATATATATATAATAAAAAAACAAATGTCACAGGCGTGACTGGTAGACACAGAGAAAACACAGAAAAGAAAAACTCACAGATTTGTTTATATATATTTCGGCGAACACAACCGCCTTCGTCAGAAATTAGTAGGTAGGCACTACTGGAAATGCGAAATGGAATAAGGAACGTAGAGGACGTGAGTCCTCTACGTTTTTGCGACCAAGGTGCTAGTGGCACCGAAATATCAAGAAACTCTGTGTGTTCATTTTTGTGTGTTTCTCTGTGTTTATCGATTGCCTTCCTGTGGCAAACCGTTTATATATATGTATATATATACCTACTTATTTCTGAAGAAGGCGGTTGTGTCCGCCAAATATATATAAAAATATCTGTGAGTTTTTCTTTTTTTGTGTGTGTTCTATGTGTAACTGCCAGTCACGCCTGTGACATTTAAAAAAAAAAAAATATATATATATATAATAATCTTAACTGTACTAATTTTATACGTTTTTTTTTAGATCGACCTAGGTTTCCACTCGTTTTCCTTATCATCTACATCTACATCTACGTCATACCCTGCAAGCCACCCAAAGGGTGTGTGGCAGGGGGTGCTTTCGCACCAGGCATGCATGAATGATATGGTAGAACACCGACATTACATTAAAAACCCGCGTACCACACATGCAAAGCGCCAATTACAAATCTAATACCCAAGAAACATTCTATCTCCAATCGTTCTAACATGCAAGGGATACAAAGACTACTACTACAGATTCAAAATATCATGCATAAATAAGAACATCATTATTTACATCATGCATAAATAAGAAAGAGGAGAATATAATGAGAAAGATTAACTGATTATCGAGGTAAATGACCATGATTATGACATTAACTTGTTGAAACCATGGCCGATCATAGTTTTGAAGATGGTAAAAAGCTTAAAATGCTCATCATGAACACGTCTAAGTGAGCAGCATGTCCTTTTGTCGTCTCTTTCTAGCATTGCACGTCCAAGTCCCTGTATCTGTTTAGCGGCATAGCTTTCCAGGGCTCTCTGTATGCTCTTTAGGTACGTACTGCGGAGATCAATCAATTTTCTAAAGACTGATGCCTCGTTGATGCAACCATTCATCTCTGTCATTTGCCATTCGCTTCAGTCCCATGCAGTCGAGGCATCCTATCTTCTTCTTGATCTCGTCCAAATATTTTTTCCTCAGCCGTCCTCTTTCTTTATTCCCTAGTTTTTTCCCTTCAAGAATGTTTGTTATAAATACATTGTGTCTGAAGACATGTCCAATAAATTTTCTTTTTCTTTTTTCCATCGCTGCCAATTATATTCTCTCTTCCTGCACTTCCCTTAAAACTTCCGCATTTGTTTTTCTTTCCGTCCAGCTTGTTCTTGTCATCTTCCGCCATATCCACATTCCAGCAGTCTCTAGTCTAGTTCTTTCTAATTTGCGTAAAGTCCAACTTTCGCTTCCATACCGCAGTGTACTCCATACAAATGTTTTTTCAAAAGATTTTCTAATATCGATATTCATATGTTTACTGGTTAAAATATTTTTCTTAGTCATAAATGTCTGTTTTGCCACAGCAATTCGTCTCTTCACTTCCATTACACATCATCTTGTCCTGTGTAATTATACTACCGAGATAATTAACTGCGGATATAAATGTGGTGAATAAGAGGGGAAGCTGTCTCCATCTCGGCCTCTAGTCTCATCTCCAAGATGCAAGAATAGAGACAAGGGCGCCGAGTATCGGACGGCGCGGCGCTGCTCTGAAGACACCACCTGACGCTTACTATTGAATCAGAAGAGCTGATCACGACCATAATCGGAAATTCTTCTATCCTGTCATGTATATTTCATATTCTCTCCTGAGGTGATCGTAAGTAGTATAAGGGGCTTATTTAGGAATGAGTTTTTATCTAGGGAAGCGGAAATATTTGTGTACCGAAGTATTCTCCTCCTAACTTTATTATGTGGCGACGAAGACTAGATCTTGGAAGTCAGTATAAGAATGAGACTTGGCTAAATTGAGTAGTAATGGAGTATATGAGAAGTCGTTAAGAGAAAAATGGGATGGATAGATCCCACTGTATGAGGCGAAAAGCCTTGGAACAGCATCTTAAATGATGAACAAAAGATTTTGTACTGTTCACTTTATTTCTACTTAGTACTAGACAAGTTTTGTTTGTTACCCAGTCATCATCAGGTATAGGTTGTTTTTTTAATTTTGCCTGATAATGACTGCAATAGAGTCAAAACATATGTAGTACCAAGTTGTAATAATATGGACCGTGCGAAATCTTTCGTTTATCACTTGGGATGGATACGGTAAGGAATGAACGAATTATGAAAGATGTGGGTTGGATGCTTCAGTAATGGACATAGATGAAAGGAGTGTGCTTCTTTGGTTTTTCTATTTCAAGAGAGTGGATGGGAGCCGAATAACTAAACAGATATATGATAGAGGTGCGAATGGTATGTGAGGAAGAGGTAGACCACGCAGGTCATAAGTGAATCTTGTAGATGAGACTTTATGGAGGATAAAAAATAGGAGTGTTAAGAATTGAAGAGCGTTTATAAAGCAATGCATGAGTTTATGAGGAGCAAAGGAAGCTGTTTAGGACACAAGGATGAAATTATTATCAATTGTCAACCAATTATCTCCAGATGACGGTAAAAGTGGAATTATTTAATTTTCCTCTCCATAAAGTGTTGATCATGTGTACGATATATCGGACGAATCTAAATGCCTCTTTTTAGGTACAAGGCCATCCTTGGTTGTATTACTAACACTACTGACATTTGAGATGGTGAATTATGCACAAATGATATCGGACGGTCTACTTAAATTCAACTTGTACAACACGTGTTTCAACCTACTAGCAGTTATTATCCAGTGCCTGATGGTCCTTTGTGTATCATTTACAGTTCTGGTCTACAATATCTCGCCTAAAATGTGGAATTTACTAAGAAGGAGACGTTAATTGCGAGAATCTGGCTTCTGGTAAAAACTCTACCACGTGAGAGGCCAACTTGCAATCCACTTTAACTGATCTCATTTCGAATCATTACATTGCTAAAGAGTGAATCCATTTTTCTCTCATGGAATCTCTTCCGAATATTCCCCACCAGTCCATGGCAGTGAAGATGCGTTGGACAGTGCACCTCAAGGGAATAAAGAAAGAGACCCGTTCGACAAATGAGTGGGGAAACAGTGGCGAAGATGAAGTTTTGGAGAGTGAGTTTTTCATCGCGGGAGCGGGGATTAAGGGGACACAGGGAGAGGCTTTAAACGAGAGAAAACGAAAGGAAGAAAATTTTTCCCAAGTAAAACTTTCCCTTAATGAAAGGAATCATTTTCTCACTCCATCTTTGCCAGCTAAGAGACAAAGCCGAGCCTAAAAACCTTTCTCTTATCTCTGGTTCATTTTCCTCGCCATCTCTTGGACACGACTCCTCTTGTTGAGCCTTTGATATCCACAAATGCTTTTGACTACAGTTTAGCGGCATAAAAATCCTTTTTTATACTTTATTTCGTGTTCTAGATGTATTCGAGGCAAAAATTCTGTGGTCAAAGTCGCTTTTCTCAAGGTTGCTGTATTACAGAAAAGGTTCCCCTAGGGTCGTATGTAGAAGTTGGTTGATGGAAAAGCTGTAATTGAATATCGAAAAATCGGTTGTTTATGACGCGAATTTAAGCTATTTTTTCAATTATCAAGCTTAGGTATATACTGGGTATGTACATCTCTGGTGACATAAGCCACAGTAGCCATTGGACAGATGAGTGAATAACCCATGAATTTCACAGAGAATTTTAATAAAAATCTAGGAAATGTCATTCTCTTTGCTGCGCAATTCAGGTCTTAGTAAACATTAATGCAAGCAATTCAAACGTCATCATGTTCAAGAGAGAAACAAAATGATGTATTTTGTTGAAAAATTGGCAATTTTATGCTATTTTTACACGTAACCTAATGGCACTTAACATATATTTCGAAAAAATTTGATTACACATGTACCTACAGATTGTACATATATTAGGGTGGGCTAAAATTTCGAAGTGTTGAAATTTTAAGACGTTGAATCTACATATTTTTCTTTTGATGCAAACAGAGCGTATACAAAATTTGGAGTTAATCAACCCCCAGAAACCCGTGCCGCAGGGGTGCCAAAATTTCAATTTTTAAAGGTGAAAATTGCTTTTTTTCTAATCGGATACAAATGGTAAATGTCTCTATATTTTCTCTGTGATAGGTACATGCAGCCTTTATAGACATTTGATGAAACTAAAATATCAATAAATTGCCGTTTATATTATATAAATAATGGCAATTAAAACACGAGATGGCTCAAAACGGAGGGTAAACACGTCACGTTTACGCGCTGTTCAACTTTTGGAGGTAACCCCTAAATTACTCATCGTCTTTCGGGTTTTCCTCAATGCAAATAGACATTAATACTAAATAAAATGGAATGCTACTTATTAACCGGATAAGTTAGTTCTATAGAAAATTTTCCTCGCAATAAATATTAACCAAATTATATGTGCAAGAAAAGCAATGTAGAGATTTCACTGTGGATTTGTTGGCATAAGGATCCTTCATATATAATTACCCGTAACCAGACAGGAGTATGGCTTTTATTAATCCTGATTACCTTGTTAAGCATGCATGAACAGTGGATGACCAATATTTCGATTTCAATATTTTTCGCGCTAATAGGTTTGAAAACGTAACCAAACATCTTGAATTTCCTGAGGCCATCCCAGAAATCTCTATGTTTCTAATTTTACACCATATCTTTAAAAAATCTTCTGACGGTATACTATATATATAGAGTGTAACAAAATCCGATGAACCGTATTGTAATTAGCCTCTGCGAGTTTGAAGTGAGGATGTCTCTTGGCTTCTCCACTTGAATTTACTCCATTAAGAAGAGTAGCTACTATTTTTTTATAGTTTAAAGCAAATGATAAATCATAGTTATAATGTGTCCAATTTTTTCTTCCTGATAAAATAGTTGACCATTAAATGTCTTCATGAGTGAAAAAAACTCGTTAACGAATTATGGCTGTTATGTTAAGAGTAAGTCCTGAGAAATTTTTAACCCAATATTGGATAAATTGAACAGACTCAGACGTTACTCGGTGGATCCGAAATGTTGACGAATATGAGAAACAGTCGTTGAGTCCACATATAAAAAAGCTTTTTTATAAATTAAGGATCAAAATGTTGTGCACTTATTTATTAAGTACAGATTAAAGTTAACGATCTAGTTTGCATGACAGTCAAGAATAGAAAGAGGCGAACCAGGAAATATTGAGGAATAGAATATGAAGTGGCTGCGTGAAGGTATCCGCTATATCCCAGTAGAAATCCAAGTATGTCACAAGGGTTGGTGAAGAAGAGAAAATACTCAGAAAAATGCAATTGGTGACGTTTTGCCCTACGCTGGAGTTGTAACGTCTTATGAAGCAAATGCCAAGTGTGTGCATAATGAAGAACTAAAAACACGTACAATTGACGGATCCAACCCTCTTTATGCTTCCACATAGGCGATTACTTAAGAATAGATTTTTAAGCTGTACAAATCCCTCGTCACTCAATGATCTTCATTAACAGCCCCCGGTGCATGGAATTGCATTCCTTTTTGGAGATTTTTCAATAAAGAGTATGTTGTTCTCCAGGAACTAAAGATGGTTATGAATATGTAAAAGTTTTGATTAGAATGAAATATTTTAAAGGTAAATACTCATTGTAAGACGACTCATTGTGTAAAAGGTACTTGACGTCTAATTTTAATGAATGTCATTAATTTTTTTCGGTCTACCTTTCAAACCAACAGAAATTTCGAAATCCATAATTCCTGTCACAAATTACTTATCATCGATTCCTGGCTGCTTGATCAAAAACAAAATGAAAATGGGTATGTCTGGTCTTGAGCTTGACTCTGCTGATGCTTGGTACTCCGCTTATGAGACAAGGTAATGCTTCAAATTGTGGCTTGCGATGCAAATAAGATCAATCGTCAAATCTCACTCTTAGGTCACAGACACCATAAGAACACACAAAAGGTTTAAATACTTTGCACCCAGGTGCTGAGTATGTGCGGAATATAATGATAACTTCAAGAAAAATGTCAGGGAGATTGTCATATACAGTAAGAATTATCTGTATTATATGACGTGGAATCGGTTCAAACACTTTTCACTAGTTAGCTAATATCTATGTCTTTTGTCATTATTGACACAGCTAGAGCCATTGGTGTGCTAGTTTCAGAATATAGGGTGGGAATCTCCATTAGCAGAAAATTCTCTTCAGGCCTTGACCGGGAAAGCTTGTGTTTCCCTGAAAATTTCACGAATTGCAAAAGATTTTCTTACAGAAATCGCGTGCAGCGCAGTTGCTGATGTTGTACATAACCTCTCGTAGGGAAGTTAACTCCCACCAGTTGCTTATCACCATTATCAACCAATATCAAAATTTCTTGCCAATGCATATGCTTTCCTTTAATTCCATCGATAATATTTCCCAAAATCAATACAATATCTATCAAGACACTTAAGTATATGCTACACACGCACAATGGAACACAAGAAATCAGAAATATCTGAAATTTGCGACGGAGTCAAAAACATGAAATGATGAAAAAATGTAACTGAAACGACTTCTCAAAATTACTTAAACTGAGAGAAATGCTGCCATGAAATGCTTTATATCGAATAATAAATTGATCTATAACGTTCTAAGAATGCACATAAGAAATGTCTACTATGCCTCAATGAATGCTAAAATAACACAAAGTTTTTGTCAAACATAATGTCATGTCTATTAGGTCCTTACTGTGATATACAAATTAAACTAAAGCCTTCATATTCATGTTAACACAAATTATACACTTAATGAAGTTTAAATGTAGCTCAAGTGGTTTTTAATTATTAGTTGCATGCAGAACTGGGTGCCTGCTGAAAAACATGATTTATTAACTTTTTTATTAAACAATAAAACATTTTTCTTGCAAACTCTTCTTTTACTATATATTTTTTATTACTTACATCTACATCTACATCTACATCTACGTCATACCCTGCAAGCCACCCAAAGGGTGTGTGGCAGGGGGTGCTTTCGCACCAGGCATGCATGAATGATATGGTAGAACACCGACATTACATTAAAAACCCGCGTACCACACATGCAAAGCGCCAATTACAAATCTAATACCCAAGAAACATTCTATCTCCAATCGTTCTAACTTGCAAGGGATACAAAGACTACTACTACAGATTCAAAATATCATGCATAAATAAGAACATCATTATTTACATCATGCATAAATAAGAAAGAGGAGAATATAATGAGAAAGATTAACTGCCTGCCTATTGTCAATACTCGAACTATTCATGACGACGATCACAGCTGTTATGGTCCCGAATGGTACGCGGAAAAAATGACATTTTATACCTATCGGTTCTACAATCTAGCTCTCTAATTTTATTGGCGCGATCTAATCTGCCGTAGTACGAAGGGGTTAATAGTATGTTTTTTACGTCGTCAGTAAAATGATTTTCCTGAAATTTATTTAGGAGGTTAAGCCTATAATTTAATCTACGCTGTGATAGCGATTCCCATCCTAATTCTTCTAACAGTCCAGACACACTAGCCAACTTATCGTAGCATCGTTTCACAAACCTAGCTCCTCTTCGCTGTACGCGATCTAACTCTGATATCAAGCCCGTTTCGTATGGATCCCATACACTAACAGCATATTCCAGATGAGGCCTAACGATTGAAAAATAACAACGTTCTTTCACTTTCTCATCACATTTTCCGAGTACTCTCTTGATAAAGCCTAGCTTCCTATATGCTTGACCGCATATTTCCCTAATATGTTTTCCCCAAGATAGGTCGTGACTAATTGTGACTCCTAAGTACTTAACAGACTCGGCGTGAATAATTTCTGTATTTTTAATTCTGTATGCCCTAAATGGCCAATTTTTCTTTTTCCAAAAGCTGACTGCTACGCACTTTTTTATGTTTAGTTCCATCTGCCACTTTTCGCACCAAGCATGAATAGCAAGTAGGTCGATTGTTAACGAGTCGCTATCTTCGGAATTGTTAATATCCCTATACACAACCGCGTCGTCTGCGAAGAGTCTAAGCTTACTTTTAACGACGTTACTAATATCATTAATGTACAAGAGAAATAAAAGTGGACCAATTACACTTCCCTGAGGAACACCCGATGTAACGCTAACTGTGTTTGACATGATACCGTCTATGACAACCCTTTGTTCCCGCCCATGTAAGAATTGATTAATCCAACTAATAATGTTTTTATCTATTCCATATGCTTCTAGTTTTGAGAGCAACTTAACGTGAGGTACCTTATCAAAAGCTTTCCTAAAATCGAGGAATATCGCGTCAACTTGGACATTATTTTCACCCGAGAGCAAGATGTCATGAACGAAGAGGGCCAATTGGGTTTCGCAAGATCTACCCTTTCGAAATCCGTGTTGGTTATTTATTAACAATTCCTCCCTATCTAAATGACTCATAATGGAGCTTACGATTATGTGTTCAAATACCTTACAGGAAATGGATGTGAGAGAAATAGGCCTATAGTTACTAGGGTCTTCCCTGTCGCCGCTTTTGAATATAGGTGTGACATTTGCTACTCTCCAGTCCTTAGGCACTACATGATCTACTAAAGATTTGGTAAATATTAATTCTAAGTAAGGCGCTATGTCTGATGCCATTGTTTTATATACGCGAGCAGGTATTTGATCTGGACCGGGGGATTTGTTGGGGTTAATATTTTTTAGCTGCTGTTCTATGCCGCGACAATTTATAATAATTTCAGGCATACATGTTTGGGAACGAACTGGCTGCGGATCGAAAAGATGTGGTGTATAAGTACTGAAAATGCTTTTGAAGAATGAGTTTAACGAATTGGCTTTTTGTAGACTGTTGGTTATCTTTTCCCCTTCTACATCTACATCTACGTCATACCCTGCAAGCCACCCAAAGGGTGTGTGGCAGGGGATGCCTTTGATATTCTTAAGCGTGTGTACTGTTGATTTATTTCCTTGAGTGTCCCTAACATACGACCAAAATGCCTTGGGATTATCGTTCAATTGTTCTCCCAGTAATTTACTTTTGAAATCAGCTAACGCCCTTCGGCACGCTTTTTTTGCTAAGAGTTTAGATATTTTGTAATTTTCGGTGACTGTGTATAGTTCTTCGGAGGATTTGTTAATTTTTGCCCTTTTTAACCTAGCATGACATGTTCTTTGGTGCTTTAATGTTTTTCTAACCTCCGCGTTATACCACCTAGGCTCTGCATTGGCTCTTTTCCATTTACTTGGTATGTATTTGCTAACTACTGATCGTGTAACGTTGAGGAAAGTATTCCACAAAACCTCAGTATTACTGTTGATACTTATTTTTTGAAAATTAGTAAATGACTTTTGGAACTCTCGTTTCATACCTTCGTAGTCAGCCTTATTATATAAGTATATTTTTCTTTGTGGATTGTGTTTCTTGATCATGCTCACGGAAAAATTAGCTTTAACTATCTTGTGGTCGCTTATTCCCTTATCCGTACCTATGTTTACAACCATGTGTGGAATATTTGTCGCTAAAAGATCAAGTGTATTTTTCCCTCTAGTTGGAGCAGTGACTAATTGATGTAGTGAGTGAGATGTGAATGTATACAGGAGTGACTCACAAAGGTCTTTGTCTTTCCCCCCAGTGATAAAACTGTACGTGTCCCAGTCTATGGACGGAAGATTGAAATCCCCACCGATTATAATATGACAGTCGTTTTTTTGAGTGGTTAATTTACTGAGTTGACTTTCTAGTTCTAATATTGAGGTTATATGGGTATCTGGTGGTCTGTAATATGCGCACACATAGATTGTTTTTGCTTTAGGATTTTGAATGGAGCACCATACGCTTTCTACCTGGTCGTCGGAAAATGACTCCCTCCTACTAATATAACAATCCTTCACTGCAATAAAAACTCCTCCCCCGGTCCTTTCCACTCTATCTTTTCTATAAACTGTGAATTTTTTTGGGAATACTTCATTATCTGCGATTTCGTTACACAACCAACTTTCCGTCCCTATAATTAAGTCTGCGTCAGTAGTTTCAATTAGATGGTAGAAGTCAGCTACTTTATTCCTTAAGCTACGGCAATTTACTACCACGACAGAAAAGGATTTATCAGTGAGCGTATTCCCGGAATGTGTATTCTCATTACAACTCGCTTTCTTAGGTATATTCAAAGTTACATTACTGCTATTTTTTGAAACTGGCCTCTTACTGTTCTCTTTAGACTTAACACTTTCTTGGATATTTTTTCTATTAAATATTGTTCGCGATGGTACCTGATTCGACCCATTAGCTGACCTACTCTCTGCCCTACCCTCTATCCTAAAAAAGGTCTACAGTGATCGAGTATGCTACTCGCTACACAGCTAGCTGCCTCGGCCGTGTAATGGACACCAGAACGGTTCAGAGGGGTCCGACACGATCGGATTGCCGGCCGAAGGTCGACGAAGGAGGCTCCAATGTCCGTGCAGAAGCGACGCAACCTCTGGTTTATGCCCTCCACTCGGCTCCAAACCAGGGGTCCACGATCGATCCTCGGGACAAGAGTACAAATTGCAAGCGTCATGTCAACCCCTTCGTCGCGACTTACCCGCTTCACTTCGGAGTCCAGTTCCCTGAAGGAACGCAGGATCTCCTCGGATCCACGGTCCATGGCGTCGTTAACGCCGACATGGGCCACAATCTGCAGACTTGAGCACTTCGTGCCCCGAACCGCCGCACCAACCGCCTGCGTCACCTGCGGAACACCGCCACTTGGAATGCACCATGACGTTACACGGTGGCTTATACCCTCATGGCCTGCCCTTTCCCGCAAAGGGACCATAACACGGCGGACGTTACTACTACCTATCACTACAATCCCCCCCTTCCCACTCTGACGACTCTTCCTAGGTGCCGGTCTCGGAGTAGGAGTAGGCACGTCAGGCACCTCGGAATTTCCATCCGAAAGCAACTGGTACCTGTTCGAAACGGGAATGGGAGGTGCCAAAGCATCTCCTGAACCACGCTTCAGAGTGACCTTACCTCCACTCCTCCGAGACACGACCCTCCAGACCTCCTGTTTACGGAGTTGTACTACCCCTTCATCGGAAGACGGACCTTCAGGCAAACTCTCGATCGTCCAGCCACTGTTAGCAATCGAGCGAACTCGTGCAGCCCGTAGGGCGCGGCGAACTTTCGAAGAGCGACCCAAATTTCCATCCACCTTCGGGACGCATACCACTCTTTCAACCTTAGACTGGAGTTCCCGCAGGATTCTCTCCAACTCGGCGATGCGGGCTCGGAGAACCGCACACTCGCCGGCGTTTTTGATCATCCCAACAGGTGACCTATTCGAAGACATCCTAGCACTACTCGCAATGAACTCCCAAGGAAAAAAGCTTAACTACAAAAAGATGGCTATACTCAAAAGAACTGAGCGATCCTAAGCTCGGTCACAATGGGCAAAGTAACAACAATACTTCTACGAAATAACTTTAACACAGACCTCACACCTGGCAAAGAGCTAACTAAAATACGAGATAAATAAGAACACAAACTCTCTAGCACAAAAGGTAACTGACTTTCACTTTTAGGACGCTAAAGATAGGGGAGGAAGGACAGGTGATGTCACGCAAGTGAGCTATGAGGGGTTGAAGCACTGACGAAGCACGCGAGAAAGATCTGTGTTTTTGGATTCACCCTAACTAAATGATATTATATTAAATAAGTGCAAAAGTAGTAATTAAAGAGGCTTTAACTGGCTATATGTATAAATTAGAATATCAGTCGATGGTTTTACAAACGGTCTTAGGTAAAGGTTTTTTAATAACGTTATATATACTATATAAAAAAGGGAGATGGAGAGTAAACTATTTAACGACTAGAAAAAAAAAACTATCAATCAACAAGAAAAGAAATGTAGTTAACTATTCAGTATCAGTAGACTAGACGTAAAACTAAAAGTTCAAAACAAAAGTTCTAAACTACTAAAGTTAAAAACAACTTCACAACTAAAATAAACAAAGAGTTTTCAATAACGATGATAAAAAGAATATTATAGACTCAGTAATAAAATATATGTACTTAAGTAAGAGTTAGGTTATAATAAGTTCTATTCTAATAAGATTCTTTTACTACCCGAACACCAGAATCATAAGCTAACGATATGCAATAACAATTTACGTACAATAGTATGAAAATATACGTGAGGATAAACAACAGAGATAACAAACTACAAAATGAAGATATGATAATAATTTGGCTTCTACTTATCACTACCAGCAAGCACTCTCGACAGACACACTCAGCGCACGAACCGGGATAACACGGCAGTGAAGAGATTCACTCACACACACAAATCACTCTTAACTAACACTAACAGAAGACCTACTATATAACGACCGAATAAGTGAAAAACGATACGATACGTGAATAACTTGGAATATATAACTAGGAGAAATAGAATTCACTACGGCTAATATATATATCACTACACTAAGGTTGCAGCTTCAAGGTACTGAGCAGCAGGTGCACAGCGAGCAGGTAGGCAGCCGGGAACCGGATTAGGGAGCGCTCCGAGAACACGTCCGTACCCTTCAAGAGCAGGCGAGTGAATGAACTTACACCGGCATTCACTCCGTGATATGACCCTCGGTGTCTTCCAGCTTTTGTACTCCTCATAATCTTTAGTGCCGTCTTTAGTTACCTCACATAAATTATCCTGAAGAACTTCAATTCTAAGAGTCTTGTCGTGGCTGGTGGAATAATGGCGGCACTTGTTGCATTCTCAGAATTATTGTACCCTTCTCTAAGTGATACAAATATTTATCGTCCATTTCGACATTACGTTTACCTGTTTATGCTAAGGCATTAGTTTGATGTCCCATTCAAATTCAGTTCTCCGTATCTATTATTCTGCTCTGATTTTATATCATTCAGCAACCTCTAATGAACTACACATAACACTCATTCAAGATCATATCGAGTTTTCAAATCTTTGCACGGACATTTGTGAGCGCGAAATAAACAGTTTCAGCGATTGAAATTGATTAACCACTCCTTAACCGATAAATTTGGTAGCACTTGAGTAATCGCAAATAGCTGATCACATCACTCCAAATTGGGTTTATCCCAAATTTCAACTCACATGATTGTATTTGCGAGAATATCCGTAGTGATTTATTATTTTCCACATTTTAACCGTTATAATGATAAAGTTATTTAACTTTCAACAAATTATTCTAGCCTGTCCGAGTATTATTAAAATTGTGGAATGTGGAAATTCATAATATGGCGAAGTCTTTGTTTATGATTTTAATGGGGCGTACACTGTAAAAAAAACTTAGAAGACGGTATTTTTATATCTATTCATAAACTTTACTCGTGTTTGCATGAATTATTTAAAATACACATATTTCTTCATGATGAATATTATAAGAGTATTTCTCGCAGTATCTATTTTTTCCATAAAACTAGTTTATATTTAATTAATTGTATTATGGTTATGTATATGGTTCCCACTTTACCCGATTAGTTGTATCAAATTGGGACTGCTGCACGTTGTCCTAATATGAGTCTCTATCTTTTCTCTATATGCAGTCTATTAGCTATACAAAACCTCAATTCAACTATTCATCTGGTGTAGAAATGGATGCACGGAATCTTTAATGCTTTCAAATCCATATTATTTTCTCCATATGAATCGAAATTAAATATTTAAAAAATAAAGATGAAAACCTTTACTAAAACCACTAGATTTATTAAAAAAGACCCAGGTTTTGATGTGCATTCACATCATCTTCAGGTAAATGAAGGCCGATGTGCAGGCCTCATATAGTTAACATTACCAGGTGAGGAGAGGAGGGGGAAGAGAAGGCAATACAGGAGGAGGGTGGTCGCGGGAGGGTAGGGGGGGCTAGGAGGAAGAGGAAGGGATTATAGCTTTGAGGATGGGGGAATAGGCAGGGAGCATACATTCATTAACAAGAAATTTATCACAGTTAACTTGGTTTAAAAAAATCTCTAGCTGTTCTAAAGCATTCAGCTTGCGTCTGTCATTTATAAAATGGAGAGGTGTCATGGTAAAATCACTTTTACGTCCGTGGGTTAAAAGATGTCTGGCGAAGTTGCTTCCGTTAAAGTTAAAATATCTAAAATCCCTTTTATGCTCCATTTGTCTAATTTCAAAATTTCTACAGGTCTGTCCAACATACTGTCCACCACATTCATTACATTTCATTAGGTATACACCACTTAATTTCTGAAGTTCAATGGGGTCCTTGCAGTTCACTAACAGTTTTTTCACACTATATGGTGTTTTAAATGCCATTTTATAACGGTCCTTCGGAAACAATTGCGCCACTCGAGAGGAAATCTCCCCAAAGTGGTTTTAGTAAAAGTTGTCATATTTATTTTTGAATGATGGAATACCACCAAGAGAGACTGACTAAAGTGAGTGAATCGAAATGGTTTTTTCTGCCTCTACATTTTGATTCCACTGTGTGAGACTCCGCAGAAATACTGAGAGAATGGCAGGGCGTGTTCAAGCACTAGACATGAACAAGGAGAATGAATATGAGAAAGGAATAAGAGGGAAAAGGGCGAGATTGATCTGTATGCTAATCAAATGTCTCATTGTCGCTCCTTTTTTGGTTATCTAACGATGCGTGGAAAATCAGAAATTTTTTACTACTGCCCGTTTGGCAGTTAATACCTCTAGTTTTGTTACTAATATCAGTTATTGAGGTATGGTACAGAATTAAAATTATATTTCTCCGTGATATATTAAAACTTGCCTAATATTAATTGTCCAATTATCTTATCGTGCTACATCTGAGTCTTCTAATGGCTTTCAAATTATTCCTATAACCACTTTGTTTTCATGTTGGAGTTGGTAACGCAGCATGCGGCTTGCCTTTGTATTTTGTAATTTTCCCCGACTTGATCTTTCTCTGTTGGGTCTAAAATATTCGTAGTATATTCGAGATATGACTTAATGAGAGCAAAATTAGCTCTCTCTGTCACTTTTAGCATTTAGAGACCTTTCCAGATTTCGCTGAACAAACATTGACTTAATAAAGGCGCCGAAAATGTTTCGTGTGTCCTCCGCACTAGGATCTGAAATACGGTTCATGGTTCAGTTTATGTTGCCATTTGACGCGACGATTCTCTCCTGCGTTTTCATTTTGACCGTAGATTGGCAATCGTATACTGACAGATACGTACCTGTATTCAACGCCTCAGTCTCATACTACGCAAAATACAATAACCATAGCGCAGTGTCTTCTCGGTAGAGGTTTTTAGCTATTCACACGCTTTCAGTCATCCTTAAAACAAGGTCTCGCTAATACAGGCATTAACAATCATTTTCTCCCCTCTTCGAATAAAATTCAGTCTAAGAGAAACATAATAAAAGCAATAAAATTAAAAATGTATGTACCTTTTCCATACGTCAACCATGTACTTTTGAAACGCTTCTTAGATTCTTATTTTGAAATCACAGCGAGAAAATAAAATAATCCTAATAACCACTGCAAGATTATATTTATTTTAATAAAAATTCTCTGAGAAAATCTATATTGCAATATGCTTAATTGTTATCAAAAGTAAATCATCACATTCAGTTTTTTTCAAGATTAAGTGTCCCACACATAATTCGAACAGCCTTTCTTCCTTTTATACCACTTGTTTCCCTTCCTGTTCAGAACTATCCCAATATCCTTTGTTGTCTTGAAGCTCTCCCTCCTACTTTTTCTGGAATTTCATCAACGTACATACATCAGCTCTACATCTTCCTCATTCTACTTTGAATTTTCTCGCCAACATTTAAAAGACCTTGTCACCAATGCTTCAATACTCTTTAACTAAAGAACTCTCTGCGTTTATTTTGTCACTTTTTCACATTTACTTCTCTAGTGTGAAATTCTGTCCGAAGTCTACCTACCTTAATCTACTTTAAGGATTTGCTTTCGTTCTATTTCATAAATAGGACCGTGGAATGTAAAGTCAGGTCACAAGCCATTATTGTGCTATTTTATGTAAAAAAAAACCTGTATAATTTCGTATAAAAACCACACATAAGCCACTAAATGGTCTTGTGGCCGAGGCTAAACGTGATTTATTATATATATCGGCATGTTACTATACGCAGTTACAAATATTAAAAAACGTTTAGTTTCGAATGAATTAGTCCATAATGGGCCAAAAGGATGTCTATACTTGATACTTGTTCATGTACGCAGACCTCTATTTGCAATATCACCACAGAAGACATCCCACATTGGCCCTGGGACAAGTGATCATGAAATTCAGCATTTTTCTAGTAAAGACTTCCCTAAATGGCTGGCTTCTCGTTTTATTTTACTCGACGCTTCGAGACTCTAGGTTATCTCTAAAACGCACAACTGTCGTCGGTCCATCTTGGAGCAGTCGAATCCAGGATTCAAGGCACAGCTCCTGACAGCGTTCCTCAATTCTACTTTACGCTTCCTTCACACGCACTCTTCGTGTAATATCATGAGTAAAATCACCTTTTCCTGAAGGATATCCGACATATGTTTGGATGTTTGCAGGTATGTCTGTGGCATTAAATTCATCATACTTGCTTATTCATAAAAGAGAGATCCATATCAACGCGTGTTCTTTTTTCTTCATAATAAAACGGCTGCTCCGCGACACCTGCGGTCGTCCCCTTTCACTGCTCGGGGAAATTTTTTTTTAAGGGGCATTAAATGCGCTCTCAGAGAGCGGTAATGCCCTCTCCTCTCTTGGCGGTGGAGAACGGCGCCGCTGCCTGGGAATGGATTTGAATGGAGGGATGGAAGGGGCCTTTAATTAATGCCGGAAATGGAGAAAGGAATGAATGAGTGGGAGAGAATTCCCTTTTAGGGAGACGCGAGAGGGAGGCCCTCTGGTGGAAGGGTTGAGAGATAGAGGTGAAACGGAAACAACGCAGAAACGCGGGGCGCCAGAGCTGGACGAAAAGAGCTGAGCTGCCGCCGCCGCCGCCTTCTAGGAAGTAGAAATGTGTGGAGCGGCATAAATAATTGAAGGAAGCGAACGGAGGGAGTGAATGTTTTAAATGCCCTCTTTTGGGAGCGGGCACGCATTAGGAGGCTGTGTGCCAGGAGGAGGAGGAGTGGGAGGCGCGGTGCGGCAGTGCTCCTCTCGTCGGCGATTCCGGGCGCCGTGACCGCGCCTCGCCAGCCAGTCCGCCTCGCCAGCCAGTCCGCCTCGCCGGCCTTAACCGTCGCTCGTGAGATGCCCCGAGCAAATGTAGCTCTGCGGTGCGGAGTCATTCGGCGGATATTTTAATATTTGAAAATTTAGCCTCTTTAACCCTTTTTCAAGGAGTCAAGGACGAGCAAGCTGCAGTATAAGTTGTAATGATTGCTGCCTATAGGCCAGGTTTAAATCTCTCTATCTCATCTTGTTTAAATGTTAATAATTGTTGAGTCGACAATGTTAAATTGAGATATTACCAATGTTTTGTGGTAGATATGGGTAGAAATCTTGTGCGACAACATTCTGATTTCTGAATTTCGGAAAAAAGGAGCCCCTCAGCATGAAAAATCAATGGGTGGAAAAGTAAGTTAATACCCTCTTTACAGCAACAGCATCTTTTTACTGCATACAGCAACTTTTGGAGGAACTTCCACGTCTTCCCTTGTTCTCAAAATGAGTTTTAACGAAAATATTGCAGAGGGAAAAACAACAAAATGAGTTCTGACGGAAACAATGAAAGAATTTTTAACGTGGAAATTGACTTTTTCTTTGCTGCACAAAAACTTCACATATCTTAATTTCTTCAACTCAAAACTTCATCAAAATAAAAGGAAATGCCAGCAATATTTGCGTATAGGGCTTAAAATTCAGCCCATTTATGACTTTGAAAATATCTATCATCAATCATCTTATGCTTTGAATATAAATATTAAGAATAAAACCAGTAATTAACTTGGAAAATCACGTAAAATATTTCAATGAAACTTGGCCAAATCTTAAAATAGAAAATATATAGTTTCATGATGTTTTCAAATTCCCGTTCCAAGTCCCTTGATATAATATTTAATACTTGTCAGAAGAAGACGTGAAAACTGTGCGAGTAAATGGAGATCGGTTCAGAGTAAGTTGAGTTATTTTGTAGAGCTTTCAAAAAAGTTCCCTGTCGGTGCGAAGTGGATGATTTTGGGGCAAGGGCAACTTAACTTTCAAAATCCTGCGAAACGGGAGAGGAAGACTGTCCAGCGTGAAAAGTTAGAGACCCTCTCCAATTGCTGTCAATACAACCGCTTTGAGAAGTAGGATGATTCACCGCTACCTGTCCATTCCAATTTCAACTCGACTCACGAAGAGGTCGCAAAATAAGGCGTAAAGTTATAGCGATGGGTGATTTTAACCACCTGCATTGCTAATGTGTGTGTCTTGAGCCTTTTACACGAAGTAATTTGGTTCACCCACTCTCTCTCTTTCGTTGCCTCCCTCTCCTCCCCTTCACCTCTTACCCCTCTACCACCCATCCTTTCTGCGCAGTTTTATGCTAGGAAATTTTACTGAAGTAAGGACGGAGTCCTGGAAGTTTCTGTTTCATTAATAGCACATTACTGAACGAAAGAGATTCTGGGCCGTATTTTGCTGTAATAGCTCACATACCATCGTATTAAGACGTTGGAGACACATTCATGTTGTGCTTTCCCGCTTATCTAAGGGAAATTATAAAGCCCCCCGGGTATACTTGATCAAACAACAGCCTTCACATAGGCATTTAATGCTGCACATTCGAAATTTAACTTCCATATTTTGGGAAATTGCGACGTAAATTCCTCACGAAAGAATTAGATGGCTAAATCCTAGTGGTCCACTTTTCTTCGCAGCTCTCTTTATGATGTAACTTAATTAAAACTCAAGCCCGCAGCTCATTTTGGGGATCGCTTAGAAAGATTTAATTGGTCAAGTGAAAAAATACAAAAAAGCTACATGCTGGTTTAATACCGCCTTGACCGAACAGAGAAACACCTGATGGAAAGGTTATGATGGGGGCCTATCGCTTCTTCACTTGCTATAAGCTGCGCCTCAATTACTGGGGTAATCCCGATCAGGTGAATTTCAGAGTGATGCGGGGGATATTATTTCAACACCTCACTATATTTTTAGATTGAATACACTTTAAAAAAAAGAGAGGTTCATTTCCTTGTCGATAAGAATAAATATTTCTTCTGATTGCGCTCCATTTGGGTAAGGACAACGAAATAAATTTGAAACCATAGGAATTCACCTTTGTATGTACATACAATTCACCTTTGTTAACTCCCTCATACTCTTTTTCGTTTCTGGTGTCCTGACATCCCCTTTATCTCTCTTCCGTAGTGCCTAGAAGGATTGGGAGAAGATGTTGCATTCAACGTGTTTCGCTTTAGTCAATCACAGCTTGAATATTTTATACATATTATATATCGTCTTGGCTCGCGAACTTGTGACCCGGATTGTGCGATAGCTGCTCATTTCAATCAGTGCGCTTCCTTTAATGCTTGTCCGTTTTTTAGCAGAGCCGCCACGATGGCTGCATTGAGAATGAAAGTTCTAAAATATTTATCATTAGCAGTGGTACCAGAACGCATTGATCCATCTGGTGTTTTCCAATGTCCCCAAATGATAGAAAGGGAGGAGAGTATTATCCAGCCAGTAGTAAACTACGCAGATGCGCTCAGTATAGTTCACGGAAAAATGAAAAATTCCTACGAAGACCTACTCTAAAAGTCGGGGAGGTAAAAGTGGAGGGGTTCAAGGGAAAATATGAAGGTGAAGCGAGAAAACCAAACTGATTTACTTATAAGATAAGTGTTACACACATCCTTAACGTTTTGTAAGGCAAGTAATTAAAATCACCGAACGCAATGGCTTTAGCGGAGGCTATCGTAGTCTCTTTTCAATTGTGATTGGTAAAGCTAGTTTGTAATGTCTTTTTTGAGGTATTCAACAGCGTCTATTAAAAAAGAGGATATTCTATAGTAAACGCTTAACGTACGAGTAGTTCATAATTCGTCAAAAAAATGGCGCAAAGTAAACAAGGGTAAAATTAAATTTTGGAGGTAACTTTTATGGTAACAATTACCGAATGCCATTTTCCTCCTTCATGATAAAGAACTCGTGTGTCCACTTTACGAAGAAATTCTTGAGCTGACCGCATCAAGTATCTTTAGCATTTCAATAAGGTCTTAAAACGTTCGGTGTGCGCATATCTGAACTGTACTATCATATCGTGTCTCTCATCATTCCTATCACTTTAAACCTAGCAAATTTGAAATATTTTTGGTGCATTTCATTCGATCATTGTATTCCTCTTTTCCATCTGGGTGATTTTTAAGTGAAGAAATTTTTTCGAAAGAGAGAATTAATGTTTTTATAAATCTGTTGAGATCTCTTTGTCCAAAGACCGTACTTAGATGGTGCTCCTTAAATTCGTTTCGTCAGCAATGGCAGTGAATTTTGGAACGCGCACCAAGTATGAGACCAATCAACTCCTCGTAAGCCTAGACTAGACGCAGAAATGACATTGCCATTGAGTTTCGCGTCCCGTTGCACCAACGCCACGGGGTGATAATCCGCGACAGTTGAGTCTCCCTCTCACTCTCGAGACATCGCTCCTGGGAGTTTAGATTGCCAGGCGGAGCTCCCGAGACTGGAACGAGCGGGAGTGAAACGTCCCTCGCAATCCTCTACCTGATAGTGATGATTCACCCAACTTCTCAAAGCGCTTGTGTTGGAAACAATTAGAAAGATAGGTAAAGCAATGGTAGGTTCCTGAATTATTTATAAAGGCGACCGGTTTCGATACAAGGCATCATCATCGGCCTGATGATGATACCTTGTATCGAAACCGGTCGTGTTAATAAATAATTGTGGAACCTGCCATTGCTTTACCTATCTGAGCCATTATGAAGGAGTTTCATCATGTTTCTCCTGACACTATTGGATTTAACGATTAGAAGGATTTTCTGACTGAGGAAACTTCCATACTGAGCAAATTTCTTCATCTGCCTCACAAAATTCTGAAAGTTTAATCCCAAATCCCAAATATTTACTGTACAGCGCCAGGAAGTTTTTCAAGAGCTCATCATTGGTTGTTCAATCATAAGATCGCTGAACAGCAGCCCCCCACCCTTCCCTATCCAATGCTTGTTCCCTTACTTCCTGGTGTTTCTTCCTCTGTATTTCTCTCTATGCATTTTCCTCTTTAATTTCGAGAGCTATGCTTTACAAATAAGAAAAAAGAAAATCTAAGAAAAAATAAATCAGTGGAAGAAAACGAAGTCGTTTTTTCATTTGTGAATATCAACTTCCACATAGTTGAGCCTGATACCATTGAACGTTAAAGAACATAAGTGTAGCGAAAAAGGCCAAACTATACCGGACCGTGACAATCAAATCCAGGATGGCGTCGTTGAACATCTAATTCAACAGTAGATGCCTCGCTCTGGGAGTTATACCTAAGTACGTCAACTTAAAGACCAATAGCAAATCATCGGCTGGGAGATATGCAGTCTAGGCAGCGCAACGCATATGGATGAAGAAGGAACTCCAAATCTGGTACGCGAAAAGGAATAGCATTGAGCAGTACAGGTTCCTGTTAACAAAGGAGCTTTGGCGAGACCTTCATTGGACTGAGTGGATATTGCTGGATGACTACGTGAGACAGAGAAGCAGCGAACTGGCGCATAAAAAGAGGTTAGTCGTAATAGGTAAACTCAACCGCCTCTCAGAAATAAAACGGGATCGCCATCAAAATCCCCGAAAGGGACACCGCCTGCTCCCTAAATGTGCTTCAATGATAGAGTGATTAATTTTTCGGATACAGTATTTGAGACTTATGAAGTGGCGTTGTTACAAAAAGGTCTTAAATATGTACCGAATATTCAAACGAGGACAAAAGAAGTGGAGAATTTAATTTGAGATTGTGAAGTGACCCTAGACAAGCAGGACATTGGAATTAAAACAGTCATCTCTCAAAAAATGCCTAGCCTAATTAATAGACACCAACACCATCAATTAACCCGTCCTTCGTCAGACCTCCCATCTGTAAATTCTATTCAAAAACGCCTGAGGGACAATAATCTCATCATTGAAAAGGCGGAAAAAGGAAACTCAGTGGTGATAATGAATAGAAACGACTACTTGAATAAGTGCTATAACTTCATCAATAATAATCAAATAGTTAAACTTCCAACAAACCCTACCAAAAAGTTTCAATAAATTGTGAGGAAATGCCTTAATAATTCTGCCAACCTGGTCAAACCTAACGAGATGTATAAAGTTACAGTCATGAACCCAAGAGCACCCTGTTCCTTCGGTCTCTCCAAAATTCACAAAGAGCCCGTTCCTCTTCGCCCAGTCGTTTCCAGCATTACAGCCCCATCCAGAAAACTAGCGGCCCTGTTGAATTCTCAATTTAGGGAGTTAATAAATTTCCAGCCAAAGTTTGGAGTAAAGAACACGAAAGACTTCTGTGACCGACTAATAAAGGAAATTCCTCCATCCGGCAAATACCTATTAGTGTCGTTTGACGTAGAGAATCTTTTTACTAGTATCATCTACATCTACATCTACGTGATACCCTGCGAGCCACCACGAGGGTGTGTGGCAGGGGGTGAAGATCACCAAACATGCAATATTGACATGCAACTAGGATATTTAATGGAGACATGCTAGATAATATGGTCACATGCTGCTAGATGATTAGTATCTACATAATATGAAATGGATTATTGGTTGTTATTAATTATTTTCCCGGAATTTTATTATATTAACTATTATTCCGGCATTAGAAGCCGTGAGTGTTGCGGAAAAAGTTCTAAGAAATGCGAGTACGGAAACAAAAATCATCATAGATTTTATTTCTCTATTAAAAGTGTGCGTGGAGCAAAACTATTTCAAATTCAATGGTGAATATTATAAACAAATTGAAGGTTTGGCGATGGGTTCCCCCTTATCTCCACTATTGGCCGAACTGTTTATGGACAACTTGGAAGAAAAATTGTTCAATTGTGACTCAGAGTACACCAACATTTATTGCTGGTTCCGACACGTTGATGGTGTGTTTGCGATATGGACTGGCACAGATAGACAATTAGACAATTTTCTTAAAATTCTGAATACGCAACACAAAAACGTAAAATTTACTTGTGAGAAAGAGAAAGAAGGGAAACTGAATTTCCTGGATGTGACTGTCGAAAATGAACAAGAGTTTTGAATTTGAAATTTTCCCCAAGCCTCCGCAATGGACCATGTCATCCCCTCAGACTCTCGCCATCACATTTCTCAAAAGCTATCCGTGTTTCACTTTCTTTTAAACAGGCTAATGAGTATCCTTCTCTCCAAGGACGCATTCAACAAAGAATTAAAAACAATAAATTCAATAGCCATCTCAAACGGTTACAACATAAACATAATTGACAAAATGCTCCAAAAAAACGTTCTTTCAAAGCACAGCAATTGCTCTTCAGTCCAGTAAAAATGGAAAAGGAAAAGATTCGATGGTGTAAATTGCCATATTATGGCATGATATGATTTCGGAAAAAATAGGAAACCTCTTTCCGAAAGAACAGTGTAGAGTGGCATTTTATAACGGTGAAAACCTCAAAACATTCCTGGGTAACACAAAAGACCAATTGCAACCTTTTGAAAGGAGTGGCATATACAAATTAAGGTGCAATGACTGTGGTGCTGCATATGTTGGGCAGACAGGGCGCACATTCGAGAGAAGAATCTAGGAACATAAGAGATGTTACCGGAACTGCAATCTGTCGCAGTCCCATTTCGCCAAACATCTCTGGGAAGAGAACCACGAGAGCGACTTCATACCGGAGATACTATACTTAGAGATAAAAGGGAGGAAGAAGGACAAAAAGGAGGAGCTAGAAATAAGGAGGAATATGAGTAAATGTAAATTACTCAACGACATCCTTTTTGAAAGAATTTCCCCCCTCCTACAAGTCTCTCTAAACCTCACGGAAAGACGAAAACCCAGATCCCTCCCGCCCAACTCCACACCTGCTGATAACCCACCTCTACCTTAATGACCCTTTCCAAGTTAACCCACCCCTCCCTCTACCTTCCATCCCCCGCCCCCACCTTTCTCACCAACGCGGTCCTCTCACGGGTTTTTCCCCGATTCTCACCATAACCGCCACCCCTTACCTCTCTCCGGGGTTTCCCCCCTCCTAACACCCACTACTTCCACCCCTCTCCAACCTCCCCCAAGTCCCTTCCAGGTATTTATATTTGCTTGAAGTTCAAAAATTTTTGTACTTGAAAATGACCTCTATGTGTCGAAACATGTCGTACTGAAAAAATAAATCAGTGGAAGAAAACGAAGTCATTTTTTCATTTGTGAATATCAACTTCCACATAGTTGAGCCTGATACCATTGAACGTATAGAAGCTATGCTTAACTTTTCCAGTAGCTCCTTGAAAGTGGTTTGACTGCCTTAGCAATAAGGAGAAATACAAGATCTAAAAAAATGGCACCGGGAAACCCATACTCCACGTGTTTTAGTGCTCGAGTAATTTCGAAGCGTTGAGCATGATAAAGATTTAGCTCAGCCATTTAGAAACACTTGTTTATTAAGCGAAATATAGCCAAATTACCTGCTTATACGTTTTTGTGACAGCGCGGGTTAACGCCTGCTGTGGTGATAACGATATTGCAATTAGAGATAATTCACACATGGACTTTTACTTACCTTCAAAAAAACTCCATCTAACTCGTACAATAACTGCCCCAACAGCAATATTAAAGTGAACTGTGAGCTATTATCAATTTTTTAAGCATAATCTTACCAGAATAAACATTTAGAAACTCATTATTACAATATTTGGCTCATTGACTGAAAATTGTTATAAATAAAGTCCATTCACCCGAATAAGGATTCCAATGAAGGATACAAATCATGCGTGGAAAGTATAATCCGTCAACATGACGGCCATCATTTTCCATCAGCTGCTTAAAATCGGCCTAGCTACTTCTTGTACCAATTCTCCATGACAAAGAGAAACATCGGAATGACGTGAATGTGTCTGCGTATCGCATATCCGCACCCGTGTCACCTTTCCATCAAAGAGATGGAGAAATTAGGCGCACGCTCATTGTTCAGTCCTATCACCATCACACTCTGCGAGAACGAGGGTCATCTGCCGGGACAACGGTCTCTCCATCGGATTCGTGTTTCTGATGATGATGGTGCTGTGCCATCGCGGACACTTGCTAGCGATCCACGGTCGGCGACGCGGGACACGGCTCCACGACGATCCTTACCTCTCCGCGTACGTTAAAAGTTATTACGGGAGATGAACGATGACGAGACGCTTTGCATCCTTCCTGCACGAAATTTTCATATCTGAGTGTGTGCGTGGTTTCTAAACATTAATACCATTTTTCATAGCATCGGTGACATACCTCTAGAGTAGTGCATTTTGATGAAATACACACATAAGGAAGAAGTACATGCATTAAAGGAAATACACGTATTGTGTTCATTCAATTCACTTTGAGTCTTTTTTTCTCTTTTTCAGTGATAAATACGAAACAGTGGGCATATAAAGGTAGGGAAAACGATGAAGTAAAGGAAATATAGTACATATTATTATTACTTGCAAATATTGCTTTTCTGTAGCATTGTGAAATTCTGAAAAAAACGTTCGAAAATTGACTCAAATTTACGAGTTGTTTTGAACAACGGCATCCAGTTATTAACTGACAGTATTTATGAAGCCCGAGGTTCACATAAAAATAAAGGCCCATAGCGAACAAGTCTTCTGGGCAAATAAAGTCCCGTAACGAATGAATTGGCAACGTTAAGTAGCTTTCATCATGAGGGAGGATTTTTTGAGAATAGCGCACATCTTAAATGGAGACATAGAATTTATTGGAAGGAAGATTATCAAACAAGTTAGACGCTGTCATATTTTTTATTCTTGGAGTGTCCTTCATGGGATTCAAGTTGACTCGCATATGTACGTTTTAGACAATATTATGAATGAATCCATTTCACTGAAACATAGGAAATTTGTGTCAGCAACTATTCGACATACGTACGTGTCATAAAATTCCGATTAATAGGAGTATCTCCACACGGGAGATTCTAATATTAGAAATACGGTTTCTACTCTAATGGTTTTTATAGCTTTCCATGATGAAACATTATTTCCTAAGAATTAAATTAATTACGAAACTTAATTTTTTGGCGCATTATAAAATACGTTGATAAGGATATGATGGGAATCTTTCTCGTCATTAAATCAAATTCAGTCATGGTTAGGGGGTTGTACCAGTCTGTATTGTGTATGCTTGGAATTTATATGGATTTTCCTGTGAATATTCTTGAAATGGTTCTAAAAGCTGTATTTTAAATTTAGAATGCAATAATTTATCATCTTTTGTCGGTTCATCATTGTTTATAAACTAAAATAAATTAGCTCTAGATGATTCTTATTAAGAATTCTCTCTTTCCACGCAAATGTACTCGATACTTATGTGTGAAAAATGCTTGAGTGGAAATCTTACAATAAGTACGAAGCACGTCCGCGCTCAAGCTTGCCATAATTCAGATAATGGAAGTTCTTACTTCTTAGAGCTAGAGTGAATTCTTGTTCCATATTATTAGTGCATGTAAAGCTTTTCAAATCCCTTACAATGATCACAATTTGCTTCCGAATAGCTTTTTGATGTTACTTTCAACATTTACTACCGATTAAATATTTTAATTTGGACTTACTTTGGGTTATTCTCATGACACAAGAATCAGAAGTGAATAGTCCGATCCAGGGTTTGCCTGAGGATTGAAAGTGACCTCTGACCCTTAACCTTATACATTTTTCTTCCGCCTCGTACCCTTCAGGGCTACATTTTTTGCTTTTCTCAATAAACGCTGCTTCTCTGCCTGGGACATGGCGACGAATTGTGGTACCTATATCGCTGGTGCCTATACAGCCTCGATGCCTATCTGCTGTTTAAAAAAGTAGTAAGTGTCTCGTAAGTCATTTTTCCAGACCGTTGGGATGAATTGGAACTCGAGGAAAATAATTTCATTAAATAAAGCGCTATTTATGTGAGGGTCTGCATTTTCTGTTGCAAAATGGATATGTAGTGTGCCTGTAATTGTCGGAATTGCCGGTTGCATAAATGCAGAATGAAATAAGATCAGGGTTGTCTAAATGAGCGTAAATGGAGTAATGGAGTAAGTGCGCATACCTTTTATCCAACTACTTTCTCTCGTCCATATGTATTGCCCTTCTCGCTTGAACACATAGTCTCGTCCAAATTTAGACTGTCGGTAGATTTGTATGTTTCTTTAACTATTTTTTAAACAAACCAATGATATATATAATAGTAACTTTTACGGAATCGCAAAAAATTCCTCTGTGAAGGCGTCCACATCATTCGCATCATCATCAAATTAAAGATTTAGTAGAAATTTTTTATTACTGAGTATATCAGTCATATAAAACAAAGCATTCATATAAAACAAAACAGTCATATAAAACAAAACAATGACTCTAATTTATGGAACTATTTCTTTGAGTCCTAATAAAAAAAATAACTTGGCGATACGACCTGAAAAACATTTACGTTTATTTGGAATTGCACTGTTATATTTTACATAAGTGCTCAGATAAAATTGTATTTTTGTGATATTGATATTTTAAAACTCGCTTCTCGCTCATAACAGCAACTGAAATTAATAATAAGATTTGGTAACAGTCCCTGCTATGTGACTAGGGAAGAATCTCGTTCAAAATACCTAATAAGGTATGCTTTATTGTTCTCGTGGAATCGAGAAACGGGAGAATGTGGATGCCCGCGACGGAGAGCCAGTCATCCAGCTGAGGGCGCGGCGGGGAAGCGGGTGACAACGCCGGGGATCCCGTGATAGGCTGAAAAATCGACATTTCGAGTGCTCGAGACGGGATCCCAGATTGAACGAGTAAGGAGGGCTCAGGTTCCCTCGTGTTTGTGTCCTCTTCGGCCAGTTCCACTTTTGCGTCGTCCGTATTCTACGCTTAAACGATCGCCCCCTCTGGGCACGAACCAGGGGAAACGAGCGAAAGCGAGCTTTCAGTGAAGAGGAGATGTAATTCGCCGTTTCTGTCACGCCCCCCTCCCCTGAAGACCTCTTTACGATCTCCCGACATCCCCCCTGACACGAACACGGGCGCCCACCTGGTCCGTTGGTGCTCGGGGGCATTAGGGGTGCCCATCGCGAGTGACGAGGGTGGTCTGGGGCACCAATCTAAAACGTGGAATGGGTTTTCGGACCCCACCGAGATTTCAAAGTGCCCTTTCCCTCTCTCTCCATGCGGTCCAGTGCATTGGAAGCCCCGTGTCGCTCCAGGGGTGAATTCTGCTGAAGAAGGGGCGGCTGGTGGGGGAGACCAGCTGCGGAAAGAGTATTTCCCATATTTAAATCATCGGTTGTATTAAAAATGCGCTCCCTTACGAAAATCAGGATATTAAAAGAAATGCTGACACCATTTTGGCTTTTTCAGATGGAAATCATGCTAGAAATAAGCATTCAAAGAGAGATATGTACACAATTCAGTTTCGTACTTCCCCACTTGTACCCCGCTCCCTTGACTGACATTCCTGTCATAGTAGCTCTCTAACATCTCTATCTACATCTATATAATAAGCCGCCGTATGGGCATATGGCAGGGGGTGGTAGGTCACCAGCCGTGTAAAGATGTAAGTTTTTGGGTGATGAAATGGTGACATGTATTATAAGAGTGTGTGTAGTGGAGCTCAATTTTGATGATGATCGCTTATCGTGCTCGGAAATAACGAGTTTTTGTACCTACCTGTTTGGCAATGTATCTTTCTTATTTTTTCGAATCTGTCAGATCCATAGATGAAGGAAGGAGCCATGATATATTTTCTGTGTCGCTCGGAAAAATATCAGTTTTGAATTTCTCAAGAAACCTAATCCTAGCGTGTAAGCCTCTACTCTAGAGGTTCGCCTTCTTCTTAGACTTCCGCCTCCGAGCCTCTAGAGGCTCCCACCTTAATCCCTCTAAAAGTTATGAGACATTATATGTACGCTAGTAGTAGTTTTTAACGAAGCGCGCTACTTTCATTTTTCATTTAGTAATTTTTTTAGTTAAATGTTTATGAACAA
Organism: Ceriagrion tenellum; assembly: GCA_963169105.1. Taxonomy (NCBI): domain Eukaryota; kingdom Metazoa; phylum Arthropoda; class Insecta; order Odonata; family Coenagrionidae; genus Ceriagrion; species Ceriagrion tenellum. The sequence goes on from OY720640.1 coordinate 136,153,091, forward strand.
GGTCCCAAATACTCACGGCGTATTCAAGGTATGGCCTAACCAGAGTGAAGTAGCATCTATCTTCGCCTTTTTCATCCAATGACCTTCCTATTATATGTTTAACAAAACCTAGTTTTTTAAATGCTGTACCACATATGCTTTGTGTGTTTAGAATGCCGCGTAATGCTGGAAATGGGGACGCGAAAAACCTTCCGCCATAGTTGACCATTTTGTTAAGGTCGAGTTAAGCAGATAACTCATCTTTCAGAGTAACATTTTTGTCATTGAAATGCAAGGAAGGCAAAAATCTGGGTAAGTAAGATATCTCCCACTTTTTCTTCAGGTGCCTAATATTTTCTCCTGCGCCATCCGATCGTAATCCGCCTCTGGTGTTGGAAAATCGTTACTTAACGAGTGTTGGGGTGCTTATCATTCAGAAAAGTGGCGGCTAGGTGTTCCTATTTGCATTACGGTGATGCAATTGCATTTCCTAGTCTGTAATATACGCAACTTACTTAAACTTGTCTTCAGGTAGCCACCGTGTGGGAATTTCTGCGCCTTTTGGTATCGTTCGTCGGTATTTTGAACTGAAGTAATTGTAATGTTAGCAATTGCTACGTCACAATACGCGTGAGTTACTGAGGTAAAACGTTACTAATTGGAACAAAGTTTGGTCATGAGACCTAAAAAAAACTTGGCAGGATATTAGTAGTGGACTTGGAGCAAATTACATCTCCTTTTTCCTGTTCACCTTTTTCATGGCTGTTGCCTCTCGCCCCTGAGGCTGGAACAACATTCGTTTGAAGTTTGTGCAGTCACAAATAGTGACTGCGAATGAGTACCCGGATATAATCATATGCCAGTTAGTTTAATTTTTTGTTGCGAGCTATAGATTTGAAACATCGGGGCCTCTGTGGCTGAGATGAGGAAGTGTTAGAGACTGTTTAGAATGAATATCGGAAGCCGTCCAAAATGGACCGTAGCCCTAGCAAACTAATCTGCTAGGCGTGTTAAGATAATAATTTTTATATTTTTGTAAAATAATTTAAATATAATATTTTTTATTTACGGTTGATACTGGCAGATGAAGATACGACAACTGCACGATATTTCAGCTGTTTTCTCCCTTCACCGGAGTTTCTTGATACGCTCGTTGCGTGTTCAGCGGGACCCGTTTGCGTAGCATTCATTGAAAAATGTTTATCTTTTGGAAATAAGCTGGTCCGAAAACTAACATTTTAATATGAATCTATTTAAATGAGAATGGTTCAACCGTCTCCTCTAGTCTTTCAACCGTCTTTCCTGATATCTTACAATAATGAAATTTTAAAGAACAACCTAAGTCGTAGAAACAATAAAGTTCTCATTTTTTCATGAACAGCATGCTTTAAAGTTTTTTTTTAAGAAATTTTTTCCGTCCTGTATACGCTGATTCATCGGTTAGATCACAGAAACGGTGTATTTTTTTCAGTCGATTTTGGACGTGTGTGTGTCCTAGTGTGCGTGCTGAAGAGACGAACGTGCGATCCTCACGAGCACGTCAACGCCCTAGCGTGGAATAATTATTTGGAGGCCGTCATGGTGATTGGTGTTGCAACGCCATCGTTTGCCGTGCACGTCGCATTGGCTTTCCTACTTTCATGCAACCATTTCTCCCATTTAGCCTCAGAAATAAGTTGTTCTCATCAATAGCTAATTTGGACGACGTTTTCGATGCATTTTTATATATCATCTTTTTGCTCCGTTTGCATGACTAGTTTTCTACCTTGTTAACTGGAATGCTCACAAGAATTAACGTCGTGTGTACGCAAATTCGCTTCAAAGCTAGAAAATTTGTTTACCTCCCTATAGCTTCAGATGTTAGCCCAAGTGAAATCTACATCTACATCTACTTATTTTCCTGAAAGCCACCACAAGGGTTTTTTGGCAGGGGGTGACTTATCACCAACATGAACTTGAGTGTATTTAGTTACCGGCATTTGAAATCTGTGTGAAAGGCAGTTAGTTGAAGTCGCGGTTAAAATGTTCAGTTGAGTATTGCGTTCAAAAGTGTATTAATTAATTAAATTTTATTTAAATTTTTTTATTTATTTAGATTTTTAATTTATTTAAATTAAATATTATTAATTAAAAAATAATCAATTAGAAGTATGGCGGTTTTTCACTCATAAAGGGAAATGAAAGTTCTCATGGACTGATATAGTTATGAAGTTTATTAAAATGAGGAGAAATTTATTGAATTAGCATTCTAGGTAGGTATAAATACGATTCATTGTCAGTACTTGTGTAACTCTCTTGGGATCGTCACCGGGCAAGAAATTTATAGGCAGCCGACGCTTCGGGTTCCGACTCGTTACCCATTGTCAAGGCTACTGATGCGAGCTTGAAAATACCGTTTAATTTGGCGCTAGGCGGAGCGGGATTGGTCGAGCCCCGGTTGTTGTGGTGGAGGACCGTTGACCAGCGGATACTTAGCTCTGGCGTTATGAATTCTTTTCAAAATTCTATTCCAAGTTCTGCTGATCATGTACTCAGTATTCCAGTTGTAATTCTTCCTCTTCAACCTTATCTCTATCGCCTCTTTGGCTAAGCCTAAAGACGGATGCTCGTGTGAATCGTTTTTTTTGTTGGTATGGTGCCTATTTTTAAGAGATAACTTTGAGACCTTTCTGAGTTTCTCATGGGCATTGACCTTGCATGCTAACTGTGTATAATATCGGAGTCGGGACGAATATTTTTAGTTTCTTCTTTTGCTGTCTTTAATTAATTTATTTTTTCGTTTCTTTATTTACCAGACCAATGCGAAATGTGCATTTTGTAGCTAATTGGACAACACAAGATAAAACTCTTCTTATTTTGGTTCGTGTTGTTTCTAATTGTGGACACTTTGCCACTTGCATAGGTTTAAAGAATAAATCCCTAATGTAATGGAAAATATTATGTACAATTTGATATCAGTTTCTTCTTTACTTGAAAACAGATCTGTTCAGGCATTTTTGCGGCAGTTAAGCTGCATCTTATTGTTAAATGTTAGTTTCAACCTGTACATTTTACCAGTTTGGGTAAGCAGGGATCGTGATGTGGATTAACTCCCCAGCTACTTTCTTCGATACTAGATGATGCATTTAAGGCATTCCTTGTGTTACTTTCGGTAATGCAAGCCTTAGAATATTAATTCAAAAAGCCATTCCTATCTGTAGGTCGACTGAGGTTATTCAAGTGATGATGATATCGTGCTATCAGTTCTGAGGCCCGGTACTATGAAGAAGTGATCTAAATCCGGGAAAGTATTGAAAGCGATGAAATATTTTTGAAGGAAATCCGAAAAATATAGCCAAATTTTATTTTTAAATATTTGTAGTTATAATAAACAAGATAGAATAACGCAATGTCCTGACTACTTGCATATAAAATAATGTGAATACGGTTTGCTTAATTAGATTGCTGCTATTGTTCCAACTGTCTTTTATTGATCATTTTTGCAGAAAAAGGAATAATATACTCCAACTCATGTATTTCTCAGTTCGTTCAATATTGCTTGCTGCAATTCATTGCTTTGAAGGTATGTAAGCCGATGTCTGAGAGCATTTTTTTCCAAACGGTGAGAAAGTACAATGAAACATTATTACAAAAAGGTTATCTAGCGATGCAAAACATTCACTTATCGCCATTTTATTTTTTCTGAAAACAGTTTATAGTCACTGCTGTCCATTAATATTATATTTTATAAATTTATTTGACATTTGATAGATCGAACAACATGACAGGCATAGCCTTCCATCGATGAGTTTTACTGCCGAGATGCTTCGATTATTGACGACCTATTATTGTTCTCCCCACTTTCACGAATTTGCAAAAAAAACCGGCGAAGCCGATTCACTCGGAAAATAGAGATGACAAATCCTTTCAGCAGACGTCGAACGCCACTCAATTGTCCCCTCACTCTCACTCGCTTTTAATCTCCTCCCCCATAATGCAACGCGCGGAAACCACTCCCCTCTTCACACGCATTTAACCTCCTCCCTCTCCCCCTCAACTTGCCCCCTCTCATGCAAAATTCAAAACCAACCCTCTGGAGGGGGTGACAGAAACATGAAAGGATTTAGAAAGCCTTTTCTACACGCCTCTGACCTAAATATTACACATTAAAAGCCTATTTAAATTTTTTTCTTGGTAAAATGCATTTTCAATCCATTCAATCCTGGTCTCCCTCGTTCGCTCACCGCGTCATACGTGTGCGATCACAACTCGGTCGAGCCAGGGAAATGTGCGGGAGATTGGGCGGGGAGGGATCAGATCCATCCCCCCTACCCACTTCTGCTCCCATCTACCTTCATTCCACGGCTCCCTCCAGCCAATGCCGCGCCGCGGCCTGCGGCGAAGCCGTCCATGACCGTCGCTGCTTCTCTCGACTTCAGTGGCCATAGTATAAGAATAGGTAGCAGATAAAGACGAAACCCGTGAAAACGCACTTTTATACTTACATAGTCAATAATTAACCCAAGTCCAAGGAGGAGGTAAGCTGAGAAAACATCATGCCTTCATTTTAACTTCAACCGATCCCTTTTACCTGTATTATCGTCAGAAGTTTTCAGTAATCGGGTCAAAGATCGCTTTGCTGCTTTTCTCCTTTTCACTCATCTGTTGGCCTGAGGCTTCTGTCCGTCGCGAGAATAATGAACAGAATTACTTAAATGGGGAAAAATTAAGAGAAATTCCATTGAATGGACTATAAAGTCACTTTGATTCAGCATCAATGATCAATTAAGTTGCCAACAACTGGTGAATAGAAGTACCTACATGTATAGCTGTATCTACAGAGAAACAGATGCAGTTCTACCTAGGTTCCTCTGGAGCAGTTGCTTGCACTATTATTTGGTGTTTATCCGAACGCAAGGTACTCTGAATATTAGATAACCCCCATCGGTTCCCTCTATGTATAAAATGTACGTATTGTGCCTGCAGTAACTAATTTTAATTTTCCAACAACACAATGACATTTATACCAACTGGAATAAATGAGCAATTTGCAATGACATTTTCAAATTAATCTTAAGGATCAACAAGAAAATGCTGCAACTTATTTCCTCTGTAGAAAATTTTAATCATTATTTTCCCTGTCACAGCCGAACGCCCCTGTGTTATACTCCTCTCCCCATAGAATGTCGTTCTATGACCAACATAAACTAAGTGATGATGAAATATCCATCATGATAACCAGCGACGGGAACCAAATCTCCTTTTCTACCTGCGGCGACACATCATAATTGTTGCAGGCCGAGCATATTAATGCATAATATAACGTATCACCATGATCGTATTTGGGTAATCCCCATTATGCTTATCCAAGTTTTTGGAAATATGTGCCTAATAATTTCTATCATGACTTACCCCTTTTATGCAAAGAAAACATTATAGAAACATACAGAAAGAACTAAATTATCACAAGTACAACATAATTCTTAGGATGCACAATTTAAAACCCGAGAATTCGATCTTACAGTTTGCATTTGCATTTATCCTGCAGACTGCTGAAAGGCTTGTAAATCTATAATCCAAGGGGGTTAAGAAGGCTTGTAATTCCTCGATATATTACCACCGATACAGAATTTCTGCCTCTGTAACCTTACGCTATATACGGCATAATCACTAAATTTTTCAGCCCCCTAATTTGATGGCCTCTACGTTGGTAAATGATAGTAGTAGTGATGAGATTCTTTTGAAGCAAGAAGGATGGTAGGGCGTAAAATAGAGAAAGTCTAGCAGTTTCCTTATCTGGGTGGTATTTTGGAGGAGAATGGGTGAAGTAGTAGGGTAATATTTCAAAGAGGAGGGAACTGATGAATGGGGGCCTGAGAAGAGACGTAAAGAAATGGCTAGTGAAAACTGTAAATAAAGCGTGGCGCTGCATAACTTGGCCATTGCAAAGGGAGGATGGATGTAGACTTGAAGAGCTTGGTATATTTAAACTTTTTCCAAAACTTTCCAAAATATGTTAAGTGGCAAAAGTTAATGCTCAAACATCGTGTTATGTATTACTACGAAATACGTATATTATGCAAGTTCACCACTTACAGCTATGCAGATAATAAATTTCAAATCTTTATTCTTACATACACACGTTTTCAGTTTCATCAGTATATTAGTGGGGTTCAAGTATAGTGCCAAAAGACTGGGTCCTAGCAGTTAATATTATTTTTTTACTTTTCAGAGTACACTGTTAAACAGTAAAACTTTTTTCCTTAAAAAGTCAGCTTTTACCATCCATTGTTTTCAAAATTTTAGTTTTCAATCACTAGTAAAGGAATTTTAAGTTTGGAAATTACATCTGTGTTTTTTTAATGCATCCATTCACGATGCTTATTAATATTTTGGGAACGTTAGTAATGTTACGCCATTTTCGGAGCGGGTGAGTTGTTATTCGAACGGAATATTCCGTGATCAAGATAATCAATCGAGGAGAACGACTCCTTTGTGAAGATGAAGGGCGACGTAATTGACATTCATCTCTCAAATATAAACGCTAAGTAAACTAATTAGTGTTAATTATAAATTATCGCTGCATTGTCACAAGAATCGGGTCTATAAACAAAATTTCAGAGCTCTACGTCATCGGGATGTTGGTTAAAATGTGGCTGCATGATTTGACGCATACATGCAGCTCATACTCAAGAAAACCTCTTAGTGAGGGCAAATATAATTAATTACCGTTAAGATTAGAAATGACCAATGTGTTGTCATAAACAATGGATCGACAAAAAAAATTTCAGAGCCCTATGTGGTCGGGAAGTAAACTCAATTTCAATTACAAAATATGACCCAGACAAACAAGTGAAACTCAATATAACGTTTTGATTAGTAAAGCTAAACGTATCAGTAACTTTCTCCTAATTACCTTAGAGATGTTAACTAAGAGATAAACTCAAATTAGAGTGAATATGATTGTAATTGTAAGCAGAGTTTTCATTTTTTAATATCTTCCCCCGATTATTTCCTAGAATATATGCGTACAGGAGCTTGTGAAGGACTTACTGCTTAACATTAAGCAGTTGTGGAAGACTTGTAGTATGCGGGATAAAATGTATGGCATGCGGAAGCTTTGACAAAATATATACAACGACAACTCAACCAGCCGTTGGTTCCACGAACAGAATTAAATACAGAAAATGAATGGAATAGATGGAGATATGAGGCATCGGCCCAATTTACGCACATTACACTCAGAACTAAAGGGAAGTTATTTATAACAAAGATAATGCATTAATGCTTTAATGTCATTTACAAACTCGTCTAAAATATTTGAAACATCCATGAAAATTATGTTCACTACACTTTTCGGAGAAATTGAGGCGCATTAATGAGTTCTACGGCCGGAGAATTGTGAAATGCCGTGATGAAGCAATTACGAGTGGGCCCACATTCCACTTCCTTCTCAAAGTAGATGCCATTTGCGCTCGGATCGCAGAGGCACCTGGTGCTTGTCGAGTGCAAAATCCTTCGCTTGAGGTTTGGCGAGTGGGAAAAATTAGTCTCTCGTGTCAAATTGCGGTCCGACCGTACACCGGGAGGCGGGGGTGGAGGGAGGAAGGGTGTGGGGGATGGAGAGGCCAACGAACCCTTTCGCTCCTTGCATTCAGGAATGACACCTGGGGATTGAGGAGGGGGTGGCGAAAGGGCATTGGCGGGGGGTGGGTGAATAACGCTCGTTGCTGCAGACGGAGGCAGATGAGCGCGCACTGGAATGAATGGCTCTGTAAATGACGATTTGACGAACGTGACAAGTGTTAATGAACGACTAAGAGGAACAAGACGGCAAATTCATTGAACTTAATTGCTCAGTTTGAAGCTGAATCGAGCAAGCATTTATTTGGCCGGGTATAGACGAGGAGGAAATCAACAGTTTATGTCATTTGCGCCCAAGACAGTGGGATGGATTTGAAAGGTAGCGCGGAGGGAAACCGGTGTCGGTATTAGCCATCTCTCGACGAAAGGCGCCGAGGGATATTGTCCTGCCATTGAAGTTTCATACACCGCAGTACACTCCCAAATTGGTTTGGGGATTCCAATCATTAATATCCGCCTCTGTCGGGATCCGAGCCCGAACCATTTGAATGTGAAGCCGGGACGCGTGATGCCACGCCAAATCCTCTCCTTGAGTTATGCATCCGTTGAATAAAAAAGTCAGATTTCCGTGGGCTACAATCTGAGCTGACGACAACCCCGGCACTACTTCCAGCCGCCTCTCATTTTAATTTATATTTTAGCTTGTGTTGCAATAATTGTTGGCATCCGATGAGTAATAATAAAAAATCATGTTTTATGAAGAAACATATTTTACTTTTTCTGTCTTAAGTTATGATCACACACCACTTTTAGCCTCATTTGTTTTGCTTTCCTCACTACATCTACATCTACGTAATATCCTGCGAGCCACCACGAGTGTGTGTGGCAGGGGGTGAAGATCTCCAATCATGCACTATTGACATGCAACTAGGATATTTAAGGGAGACATGCTAGGAAATAGGGTCACACGGAGCTAGATGGTTAGTATCTACGTATCCATTACTGGGAAATTAACTCTTTACATCTGATGTTTAATTTGAATTTGGATTTTTGTTACGCCTGTCATTCGCAAGGCTGAGTATTAACTGGAAGAGTGAATTTTGCTAGCGAGGCTTGGATATCATGAGATAATGATTACTTGCTATATTTTGAGAACTATGATAGTTTCTGCTTGCCTATTAGAATAATTATTTGATCACTTCCACGTCGAAAACTGGGAATCAAATGATTAAAAGAAGTCGCTAGATCTTAAAGATATGCGAGAGTCCGTGATCTTGTCATTCTTAGACACAAATATTTGACATGGCGATGGAATTTTGAAAACCTACAGAACCGATTTTTTTTAGTCAGGATTATTTATAGCCGTGAGAAAATTTCGAAGCTTCATCATGAATTCAAAGCATGACTCGAAAACCTTCCATGATTATAAAGGAAACATAGCTTACACCGAAACATTTCCACACGTACGTACTACCCTGCGAGCTGTGGCATGAATGTGTGGTAAGGAGTGTTAGGAAAGCAGCCTGGAAAATATATGAAAGAGAATGTAAAATGAAGGCGAAAAGGTGAGGTGTATTTTGCAAATGTTTTTATTGGAGTCCAGGTTGATTTACTGTAACTAATGGCGCGTGGAAAGAAATGTATTTCTGAACCTCTATTTGTTCTGTCAGACCTAGATTTGTAAATGACAAAACTGACAAATTTATATGCATGATGTGCATCTTAGGCCAGAAGAGAGTGATATATCACCTTTAATTAGCTTTGTAGGATTAAGTTTATTAGAATATAAAAAGATTGTAAGTTCAGAAAGAATTCTGGATGCTTCATAGACAATTTATTATCGATTACATTTTAAGATATAGGCATATTGAATTGATAGTATAGTTCATTTCTAAGGGTAATAAAAATCTATCAAATGACGTCAATGCCTACTTATAATGAATCTACTGCGTGATTTCCAAGAAAATTCACAAAAAATAAGTATTTCAGTTCTTTTTCCAAAACATAAAAGAGAGAGGCTTTGGAGCAGCTCTCGAGATCTTGGCTCTCCAAATTAAAAATTCATCCGAATGAGAAATAGTTTCATCGCTATAAAAAAACACGAGCAAGAGGAAAAAAAAGCTGCAGATCAATATGTAAATGAATAAGAAAAGCAATCGTTACTCGTTTCTTGGTCTCCATGAGCTCAATTTTTTTCGAATTCTAATTTCTTATCGCCGCAGATGCTCCATCCCTCTCTCCTCGTCCCAAGGGATGGGGGTAGGGGGATGGGGTAAGGAGAGGGGTAAGGGGAGGGAGAGGGATGGTAGTGTTCTTTGTTATATCAAAGGATTTCGAAATGTGAAGGGGGAGTGTTTGGCATTTTTTTCATTCGGAGTTGTCCGCTCCGCTCACCACTAGCTCGTCCCACCCCCCCTACAGATGCTGGCTGTTCTTTGCGAATCATGGACAGAAGAACGAGGAAGTGGAGAAGAAGGAGAGCTGATGAATGAGGAGGGCAAGCAGAAAAAAATTCCTTGCTCGCTAAGAAAGAGCGATGTATATTCGAGATCCGTCAAACACTGCTACGAACGAACATATAGTGTTACACAACTGTTAGAGGGATAAAGGTGGGAGCCCCTAGAGACTCGGACTCTGCACGCTAGGCTTAGGCTGCTTGATAAATTCAGAACTGGTGTGTTTCAGAACGCCTCACTACATTTCTAGGTCTGAAAGATGCGATATAATACGGGAGATACTCTGCCGAACAGATAGGAACAAAAACTTTTTCTTTCCGCGCACAATAAGAGACCTCAATAAAAACTGAGCTCCTACAAATACACTCTCATAGGAAATGTCACCATTTCATCTCCAAAAGCTTTACATCTTTACGCGGCTGGTGACCTACCACCTCCTGCCGTACGCCCATGCGGCGGCTCGCGGGGTAGTATGTAGATGAGCCTGTGGCGATAATTCTCATTCCACAGTCATTTGGCTATTGAAGACGCATTCAGATGCGTAAGTTAATCTGTTGGCTATATTTGCTTCAATTCAATAGTGAATTTGACAGTTAGAAAAGCAACCAGACAGTAAATACGTTTAGTTCCGTTTCTGAAAGGTCCAAGATTGTGGAATTTTGTTTTTTAATCACCCGATGGGGAAAGAATTGTTTACTTTCTACTTCATTACAACCAAAATCACTAATCACCTTGATTATCTTGGTCGGAATTCTGGTAATACTATCGTATTTATTATTCAATTCTGGTATTCATTTTTTCGCAAGTCGGAAGTACATCCTCACCTCCATAATGTCCGCAAGCCACCTCAAGGGTGTTTGGCAGTGGGTGGGTGCACAACAATATTCCGTAAAGAGTTATAAAAACTACAACTAAAATGCTATAGGTGAACCCTACAGAAATTTGTCATAAGAGGAGCTTTCATCATTATATACAATACTCTAGATCTGCTACAAACACTACATAAACTTTTCCAAACATTGCATGTAACAAATGATATGGTACGAAGTCACTCGCATGGGTGCATATACACCAGGGTTGAAATTCGCTATTAAAAAAAGTCAAATGATTTTTTCATAACGAATTTCAACCCTGGTGTACTACAGAAACTATTTGTAATTATTTATTTTGCTAATTACGATAAGTTATACAAGAGTCATGCAAAATCATGCGATATTTGATGTTAGTACTACAATGTAGATTAAGAAAGAAGCATTAGGGAGCAAATCAACTAATCAGCTTCTCAACCTGTTGACTAACCTACTTCATAGTCTCATCGTCAGCTATTATGGTCTCGATTCGATAGCCGGAAGAGTGAGATTTTTAACCTGTCTGTTTTGCAGGGTATTTACCTAATTATATCTTCATAATATGATCCAACGTTGAATGTCGAAGTTCGTACAATGCCAATAGCGTATTTGGTAAATATATTGGTTTTGTAAATTACATAAAAAGTTAAGTGTCATTTTTATTTTACAATCGGAAAGCGATACTCATGTCGCAAATTGTCTGTAACACTAACGAAGTTGAGGAGAAATGTACGCTGAACGATGCACTTCTTTTATCGGTACACATCAGAAGTTAGCTTCGCTCAAGACTTTCATCGAAGTCAACAGTAAAACGGCCCTTAAAAGATGGTTCATTACCCGATTAACTAGGATATCGATGGCTTTTTTTTCGTTATTTGATTTGACAGCAATGCTATTCATCTAATTCGCCACACTTAATGAAACTGCTGTACTGTTTACCGTAATGCATAAGGTACTTCTAATGTTGGATCTCATCTTACGCCACTTTTGACTCTGAACTAGAGAGGATTAGGACTGAAAACGTTAAAAATATGGCGATCAACGAAGTTAGTGGAGTAGGTCATAGGATTCTTAGCAAAAAAATTGAGTTGAAAGTCGATAGGAGAGCCATATGAAATCTTCAAGTAATCGATAATAAGAGAATATGGAGAGATTCAATGAGGGAGAATCCTAATCAAAGACGCTAAATCAATTTTCAACTCCAAGTCAGCACTTCATGTATTAGTAACCCTTAAATTGAGCTTTAGGATTCAGGTGAGTTAGTCAAGCGTTACGGTGTCGATGACTTTTTTTTCACTCCTATCGTCAACTGATATACTCGTCCGCGTGGAACATCAAACTGCAAAGGACGACTTAATGTTTGTTTATGCTAATAAAATGCCACAATTTTTGGTCCTCCATAGACGGTGAAGATATAGAAGACGGTGCCCCACATTGTCACGGGTGAGGAATGATCAGAGAATTTCTTTGTTCTCTGCGATATACGTTCTCTGCGATAGTTTCACGAGCTAGTTGAGTTCAACACGCGTGCTCTCGGTGGCGTAGCGTGAGATAGTACCAAAAGCACATCTCAACTCTAGCGACGCAAAAGATCAGCGAATTTGCGCGAACTCGAGCTCAGTATCCTTAGCTCCGTGAAGGCTGCTGATCTTATCTTTGTGGTTCGGAGTGTCCCTCTGCCGGGCTGAGGGAGGAAATATGTAATATCGGCTACCAACTCGTTCTCCTCTTCGGATTCCAATAACGTATTCAGGTTTGATACCTCGTGAAAAATCAATCAATAAGCAATCCTCAATCCACCCTTGAAAATTAACCAAGTACTTTTCATTGTTGGAGCTGCTTATTTTTTAGACAAGAGACTATTAGGGAGGGCTACAGATTTTCCGGTCCTCAACAATGATGGTTGCTATTTGATGAAGTATGACGTTACCAGATTTTTTGTCTGTGATGATTATCTAAAGCAGTGTATTCCAAACTTTTTTGGGCCACCATAGTTCCACAAACTTTTACCCAACGCACCAAACTGTAACATTAAAAAAAAAATAAATGACCAAATCAAGATTTCTATACAAATGAAACAAAAAAATCGTGATTGAATCATGTTGTTTCAAATGCAAGTTACACAGTTTCACTCATCCCAGCGCATGTATGCTTTCCTGCTGTCCCCCAAGATTTAAGCATCGTCCCCGGGGGGGTGTTAATGTCTGCATGAGAAACCATTGATCTAAAGAATCTAAATTGGTCAGGGACCAATGATAAAAGTTTGGAGATCACCAATTATAATTCATCTAGAGTATTGAGCTAGTGGTTTAATTCGATGTTCAGCGACTGTTAGCACAAAAAAATGGTAAGATGAAAAAGTGGAAGTTTTGTAAAGCTTTTTTTGAATACTGTATCTGATAATGGTGCACTGTAGCGGAACCCGGGTCGTAAAATAAAATATTATGTGGAATTGCAGTACCTTCTTTTTCTATCTCCATGATGGATGAATTCCATCAAGTGACGCCGGAAAGCGTTACCTTTATCAAGTGGAAGTTTAATTGCACATACTTAGCTCGCGTCAATTAATTTTTCTATGTGAATTTTAACATCAGCCATAGATTATCTGTTATTATTCTTCAAACGCTATTTCAGGGTGAGAAGGAGAAGAGGAAAGGAAGGCGACGAATTAGCGGACGAGGTGGACCAACTATGGGCGGTGAGGCGACCAAACGGTCATGTTTGGACGCAATTTACTTTCGCTGCCGGAGAATTTGGAGAGTGTTGCTTTTTGAGGGAGAAATAGGAGGGAGGGGGTTGTGAGAGGAGTTGCCATGGGGGTGGGGTGGTTGGTGGGCAGGAACGCGCGATACTGGGGATGGTTGCTAAGTGGCCGGGGATTGCTCTGAGGCGATCCATTTCTCGGGATATGTGTGTGTGAGGGGGTTTGGTAGGGTTGAGCGCCCTCTGTTGGACCTCGGAGGGAGGGGGGGGGGTCGTGCCCAACGAGCAGTGGGGAAGGGAGAAGAACGATAATAACAACGGAAACTCGAGCCAAAGTTGCTCTTTTATCTCGTCCATTTGGCGTTTAATTTCATCCCGGCGCCAACGCGTACTCGGGGGTCGACCGAGTGTTTTATTTATATGCGCGTAGAGTGAGAAAAGTGAGCGAGCTTCGGATTTATTTAACGAGGGACAATTTCATAAATTTCCCCCTTTCCACCCCCTCGCCTGGAGATCTTTTTTCCCGATCCCTCACCACCAAGCCTCCCTCCCTCTCTCCCCGCCTCAAATATGTCCGCCGGCGCTCCTCTTGGGCCAATTATTTTCATTACGAATTCTTTGCTCTCCTTCCCTGTTCCCGAATTATCACCACTTTCCAAATCACCTCCTTGTAATCGTGGTCCATATGTTTTTATGTTCCAACCGCTTAATTCTGACCGAATGCGACTAAATCAGGATCTCACTCGTATGGATATACTCTTATGATTCGCCTGTCGTTTCCTGTTCACGTTGAATCTATGATCAGCATCCGTAATTCGGCTTTCTCCAACTTAATGATTTTCAAATTCAAATTTAATGCCTCATCCGCTCTCCTTTCTTGAAAAATTCGCGCGTTAATATTTGTTTCCTTTTTACTTTGGAAATTTTGCGCCTTTTACTCAAATCAACTATGTATGGTGACACTAAAGTTACCGAGTTGATAAGTTTTCTATGACCATGTCAATGTCGAGTATGATGGTGGCCTCCATGTATATCCTGAATAAATGAGTAGCTAGAAACAATATGTTAACGAGTTATTCAAATGTTTTGCAAAAACATAGATGAAATAATTGGTTAAATCATTAGTTGGGATGGGATTGGTTAAATCATTAGTTGGGATAGTAGTATGGGATAAAGAAGTATGCCAGTAAGATTTTCGCGCGACCGAGAGTTGGTTTAAAATTAACACTTACATAGTTACTCATATTGACATATTCCATGTAAGCATGAAAGGAATAATTGAAATTTGACTAAAAATTACGATAGTTTGAAGTAGCAGAGGGGAGTGGGTTCTTCGAAAAAGAAGTTCTGATGGGACATTTCCGGTGGACTGCGGGGCCCTGGTGAGAAAGTGGAGCTGTCCGCACTGCATCCCACCAAGAAAAGCGTACGGTATCCCCATAAATAATCACGATTCAAACTGATCCCATGACGCCTGCAGTCTCCAGAAAGATGAAAAATACGCATTTTATGACGCACAACACTGCTGGCTATCGTATCTTACCAATAACTTTGTCGGCCCCGATGGCGGTGGGTTAGAGTCCTCGCCTGCAAACCCGAGGGTCGCGGGTCGAGGGTCCCGCCTGGGTTGAAAATTATCTGCCCAGGATATGGGTGTTTGTACTCGTCTAATGTTACATTTATTACCCTGATATAAATTGGCCGTATGTGCTATATTCGAGGTAGTTAAGATAAATAAAAAAGTTTTAAAAAATAACTGACTTCTGCTCCCTTTAAGTGATCTTTTTATATAGATAGATAATCAGTGGCATAATAAGTAATCACCAAAATGTGAAGTTTGAAAGCCCCGAAGAATGACCTGTACTTGGGTTCGCATTACTCATACCGTGAAATTTTAAGTAATTCATAGATATTCATATTTATAACACAATCATACACAACATATATTTGCATTTAAAGTCAGAAAAAAATAGACTTAAGAATTTATTGAGGGAGACATGATAACATAGTTAGCATTTAAGCATGTTAATTTATTTTACATTTTTCTACTTACTATTATTTGTACGTGTAAGCACATACATGTATTAAAAACACAAAAAACACAAAAATTCATAAACTTTTCAACATATTAGAATGCGAAATGCGATTTTATGCAGTGGAATGCGATTTAATGTAAATGAATGCGATATACTGAACAAATAAATGCTTCACCCTCTGTTATATCCTTACCTATTTATTGTTGTAAACAGGATATTGTTCATCCAATAGTCGGCGACTCTGGCGTTACAAATCCCCGTGTTACTGATGATGCAATTCTTGCTCTAATGACCACTTCCATCAATAGACTTTCATCGACGAACGCTAACTAAATGCTGTAAATACAAATTATATTGCACAAACCAAGAATTATTATTGTTAACTACTTAGAATTGGCCCCAATGATGGTCTTGAAACTTAATCGACTTGGGAAATCATTGTAAGTTCTATAGCAAAAATGATTTTCTAGAGTCACAATCGCTCGAGAAGGGATCGTTGGGACTATTTTCTTTCCTGTGTATTTTTATCTTACTGGAGAACGGGTGAATTGGGGTTACATGCGATGATGAGCGTATATTTTATCTCTTGCGTGGTTTTTTATGACGAAGAGAACGAATATCATTCGTTGTGACAAATTCATTTCCTTGATAAATATTATGGCTGGTTCGTTGTGCGTTAAAAATGGAAAATACGCGGCTTTGAAAATTAGCATCCTAGTTGCACATGCTAGATTTAATTGAAAATCTATGATTCATGTTTACAGAAGAAACATGGGACAGGCGAGCGATGATTTACAGCTGACGTATAAAGGTTTGCATTTTTACTGTCCTGCTTGTGATTCAATCAACGACAACTCCCTCGAATGCTTATTTATAATTGCATAGCTTTTATTAACTGTTATTGTTCTCTGTGAACTCAAATTATTTTTATCTGAAATGATGGCTTTTTAATCTCATTCTCAATAGAAGGATAATTTTTTTCTGCTTTGAATTTGCGTTTCTGCTTCCATGATCGGGAAATCGATTTTTAACCTTAAGGGAAACGGAAAATTCCTCTCCCGAGTGCCAAAAACGATACGAGTTCAGCTGCGATATGAAGACCTCAAGGAAAGTTTTGCGTCAAGCCAAATATGGTATATTCGTCTCTTATGTCATAAATGGCGGCGAACTGATATGCCATGCGGAACGGCGGAATTTTCAGCCGCCAGTGGAGGGGACCGCATGAGATATGTACACGGGTCATGGCGGTTATATCGCGGTCTTCCATTCTCTTTTGCTTTTAATCCAAAGACCTTTTTTTTAGTCTCTTATCGCATGAACGTAGGAATACGTGCAACTCTTTGTGGATGCACAGACGGCGTGTATTATTCTTTTTCTCGTGTTGTATTCCGTGCGAAGAAAGAGGTCGGAATGTTTTGGGAGGGGGTGGAGGTACAGTTTTTGAAAATCCTCTAGCGCGTGGCCGGATAGTTTTTGCCGGGATGAAATGCATTAATCCAGCGGCTGAGGAGGCATGCATACAAGTGTCCGGGGAGTGGTTGGGGAGGGAGGGTGGGTGGGGGGAGCCGTAGCTGGGTGTGGGAGCGTGGGGGGCAGCGACAAGGGAGAGCGGGAAATGGCCGAGCGAGCGAAGTTGTGCAGGGAGAAGAAGTACTCGGGTGCGGCCAGGAGGAAGGGGGCGGCCAGGAGGAGTGGGACGGCATTAGCGCCTCACTGGATCCCGCACCCGCTGCTCTCGGCGCAGCGGGGATGGGGCCGAATATGACCGAGGGCTCCGGGGCTGTGGGGTGCGGTGGGGGGTTTATTTTCATATCTCCACGGGTTGTTAGCGCCCGAAATGATATATTTATTCGTTAGGGCGTGGAGTGGTTGTATTGAGTGCTTTTTTTTCCTCCCGTTCTCCATCTGATTATTTGC
Organism: Ceriagrion tenellum; assembly: GCA_963169105.1. Taxonomy (NCBI): domain Eukaryota; kingdom Metazoa; phylum Arthropoda; class Insecta; order Odonata; family Coenagrionidae; genus Ceriagrion; species Ceriagrion tenellum. The sequence continues at coordinate 136,170,593 of OY720640.1, forward strand.
TTTACTGTGCACATTGAATAACAGTAATGACTTCATGTATAAAAATAGCAGTTTTTCATGCAAATGAATGTAGGCTAAAATAAACTCCTGCAATCGCAAGAGCGGGATCAGCCGCCTTTTCAATGGAGCGCTGCCTTTTCCGGATTTGGAGAGGTGCATTTCAGGGTTGGTCGTTTTTTTACAAGAAAATAAATATACAAACCAAAGTTTTTGCTCGACTTTTCCGAATAAGTACATTTTCCCTCTAATTAGATGAAATGTGAGTATTTTCATCGCGTTTCCAGTTTCGAATAAAATTGGTTGTCTATTTCTACAAAGCTTGACAATATATTTTATTATGAGATGTCGTTGCCACAAGGGAGATGGATTAATGCCGCCTTAACCTTGACATTATGTATTCAAAATGCAGAATATGAGAGGTTTTGCTTGTCTATTTTCATTACAATTTTGTTTAAAGTTTTCTTCGTATGGTAGTTCACGACCAGCTGGAGCTAATTTTTCTTCGATTATAACTATTTATATCTACTTCTAGTTATTTTATATCCATTAAAATAATTAGATTATAAATAGTTGGCGATGTTTGCTACTCATCCCTAGAAAACTGCAAGCGTTCATTTTTTTCACGGCGGCTTTGGCTTCCGTCTTAAAAGCATATGAAGACGAAGTATTTTGAAGAAAGGTCTGACACGTTCCCGACAAATAGATTTGGTGAATTGTTCTCGGGCTTCATACCAGTTAAGATTAGTTAGTACTACCGACATTTCGGGCAACGACTCGTCACCCATCCTCAAGGCAAGAATGTCGCTAGATTTTGTATCTCCGCTAGCTTATAAGGCTTATCTAATCTAGACCATCGGATCTTGTGGGACAAGACGACACTTCTTTGGCGTACAGAAAACTTTTGGGATAGACTCACCAAATAGGCGATTGAAATTAACATGGAAGATAAAAATATCAATCATAATACAGGGTATAACATCAGCCCGAGTTGGAACTCCATTTTAAAAAGAGTTAAGGATGCAAGATCTCAGCCTCCATATCCCAACGGTCTCCGGAGCCAACAATCCGCCTCCGGCCAATCAGGAGTGACCTAGCTGAAGCTATATAAGTCAGCGGTAATTCTAACTCTAGCGACATTCTTGCCTTGAGGATGGGTATCAGTCGTTGCCCGAAACGTTGGCAGTACCAACTAATCTAAACCGGTGTGGAGCCCGAGAAAAATTCACGAAATATTTTGGTAACGTTTCTAACTACTTTTATAATAAATTTTGTATGAAGATGCATCGTGCAAAATAATTCTACGTGAACGTGAGTGCCAGGGGATTTCTCCATCCTTACAGATGTAGTCTAGATTTAGAAATCATCGTTCTATAGAAACGGTTCTCCAGCCCTCGTAGCGCGGCGGCACCGTCAGATACGCTGGCGCTCAAGACATGAGCTTGCGTCAGCGTCTTGAGGATTTGCGAAGAGAAGGGAGAAGACGACAGCGGATCTGCAGTGAAAGCAGCGAGTATATATATAGTATAAAAAAGGCGATAATCAGCTGTGATAGTGCGACGCTCATTACAAGTTTGAAGAATTATGAGGAATAAAGACACATTGCGTCTTTAACTTAATCTCAAACGTGAGCGCCCCTGCGAAATTTCCTTCAAGTTTATGAAGGTCCCTAAAAAAGTCTTCATTTTTGTAAGTTGGAAGAGTATGGTAAATAGAGGGGTAAACTTAAGGCCACGAAGCAGTATTTTTAGAGGCTGTAAACAAAAAAATGTGCCCTCCCTTTCTTTTATTTCCAGAAACAAATATAACTTTTTTGATGCTACACACCTACATTATCATGATATACTCAGAAGAAGGGAATATTAGGTAGTTGACGTGGTGGAAAAATATTTGTAAAGTATATTTGGAAAATAAAATTAAAATATTTGTCAATCCTAAAAGACTTTCCAATTTGCATAATTTTTGCAAACTTAATCTTTCTCTACTGGGTTCCAATTTTCGCGGCATGCTCGAGATGCTATATGGTTGAAGCTAAGATACTTCTGTCTATCCATTTTCTGGAACTTTCTACTATTCTATTTTTATATATCCTAGTCTTCTATGAGCTCCACCTTTAAATGTTTGCATGCTGTCTTTTGTTGGATCTAAATTTATGGAGATTTGCCCAGATGTTTGGCATCTTCTAATGCGTAAATATTTACCCCCAAGTAAAGCCATGTGAGATGATCCAGGCCTTGTCGCTCAACATTTAATTTTCCTGATATTCTGTCAGTTGGTTGGCCAGAAAATAGGAATCTCAAAACGAAGTTAAAAAAATTTTTTACTGTAATTTTTTGGTGTCCAATTAAAAACAAAGCTGATTGTTTTTTCCAAAATAATATTTTTAGGGAGATATTGTACATTTTTAATGAATAAATTAACGAAATAATTTAAATACTATTGAGTCTAACTAACCAAGGATCTATACGTTTTGAAAGCAATTCTTCAAATTAAAACCTAAAAATGCTCTTTTCTACGTCAAAAACCATATTTTTGGCTTAAAAATTTCTAACAAAGGAGGTTACTCCTACCTATATAATTGTTATAGGGAAGCTATATTTTAGATCTGTCTTCTATAAAAGTATAAAACTTGGGTACTATTTCATTCTGCGAAGTTTGTCAAATTAGCCATCTCGGACCACATCGACAATATTAAATATTAAATATCTGAAAAGGGACTGAGTAAAAAAGTTTGAACTGTTCCCGGAATTGTTTCTTAATAAGCAAACGCGTGCGGTATCAACTCAATGAATGAAAATCACGTATTACATACTTTACAATCCTTGCAAATAATAAAGGAAAGGATATAATTTCCTTACATTCTTTCGGTAAAATAAAGTCACGGGGATATTGAGTATTGGGTTTTAAAATGTCTAAGGAGTGGAAAATTATTCCATACTCTCCTTATAGTTAACATATTATGACAAAATTAATGCCAAAAATCAGTAATATAAAAAGTGCCGTGGAATTTACTTTGATATTTTGGGCAATTCCATTCGAACTGATCCTTTTCCCTTTTGTATAGTTGGGTAACCTTTCTTTTACCCTCTACATCTCCTTCTCCCTTTCAGTTCCCCGATCTCATTTCCTCGTCAGTTGTAACTACCCTCCCATCCCCATTGTACTTTCACGCTCCTACTACCTAAGACATAGCTACAGACCAAAATAACAAATGGTTAATAATGATCTCTCTGAGAACGTGGCCAATGGGCTCGACCAAGCATTAAATTAACCTTGTGTCAATAATAATAACATACCGGAGAAAGTAGCTTGTTCCCGTCTGCTTAAAACAGTAAATATAATAGTTAAATAACTTCTACTGAAATATATAGATTGAAACTGCAAAGGTTCAACCATAGCAAAATTATCAAAGTAAATTTAAAATAAGCGACGCATAACTTACCCCTACGCAAATATACTGTCGACGTAATTTTGTGTATAATAACTTGAACGATCTACAAGGCAACAAATAACTTATTATTTTAAGTGTAAATAATGAATAGTTTGAGTTAAGTTATAATTTTTCAAAATCTTTCCCTGAAGTTTTCCTTAAATGAGTGTGTAATTAGGGAGCTTTTTGTTCTCAATACTGCTTCTTAAAGAGGGTTTCGTTATGGCCGACCATTGGCTTCACTTTGTTGGATTTAATGTCAGATTAAATAGATTTTTTCTTCGTTTATGGATAATTTTCCTCCATGTCTTTATCTATTCGTATCACTACTTTATTCTAAATTCATACCCAATTGACTCTTAGCATTATTGTAAATATTTTCCATTTTGAAGCAACGCAAGGAAATAAATTCAGCAGATTTTGGAACTCAAATTCGAGAATTTAAAAATTTTATAATTTTCAGGGTTTTAGAGAATTCCAGGTGAACATTTTTATTTTTATATATCCGGTTTTGTCTACAGAGGACACGCACTTAAGTACAGAATTCTATGCGCCACCTATGCGCTCTTCCTCATCGAATAAATCATGAGTCTAATTTTTTTTCGTAGCTCGTCATGAGATTCTATCGCGTCGGCCCTATTATCCTCAAATGCTCGATAGTGAGAAGAGGAAACTGCTTCCTCTTCCTCTCCCTCATTAGGGGACGGTAAAAGTAAGACCAGAGACCACCAAAATTAGTGCTAGTTCATTCTGTGTATATGCAAATGAAGCCGTTCTTGAGCAGATGTATTTTGAGGTCGAGGGAAGACAGAATGTAATAGGTAAAGCGACAGCCTGTTTTGAAATGTGTTTATTTAGACAAGGTGAGATGTATTCGGCACCACTGGCATCGTATCACAAACGATGCTTTGAACATATTTACTCATTAGCCGGCTATGTTTTGGGCATAAAAATTTGTACAAAGTAGGATTAAGCTTTAATCTGTTGGAGCATCTGTCTGTATCTCTCATTAGTGGCGATGTAATGAAGCGGCGCGCACGCCAATTTATGAGCGAGTCAGTCAAAATACAGGACGGATTGAATATGGGCCGGAAAGATTCGTTTAGCCTGTATAAGTTTGCCGTGAACCCAAACCTCCGTTGCCATAATTTAGTCCCTCAATTTTGCATAATCCCACTAATTTTTGAAAATTGCACCAGAAAAGTATGTGTTTGACTATATATCGCATACAGGCATTGTAAAAAGTACTGGCGGCCAATTTTACCCTTAAAAATTCGTAATTTACACCCCCCAGAATCTGCACACTAGATTGAACATGATTCCTTGTAGTCCCAATAAAACTTCTCTTATGCATATCTGAATACTCTTACGGGAGCAGTTACATTTCCGATCTTTCCTGTTTGCTTACAAGCAACGTTGCGTGTGGCACAAGGTGTAAAAACAACAGCACTGGAAAGAAGAGGGAAAAGAAAAAGAAATTCTGAAAGAGAAAGGAGTAATAATCAATTGCATGCTAATGGATCGTCTTAAAGTCTCGATAAATATATTAATGGCACTTATTTATGAGGCGCGAGAAGAAACATTTTTATGCCAATCATTTTGCAAATGTGGGCGAATAATGAAACCCCTTATTTCTATTGTTTTGTCGATTTTTATAGCTATAAAGTTATATTTTCGGATTTGAAATACTCTGTGTCACTCTCTTTATCTGCACTTTTATATTTATTAATCCTTTGGATGAAATAAAAAAAATTAGCTTTTGTGGCTTCTGAGATTGTTCGATAATGCTCAGAATACTTCTAACCATGCTTAAGGGTGTATATTGTTAATTTGTGTAACGTGTACCCGGAGGGGTAAATGGTTGGCGGTTTGGGGGCATACAAAAATCTTAATGACGGGCAAATATGTTTAAAATAGCAGTACCAGTATAGATACCGAATATTGTTTTGTTAAAGATGATAAGCGTTAGGGTTTCTGTGACCAAGTGATACTCAAATCAGAGGTTAGAAATCGCTTGATACCTTATGAATAGCAAGTATTTCCACAACAGTTTTTATTGTGATTTTGCTTTTAATCAATGAAGTAATTTTAATCAATCGAGCACTTTTAGCGAAAGTGAGTGCTGCCCTTGATGGCGGGTTTAAATGAGAAATGATTATACCTGGTTGTTCATTTTGAATGATGATATCATTTATTGAGTGTTGAATGCAAGCAATCATTAATATGTTTCAGGAAACTGTTCAATGAACCTGGGACAGCTGAAAAAATTTCTTCTATATACGTTTATTTTCCTCTGATTAATGATGAATTACAAGAATTTCAGATTTGTTTTTCCGTTGTTGGTCCGGTGTTTTCTGCTTTCGTCGGCTGGTTTAGAATGAAAATTTAAAAAAATTACTTCTTTTTTCACATGCTGTTTGATCATTTAGTGCATATGAGAGAAAATTGTTTTTCTTTCTCATGTGATAAAACACTCGTTTTTAAAATAATTATATAATAGAAGTATTGACTGTTGCTCTGTACGCTAAGCGATCGGTTCTTGAAAGTATCTTTTATCTTATGAACGACGAATTGCTTGATTTCATGAAATATTTGACCCGTATTTTTGCTTCAATTCTCGTCATATGCTCTAAAGTTAGGTTACTTGACATTTGATCAATCCTTTCACAACAGATAAACCATTGTTGCATCTGATTCCCACCGAAAAACTAGATCAAAATGTGAATTGTAGATAATGGATGCCAAATTAGGGGTTGCTAACCGTTTTAATACGCCAGCTTTTTAGCGGGGTTAAATGGAATATGCATTGTACCGGGGAAGCTGTGTACTCCTCGTGGTCATTGGAAAGCAAAATGCTCGGAGCAGACTCGAATTACTGAGTGAGTAGGGCTATGCTGTAATGAGCACGCATACAAGCCTGCACTTACAATAAGTGTTCCCGGTAGAGTGCGAGGAATTTCACTCGTGAAAAAAGAAGCATTACAGAGAATACCTTAATGCAACGAATTTGAGTACTGAAACGACTATTGTTAAGCGCAGTGAAATAGAGCCTTAACCATGTATTCTCTCCTACATGCAATGGGTCTACTACATATGAAGTAAATAACATATTTCCAGCTATGTTTTGAATAGCTCAAACCATTTTTCTGTTCGAATTTCAGCTCCACACGAGTGTATTTTGTGTGTGAATAACTCATTGTTCTGACCTGTTAATATCATGGTTAATGGTCGGTGACTGACTAATACCTATATTAATTGCAGAAATTTTTTTCTAATTGAAGATATTTTAACGAGTTTACCAAATAATTCATAAGTAAATAATAAATACGTTATTGAAATAGATATTTAAATACATAATGGCCTCTATACACCTCAATTTTTCCGCCTCATTTCCAAATGGAGAATTTTCTCTATCTGTTTTGAATATAATTCCTTGGTACATGGGGCTTAAATATTTTAAAATAAGAAAATGAAATATATCTTACCGAAGTAATTTTCAATCAAAATCACAGCTATGAGAGTGCTGCTAGCGTATAAAAATATCAAGAGATATTGTTCACTATGCTACTACACGTGTCTATAGGACATTATTCCAAAAGCAATTGAAAGTCATCATTAAGAGCTGTTTCAGTTTATTGCTTTTCTATGATCCGTGATCACTCATTTTCAGCACATTGGCTTTTAATTAGCTTTACTTAGAGTATTCATTTATCAATTTTTTCCAATAGAGGTTGCTGAAAGTATTAAATTGCTTGTCGTTACTTACCCTTATTATAAAGTAATATTCGTATGTAACGACAAGCCACCATAACCAAGTTGTATCTTTTCATCATAAAATATATTAGGTTTTCACACATTTTTCACCGAACAAAAATCCGTAAATATCCTAAAATTACCTATCAATTACTCCTTATAATCTAATAGAGGTATTTCTGGTTTTAAATCATAGCCTGAATTGACTCATCCTACACCGCACGTCGTGTCTGGGGTACTTATTCCTCCTTTGACTCGGTTAACCCCTTTAATTGTTACTGTGATCTGTTTTAAGACGCTGATACTAAAATAATCGTAGCAAAGACACTTAATGAAAACTCCCTTTCAAATTTAGAGTAGATTTCTTGTTGTTACGTCTTGTTTTACATCCTCCATCGTATCCCTGCAGATGGACGATAATTTGGGTTTTGGTGGTGGTGAGAGCACTGGATTATCACTTAAGAGCGTCCGGGTTGCGAAAAGCAGCTGTAAAAAACGAAATAACAAATTCATCATTAGATTCCTGATCCGCGCTTAAGTTTCATGTGGAGAGTTCTTAAATTATACTGCTTTGTCCGACAAATGGTACGTTATACTGAGGATTCTTCTTAATAAGGAGGCCAATCTATGCACCGGATTTTCTTTCTACCCTTAATACATTCCACTAATTTGCATACTGATAGGAATTCTTCGCTAACCGACCGACAATCACTTGCTCTCATCGACTCATATGACCTCTGTCATCGGTCGCCTCATTTAACTTTCCTATATGTCCGGTATATATCCGCGTTGGGAATTTACCCCAGCCGAATGATCCTAGATGATCTCTGGACTCAAAATTTGATTTCAAATTTGATGAAGTAGGCTGCGAGGAATCGAAGTAAAAATGTATTGGACATGCCTTTGATATACTAGGAAAAAAATCAGTAGTTGCTCGGGTGGGGGAATAATTTCGTATTTCTTGCACAGAGCGCTAAGTCTTTCTATTGAGTCTATTAACCACAAACCATTCAGTTTGTAAATTCCTAGCTGGGATTTAAACTGATACTTTCGGGTTTCCTGTAATAGTTTACCGTTTTTCCTTGAAAGTTTTTTGGATTTGCAAAAGGTAAAATATAATGCGTGTTGCGTTATTTTTCCTTTAAACACCACGTAAAACTTATTGACAGCACAGCAATAAGTATGTTTTCTCGCTTTGAAGTACAAATTAATGCCAGGAAGTCGTTGGATAGAGTTCTTTTGGTAAAGGACGTGAGCGGATTAAGGAGAATAATCAAGGACGGGGAAGGGGTTGTGGATTGAAGAAGAAAGAACATTGTGATTGATCTATTCGATTCCCTCCTCTTGGAAAGGATACTGCGGAGCAAGAGCATCCATCTGAAGGTGGCCTCGCCATTGGTGGGGTTACTGGGGGCAAAGGGATCGTTCAATTGAGCCAGCAAAAGTGGATTTATCGCTCTCTTATGGAAGGAAAAAAGGAAAGCGATTGCTGCGATGGATATGGGAAGCCAAGAGTAATCGCGGGCTGCATCCGTCATTTGAAGGATCCATCAGAGTGGAAGGGACGCCTCCGATTGGCGGAAGAGGTGAGCGAAAACATTTTCCCATTACTTTATTACCTGCCCCCACCCACCGTCATACCAAGCATAAGGAACGGATGGCCGATGATTCTCTAAAATCCAAGAGTTTAATCAGCTCTATAGTTCCAATCTGGCCTTTTTAGAGATCCTGATGATGTGTAGTGCAGTGGGGTAGATTAGTGTCGTGATTACGATGTGAGAATGTTGTTGCGAGCAAGAGTATCAACAGTGCAAGGAACCAATGATGAACTGCGACTAGAAAAATAGCTCACCGCACTGCCGTTGAATATCTGTGTATTATAGGGCATTTATCTGAGTATTCGTCCGTATGATTTTGTGTTGAAATGCTAAAGTGGTGTCAATCGTAGCCACTGCCAAGTGGAAGCTTTGAGTGAAAACAGCTAACAACATAAGGTTATTCTACGCTCTTAGACTTTGAAATGTGCTGACCTAATGTTAGACTTGTTGAGTGCTTAAGCCGGATGTTGCGACAAAGCTGACGACTTTTAAGGCTGATCCATACGAGGTATTTCATTGCGCAATTTGATGCATAAAAATTGCGAAAACGTGGCACGGAATAAGCATGGGGGCTATTTCCATCTGTCGTTCCATGCAATTTGCAATGCATGCGCTTATGTCATATTAATTCACTGCTTTATGCCACGCAATTATCGATGAACATATATTAAATTGAGCAATTAGGTGCCTCGTGTAACATAGCCCACTCAGTCGGCGAAGTGGCTAGTCCGACAACGTAACTTGATGTGGCTATCGTCTTCCTGTTTGTCAAGGGTGGATCATCATGTGTTCATGCAGCTTTTTCCCTGGAAATTTCACTTTCAGTAGGTAGTATCTCTCGTCTGCGGCATCTTTGAATTTGAGAGAGGAGAGAGGGAAATTTTACATTACACTCTGGAGACAAAAAGTCTCCACATACTGCGTATATGCGCTCACAGTTTTCTTCTTTTTTCTTTCGTCCTACTCTGTTGAATAATTTTGTCGCCACCCAGTGCTCCAAATTAAACAATTTTTCAGAATTCTCTTGGAGGGATTATACGGAAGAAGAAGGCGTAGGAATGGTTAAACCGCGTGCTTAAAGCCGATGTCTCAGGGAAAACGTTTACAGGCTGCCAACAGAACCTATACTAAGCTCCCACAGGCGTAAATGTTAATGCAAAAATTCCAGGTTTATCTCCTTAAATGAATCTGAAGAGGGACGACTAGGACTATCGGTCCATGTGAAAGAAAGCGGATTCTCTTTTTGAACTATTTTTATACCACTTTTGGTGGTCATCAACCCTGAGTACAGTTAGAAAATCGCCAAAAGTAAGCTCATAGCTGTATAGCGTGTGATGGTACTCGCCGCGTCGCCGTATTTCCATCAGCTGGCATGCAAGGCTCGACCCCGCCGTGCAATCGAAAAACCGAGTATACCTTCGGGATTGCAGACTTTCTTAACAAATTCGCGTTTAAAAACTCACTGGATCTCGTAATATAAGTTACTTGCGGTCCTTTTGCGTTCCTCACAACTGTACTCCTCCCCGAAAGCAGAAAATCGGTGAAAAATAGGGTCCGTCATTTTGTCCCACTAAAAGAGCAAATATCCCTCTGTGTCATCTAAAATTATGATATGCCAAAAACTTAGATCTGTTATTTGAAGTAGCGAAATAACCGTAAATTCGTAAACCGTAATAGCCGTGTTATTACGCTTCTGCAACATCTTCTACAACCTGTTCATTGAGGAGACTTTCAGCGAAAGTTGACTTTTGGCTTTTTTCACATTTTGTTCAAATTTAAGCTCTTGCATATAGTAAATGAGTAAGAACTATGGAAAATAAAATAAAATGTACCAATAGCAGGAGAGTTATTATGCCAAATTTCAAATTCCAGACTAAAACATTCCATTTTTGGCATTTGGGCCAACTTTTTTCTATTTCACCCCAACGTACACATGTGACATTTTTTTACTTGAAAGTAGCCTTTTTGTAACATTTTAATTGTGTTAAGTCTGTTTTTTCTTATGATTAATTCCTAAAAATTAATCATTTTCTAATTTATGAAATTCTTTATAGTTCTAGAACTGGATTTAGTGTTACTTAGTCCCATTTAAATTTGAGCGTTGAAAATTTTTGGAAAATAAAAGAATAAAATATATAAGAAAAATACTTCCCTGTTGAGGAAGATTTTCAGCTATTGGTACTGTTTCCATACATCTAATAACCTTTCACACAGCATCAAATAACAAAGCTCCAAATAGTTGGTTTAACCGGTCATACAAAGAACAGCTAGTTAATTTATCAAATGGTAATTGTTGTAAGGAGGTAGAGGGACTTTTACTCAAAGGAACAGGGGGCATCTCAATTACTTGCCTCATCATTAGAATTGCAGTAAGTGGAGAATATTGCATCGACACTTGTGAAGTGCATCAATGGCGAGCTATTAGCTCTTTCTTCGTGATGTTTTTTTCTACTTTGTAGACCTTTTATTGAAACCACTCGTCGGAGAATTTCTGATAACGCGTAGTCGTCGCAGCATTACTCCAAGTTGCACTTTGAGGTGCAATATATGGAACTGTAATGTGCATACACAAATCTCCTTCACCTCGTGATGTATGGTCTCTGGTTGCGTGGTAAAGTAAAGAAAAACTTTCGTGACGAAGTAAGGGCCAAGAACGCTTTAGAGGCTTTTTTGAGGGATTATGAGTCCGGAACCATTCGGAAGGAAACACTTCCTGACCGAAAGGGCGTATATCAAAGTATTTTTTCGTATGGTTTTGCGTTTATTTGCTCAAGAGGTGTAAAATTTCAGCCACTGCCAAGCGGATGCATTACGTTAAAGTGGCGAGCTGGATCGGGCTGAAATAAATTAATCATATTTAGTTTATGACTCTAGTTTATTATTTTCAGCAAGACTGCGAAATGATTAGACGGAGTGGATTAGACGAGAGGATTAGTTGCTGACTTTGAATTGGAACTTATTCTTTTTCTAAAAGAGAGACGAATTAAGGCGTCAAAGTTGACAGGGTTTGTTGGTTGGTTGGCTATTTGGGGAATGAGACCGACAATTGAGTAGAGCGAGCTGATGGGAGAAGGATTTGGGAGATGGATGAGAAGTGGAAAGAAATCCGACGTCGGCCTTCTCTTAGCGTAAAGCTCCAAGGGGTTTGTTGTCTAAAGTCACATGCAACGGACGAATTTCCACCGTTGGAGAGCTTTACATGGAGCATTCAGGAAAGGAATGGTATTCTGTGAAAATTTTCCTAAGTGCTGCGCGAAGTTTGAGCCAAGGTCTTAGGAAAGCCATCGCTCCCGCTGCGACACCAGTCTGTTTCCCTGCTCCGGAATCGCAGATTATCACGGATATAAACAAATGCAAGCCTCTGTTTGATGTAGGGCATTAAATCTGCTATACATTCATACTTGTTGTGTAATTGGAGTAATTTCATCAAGCCAGTTGAGGCCATTTCACCATGATATCCCACTTTATCTCGCCAGATATCTTTTTATACATACCAATTGTATTTAAAATTGCTTAACTAGTGGTACTCACCTCTATTTGTCCTGATATATTGTGTATTATTCCTTTATATCTTCTGCAACTACGTAAGATTCACAAAAAATATGTGGGCAAATATATTTCCCCCATCTCTTCCCCTACCTTAATATCCAGGCCATTTCCCCTCAGACTCATATGTATTTACCCAAAAACTGTTGTGACTCGAGTGTTCCTGAAGATGGCGTATCAGTTGAAATTGGTTTTGCATTCAACAATAACCTTTATATGTTCCATATTTCTACTTATTGCAATAATATCACTTATTCATAGTTTCGCGCCTAATCTCTTCTTGCCTTTGGAATTATATATTTTGTAATTTAATTTTTAACACCCATCTTGTTTACTGCGAACGTAATTTTACTTCTCGCGGCTCCAGCTTTCAGTCTTCCGTCGATCATGAGTTGCCGAGCAACGGCAGCTTACGACGCAGCGAACCAGGAGAACGCGAAAACATGTAGGCACGCCAGCAGTTCGGCTTCTGTCCGTCCCGGGCCCGTCCGTCGCCCATCATTCCATTTCCGTCTGAGGTCATCCCGCGAGGTTGACGGCCTGGTGAGATACACGCATGCATAACAGGACGGAAATAATCCATTTCGTAAATAAATCCTCGCGCACAATTGGTCGCACCCATGTGGGAATTTGGACGGGGGAGGTTGTTTGGCCGTCAGGGTGGAAGGAATAAAAAAATACAAAAAGGGTCAATCTTTTGTACACGCGTTGTTCGTGCGTACGTCGGTTAAACGGATCGCTTAAGAGGTTTCTCGCGGTTTTGTTCGACTCGCCCGCCCGGACTGTTACAGACAATGACTGCGCGAGAATGAATCGTTCGTAATTTTTTTGTAAATCCACCCCTTCCCCGGCATGTTGTTCCTAGTCGTCGCTAACCCCTTGTCACTCCTCTCTTTCCTCTCCGCCGCTATTATTGCTGTATTTACGTTATTATGCGTGCATCCGCGTGGGGCTCAAAAAGGGAGCGGTGGTATTTGCCCTATCGCGTGAGTTGATTGATCAGTGAGCCACCGGGTGGCGGATGATACACCACGGTGCGACATTTTTCGCTCACGGGCGAGTTGAGGTGTGCGGGGGGGGGGGGGGGGCAGAGGGAGGGACTGGCAGACAAAAGCGAAACAGCAATAATAGAGAGCGCTGCTACTACAGTTGAGCTTCGGCGGCGAGATGGTGTTTCCGGTTGGTCGGTTGGTTGTGACGCCGAAAAACCCCGTGACGTTTATTTTTAGTCCATCTCCCCTGTTTTTTTAAATGCTTTTTGTTTTCCCTTCTATCACTCTAGAGATCCGCCGTCGTCTACTCAAGTGAAGAGTTTTGTTCAAACGCTTGTGGCGACGAGGTTATTGCAAGGGGAGGGGAAGAGGGAAAACAGAATGGATGCAGAAAAAAAGAGTGAGAGAGGCGGACGAACTGAAACTGCACACCCCCTGCCATTTCCCACGTCGAATGCGTCTGCTCTCTATCCCCTCCCAATACCCTTTCCATCCTTTCTCATTTTTTTCCCCCCGCAGTCGACGGAAATTACGTCTGTTCCGTCGGCGATTGTTGTCGGTGGAGTTTTAAAATCTGTATTGTTGCGCGGAGGATCGTGGCATTTATGTCAGTCAGCCTGTGGACGCCCGCGAAGCCTGGGACATGTTTATGGAAGTGAAGAATTGGTCGAAGAGAGAGAGAGAGAGATGGTCCACGTCGAATATGTTTCTCTCTTCCACATTCTCTCTCTCTCTCTCTCCTCACATTCGTAATGCGCTGAAAATATTCCATCCCGGCAACAAAGAGGGATTAATGGTTTACAAGTCGACTGTTTTCATAATTTGGTCGTAAATAATGCTGTTTTTAGTCTTCGAGGAATGTTGAATGGAACGAGGATGTAGCATGCTGATGTTTATTAAACTCTGTACATGACGACACCATAATTTTATGGATGCATTTTTGGCCATTGCGTCTTAATATATTGGTGGTATTTAACCAGAGTGTTGATTTGTGCAGCGTAAAAAAACAGCTTTAGTACAAAGGATAGCTCTCGCAGTTCATTTTCATTGACTAAAATAACTTTTTTACGCAGTATTTTTCCTGAACAAGGATGTGAAAAAGATTTTATGAAAAATAAAAAAGTAACAATAATAATCTTTAAATTTTGTTTGACACTTCATATATTGGACTCATTATTAAAATATTTACCAGTTAACAATAATTTAAACTCATTGCACTGACAATTGCTAAACCGTGGAAAGAATCGACGAAATATAGTTTAAAAAATTGGATTAATCTCTTAAGCCTTTTTGGAAAAATTGGATATTTTACAAACGCAACGTAAGATACTAATATCCAAGCATCATTATAATCGTTTTGAGAACCCTAAGGCAGATCTGTTCTAGGACTCCCTTCAATAATAACATGGAATGTTAGTTTAACATGAAAATTTATAGATTTATACACATAAATAGGTACCTATATTGTTACATTGAAAAAGAGGGAGGAAATGCATGAATTTATCGAAGGAGATATCTAAAGCACTGTTCTTCCGAAGTACCACATGACATAACGAGTTTTGTTTCATTCGGTATTATTTTTATACCTCAAGCTAATTTAACTATGTATTTTCCCAAAACTTTTAGACAAAAGTCTAAAAACACTAAAATGTCGAAATGCAGTTCATTAATGTATAGCTTCCAGTTATTTTTTTAATCGCGAACGAAAATAAACATATGATATTAATCCTTACTTTTGATGAGGCTTTTCCATTACACTGTGCTTACCGTCATTTACACTAAGGCCCAAGCCTCCTTTTTATGTTCGATAATGGAATAAATACCTGCAAGCTTTTGTAACGCCCTTGTTTATCTGATGAGGTTATCCAAACTTCCTCAATAAAATAATTGTGATCATTTTTGGTTGGTTTATATTTAGTGGAATACCCTTCGTTAGGATTCCAGGTCCTCGCAGAGTGCATATAGGTAAGAAGAAAACCGTATTTATCTCTTCCAACTACTTTAAATGCAGTCCCTGGTTTTAAAAAGGCTCAAGATATATGGTTTGCTGAACCGCTATGCCCTGAGATGTATTTTCTCCACCAGATATCTTAAGTGAGAATTGCATTAACGAATTCGACTCAATGTCAACTATTTTGATTTTGTCTTTGAATGAGACTTGTGAAAAGTGTTTTTCTAAGATTATTCCAATCTACGCGTGTTGTAACAGTTATTAGTATGTTCAATATATTTTTATCCTCAGTGCAACTAAATTCTAAAAGTGCTCAATAATTCCACTCCAACAAAATTCAAAGCTTACGGTTAACTGCAGCATTTTTTAATTTTAGTCATCGGAGAAATAAAAAGCCAATGCCGCTCTCACTTCTCAGTTGGGACCAATTAGGTGCAGGGTGCAGTCTCCGGTGGCTCGGCCATCGATATTTCTTGGTCGAATGCCTTTCAACGGCAAATAGCTGAAAATAATCCATTATTAAGTATTTTTTGCTCATGGTTGCCTATGCGTTTGGCTAGCGAGGAATGTTGAATGACTAATTGAGTCTGAACTTTCTGATGCAAATCATTCAATTTTTATCATCGTTTTATTCATCGTTTACGGCTGCGGGTGACAAACACAGTGACAGTACTGGATTTGTGGATTTTTCTGTCAGGCTATTATTTATGCGTGTTCAATGGAATTCTCGGAGTAGAATTAAGATCCTTGCATGATGTCAAGCATAGGAATACCTGCCCGACCATCAACTGTTGTGTTCATCCATCATGGACGTCTTATTTTTCTCGACTATTTTATACCTGCAGACCCGCCCGTATTAGCACATGGTGCGTGTGATTAGGCGCTTTCACTGTAAAAGCTGAGAAGCCTGTAAACTACCAAAATTTTCCTGATGTGACTTAGTTCTGTCTATATTCAATTCAACACTTTGAAACACCGGTACCTCTAACTCGCTAGTTACAGGAATCCTTTGTCTACGGAAATCATTTACACCCTGTAACCTTAGGTCCCCTTTGCCGGCCCTGAGCTTCTCACCTCCGATGCACTCGCTATTCTTACCACCCAATCAGAAGCGTTAAATCGTGTCGGCCTGATGAATTTGTGAAGGTTATGATCGTAACTTGGTGAGCCTCATCAGCGGAATGTTCCACTAGCAGAAAAGAGTAAAAAGGAGTGGAGGAGGGGTGTTGATAGGGGTTCGTCGACGGGGGACGGGGGATAAGTTAGTAGGAAGGGGTAGGGGAGTCCTCGTGTCCCGTGAGCCGTCCACACTGCCACAAGAGGTGGGCAGGTATAACTGTAAGGAACTAAGTGGTGACCTTGGATCTCCCGCAAAATTTATTGTGATGTTGTTAGGGATCGTGTTGCAAATAGCTCCCGGTGCGAAATATAGTGCCTTACTGTGACGCCTCAGCGGCTGCACTTGGGCAGTAATTCCGATGATCTGATAGCATCGCTCAAAGTGGAGCCGGTTGCAAACACCAGCTGGCCCTCACATGAGGCGTTTTAAGAATTTTCGGCCACTCTTTGAGAATCTCTAGCTTCCCACAGCCGTTGCCTGCAATTTTGGCGGCTGTTGATAATGAAAATCCTAAAAGAGTAACAGTTTATGTTTGCGACGCAAGTGGCTTTATCGAAAATGATGAAGACGAAATCCGGGCTGAGAAAATTGCCAATGAATAATGCCTACGAATAATCGGAAAGAAAATACGTGCAATGAAAGCTCAGAGATGAAAAGACAAACTTTTGAGACACATTTATCGGCACAACACCATAATGAAAGCAATATTGGAAGGAGATGTGAATGCGAAGAACTACAGAGGGATGAATAATGAAATTGTCACCTATATCAGCCAAATTTTGGAGAACATCGAAATAAAAAACTATTTAGGAATGGAGGTGTTGGTTGAAAGGAGAACGTAATGGAGAGCTGCCGCTCAGCAATGAATTGATTTATGACTACTGACGATGAAAGAAAAATCACCATCTGAAGAGAATGCTGAACTGCGTAAAAGTACCACGAAGAAATACAACTTCAAGGCTCATGTTAAGACCTCCATATGCCCAGTTTGCGGAAGGAATCTGAGAACTATAAGACATGCACGGCATATATTTCGGATGTGAAATACTTTTTTGCCTGAAAAGTAAAATTATCTATAATGGTAGTGAGAAGAAATATGTAGCAAATTGAATAGAGCAAGCCTGGAAGGCATTCGGCCAAAAGGAGAGTGTTGGTTCTAGTCATTGATACTTATATTTGGAGTATTTTGATCGAAACTGGCCGAAATGATTACTTGTGAGCTTTTACATCTTACATTATATCTAACTCAATATTAGTGCTTTGGTTGAACGAAGTATTCTAATCTCAATAATGCATAGTCAATATGAATTTTCCTTCAAATAGAGGAAGAGAAAAACTTTTATGCTTTGAAAAATTGATTGCGTGGCCGACAAGAAAACGTGGAAACATGTTCTGAAATAGGTGCCTCGTTACGTTACTAGTCGAGTTTAAAAAAATATTCATTTTATCAGTACCGCAGGCCATCTCTGTCCATTTTTTTGTCATTCAATCACTTTCTTTCCTCGGTAGTGGCTGTAATGCGGTCTCTCAAGGAAGCTCCCTTCAATCGTGAACCGGGAAAATGAATAAAAGTCATTATCTGGTGTCACATCTATGTGTAATTAACGGCATTCATTTGCAAATATCGGTAACTCCTGGCCTTCCAATTATGGGCTGCTCCCTAGCCATTTGGCTTTTTTAGCAGTTAAACTTGAACGGCAGTCACTCGTTCGAAGGCACAGGGGTGCGTGAAATTCCATGGCGAAAACAATTATTAGTGACATAATATCATTGAATTAACAGTCCTCTCACCTCGTCCATTTACGAAATCCATTGAGTGTTTGGAATCAGCCGGCTGTTCCACCCTGCCTGTGTTTAAAGTTGTTGTATTTTCAAACTGCTGCAAACGCTTCTCATGAAAAAATCGTTACTCTGTACTTTATTTCACAAACTTTCTGCAATCACATTTGAACCCCGTAGTTGTGGGCTTTGTCAATAAGGTCTTCAGCTCCACTGACAGGGCGATTTGTTTAAGAAGTCATAATCACCGATGATTACGAACAACATGAGTGAGTGTTGTGATTTTTTGCTAATGGGTGTTCTTACATTTTGGATCAGAATGGTATTAGCTATGTCTATATGTAGTTTCATTGTTCTACCAAGCACTTTCATTTGGGGGAAATCAATCGATCAAATGTCTTAGAGTTATTTCATTGAAGTCTCATAGTGTCTTTCGGTATTATTTTTCAAAGAAAGAGTCAGCGGCGAATTATGACAGGGCAAGAAGAATTCATGACTGCCTGAGCACTGCCATGAATCCACATCAAATTCTTTCGGCCAAAATTCCAATTTTTTTAGGAAGTGTTTCAGTGGGATGATGGTTCCAACTTTTGCGTTATCTTTGCCTTTAACGCAAACAGCTCTAGGAGAGTTATAATCACAGTTACTGTCCTAGTGACGTACTGTACCAATTAATTTTAGTGATTTAAAGCACCTCACATCATTTGATGAATTAACATTCCGTCTTCGCTCCCATGAGTGTATTTGAAAATAGCGATTACGTTAGCGTACGCATTATGAAGATCCGTAAACGCACCGTCCCTGATCATTATACCGCGTTAATACCTTTCGAAATCAATATGGCGATCGTTTTCTTTATTTGTATTAATATTTTTATTTCTATGAAATTTTTTATCTTATGTAGCTGATTGTGGTAGGATTCACTTTTTACATTTTATCAAACATGGAAACGAAGTAAAAAGTAATTGTCCGTACCTTATTTTGAGGTACTGACGGTTTTTACTTGTATATGTTTTTTTTGGTACGCTAAAGAACGAAGTGCATGTGCTCCTATTAACATCGGTTATTTCATTTCAAAACTCCTGTAATAGTAAAAAAAAATTGACCCTAAATCTCTCTCATTTTGTTCAAAGGTTCTGAAATTATTGGAATTTATGCCTTGAAATGTGGACTAAATAGTTTTGACCAATTCCCAACCTTCTGCTTCCTAACAGCATGACGCCAGTTTGTCGGTTTGTGCGAATACAAACTCGTGCTTTCGGTGATATTTCTGTAACTCCTTGTTATACCTAGTCGAGCATCATGAAATTTGGAATTCAACAAGTTTGATGTAACCCAACTTAATGATAATATGTTTTAAGCTGCTGTTTGTGTGAGGAAGGTCAAAAATACCCTTGGGAAATAGATCTTCCTTAAACGTTCGTGGATGTTTATTTCATCTGTTTTTTAGCTCAGGTACATTTTTTGTGTACTGTAAAGTTTTCGCGAGTGTAATATTGCATTTCAGAGAGAAAAATACTTTGTCAGGTAAGCAAGTAGCGAATCTGCCAAGTCTCCACCATGATGATATTTAATGAATCGGCGAAAGATAACCTTTATTAATCAACTTAAATTGCTGACAGAGGAGGAAAACACTTTCGAATAGGAGATTGCTAACAAATCTCCAAGCCACACGACATCAAAACACATACATATAAAATATCGCTTTGAATGGCAGTTGTTGAGTCACTTATAGCTTTATTCAAAATTACTTTACTATTTTCATTACTTCGTTTTTTATAGAGTTAACGGTAAAACCTTAATTATTATTGCCATTACCCGAACCCTAAGATATCGGCCCTCCATGTAATGACTCATTAATTTGCCTATGAGAAACGTTAATTTCGACAAGGTACAAAACACCATCTTACCAATAGCTAAATAAATTAAATAGTGATTTTATGTTAGACCAAAAACTTCCGCATAATGCTTTTATTTCCATCACCAATAAATAAATCAAAACGAGGCATCACGTTGGTGTGAGCTGCCATTTTTAGGTAAATTCATGCATATATTTTAATAAAGATGTCTATCAGTTTATTGTATCAGTTTATTATCTGGCAACGGTTAGTAAAGTTATATTTGATCGGAAAGCTCCAAACGTTTCACAAAATATTTACCATTGTCCGTTGTCTCGGGAGTGACTTTGTGGAATATACTTAGTGTTGTAAATGATAAGTATAACTTAGTTTTTTCCTAAAAGATTATCTAGCATAGGTTATCAATGTGGAAAGCATAGATTATCTATGTGAAAAAACTAAGTTATGCTTATTTTTTACAATGTTAACCATATTGACAAAAGCGGTGTTGTGTGTTGTAAGATATCCCCACCGAGTAGGTAGAAAATTTTCTAGTAGAGTTATGAAACATATTTGGCGTCATCTATTTTTACTCAATAAAATTTTGTCCAATATTTGCTGGAGACTGTTGACGAAGCGGTGATTTTAATCTGGAGGTATTAAATGTGCATTGAAAAGGAAAAGAACTTGATTGGCCAAAAAATTGTTTCTGTTTGTACGAGAAACGTTAGCCCAGTGGACAACTGCACTCTTGACAACCTCTCTTCACTGACGTCAATAATGTTACCACATAATTTTTTTGTCATAATCCCTTCTTTGTACATTTATCTCCTCTCCCACCCCCATCTACCTTGGAACGAAAACTCCTCCTATCCTATTTTCTTAAGTTATGTTACTACTTCTTGATTCGTCAACTTCTATGTATTTTCTATCTTTCCTCCTCCCAGTCCTTTAAGTTGTTGCATATATGAACTTCCAACGCTGTCATTTTGCCTTAATTATATCAATAATTGTTGAGGTCATGGTTGGAAAGGAATAAAATTTGGAACATATAAGGTACAAATTCATTAGTGACGTCTATCTATTCCATAAAGTTAAACTGGAAACCCTTGCCTCTATTATATAGGATGACTATCGTCGTTTTTGTTTCGATAGGAGGGTAATTAATGCTGTAAATAGTCCATTTGGAGTTCTCTACGTGACGTATTATGACTGTTAATTGGAGTGATAAAAGTATGCATCACAGTGTAAAACGTATGCTAAGGTAAGATTAGCGAAAGGCTTATCCGTAGAAAAGACATTTTTTACAAAATTTCACGCAGACTGTACATTTTAACTCAGTGTAAGTATTATGCGTCAGAAGCTTTTTATAAATTCCTATCAAATTAGACTTTTTTAGACAGGTGCGCTTTGAATTTTTGTAATAAAAAAAGGACGATGTAAACTGAAATGATATGAATGATTGAGCTACAGTTTTCTTAGGTTTAATTCTAGAAAATAACTTCCTTGAATTGAAGTTAACAAGATATTTATACTTATATATTTTTCTATTTTCTGAATGTTTTTAATGATTCATCTTCATTCAACGTCAATAAATAGTTCTTCAGGTTTCGCGACGATTTTCTAATCAAATCTGATTATAAAACGTTGGGAATAAAGTAGAAATGATTGACCCTTGTGCTCATGTTTATCAATTAATTTTGTATTTTGAATCCCGGAAGTATTGAGGCAGAAACGCCGTGGAGAGTATCGATGTCGAGGAAACCTTTTAAAAAGTCCAGTAATCGACACTACAGCAAAGGTAGGTGCTCAGTCGTCCCCGGATCGTTGCGTGATGAATATGTAAAGTGCTTCCACACATTTGCCACGTGTGAGACTCGAAAACTTGTTATAGCTGACCAAATGATTGCAATTAAAAAAACTAATTTTGTGGGTTTTTACTTTGTGCATACAACGTTAATCCGCTGTTTCCAGCCGTGGCTATTGTTTCGGAGGCAGGGCACTTGAGTGGAAAACCGGTGTTTTCGAGGCGGGGTCCTGATTGCTCGGCCAAAAGAAAGGTTTTCCTCCTTTTGCGTTACAAAAATAAATGTTCTGTTCCGCAGTCACCCCGTGAATTGTGTTAAGCAATTGAATTCGACTTGTTTTTCCGCTTTCGTTCGTTATGACGATGCCTGCTAGGCAAATTGCAGTCGGTTGCCGGGGTGATTAATTAAATCGTCAGAGTAGTGTCGAATATCTAGTACCGGACAATTTATACGACCGTGAGGCGGGAAAATCCATGGGCCGTTCAGTTGCCTGAGCTTTGTTTTTATTTTAAGTGACGGCATATATTATGGGTAGCAGAGCGGCGAGAATTTTTTAGACAGCCCACAAATTTTTACGCTAGGATGAAGGTGGATTAATCCTCAAAACAAGTAAAAATATTTCAGCGGGGTGCATTCAAAAAGATAAATGCCTTTTGCTCGCATGCAAATGTATTTCCGGGAGTAATTTTTATGTTACCGCTCGCAGCACGAGATGTTTTGCTCCCATTGAGTGCGGCTTCCGGTTCCCAGAGAGCTCTGATTATATTTCCTCAGTTTTATTGATTGCTCGGACAAAAAAATTGGCGCCTGTCCAAATGATATCTATCCCGCTCTTCGCATTGGTCTCGCCTCTTCATGGCTGGAAATACTTTTCCATTTTGGCGCTCCATTGGACCACGCTCACGAGTCAAACTTATCTGAGTGAAGAAATTAGTTGTCGCTGGCGGGATTTATGCGAAGTCCCTCAGTTGATTTTGAATACGAGAGAAGCTCATTTTCTTGACAAGTTACTTGTTTTACCGAAAATGCACCAGTAGTCAGAACTCTCATTTTGGTGTCACGAATTCGGTGCTTTAAGTGCAATAGTTCCTAACATTGTGCAACGACTTGGTGCGTGTGAAGTTAGTGAATAATGTGCGAATTTTCCGCCTGGAGAAACTGCATTTCTGCCGACGCTTACATATATGAGTCGTCATCAGAGCATGGTGAGACTAGACCTAGCTATGGTTTGGGGTTGCAGTAATGTTTCTCATACCTTATTCGGTAGTCTTACATTGAAAGTGATTCAGAAAACATACCCAAGGATCAAATAATGTATCTATACTGTGGTTTTGCCATATGATTAGGAGCTCCTCCTATTTTCCTTCAATCTGGAGTTTGAGAAAACATCAACAGATGTAATAACAAATCAAAAAGCCACTGGTACTATATCTACTAATAGAGGAGAGGCCTTTAAAGGTTTATTTAAAATTCTCGGTATACACAACTATTCAAGGCTCTCCTTTGCACGCGACTGCAGTGTCATGACTCTTTTGCAGGTCGTAAGCCTTGCGTGGATGTATATGTCATCGCCTTCGGTCTCTTTCATTTCTCCTCCTTACCTTCCTCCTGCACGCCCCCACCGGCACATCTGCGAGGTGAGGTCGATTGATTACCATGACAACTCTCCCAATATTTCGCTCTGATTTCTGTCCATAGCCTAAGTGTTGCATGGGCCAAAAAATATGCGGTAGTTTTATTTGTATTTAGGCAAATTTAGGCATCCAAATATATTCAAATGAGTACTCTACCAGATGATTTGTAAGTTTTTGAACAGACCCTAATAACTTAACGAGGCTTTTTAAATTCAGATCTCTCTTAAAGTCCTCTCATCGTCTTCCTGTATTTATTTCGTCCAGAATACCTATCCTCTTTTTCTATTATTCTCTTCTTTTATACCTATGACTTGTAATCAACAAAACTTCTGCGCGCATTCGTATCAATTACACAGGTACGCAAAATGTACTTTGTATAACAGGTAACTTGGATCGTCCAAACACACCCGAAGGTCCAAAGAGTATATGTAAACACAGCTTGCATTGAAGTAGTAATTTATCGTGTGTAATTAGCTATCAACAATCATTGGTGGGTGTGCAGCTATGCGCAGGAAACCTTTTTATTCATTATAAAGAGATTCATTTACTTGACTATTTCCCTCATGTATTTTGTGGGTCTCATATCCAGTAATCAAGACTCCATGTAGGAAGACAGTTCTTGACTTGCACCCCAAACCGACCCGAGGAACATTAAATAATTTTTTTCCTATTACCAATTTTTACTACGTGGAGTAATTAGTTATTAAAGAAGTAAATTCTTAGCGGAACATAATTGAGTGTCTTTTCACTACTATAATTTACCATGGATTGTATTTATGCATTGTAATTTTTGAAAGAAACATTCTTGCAATCATTCGCAAAAATCATTCAAGTGCCTTCATTTTTACAAATTTGATAAAAAAATGAATCGGGTTTGAAAATCAGCCATGCGATTAATGAACGCCAAGGAGATCGTCTTTCACACGAAGTTAAGACGTCAAGACCGCATCCTACCTATCCCGCATTAATGAAGACAGTAACTCAACGTAAGATAATATATAAATGGCATTAGTCTTGAATTTTACGTTTTGAGTTATCATAATTTAAAAAATAAACGTCCATAGAGGAAAACTATTCATATTTATTCATAACCATTGAAATTTTTTAGCAAATGTTCATTAAATAATCCTTACTAATATACACTCCTGGAATTTGAAACAAGAACACCCTGACGCAAGTGAATAACGCCTGCTTTCTTGCACGGGAAACTACGAGAGGGCAGTGTATGCGATAATCAAATGCGCAGCGCTGCGGACACACCAGGAACCGCGTTATCAGCCGTGGAATGTTGCAAGCTGCACAGCAATTGGTCACCACTAGAATTACAGCCTGCATTGCTGCAGATGGAGGGTATACGCAGTACTAGCGCTGATATTGCGCACGCCCTGTCGACGGTACTCGGATGCTTATGGCTCCGTTAGTGTGATCGTGTGTTTTAAATGTCCTCAAGTGTGTGTCGATTAAACTTCTCTCTGCTGGGTCGACGAATTCATGGTGTTCTTTTTTCATTTTCCCGGAGTGTATAAAAATTTAATGGTGTCTGCCTGTCTTTCTATCTGTCTGTCTGTATGTTGCTCCATCACGCAAAAACTACTTATCCAATTGAGGTGAAATCTGGCATGTAAATAGAAAATATATTTGGTCATGAAATAGGCTATTTTCAAAAGCCCTCGGGTCCCCCATAAGATCCCCTAGTGGTCTACGCTAAGCATTGGGTTCGGTGCAGTGGTTTCATTTTTTATTTTAAAAGTACTTTTACTCAGGGTAGAGGGCTGGAATTTTTTAATCAGATTGCTGAATAAATGAAGTTTTTAATTATTTATATGATTTTCTTTTACTCTTCGTATTTGCCTGAAAATTATGTTTTTAGCAGAAAAATCTCACATTTTTTTCTGAAATCAACAATAGCACATTTCCTTGGCAACCAGAGATTTGATTTTCATTGACAATTCACTCCTCTGTCATAAAAATATCACTTTTTTTCTGCCGGCCCATGATAGCATGTTGAAAGAAAATCTGTATGCGAAGGGCTCAGAGTCCCAAAGGCTTCATGATAGATAGGTTCGGGGAGTAATCGATAAGTTCAATGAATATTTACAAGTATACTTTTCATTGTCTATTCTCAAAGTAGCTCTCATAGTGGAATTGCATGTATATTAGAGAACACTTAAGCATAAAGGAATTAAAGAGATTACACGCGCAATTAAATGTGCATGATACTCACCTGCAGGGAATAGTAATAGTAATAATACCTCTGTTGCCACAACAAACACAGCGTTGTTTATTATTGCTAAATACTCAGATGCATAACACGTAGTGGAACCGTCTACCTTTCATTACGAATGCGAACTGTTTTTAAGACAAATTTCTGTATCATTAACGTGACGAGTTATTTATATATGTTTAAAAGTGTAAGAGTGCTCTTAACTTTCATTCACTCAATCATCGAGGTGCGTATTCAAGACTCACTCGTCACTATGTTTCCCCTCCTTGGACTTAACAATATATCCATAAGCATGCCTAATAGAAAAAATGGTAACTTTAAAAAAAATCTTCTAAAGCAGGAAGAATGTCTCCTTTGAGAAAAAATGACCCTTCTCAAGAAAAACGACAAATATTAGACTTTGATTCTCAAAGACGTGCGCACCAGCGATCTAATGAAACTCCTTAAGAGTGGCACGCGCGAAGGGAGCAGGATGCTGCAAGACACGCTTCCCAGCGTCATTTTCCCGGTTTCCAGGCTTGATATATTTGATTTCTATAACAATAAATGAGTCACAAGGGCAGATCCTTCAAGTGGCTGGCCTTCACGCATTGGCAACTTTGCGTTGCTCGCGCCTTTACGTTGCTTACGCCTGCTCCCGCCAATTGAGTGGCAGCAACCTTTTTGTCAACACTTCTGAGGGAAAACTGTAGATAGAGCGTGTAGGCCTATTTTGTAATGAGTTGATACAGATGATTTAATGACTATTAGTGGTTAAAAACAATAAACTAAAAATAAAATAAAAAATAAATTTAAAAAAGGATGTATCAAGAAAAATGGGAAACAAAGTCGGTCATCTCTCCGTGGTGTTTCTCTGGTTACGCTAAGAAATGCACACATTTCATCCTAACCCAACCTACGGACAGATAACCAGCTATGAATCTGGTCCAAATGCATACCCATCTATTTCAAAACTTCAATTTGCTTAAAGATGGTGGACATTATAATGACGTCACTACATGCTTCTTGCCTGAAAGAAGAACGGGAAATTCTGCTCAATGAAGGACATCCGTGCAAGAAAATCGACAATTGCACTAAGAATCACCATAGATTTTTGATTTAGTAACCGAAACCAATGATTATGGCTACTCTTTACACCAAAGGCGCAGTCCAGGAGATGGAGGATCTGTCAAAATGTGTGCTATTTAGATATTAATCAGTCTGCGTGGCCCATTTTTGGGTTTCCCGTGCATGAAAGAGGACCAAAAGTCACACATCTCAACGTACACCTGGAAAACAGTCAGCGTGTTGACAACTACGAACACAACGTACACGATAGGTTAAGAACTTCTCAAATAACCGCTCTGACAGTATTCTTCAGGCTTTGTGGTTTTTCTGTAAAATGAGTTCAATGTTTTTCACACCCGTTGAATTTCAACGGATACCTTCCGCTAGTGTGTGATAAAAATTAAGCTTTATAAGCATAAAAAGTAGATTCACAATGTACTTACTGTCTAGTTTCCATCCTTATAGATGGCAGCACTGGAGAAATACATTTCTGTGCTATTTTGTTTATCCAAAGGCTAGTGAATATGTATGCTTGAATACTGATCGCCGCGTGGAGGGAAGGATGATTAATTCTGGAGCGCGAATAAGATCAAAGCCGCTCGCAAAAAAATGCTTGTGAGCGGATAAAGTCAGATCATTGCGGATTGTGGCAAGTGATCACCACTCCTCCTCTTCCTAAATGCCATCGAGACACCTTATGACGATTTGATAAGGTTTTGAGGGGCGGGAGATGGGGTGATTGGAGACAGCAAAGTCGAAGGGCAAGGGAATGGTTACCGCGTTTTGAATTGTGCGTTTTTCGGCCGCGGGGAAAGAAACACTGCTCGCGGCGCCCAGCCGAAAAAAAGGAGGAAAGTTATATTCGGAGGCTGGTATTGGCAACATTGCTTTTGATTTATGCTTCAAAATCATACTGGGATTCTCCAATGCAGTTGAAAAAAAGGAAATGCGGCGAACCTATTGCGTAAATATTTCTTCGCACTTGCGTAAAAAATATCTGGCCTTTGTAGGTCGTGGTGAGAATTGGAGCAATTTTCTCTCTCCCTCTCTCTCTCCTGCAAAAAATATGGGAAATCTTTCCTGCTTCCGATGCACCAAGCTTCCAATTGGAATCACTGCCAATGACGTAGAAGTTTGCCCACGTAAAAAAATACCTCATGGACCCGCAGTCGGATGACGCGTTTTTTGAAGCGTCCCCACGGCGCAGCAGCCGATGCTGATCGCAGAACGCGGAAACAAAACTGCAGATGATGCACAAGTCAGACCTTGGACCGATGTGACTGTAATCAAATCCAGAGCACTATATTTAGATACTTATTTGATACTCACTTATCCGAATATCGAACAGACGGTTAAAAACAGTTCTTATGGGCCATTAGGATTTTCTGCCCAAAATTAAGTAGGCTACTGGCGATTTATTTATCTCAATTTTATAGGCCAGTGCACAAAAAACGCTAAATATAAAAAATTGGCCGCAGATAAAAGCAAAATTCACATTATCTTTTTTTTACCCTTTCAATCCCCTCCTCCGCATATTTCACTATTTTTCTTTCTTTTGTCCTAGAAATGAAGCTGTGAAAGAGAATAATATAGCCGAAAAAATTATTTATTATTATTTTACATTATCATGTATTTAATTTCACGCCCTTTTTAAATCGGCTGATAATTTTATAAGCGATTATTTAGCAAGATATGACCAGAAAAACTAGAGAACTGTTACGGAACAGCGGTCGCGTGGTTAGGTTACATTTGCCTTTTACTTTAATGATTTAATAATTGAGTGATTATATTAAATAAAAGTTACGATTTAATGAAGGAATGATTTTATTTGATAAAATTTTAGATTAATAA
Source organism: Ceriagrion tenellum (assembly GCA_963169105.1). Classification (NCBI taxonomy): domain Eukaryota; kingdom Metazoa; phylum Arthropoda; class Insecta; order Odonata; family Coenagrionidae; genus Ceriagrion; species Ceriagrion tenellum. The sequence continues at coordinate 136,199,161 of OY720640.1, forward strand.
ATGGGCTGATAATCGTTTATCATTTAGCATATGAAATTGTTTCCCTTTATCGCTGAAAATAATGTGAGGGCTTTTGTTTCGTATTTCCGAATTTATTGTAAATTCAACATTTACCAGTCTTGAACAAAAGCGCCAAACCCACCGCTCGATAATTCTATGCCTGATGCTGGTAATGTATATGATCTTAATGAAACAATATTTATTCCAATTAACCGCCATATTAATCCTTAGGCTCTCGAGAGAGTTGTCAATTTCTTTCTACATTTTTTAACTCAGCTCATTGATCTGAGGGGTAAATTACTTTTTAGTCGATGCAGTTTTCGTCTCTCATTTATTTGGAAAGCCTTATTGTAGCTAAACTTCTGTCGAAGGTTTCCACGGTGTTTCATGTCGAGATGTGGGAAGGTATCCTGTGACCCACTACGCTGATTGCCTTTACTTTACGGTAATTTCGTCTTTTAGAAACATCTTCAGGCCCTTGAGAGTTGGCCGGGTCTATAGTCGTTTTTGGGGGTTCAAGTGTGCTATGATCAGGAAATCATTTTGACTTGAAGATATCCTCTAGATCGTTGGCGAAACTACCGTCAAATAAATAAAATCAATCCATTGGATCACCGTAAGCACTTCCAGACCCATTATGGCTGCTGCTGCTAGCAGAGGCAAATGTGACATCGCCAACTAATCTTTGCGTAAATTTTTCTTCATTTCTGGCATAAATGCTTGTCCAATGGGTTCCTAGATCATCGCATTGTTGATAATTACTTAGTTGTGAGAAACATTGGCGGTAACATACATTATTATCAGTCAAAATTGTCAAATTTTAAGCAAACCCTGGGTGACTGTGTATGATGTAATTGGAAAAAATTTAGATGAAATAAGTTTCATAACTGAATTCTTTAGGATCAATAATGATGGAAACAGTATTTTTGTTCTTTTAAGTACGAATTTCTCATACATACTTGTTAATAAAGCACTTTTCAGTGAAAACTACTGACAGCACAATGGAATCAAGGGAATAATAAGATTGTTATGGCATTCTATTGTCTAATGCGTGGGCTTCAGTAAATCAAATGTAGTAAATAACTTTTTATAAATATTCTCTCCTTCATGGCTTCCTATAGTCAATGATAATACCAAAATAATATATCCTTAGTGGTAAAAATTTGGGTCACAACATTCGAATCAACTTTGGTTCATTACTTGGGCTAAAATTCCTCGGCGAGTGTGGTCATGCATCATATACAACGGAAAGCTTTCTCAATTCCCTGAGAGCTGTCAATCAGCTTTCAGAATCCCATCGATAACGATGTCATGATATTTTCATTCCTGCCTTATTGCCCTCGGCATTGGTGGCCAGGATCTTCTCCAGCTGAGAGATGCAATGTTTTACGGTGTTTAAATTTGCTACATCATAGAGTACACTATATCAGGTGTCAGTAATTTTTGTTGTAAATTAGCTGTGGCCTTTCGCCATCGTTTTCCACAAAACTGTATCGCCTTTGCAATACTTTACCAACCAAAGAGCAATAATAGCTGCCCTCAACTAACTTCACCCGCAGCACAGAAAAACTACGACGTCTTTCAGAAGAATTGATAAAGCACTTAGTATCAATTCAAAAGACCAGCTGAAATCTACTTTTATACGTAGATGAGGTTAAATGTAGCTGTAATGGTGCAAATGGTCCATCCTTAGAATGTTTTATTTCTCATTTCCGAGTCACAAAGAATCCAAGAAGAGCTAAGTCCGAGTCCTACATTTAAGATGGAGCACGCTATCATTAACGCAAAGTGATAATGAATATTAAAAAACTATTTTATAGTATTTATGTTTTTCCTCCGCTGTGATCGTTGGTAATGTCTTCAACAAATACGTTATGTGGTAGCTCGTTCTCACAGTTGACATCAGTGTCGAGATCTTTTGTTGCATTTATGAGGAAAGGAATTAAAAGTATAATACAAGTTCCTTAGTAATTTTGTGGTATTCCATATATCAAAGAATTCAATGATAACTATTACAGCACCACATACTTAAAAACACACGACCCGGGTTTTAACGCCTAAGCGTCATCTTCAGATCTAATCAAGGATCCTGAGATCGTGCGCACTTAGCCCTGCAAGGCCGGGGTTACTAGAACATCTCTGGAATATAAAAACACTGACGAATATTTCTGGTGAAGGGAAATACTTTTCCTGAGCAAGTCTCACCTTTGGCGCATGCAAGCATCTTCTTCCTTAAGCGCTGACAAAGTTGGGGTCCACCAATTCTGGGAGCGGAATTGTCTCGGTAGGGTTTCCTCGGAAAAAGGGATTTCTTTTCCCGCGATTTGTTTTTTTTTCCGATAGAATACATTTCGCTAGCTTATCTATTGAAGCCAAGGAGTCTGAAAATCAGAGCGGAACCCCTAACACCCACTTCTGGCCACATTCATTTTCCGTTCCATCTCTCTCTCTCTCTCTTCCTCCGTTTGGCACGGTGAACCTTGTCGACTCGAGAAGAGAGGCTTGCCAACAATGCAACCCTCTCGGGCTGACTCCATGACAACCGCCCAATTGACCACATTTTCCCAATAACCTTGTACGGTACATATTTTTGCCTTGATTTAGATTTTCAATTTAAATTTGAAATTTTGGGTGGGTGGTACACGTCAATCAATGACGTTCACCGGTATTCATACACAGACTAGATAGATAAATGTGGGATGTGCAACTTCTTTTAGTCTCTGAAAAATTGTTTTACTTGATCGTTGGCAAAGCTTTTCACTGCGTTGTTCGAATATTTCATTGTAAATTGGAATGTTGGCGTTGCCTTCTTTTTGTAACAACAAAATACATAAAACACAATCTGCAATAGAGGGAATCACAATCTCAGGATAAGACTTCCACACTTTCAGTCACCAACGATCCAGGTTTCGGCTCGTAATACCTCTCTGATGATGTCATATTGATCCAAAACCATGGAAATTAATAGTTTAGATTCTATAACCAGGTTTCCTGTTTCTCTTTTTCGAAGGTGCATTGGAGTACTGCCTTTCCGCGAATACCCGTAAAAGCGAAAACTTTTACATTTTTATAAACAAGAGGATGAACACGTTCATGGTGTTTTCTATTAACATCACAGTCGTAAAAAAGATTAAGGGCAACGTTAGTTACTCTCACGTTATTAATTCTCATAATTTCTCAATATTAATTTTAAAATTATTTTATTTTTCCAAGAATGTAATTTTAGGTATTTTGCGAAATCTTTTTGTGGGAAACAAAAACGCTCTCATTTTAGATGTGATAGATACTTAATACTTTTGCTTGTTTTTTGGAACTATTATGCGTAGAAAATTCTCTAAGGTAGATAATTCCGCAAAGTAATTTCAATCTTTTTTGCGAATTCGCTGGGTTTCAGTTTACTGTTGCGAAATTAAGAGGAAGTTATTTGATCCTTGGATAATATTCCATTTATTTGCTCTGAAATGTGTGTACACATGTCCGTGCAGTTTGTTTTCAGTGATTTTTTACGATATTAGATTTTATTTTAGAAAATCATAACGCCACTTTTTTCGCGCATTAAAAAAATCAGGATTTTTTTCTCAGACATGTTTTTTTGGGAAGATGGTTGCAGTGTTTCCATAAGGATTGATCGCTTAGGTAAGGTAATAGCTTGTAGCCATAGGCGTTTAGCAATTGAGTTATGAAAACCAAAATATTGTGGCATATCTAATTAATTTCAACGAATGTAACATTTTCTTACAGCGCTTTAAAACAGCACCACGGCTCACATAAAATGTATGACATATCTCTTTTTTTTAATATCTGCAAACATGCGTTTGGCTTAGTTTTTGGTCTGATGCAGAATTATTCTGCGCAATCAAACAATTTGCATATTCATTCCAGTTTAATATTATACTGTTACTCGAAAAAAGCATTTATCAAAAAAGACATTTATCTGCAGAAGTGGAGTTGTTATGAGGAAACTTGGTTCTGTGAGGTTAAAGTGAGATGTAAATACACATAAAATGCTACTAATTTGACTACATTGTGAGAAACATTGTCGCATATATCCAGTAGGATGTAAAATATCTGCCACAAAGCTGCTTTATTTTTAGGGATATTGGTAAAAAATTGATGCCGTTTTCCATTGCACATGGTACAGGTCTGCGATCCAGAGAAGCACTGCCAAAATAAGTTGCGCATATCTCGCGTCAGTAATGTCTGCATTTATTTTTTCTTGACTGTAAATGAGCAATACACGGGTCACCGTAATATTTTACTCAAATAGTATTGTTTTTTAGACGTTTTCAGCCTCTCGCTTAAACAAACGAGCCAAAACTCAATCATGACCTCCATTATGGCTAAAGATAATCTCTCTTAATTTCCCCTCAAGTGGATGAAATTATCTCTGGTTTCTCACCGCATCAGGTAGGTTGCCAATGTTTCGACGGCTGTTTCAGTCATCTTCAGTAGTCCTGAACCGTGACTCTGCGAGTGAAACAAATGCTAAATTCCAGCTTTTGTCTGATTCTGGAAAAAATATTGCTTTTTCTGATGGAATGCGTTAGCTATTAATAACCAAAATTAAGGTGGAAAATTTGCTGAACATTACACCGAGGTATTTTTCACACATTTCTCTCTCCGTGGACGCAGAATTCAGCAGCATGTTTATGGAATTACCTCATTTAGTTTAAATTACCGTAGTAATTAGCAGGTAGCTAAAACATCAAGCATTAATATGCATCCATTATATTATTTACCACTTTACAGTAAGTTTTTGCTTCTGACGAACAGCTTTACGTAAAAATAGCAATCATTTTAAGCCATAAAGTAGTATTTTGCCCGTATTCTCAAATTCTCGCGCTAAACAGCATGACATTCTTGTTTAATCTTCGGAAAAAAAATTGAGTGCTGTGTTTTATTGTTCATATCAGATAGAGATTATGCATTCTATGAGCATCCAGAGTATGATTGAAATGAAATTCCTGTCCTTTTACTTCGGAATCACCTTAATCTCGTGACAAGCGTTAATTTTTCAATTCTGTCGTTCTTCATGCAGTCTGATACTGCACGGCCGTGCGTTCACGTGCCCGCGGCGCAATGGAAATGTGCGTGCGAATCTGGGAAGGGGGATGTACCATCAAAGCGAGCGAAAAAGCCTCCCCTTTCTTCTTCTCTCCCCCCCTCTCACGCTGACTTAATCCCCTCGTCTCCCACTCCTGCACGCGCTCAACGCGACTGCCACTTCTTTTTTTTATTTTTCTATGTGTTTTTTTTTCAAACTCCTCCCGCCATCCGTCGTGAGCGTTCACGTCGGCTCGAAAGAATTAAAAATGCCCGGAACTGAAAAGAAGAATAAAATCGAGAAGATGCGAAATGAATGGAGGAAAAAGATGCGATGGAAATAGGGGGGCGCTTCGAGGCGGGAGAGGGGGTGGAGGGCGGGGGGGGGGGATGAAGGAGTTGGGAGTGGGGACGGAACTTCAGTACGACTCTCCGCTTTTTCCACTATTCTTTTGTGTTTTACGGATGCCGAATGAAAAAGCCCTTCGCCCCACCCCCCTTCGACCGGTTTCTGATTGCGAAATACATATTGAACTAACGCACACTGCCCCCGATTGAGGGGGTGGGGGAATGAGGGGGATGAAAGAGGGTGGGGGAGGGGAAGGCATCGGGAGGCAGCGAGAGGAAACAGGTTCTCTTAAGGTAGTGCGAGCGAGATAGTTCCCTGATCATAATAGAGACCATATTCAAACCTCATTTCTTTTTAACTTCGGTGGCTGTGCGAAGCATGACTCAAATACTGTTATTAGGGATAAGGAAAAAGCATCGCTACTCAACCATTGACGATAGATTTCGATCCATCACATGTTCATTAGTACTTGATACTTTTCTTTCTATAATTTACTTGAATAAGTATTCATAATAAGGTAACTAAATCTTTAATATCGAAAGTACATAATTGATGACGAAACTTGTCTCTGTCACCTGGCCGTGGGTAGGTATTTATTGTAGGATATTCTCTCGAGGAAAGGTCGTACAAGTATTAAGACAGCAATTCTTGACCAACGTTTGAAAACGTAATTCATTTCAACGATTTGGTTTACCTCCAATGAGTGAGATGTGGAAGGTTTTTACCTAGGTTGACAAAGAACCTGTTTTCTGCATGATTTATTGCAAGATTTTGAAAACGAGTGAGAAGATTTCGAACCTTTTTAATTAGTACTTAGAATAAATTTGTCGGAGAAAACGTTTCCCAATCAGAAATAATAGACTGTTTTCTACTATCAATTGATGTAGTAATCAACGTCATTGTCTTATTATTAATAAAAATTATCTTCTGAGACATCAGACAGGAAATAGTGTATCTTTAATTTGAAAGTTAATTATTGATGCAATTTATTGTTTCGATACTTACAAATACCGAGATAAAATTTAAATTCATATGTTGCGTCGATGAATCTCTTTTGATACTCATTGTAAGTACATTATATATACTTTTGATGTGTACCAAATCCAAAATTGAAATGTTAATGGAGTAAATGTATTATTTCATATTGCTGAAGTATTCAGTATTCAAAGAGTAAACCCACCACCTCGTTCGTATCTTCTGAACTTGACTCGCCTTTTCGTGCTGGAACCGTGAGAACACCTTCCCGACGGAAGGCATTTTCATGCAGTCCTGAGGATAGTTACTAAAGTGATAGGTCTATTTCACTAAAAATTAATCCTGTACATATTCTATACTCCATGCAGAATCCCTTACATATAAAGTTATAGATACCTCATTATTGAAATAAAACCTAACTGGAGTGCATCTGTATTCTGTTTCACCTTGAAAGGGATTGATATTTCGTGGAAATTACCTTGAAAAGTGAAATGGTAACTATATCGTCTTTTGAATTTTTTGGAAAAGTGATAAAATTTTATTCAAAATTAGGTCAAATCCTTTGAATTCTATATAATTTGATATCCATCATAAATTACCATAAGGGCTGCTAGGGCACTATCTTGCGTCTGCAGCATTAATCACTCCAGTTCGAGAGCTTTGTGCTGATTTGCCATGAAATTTGTGAAACTTTCCGAAATATATATTTTATTGTTCTGTATTTATCTTATTTAAAATCAAATAGAAGCGTAATTGAAACAGTAGTTGTATTTTTTAAATAATAATGAACTGTTCAGTGAAGTTGACCCCTTATAAGTTCAATGTTAGGTAAGATGATAGGTTCAATTTCTGTATTCTGAACAATAGTCTTTAATTAATCGAACAAAATTATCCGGCAGAGACTTCGAAAATATTAACTGTTGAAGATTAAGAATCGTCTTTATTTCCTAGTTACACTCGAAGTTCTTGGATAAGGAAACATGGACCAAGGATGAGAGTTATTCAATGGAGTGATATTTGGTCGAAGAACTGGAAATAATATTGTTGACAGAAAGAGAAAAATTTGTAAGGAAAGAGTGGGCATATGAGGAAAATAAGTAAAGATATCTTTATTGAGGGGAAGGTGGATTGTGTTAATCGGAAAATGCCTTAGTAGTATAGTAGCTGGTTTGCTGAAGGGCATAACAACCAAGCCAGAGAACAATTATAATACAAGAAGCTTATAGCTATAGCTTTAGAGAATGGGAGATTAATAAATCGCTGCTCTAGAGTCAGCCAAGGAATTTTGTTAATAGCTTCAATGTGCACTCCCAATTTTTTCACTCCCATTCAGTAGAATGAACATTCATTCTACTGAAATGCGCAATAAGGTAACAATGTTTAAATAGTTTAAATTTATAATGTAAGCAACAGACCTAATTATGAACGATTTGTATGAAAGAGGAATGGTTATTTCAAAGAGATCCGAGCATAATTTAATTGCATAAAATATGAGTCTCTACATCTATATGTATTTTCACAAATAAAGTGGACTTAAATTTGGGATGTAATATCAACATACGAGGGAAATTCGTATTTCCCTGTCAAAATACTTGAGCATTTCATGCTCTGGTGCTCATAATGAGCTACTGGGAAATAGCAATTTTGTGTGTTTCAATTAACCCAGGCCTTTGCTCGTGATTAATCTGCATATTCAATATTCAGTATTCGTGTAGTAAAAATGTATCTCTAGTAAAAGTTGTTCTCATTTGGCTTCCGTGTTTAGCATAACGGGTTTCTCAGAAATACCTTTCGTTTCAGGCTTGCTGCCTGATTTTCGAACATGCATTTTAATTTTAGGCTTTAATTACTTTTCATTAGAAGAAAAATAATGAGGAAATATGAGCGAGTGGTTGAATGCAATCGAGGATTGGCGGTAGTTGCCTGCGTGAAACGAGACGTCACTGAGAGGACGGTCGGAAGGTTGGAAGGTCGGAAGAGGGAGGACGGAAGAGGAGGAAAGAGAGGACGGAGGAGGAGAAGAGGAGAGTTCGTGGAAGACAGTGCTGCCAACGTTACTGCATTACACCTGAAATGGCGGGAATGTGTCAGTAGCATGTTGTACGACAGTGTTTACAATCATGAAGTTAAATTAAAATACTCTGATGACATAAGCATTTGATTGGAAAACGGATTCAATATATCCGTAGCTCTATCGATATGGGTCTTTTAAACCATTTCCACCACACGGCCATTTGTGTGCTCAGTGAGCATCTGCGGCCATAGCCTACCGAAGCGAATGTGTGAATATGAGGCGCAAGTCATTATTCCGAATAAAAATGGCACTGCTAAATCAACAGAATGATTGAACAACCTATGCTATACTATGCTTATGGAGAAGACAACACCAAAATTAGCTCGTTTATGACGGACTTATTTACACTGTAAAGACCTCTGTCGAATGAAGAATGAAATCGATGCTGGACGACCTTGATTGGAATGGGCCATGTTAATGAAAGCAGTAGAGAGCTTTTATGAGTCTTAGTTCGTGCGGTTTCCGGTTAAAAGTGCTTCAGTTTTTAAGTCTGCTAACTGTGCTGAATAGTAATTAAAAATTGCACAATTCATCCATTTGCGCTTTTGGGTCTTTAGCAGAAGTTTCTTTTTCATTTGCCTTTCATATGATGAGCGGAGAAATATCATGATCTTGGTTCGACATGCTACTCGCGAACTCGCGAAATGGTCGTAAGCAACTGTGAGTATTTTGTGCGTAAGAAACTTGGAGTGTTTTGGGGAAACTATCTTGAAATGTAACTGGATAACATGATACTGGCTCTTAGGATCCGTTATTTCTTCAAATTTTTTGCCCATTTATGAACTGCAGATATTGCACAGCTTCAAACTATTAACAGAATAGCGAATTATTTTTTCTGTTACATTAAGCTTCCATATATAATTTTACATAATATTCTTTTTTATTTCACTAAAACTTCAACTGTGTTTGCTGCACAGTGATCAAGTTATTAGCATTCTTAATCTGTTGCTATTAATTTAAACAGCAATAGCGTTGACTTTATTACAAATCCCAGAAAAATATTAATATTTGTTTCAAAACTTCTCATGCCAATGACGGAACATGAAAATATGATATGAAAGAATTAGTCTGTTTTTCGTAATGGGTTCATTGGTTAATGATATACTGCACCTCAAATTACGGTATCTCTCGGAATCGGCTGAAACACTGTGGATGTGGAAGTCAACGGTAAACCACCGCATTTGTCTCTCTATAAGTTGTGGCTCTTCAGTTCCTAACATATGACATAATGGTATTCCTCCTGGTAAAATATGCCGCAGGTAAAATAATCCGCCAATCGGATATACTGAGATATTGGGAGGAAAGGTAGCCATTGTGCACTATATTCACTCTGTTATACTTTAACTTTTTACATTATAAATTAATGGCATGATATGCTGAAGATCGTAGTTGATGATTTGTAAGTAGAGACGGGGAAGGTTGAGAATGTGCTTTGTGGACAGACTGAAGTAAGGTAGGATTTTAATTAAATCGATTTAAAAGGGCAGTTGATTATCATAGTGATTGAAAGCTTTAGTTATTGCCTCGGAATCTCAGGGGGTTCAAGGTAGAATGAAGACCAATCATAAGAAAAAAATCATGAGATTCTCTGGATCAAAGGCTGCTAGGATGGTCAGGAGAGGAAGATGGTTTATACTGGAGCAGGTGGAGCAATTTTATGATTTGAGTAGTACATTAGAAGACAATAGACACAATCGTAAAGGCATGAGGAGGGGAATAACGCATGGAAAAGAGTAGTTCAGCCGGAGAAGAGAGCAGATAAATTGTGCCTTTGGTGAGAATAAAAAGAAGTGGTAGGTTAAGAATTGATATTGAGTCCACTTTGAATGGGGCAAAAACCTGGACTCTGGGAAATTAGGACGAGAGTAGGCTACTGGTGTCCGAGATGATGGTATAGAAGAAGATGGACAATAAGCGGTGGGCCAAAAGGAACATTAATAAGGAAATACTTAGTATGGCTGGTGAGGAAATGAAACTTCCTGATGAAACCTAGGGGCGGCAGGGTAGGTGGTTGGAAGAAGTAAAAAGGGGCGATTGGTTTCTTGAGGCCGTTAAGTATGTTGGGCAAGCAAGGAAACCAAAGAGAAGGAATAGATTTAATGGACGGGTTAAAGGATGGTAGGATGAACCCTCAGATGAAGAAAGAAATACTTGAGGGAGATAGAGCTCTGCAGATGTGAAAATCTTTGAGCGGTAGATATTATTTTAATGAATGAATGTGATTATTTTCGAGGGCGAGAGAGAGGATAGCTAAAGTAAATTTGTCCTCGGCGCATAGAATATATTTGGCGCGTTTCAGATAGTAGGGCAGATCAAACTCATACTTGGAGAGGAGTTATGGCCAAAGAGTGACTCCTTGGAGAACGCCACTTGTGATGCAGGCCTAGACTTACAGATATCCTTTGGAATCTCTGACCGCTTGACGACCAAACAGCTTGAAGAATGTAGAGCAGTTTGAGATTTAGTGAGATAAGTTTTGATCAAGCAAAGATCAAGGAGCATTGTATCAAGCAAAAGAGCGTGGAATAATAAAAGCCCCAACTGTTGTAAAATAAACTGAAAATTGTCATGATCTTTCCTCAATAGAACAGTTTATGTTATCAGAGTATATTTCACAAAAAAACGCATTCCACAGTCTGATGTGAAAGGACGTTTACTAAGCTCTTAAAAACGTGCAATGGAGTGCAGTAGGTCTACATTTTAAGGGAGTTTTTACTTTTTTTAGGGGATGAGACAGAAGATTTCCATGAAGTTTTTAAATGAAAAATAAGAATGCAGTCCATTACAATTTCTAGAATAGAATTAAAGGCGTTGAAGTTGGATGAACTATTTTAAATACAGGATTGAATTATATACCCCTCCCGAAAGCATTTGATTTTAAATTTTAGGGAAAATTCGTATTCACCGGGGTTATTTTTTTGAAGAAGCTTCCTCCATCACATAGCATGCGTCCCTCAGACTATTCCTCTTCGTCACACAAATGGAGCTGTTCGTCTTTTATGGAGGTAAGTGATTAAGATTGTTCATCGTAAGAGGTCTGTCATTCCACACAGAGATTTCACTGTTTGTTCTTTACATCTACATCTATATACCACCCTGCCAGCCGCCGCATGGTCGTTTGGCAGGGGGTGTTAGGACACTAGGCGTGTAAAATATTTAGATGTAAGCGATAAGGTTTTGGGAGGTGAAAGTGTGAAGTGTATTATGGGAGTGTATTTAGAAAAGCTAGGCGTTATTGTGGTCACTTTTTGTTTGTGGAAAGAACTAGTTTCTGTATCTATCTGTTCGGCTGTGTATTTTTCTTATTTCATCGCTTCTGTCAGACCTAGACATGTAGTGAGGCGTCATGATAATTTTTCTGTGTTGCTCCTAAACACACCAGATCTGAATTTCTCAAGCAGCCTAAGCCTAGCATGTAGCCTCCGAGTCTCTAGGGGCTCCCATCTTAATTACTCTAAAAGCTGTGTGACACTCTATGTTCACTCGTAGCAGTTTTTAACGAAGCGCGCTGCTTTCTTTTGAATTTTATTTTTTTTGGTTATATCTTTATGACCAGGGTCCCGAATACTCATGTTGTATTCAAGGTGTACTCTAACCAGAGTGAAATAGAATCTCTCAGTTACTTTTTCATCTGAAGCCCTTCCTATTCACATGGAATTTGTGTGATGACTTTTGCAGGAAGTGAACTGTGGTGCATGTACTGATATTTAATTCTAAACCCCTCTCCTGGGACCACGAATGGACGTTGTTAAGGTCCGATGACAGAACTTTTAAGTTGAAGTCTGCGCTCATTTCACGGTAGATGAGTGTATGGTTCGCAAATAATCATAATTTACTGCCTACTTGAGAACTAAGGTCATTAATATATATAATGAATGCGAGGGCCCATTACGCTTCCTTGAGGAACACCGGGTGTGACTCTTACCGTATCAGAGCTAATATCATCAATAACTACTTTTTGTTTTCGATCGCTGAGAGAGTCTCTTATCTAATTCACTATTTATTTATTAACTCCGCATGAATGTCTTTTATAAATTAAATTGTGTGTGGAAATTTTTTGATAGCCTTCTTAAAATCGAGGAATATCGCATGGACTTACTTTTTCGATTCAACTGATTTTAGGTTGTTATGAAGGAAGAGGGCAAGCTGTGTTTCACAGGACCTGCCCTTCTGAAAGCCATGCTGACTGCTATGTAAAAAGTTACAATTTTTTACCAATGTCTTGATATTGCTAAAGACAATGTGTTGGAGGATCTTGCATAAAACGTTAACGATATAGGCCAGTAATTTCTCTTGGTCTCCTGAGCTCCCACCTTACTTCGAGGTTATTTAGCCTTCCGTTTGAATTTGTGTGGAATATATTCATCGATTCCTTTACGTAGTATTTAAAAAAAATATTTCCATGATATTTCGGTGCTCTCGTTCTTCATTGTGGCTACACATTTTGTGAATGAAGCTTCCTACGTCTCTCCCAATTTAATGTAATCGCATTTTTCAAATGCGATTTAATCTCCATGCGGAGTAATATTGTACTCAGCTAACGCACTATCTGCGACAGTTGCAGATGTTTTAATCAGATAACTGTCTACACACAAGGCCTTAAGTTTTGAGTAATTTAGCACACTTCAGTCTCTCTTGGCATCAGGGCTTGAATAATTAAACATAATGATTGCGCTTGATAGGAAAGGGGCTGGAAACCCCAGATGGTCTGAGTTCGACGAAAAGTGCTGTAGCAATCGGAGAACTGCCAATGCTCCTTGTTTATATTTGTTGTTATTCGCTGACTTTAATGAGTTTTTATGAACAAAATCACTCAATAGTTTGTAATTCTTAGAGTTGAGATCATCCGCCTTGATTGAGATGTGAACCAAGAGCAGTAAGGGTTGACTTGTTTTTGCCACTGATATACAATTCTTCCTGGAATAGGACGTCTGGGTAGCTTAACTACTTAGAGCACTTGGTGAGACATCAAAGGGTCTGATTTCAAATCGCAGTTCGTGCGAATGATGTTTCCCTGTGAACGGTTGCGTGATCATCAGCGGGTGACTCAGTTAAGGCTGCTATGCGGCCATTCCCCGCGACTTCTCGATTATGAACGCATTCACCCATGAAATAATTCTTTTGTCAAAGAAGACACATTCAAACGCACTACTCACCAGGTCAGCTATCACGATCATGTTGTCCCGACCGCAAATGTACGCATATCTTTCATAGCTGTGAGAGTAAATATAAAATATTTAATATATTCTTCCCGATTTGTTATGTAACCATAGTTCTTTTACATGACAAAATGTAGCTATTTCAGATCGAGTCGAGACTTTTAACGCCAAATACTCATGGAATTAAATGTTATCCCGTTCATCAGTATTCTTCATTTGATGGTCCACAGACCACTGCCTGTCCAAGGAAATTTTCTGCCATCCAGGAATGATTTCGCCTTACTGTCAAATGTTCCGGCTACATCATAAATGATAAAACTAATGTACTGGTAATGAACGTGTAACTGATGTATCTAATAGTATATTACACACGTTGATAGATATCTCTATCGGCTGCCCGCCTGTACAAAATACTTCGTCTATTTCCGCTCGTCCACTAGTGTAAAAAGCCCAAGGAACGCTTGTTTACGTCACAATTGAGATCTTTGACCGACCGCAGAGAACGACATGACTTCTTGTAATGATCTTGGGAATTATTTCAACCGGAACCAGGAACGGATTAAATGATCAACCATCAGACTTAGGGCCAAGCCCTAACTTGCGCAGGCCGATATCGTTTTTACTTTGGGAAGCCGTTGCCCCTGAGAATGTATTTGCTTATTTGTTGACGGACAGGAACCAACTCACATTCTCAGGGCACTTCGTCATCTGTCTCAGCTGTTGACACTATTATCAATGATCCGCTTTCGATGAAATGGACGCAAGAGAGAGAGAGAGAGAGGAACGTAGGTACAGTCAGTAAAAAATAAAGCGTTGATAACAAATGCAAGCACGCATTGACGTGATGCATTGCACTAGTGACGAAGCGTCACTGCGGTCGAGAGAGTGGGGTCGGACCCGCATCGCCCTTCGTCGATCGGAGCAAGTCGGAGGAGGAGAAGGGATTTCGTGGGCGGGCAGAATTAAGCACGAGAGTAAAAAAGAGACAGAGTAAACGGCCGGCTGCAAAGGATAGGTACGCCATTCGTATTCTCCGCTCGGTTCGCGCAAACGGGAAAGAGTTGAGTAATGCGATGGGGGGGCGGTGAAAAACTCTTGCGTGTGTTGGGAGGAGGGGGGGGAGGCATTACGGCGGTGCGTCCTCCTGAGTGACATTCGGATAATGCGGAAGGAGAGGGGGAAGGTAAGAGGGCGCTGCTTCGAGTCATTTGGAAACGTCAAGGGGCGGCTCCGGGCTATCCGTCCAAGTTGAAGTTGGTTTAGGGGCGGGTTGGTTGGGGGGGGGGGGAAGGATGGCGAAAGGTTTTTTGTGAAGTTTACGTTCGGTAGTTTGGGAATGAAGGGTAAGGGGTGGTGGAGAGGGGGGATGGGATCCAAGTCGGTGTCTATCTGCTGACGCTGCTAAGCCCGCTTCCTTCCGTTCTCATTTCTACTTTCGCGAGAGCGAGTTGAGCAAAGGTACGAGCGGTTGGGATGGAGTGCGGGAGTCATGCACCGATTGAGGGTGTGGGGGGAACAGGTGGATTTGCTTCCTCGGGAATCGAAATGGTCGGAGGTGGAAGAGGAAGGGGGTCCACTGTATTCTGTAGATTTATTTGCTTTCAAAATTATACAAGAGGTTGGTGCGCTTCTGGGTCTGAATGTAAGAAAGAATTGCATCAGTAACTAGTCATATATTTGGTATTAATAAAGAAAAAGTTAAAATAAAAAAAGAAACACAATGATTGGACACCTTCTACGTCACTCCGAGTGGATGACTACATTAATGGAAGGAGTGGTAGAGGGCCGTGCTGGGAGAGGTAGACCACGAAAAGAATACCTGGAAGAGACCAAGCGGGGAGAAGATACAGTGATTTAAAGAGACTAGCTTTGGAAAGAAGGAATTTGAATGTCCACCAACCTTAGGGTTAAGGAGAAGAAGAAGAAGAAAGACAAAGTTATTTGCTAAAAAAAGTTGAACTGAAAACTGTGAAAATAACAATTTACCCCGACCCATGAATGTGCGTACTCATATGCTTGGACTAAGATGCTTACTCAGATCCCTCTAATTAGCACCAGTATCTCCAACCGATTCAGATTCATTTTCAAAATAGAAGTAGCATAAATTAGGATTGATTGCTAGTAACTGATTCATGTTTTAAAAATCACAGAAACGCGTTGCACCATGAGGTAAGCAATATTTGAAATATTTTGTGAGTTTATTGACTTTAAAAATTATACAAGTGGTTGGTGCGTTGCTGCTTCTAAATATAAGAAAGAATCGCATCAGTAACTAGTCATATATTTGGCAACAATAAAGACAAAGTCATTTGCTTAAAAATATCGACATTAGTAATGATAGCACAAGGCTTTATGTTGAGTTTCACCTCAGTGTTAGAGGATGAGTCCCAATCTGCTTGAAAATGTTTGTTGCATGATATTGTTTGGTTGTGGCTTGAATTCATACGATGGATATCATCATGATTTGAACTGTAGTTGCAAAGTTGCGTACTTAAGAACTGCGCATGTAACGACCCAGGCGCACTTCTTGTCCCAGATAAATTGCAAAAACGAGAGGCAAAGTTGAACTGAAAAGCCATAAAATCAAGTGGAAAACCAATTTAGCGGGCCTTACTCGAGAATTCGGTGTATATTGTAGATAGTTGATTAACATTAATTCAAAGAGATACTTAAGGATCATGTAATTTCTTTTTCCAAGCCAATTTTCCCTCTGTGTAGTTGCATATATTATTTACAAAAGGTTCCTGACTAGCAAGTTTCCGTAAGATTACCGGTTGAATTAGGTCATGAGTGGAGACTATGACTCATAGGCGGTCGTATTTATGAGGAAATGAAGGTTGTAATGGATAAGCGAAAATAAATAATACGGCTACCTATGACCTTTCCAGAGCGTAGAAGAGCTCATATTTTCTCGACAGGTCCAGTATTTTTAGAAAGGTTTGAATGAATAAGGATTGCGTTCTTTATTTTTTGATTCGAAGTTCGAGTTCGAAGTGTGATAATAGTTAATAACGTGTCGGAAGATCGGCGAGAGATGCGATAGAAAATCCCGCTCATAAAATGTATTCAATAAATACAAAACCAATACCGTGAACTCACTTCATTTGGACATCTTTACTACTCACATTTTCTCACATTCATTTCTCTTCTTCGGAAAAATCCGTCTTCCCAGATTTATTCCAAAGTCCACCAGATAGCCATCCAATATGATATGGAAGTGACTTCGATCTGAAGACGTCAGCAGGATGGCTGGAGAAACTGTCGTCACAGAAAAACAACACGCGGAAGGAAACCCGAAAGCTGATATCCAAATGCTGAAACGCCGCGGAAACCTTCATATTAATTCGTCATTCTGCTTCACCTTTATATCTATAACTATTTCTCTCAAACTCTATCATGCTCTTACGATTGCCCCTTTGTGAGGCATAGACATGAATTTTCTCTTGCTCAAACTATGTATTAAAAACAAAGAATCCTCTTTCCAACACTTGTAAAATTTATTACCATTCTCGTGAGTCACCAGAAGGCCCAACTATTCTCGCCGTCTAGCACCAACCCAGTCATCAGGGATATTAGACGGAAGGAAGTTTGTGTGGGGTTTTCTTGTCTTGGTCCTTAGGTCTTGGGTGCGGACTTTCAGCAAATTGCACCTCGCTGAGGCGTTCACCAATGGACTCCAATAGTCATTTCAAAGGCCAGAAGGTGTCCAATGAGGAACATAATATGCATCTGGGTTCTGGGAATGGTATGCCTAAGCAGCAACTGGGAACTCTTATCAATTGCTAGGCGTTCGCGAACAGTATACGGGCTATGATGTCCTCATCTCCTTCCTTCCTCCATCAACACGTGACTCGCTGCACACCTACGTGTAAGCAGTGCTCTTCATGATACATCGAGGATTCTTACCCCTCGTCTATTCTCGTGCTGTTCTATTCTTCGGAAAATGAAATAAGTTTTCTTCCTTTGTGGAACTCCATTTTAGAACACGGAAATGTTAACATTAACAATCCACCGTGGTCAAGAAATAATGTGCTCAATCCGGATTTCCGTTCTATTGCAAAATCATCTTGAGTTTTATTGTAAGTCACGAAATCATCAGTTGATAATGCATGAGCATTGAAATCCGCAATGTACTGTTCATTTATTTCACCATTGTAGATTATAAAAATTATCACTTCTGTGGCATCTCTTGGTGATGTCTGCGTGACCAATTGACAGCCCCACCTAAGATTGAAAAAGCAGAAGGTAGAAACTCAGATCGGGAAGAGCTTTGCGATATGAAGGGAGGTCGGCGATAGGGGGGAAGGGGGTTGTTGGTTTGACATACGACTTCCCCTTGGCAACCAAAAACCCGCCCCTTTCTTCCTACCTAACGAGCACTCTCATCTTTAAAGCCACCTCGACTTCTTCGGAACGTAGCGGGAATAAGTGATCGGAGCCTTTCAGTTACACCCCCACCCCTACAGCACACCCTCTCAATACTTCCTCCCCTCTCCCTCCTCCCCTTCCGCCCCACTCCCTCACTTCCTCTCGAGCCACCCCAGTACTCTGAGGCGATCCTCCTCGCTTCCGCATATTGCACGATCGCAATATCACTTTCCTTTAAGGACGTCATCTGTATTCATATTTCATGGGAAAAATTTATGATGATGCCATGTAAGTGCCCAGTCGATGTCGAAATGACATCGCGGGAGGAGAACGCACGTAAAATGCGAGGAAAATTTCATTTAGACCATGAGATGATGCATTGGTGCCGAAACGCGTCGTCTAAAATGATAGGCATGGGGAATATTTTCTTGAAATGAATATTTCATTGAAATGTACAGCTCTAATACGAACGTAGTCTTAGTAAATTTAGTGCTTCGGATTCTCCAGTGATAAATGCTACATTTTCATGTTCCGGATTATACTTTCTGTATTCTATCGTTCTTTTTATTTTGTTATTATGTCACACTTTCATCGCTATCATATTCAAAACTTTTGTGACTATATCAAATATATGACTGGAATTGGCGGTTCCTTGAATGGTATAATAAAGTTGACAGGATCTAGTTTTATAAGAATAATTAAATCATTGATAGCTGCAGTAGCAAAATGTATCTATATCAAAATCTTCATAGCTGTTATGTATGATTTGGCTATTTTTAAGAGGATATGAAATATCATTGTATGATGGAGGATCAGAATACTATCTTGCAGTCAGCCTAGACAGTGAGATCTCTTAGTGGGTCAAGTCAATTTTGCAAGTAGCCTTAGCATCAAGACAAAAAAATGCTCTGATTAGATAAAAAAGCTTAGCGTGGTTCTAAGCGATGGCAGAAATATTTACTCTGATGATCGAAAGCAAATTTGAGCTCCAGAAGTACTTCCTATCAAAATTCGCCTTCCCTATTATTTTACGAAAACAAAAGTGAAGTCGGACGATGTCCTAAAGTAAAGGTTTCCATGCAATATAGTGGACGAATTTGAGGAATGAACTATAATATTTAGGTTAAATTACCTGAAAATCGACTAACCCAAAGAAATTGCAACGACAGAATTTCCGTGGAGTACCTGTGACAGTGAAAATTGCCGATAAATCAGGTAGATTGTCCTCAAATTTCAAAAGAATTTGCCTGATCTGTCCTCTTGGGCTAATATGACAATGGTGTTAGAATTTAGTTGTAAATGCAATAGTTATATGAAAACTTAGTATTAGGCTTATTTGGATAATCATAGTGAGAACCATTCTAATATAATTGCCGTTTTCCCTTAGTGTAGCAAGTGAACGGGTTACGAAGTCTTCGTTGCCACAAGAATAATGCATGACACATCGTTTCTCAGGCACAGGTATACTCGGCATTTTTAATATTGAGGTTGTAATGTATGCAGATTAGTTGAGTGACTCAGGCCCTTGGTGCGATCCTTGCGAGGAAGGGAATGGATGTATGAAGGGGAAAGAAAATGAAAGAAAAAAAATGAATCTGCGGATGCGTAAGAGCGGAGGCTGATGAGAGGAAAAGCCATAAGGGTAAGAAATCCCCGCGCCACCTTTAATCCGGTCTCCTTCCCTCCTGCGTCGCGAAGATGTTCAGCCGGCGAAAATTTCTCATTTCTCTCCTCCTCCCCGCCCACCAATCCCTCCCTCCCCCCCTCGCTTTTTCATTATTAAGTAAAATTCTAGCCCTCCTTCCCTTTTCCTGTCCTCCTCCACCGCATTCGCGCGCACAGGACCTCTCGGAAAGGCAGGCGTTCCCTCTCCGACCGACTCCCCCCCCCATCCGACACCCTCCCTACCAATGGCTTTCCCTCGCCGGAACATCAACGAGAGCGTAGTGCACCGCCCGGCGCAGGGAAATCATTTCTCCCTCCCCCTCCTCAACAATGAACGCGTCCCTTTCTCACCACCCCCTCATCCCCCGCCCCTTTGAACTCCCCTTCTCTTTTTTGGTGACATCTGCTGAATCCCATTCTTCGCCCGCTCTTTCAAAACTTCTTCTCCACTTCGCCATTCAGCCTCCTCTTCGCGTCGGAGATTTCCCAGTGACCTCTGCGGCGGCTTGTTCCTTTCCCTTCCCCTCTCTCTCCGTCCCCTGCTCCCGCAAAAGTTCCTGGCGCAGGCCTCCGCGGTTAGGAGGGGAGGTAGAAGTGAAGGGATTTAAGGAAATGTGCGGCAATGGATGACAAGCGAGCTCCTGTTTACGTTCTTTACTAACTGACTCATGGCGCGGGCGTATTCATTTTTCAACATACACATAAACTTTCAATATATTTATTAATTTTTAGGTAACTCAAACAAATAGTAAAGGACAAATCAAGTAATTTGACGGTCTAGCTTTACATTACTTTTTAAAAGTAATTTAATGTTTTTTTCCTCTTCCCCTCTCCCTATATTTCATCGCTTGATGCCAACATTAAACGACTTATCGTCAAACCTTATAATTAATTATTTTTCCATTCATGACCTCGATGAACAATCATGCCACTGGATAAATCCAGTCTTTTCAGCAAGTGTTCATGTAAAGGCCTTCGCGTAAGAGAAACTTCGAGGGCCCCTTGTGCTATTGGTAATGGGCTCCAAGCGGCTGCTCTATATCTGTCACTTTGCCAGCTCACCACTCAAATGCTACTGCGGCTCATTCACATACCCTTTCTTTGTCTCTTCTGACTTCTCTATTGGCTGGATATTATTAAAGATATATTGGCTAGTCGATTAGAGCAAGGTCGGCGCAGTGGCGCAAGAATATGCTGCTCTCCCAATCTTCCGTTCACTTAACGATTTCTGAGTAGGCAACAGTCCGCTTCGATTGATACATCAACTACAGTTCACTTTCCGTAGCTGAGCATTGCGTTGGGCCGACCCGAATTCGTACAAGTGATCCTTCGATTCGTTCCGAGAGCTACTGCCCCTGACTTCGGCCGGGTTCAGAGGTGATAGTGAAGTGACCTTAGCCGTCAAAGTATGCTTGACTTCATTGCTAAATTTCAATGCTTCTGTCGCTCATCCCATTCAACGCGAGTGTCACTAAGGAATCAAACGGCCTTCAGTCGTTCTCGTGGAGTATAACAGTACATACAAGGCACAGCTCTTTCTGTTTTCCACCACCTCTACTCTCCTCAGCTTGATTCGGGCTTAACTCTTAGGCACTCCGTTTCTAGTTGCGCCAGTTTTATCCTACGTCATTTTGCAATTTTGAGTGTTTTCTTCGAGAATTTTTAGAAAGAAGATTTTATTTGGAAGTAATTTATTGTTTTGCAATAGGATTGGAGGACTACTTCTAGTCCTTTTTCCGTTGATTTTTTAGGTCGTACTTTTAATCATTTTTCGTGGTCCTTTTTGCGATTGCCAGGCTTACTAATACACATGTTAAAATATGCAATGAATGGCCATTTTGCTTTTCGGCTTTTGCTTCGATATTTGATGAACGAGATAGAACTTCTTTGGACAAAAAGTTTTTCTTTATTTTACCAAATGTAATTCCGAGCTTATTCTTCAGTACCCCGTTTTCCTTTTCCGAATTATTTCTAAAATCTCTCTTTCCTTAATCATAATTATTACAACCATAATATCCTAACATGTATTTGTTACCCTTTAACAGGAATTAATGTTTAGGTTACATAACGTTAAGGAAAAGAGTGTGTTTGCTACTTCAGTGTTGGAAAGTTTAGTAAGTCGAGTGTTGGTATTGTCGGAACTTATAGAGGAACCCTAGGGGGTATATAGGTCAAAGATCGTCATGTCGCGGTAGGGTTCAGGGGAGTTCGATAAATACTCAAGAGAGGATAAAAAGTCCAGACATTTGGTAATGTCTGAATTTTTACGTAGTGTTGAGGAAAATCTCCTGAGCTCATCGGCAGCCAAAATACTGCGATTTCTAAGGACTATTTCTTCCTGGTTATCACTCACGGATGGCGTTCAAAAATTGCTTTGTGAAACGTAAATGAAGTTAAAGCTGAATTCCTGCGCTCTACTCCAGCTCTTTTGCTTTATTTTCTAGATCACTTATGGCAACCGATAGCGGAGGGGGTCGGGTTGGTGTAACGGGTATATTGCTGGTTCCTTTTCATCCCAAAGGCCCGGATTTTAATACGGAAGTGGCGAAAATGTCACGGTGAATCCAGATCTCTGCTTGCTTGCCTAGTTGAGAACACATATGGTGGCTGGGGCCGTAGTCAAGGGCCATTCATTGCATATTTTAACATGTGTATTAGTAAGCCTGAAAAAGATTCTTGGACTACTCATCTCTTAAATGAATCTTTTTTTGCAGTGAGACTCACCATATAGGCGGCAATGAAAATGAGATTGGAATTATCTTTAAAGTCTTTTTCCTTGATAATTGAAATTTAAACGAAATTATACTGAAGTAGGTATAGTGGAGTTTGCTTTCGCGACCACCTCCCTTAAGCGATCGCCTCTCTAAGCGGCTGAATTTTTCGAGAACGAAATGAATATCCTATACACGTAAGCACTGTTAATTTCCTCGCCTTCTTTCGGTCACCTCATCAAGCGGCCATTATTTCATGGTTTTGGTGGTGTCCGCTTCATATATGTTTCACCCTAAGTTATTTTTCGTATATTAGAATCAGCATAATACCTTGATTAGTAACCATTACAATGATAACAAGCATAATATTTCGCGTATAGAATAAACGTTGCTCATATGCCTACCAATTGTTACGAAATAAGAATGTATGTATATTTTGTGCAATTAGGCTACGATAGCATTGAATAGCCAAGTGATCAAATCGGAACGATGCATTCGTTTACACCTTTATTTTTAGTTACCCCAAATGAGATCACATGAGCAAAGTTTCGCCCATGTTTGTTCATGAAAAATCCCTCCTACCACCTCAAGAAGTCACGGCTTTGTTCGACGAAATGCCTCATGTCCGCGTTCCTTGCGGTATTCTGCCGAGTTCTTACCTCGATGTGCTCTGATCGATTCTCCTCCGTTTCTCGATTCTCAGCGCCCTCCCAACCCCACACACCAATTAATCATCTCACCTGCAGATCTCACCATTTGAGAGGATCTTCCATTTGCTTCCCGCCTCTCAGAAAACTCACATCCTCAACGCTACTGTGGCGCGGCTCCATGCAACGGCAGTGGCACTGAAGAGTTTCTAACCTCTGATTTATTTTTTAAAACTCAATATCAGGTATTGTGTTAAAAAGATTCTAATTCAGGTCCTTCAGAGAACGACTCGAGTGGTCTTACCAGTAATACTACCCAGGTGCACCTAATCTCATTCGATGCGATATCGAGGAGTCTGGTTTCGAATCACAGTCCAAGAGAATGATTTTTTTACTTTAAATTTCACGCAACTGTTTTGTAATTAGCGGGTAAACACATTAAGGTTAATGCGCAGGCAGATTAAGTGTTCTTTAAAGTTTTTGTCTTCCGTGTAAGGACGATTTTGCATTTCTTGGAGATTTTCTTGAAAGTTTCGTCAAGTGATCGATGAATACATTCTAATAAGGCTTAAATACGAGATCAAAAACTTGGCTGGTGTAACCAGGCAGTGAGACGAGCTCAGGCGGCAAAGCAGTTAGCATAAAATACTTCGAAAAAATACTAACTATTATGACAAAACGACGTAACTGAAAGCTACAGGAAGCTAGATTACCCAACGCTCAAAAACAAAGAAAACCTTGAATATATCTACGAAACTTCAAATAAAGATGTTAGCAAAATTATTAGATCAAGACCTTAAATTACTCTGTTCATTTGACAGAGAATTTATGAACAAACTTTCAGCTACAACATTTTCAACGGAAAAAAATGTCAAGTAGTTATATCAGTATCGGCATTGCTATTACATTAAGCTACTTTGTCGGAAGTGGGTACTCAAAGAACACAAACCCCGCATGACGCAGACTTCCCTGTCACAATTGAACTGATGTGTCGATTCAACCCTGGTACAATATATCACCAATGTGCATAAAATCTTGGTACATGGTGCCATCATTGTTTTAGCTCTCCCTCTACCGATAAGATATTTGCTCCCGAAAAGACTAATGCTCAGGGTTCGCGCAGTAAAGACTTGGAGATACATCATGAGCAAAATACTAGGAAAACGTCGAGAGCAGCGACGAATGAAGATCTGCTGCATATGATACTGCTATTGCCTGACCCCTTGATATCGTTCCTAAGCTAATTACGTAAGAAGAAGAGGGAAAGCGTTTCATCTGAAGTGCTCTGTTTGTTAATCTCCTCCAGAAACGTAAACCGCCCAAATGAAGGTGAGTATTCTGACTTATCAGTCTTGTCATCATCATAACATTCCTTAGAAAGCTCGCGTAGCTAGATAACAATATGATTTGTAGCTTAGTTCTCGCGGCAATGAAATGATGAGTTGGATAGTGGATATTTGATGTAACCCTTTGACTTTGACTTCAGATTACTTTATGTAATTGCTAGTTGTTACCGCGCTCTTGATGAATCATTTTCATTAATTGTGCGTTTCCGAGAAAGACCCAATAAGATTTTTATAAATTGCAAGGCTATTATAATCATTAATGTATTGTTTTAAAGAAATATTGTTAACGTTTACCATAGTATTCTAAATTTGTGCTTTGGATATCTTATGCAGCAATATGCAGCAATAGTCAATGCATCTACATAAATCTATTTTTCGAGCCAAGTTTGTACCCTCAGTGTCTTCCTGCAAACGAGAATGTTTTATATTTTCCTATATACATTATGGAATAAAATTGTCTTAAATATATAAAATTTCATCTCAAATGATCGCATAACTTTCGTATTTTATGTTGTTTTTTACTTGGCTCCATCATTACGAAATATGTATAGAAAATAGTGAACTGACACTTTTGATTATCGACCCCACTAATTTTGCCCAAAAATCGGGGTACCTCCGACCATCGAAGATAAAGTAATGCCATTGAAGATAAAGTAATGATGCCATATTGAATTATCAGACATTTACGCTCAAATAAATGTCACATGTCCGCAGGGTCAGAAGAGATGCCTGCATGCGAGATCTCGGAGTTGACTCAAAACACTGCACAAATGCTAGAAATCCTATTGTTAAAATTCTATAAATCGTATACTATCACCCGAAGGCAAAGTACCACTAGACTGGAAAATAGCCACAATCACTCACCACTTAAAAACAGAAAAGACCGAGGAAACTATCGATGTATATCGTTTGCATCTTTATCATGGGAGATTCTTGATTGCATAATTGCTATTATCATCATGACATTCGCTTACTAATCCACTTGAGTTACAGGGTAATAGATATTTAGGTGTAAATACGGTGCGTTTGATTTGTTTTTGGCAAATTATGGGAAAAAGATACATAACTGAAGTCGAATGTGGTATTCTGTACTCCAAATGGAATCGAATCAGATACGAATGAGCATGTTTCTGCGGTCCTTTCATTCCTAGAAATGAGTTCATTTTAGATGTCTTTACTACCTTGAAGTCATTTTAAATTTTTATGAATCGAGATGGCTTGGAGATAGAGATAGCTTTTTCAGAAGTCAGAGGATCATGTAGTTAGATTCCTCCATCCAAATTTCAGGGAAGTTAAAGCCTTCCCCTGCGAGATTCGCATAAGGCTTGCTAGGGGGGGCGCAGCAGCGAGGATGGACGCGACAGTTGTGAACGAGGAGATTTGTGCTGAAGGCTGTGAGTATTGTGGCTCCACTTCTTAATTTCTCAATCAAAGAATTTCAAACGTAAATCTTTATTATTGGGTGCCTTCGACGTAAGCAACATTGGGTGCATCTTTGTTTGGGCGGCGCCTGTGGAGTGCTCGAGTAACGACATTAGGAAAACATAAAGACGTAGTGTTACAATTATAAGCAAAATATCGTCCATGATAAAACTGCGCTCTGATAATTTGGCATTTGGGTGGATTATTTTTGCAGTTGACTACATCAAATCCTAATGCATGCTTTATTTAACATTTAGGAGCCGTATTTAAATGTCCAATAGTCGACCTTCACTGCCGGATTTAATTTTGGCTCTGTAAATTTTTCTTATTCTTGACACGAAAAACGTTAATATCTCGACAACTATTCGCGATAAATTGTTCAAGTAAAAAGCGTTATTTAGCTAAATGTTTCATTTATCTATAGATTAAAATTCTCAGCCGTGCGCAAATTATAAACGATTTTATAAATTCTTTTTTTTCTTGGAACAAAGTTGAAGTAAGGGAGAATTTTATTCAGAGAGGTATTTAGTGGAAAGATACGTCAGGAAATATATTTTGGAAATGTTTTTTTTTTAATTTTATACTCACACTCCCGAAAACAGTACAAAAAAGGCCTTTTACATCGGGTGATTAAGAATTATCAATAGACGATCAATAACACCCATGTCCTGAGTGGTGAAAAATCACCCATTCGGGACTCGAACCCACGACCCTCGGACTGATAGGCGAGGACTTAACCCCGCCACCTCTGGGTTACATGAATATATGTATCATGCTAATTTATTAAATCATAAATATATATATATAAGTACGATACTCCTGCAGTCAGTTATAGGTGCTTATAGTACTACTTTGAACGTACCGCACTTCAGGCGGTTTCCGTTTACTGGCCTGTGTATATTCCTTCGCCTCCATGTGACGCAGTCATCTTCCAACCGAGCTAATGGGCCTCCCCCTCCGTGAGCTGTGAGGGAGAAGGGCAAGGGCCCCAAACCTTTTCCTTATCAGAGAAACCCGAAGCTGCCGATGAATCACCTGGCACCCGCAAGACGTAAACAACACGCGACACTTTAGGACGGTTACGTTCATTAGGTGAGTGAAGAGCTTTTTCATCCACTTCCATCTACAATGACTATTAGCTAAGCCTATGCTAAGGATACTACTACTATTTACCAATAGCATTGTAGCTTGTTCCCATCCTATACCCTTTGTCTTCTATGATGGCTGGCTACAAACCTTTTCCTTGTTCATCGCAGAAATCACCCTCTCCTGGTGAACAGTGAATGTTTATCAGCATGGATACCTCCCTTTTATCTTTCCATACAATGCCTGTCAAGTCATTTCTCACGCGCACTCGTAAATATCCCCGCTTCATTTTAGCTCTCTGACAGTGAAAATTTGGTGGCATGCCTTTGCGTTTTTCGCCTTATCATACGTATGAGGCATCGCAGGTGGTAGCGAGCAGGATATTGGAGCATACTCGTAGGCCTTTTTTAGAACAGAGAGTAGGGTAGTGAGTAGGTCAAATAGTGGGCCAATAAATCTACATCTACATCTATGTCTTACCCTGCAAGCCACCCAAAGGGTGTGTGGCAGGGGGTGCTTTCGCACCAGGCATGCATGAATGATATGGTAGGACACCGACATTACATTAAAACCCGCGTACCACACATGCAAAGCGCCAATTAAAAATCTAATACCCAGGAAACATTCTATCTTCAATCGTTCCATCATGCAAGGGATACAAACACTACTACTACAGATTCAATATCTCAAATAAGAGAGTAGAGAATATAATGAGAAAGATTTACTGTCTGCCTATTGTCACTACTCGAACTATTCATGACGACGATCACAGCTGTTATGGTCCCGAATGGTACGCGGAAAAAATGACATTTTATACCTATCGGTTCTACAATCTAGCTCTCTAATTTTATTGGCGCGATCTAATCTGCCGTAGTACGAGGGGGTTAATAGTATGTTTTTTACGTCGTCAGTGAAATGATTTTCCTGAAATTTATTTATGAGGTTAAGCCTATAATTTAATCTACGCTGTGATAGCGATTCCCATCCTAATTCTTCTAACAGTCCAG
This sequence comes from Ceriagrion tenellum, assembly GCA_963169105.1. NCBI lineage: Eukaryota > Metazoa > Arthropoda > Insecta > Odonata > Coenagrionidae > Ceriagrion > Ceriagrion tenellum. The sequence goes on from OY720640.1 coordinate 136,227,013, forward strand.
ACATACTCGCCAACTTATCGTAGCATCGTTTCACAAACCTAGCTCCTCTTCGCTGTACGCGATCTAATTCTGATATCAACCCCGTTTCGCATGAATCGCATACACTAAGAGCATATTCCAGATGAGGCCTAACGATTGAAAAATAACAACGTTCTTTCACTTTCTCATCACATTTTCCGAGTACTCTCTTGATAAAGCCTAGCTTCCTGTATGCTTGACCGCATATTCCCCGAATATGTTTTCCCCAAGATATGTCGTGAGTAATTGTGACCCCTAAGTACTTAACTGACTGGGCGTGAATAATTTCCGTATTTTTAATTCTGTAAGCCCTACCTGGCCTATTTTTCTTTTTCCAAAAGCTGACTGCTACGCACTTTGTTATGTTTAGTTAAATTACTTGCCATTCACCAGGATAGCAAAGAATTACGAGCTGATGAGACAACACAGTATAGGTTTAGCGGGACGGAAGAAAGCACAGAAAAAGGAAAAACACATAAATCAAAACAACACCTATGAATCTCCAAACGGTAACTTTCCCAATAATTTAGAAAACAGAAATCCCACAAATACAATAAGCAGACATTAAAATAGAGGAATTTTCAGTAGTGGTAGATAATTGTTGTAGTTTAAGAAGCAAGATACCTGAATTCCATCACCTTATAGAGAGTACTGATTCTGACATAATTATAGGAACGGAAAGTTGGTTAACAAGCGATATTGCTGATAGTGAAATTTTTCCAGTAAATTTTTTGGTATACAGGAGAGATGGAGAGGGTCGACCGGGAGGCGGAGTATTTATCGCAGTTAAGAACACAATAGTCAGAAAAATAGAAGTGATTCCCGATAATAGAATAGAAAGTGTATGGTGTTCCATTCAATGTGCTAATTCCAAAGGAATATACGTTTGTGCCTACTATCGACCACCCCATTCCGATGCACACTCAGTATTAGAACTCGAGAAACAGATCAGGTCCATTAATTCCCATATTAACGAACGACAGATTATTTTTGGTGGAGATTTCAATATACCTTTGATAGATTAGAAAACATGTAGTCATAAGTCTGGGGGTAGGAACAAAGAAATCTGCGAGTCAATGCTTAACTTGTTCGTATCATACGCACTACATCAATTAGCAATTTTGCCTAATAGTGGGGAGAATGTTCTCGATTTACTTGCCACAAAAATCCCTGAAAAAGTTATTAAAGTTGAAAATGCCGATGGAATAAGCGATCACATGGTAGAGCACGTAAAATTTTCCCTAAATACTGAAAAAAATATTTAATTAAAAAGATAGTTTTACCTTTTTAGTAAAGCAGATTTTAACGGATTTAAGCTTGACTTAAAGACTTCTTTTGAAAAATTCTTGAACATCAGCAAATATCGTGATACAGACAATACATGGAAAGAGTTCTTCCAAATTACGCGGTCACTTGTCAACAGATATATACCTCATAAGTATAAGAGTGAGAATAGGGAACCAAGGTGGTACAATGCGGAGGTTAGAAAATGTTTAAAACGCCAACAAGTTAGCCACGCGAAATTAAGGGAAATGAAGAAAAATGTAGCTAATAGCGATCTTAAACTACTATCGAACATTATAAAATTTGTGAAGCAGCCGCAAAAACAGCCCTTAGAAAAGCGTTTAGTGAATTAAAGAGAAAAGTACTTGGAGAACAACTAGGGGGAAATCCGAAAGCATTTTGGTCATATGTTAGGGAAGTACAGGGAACTAAAAAGTCAACGGTTATTTCCTTGAAAAACAATGGAGGCGAAATAGCAACTTCCAGTATAGATAAGGCTAATTTGTTGAATTATTTTTTTCAAAGCGTTTTTAATCAATCTAAGCATAATTTGCACGAAACCGTACCAGACCGATTTCAGCAACCAATGCCCCCGATCGATATATCTTGTAGCGGAATTGTATCCTTACTAAATAACATTAGCCCGAATAAGTCCTCAGGTCCTGATACAATTCCAACTCGTGTGTATAAAGAATTAGCCCTCGAAATGGCTCCGTATCTTAAAGTAATATGTGATAAATCCCTCGAAGAACACGTGGTTCCCAAAGACTGGAAGATAGCAAACGTGACCCCAAATTATAAAAGTGGAGATAGGGAACAGCCATGTAATTATAGACCAATATCATTAACGTCACTATCATGTAAAATTATAGAGCATATAATAGTTACATCAATAATGGGACACCTCGATAGCCAGGATTTATTGATAACAAACCAGCATGGGTTCAGAAAGGGACGGTCTTGCGAGACTCAATTAGGTCTTTTTGTTCATGATATTTTAGTTTCCGGAGAAGGTAACGTACAGGTAGACGCAGCGTTTCTTGACTTTATAAAAGCTTTTGACAAGGTTCCCCACTGTAAGTTACTTGCGAAGTTAATATCATGCGGGATAGACAGTAATATAGTAGGCTGGATAGGGGACTTCTTACATGAACGCGTTCAAAGGGTGGTATTAGATGGTGTCAGCTCCGGCGAAGTAAAAGTTACATCAGGTGTTCCCAGGGAAGCGTGACAGGCCCAATTTTATTTCTTCTGTACGTAAATGACTTGAATACAGCAGTAAAAAAATAGCAAGATCCGTCTTTTTGCCGATGATGCAGTAGTGTATAAGGAAATTAGAAATGAAGAGGACAGGCAGTCTTTAGCTAAGGATTTGGATGCGATTGATGATTGGTGTGATAGTTGGCAGCTAGAATTAAATTTGAAGAAATGCGCGATAATGAACTTTTGGAATAAGAATGGCTTTCCTCGGAATAATTATTGCATCAAAGAAAAGAAAATATCTAACGCAGAATCTATTAAATACTTAGGAGTCACCATCACTGAAGACATGTCATGGGGGAAACACATTTTAGGGAAATAACTAGTGTAGCAAACCGCAGATTAGGATTTGTAAAAAGGGTTCTAGGCAAATGCGATGAGATAGTACGAGAAAGAAGCTATTTTACACTTGTCAGGCCTCATTTAGAATATGCCGCTAGTATATGGGATCCGTACGAGGAAGGTTTGATAAAAGAATTAGAGCGTGTGCAAAGGAGATCTGCTAGGTTCGTTAAAGGCCGTTATGAGAATTGTATAAGTGTTACAAATTTAATAGAAGAACTAGGATGGGAATTACTATCAGAACGCAGGTTAAAGTTTAGGTTAAACCTTTTAAGTAAATTCGAAACCGATTTGTTCACAGATGACGTAAGATATATATTAAGAACCCCTGCATATTATGCTAGGTTTGATCAGATTAACAAGATTAGAGAGATAGATTGCCTTACTGATTGATTTAAAATGTCATTTTTCCCGCGTACCATAAGAGAGAACAATATGCAGCGTAGCAAAGGGATAGGTAGGTGTAATATAGCAAGAGTAGTCTGTAGTGCATGATGCATGGAATAACAACCTATAATCCCTTTCTTATTTTGTAGATGTTAACTATCCAGCCGCATTTGACCCTGTTCTCTAGCATGTGTCCCTTAAATATCCTAGTTGCATGTCAATAGTGCATTTTGGTGATCTTCACCCCCTGACACACACCCTCGTGGTGGCTCGCAGGGTATTTATTTATTTATTTATTTTATTTATCTTCAATACCCCGAATACAGCACAATGGGCCAATTTATATTGGGTGAATAACATTAACAACGGACGAGATACAAACACCCATGTCCTGGGCAGGAAATATTCTACCCAGGCGGGACTCGAACCCGCGACCCTCGGGTTGGCAGGCGAGGACTTTACCCCGCAGCCACCGGGGCCGACGAGCTACGTAGATGTAGATGTATCATATCACAACAGAAAATTTTAGTCTTCAGGTCGTTCCTTGCTTGCTGTCTTGGTCTCGTCCATTTAAGCACATCTTGAGCAGTGCGTGGCAAAGTCTTCGTCTCATCCTCCAGTGCAGGAGGATCTGAATCCTCATCTTCCGACGAGGTCCGTCCGTGTTCGACTCTACGGTTTCGGCCGCGGAATTCGAAAAAAAAACTTCCTGGTCTCTCTCTCTATCACGAATAATTTCCGCTTGGGAGCCATGGCTATGAACAATAACTCACTAAAATGTCTAAATATATATGTGCATATATAAGCAAACATTAAGCAATAAAGGAAATATGGACTTGATATCTGAAGTGAATGAGTTCTTTTCAAAAATTCACAATTCCCCTAAAAAATTCTATATCTCCTAGTAAATACAGCGGACAAACGGACAACAAATCCCACTGACCAGAAAACTGAGATGGAATGAAGTTTAGTTTGAGTTCACTCGAAATATGGTAGAGGAATATAATGGAACTCAGAGGGGGTGCATCTTGTCACTTCCTTTACAGCACACGCGTGGGCGGCGCCCGGCAGCCGAGAGAGCGAGAAGGTTCTTGGTTTTCCCAAATACACCCTGGCCCGGAATGGGGGCTTCGGCCTTCAAAGGCCCTGCTACCCTTCCAAAAGGAAAGTGTTTTCTCAGAGTCTGAATTCATAATTTCGATACTGCCCCTGTGGGAAGGCGTTTTCTAGGGAAGGAAATGAGGTCGCAGTGAGCCATCAACACTTGGGCCACCGCCAATGTTTTTGAAGGTTTGACCGCTTAAAACCGAACCCAAGACTTGATATATTATTTATTTATTACCTGTGTACGAAAAAAATAAAAATAAAATGTAATAGCTGAAATGTGCAAGGAAAATGACAGATTGGGAGCGCATCCAAAGTTGACTTGCCGAAATGTTTTGTTATGAGAAAAATAAGCACCGCGCGAGATCAATTACATACCAAAATCGTCTAAAACATTGTTTTTAAAAACAAAAAAACAACACCATTGTATTAATAAGACATCTCTTTATAATCCTAGAAATTTTAGTTTCACTAAATTGAAAATCATTTAAGTTAGAGCCAATCAAATTTAGCGTGCCCGTATGGGCATGCTCGGCACCGAGTGGAGCTTTTTTTCGTGCCCGTACGGGCACGCCAGGCGTTGAAAGGTTAATTGACTACTGTAAACATCGAAAAATTAGGTCACGAATTGTTGCATGTCTCCTCAAATGAGATATCATGTAGTCTGTCACGGTGTTAGCCAACTGCTATTGAGTGAATTCATCGGAATACAAACGATGCGTCGAATTTTAGAATTAAAGGGGGAGGGAAACATAATTTTGAAAAACGGAACTTAAGGGGAGGGATAATAATGGATTATTGCCTTCCATATACCATAGTCATCACAAAAACGTTGTTTGACAACCACCTGCAAAGAAAATATATGCTAAAACTGCTAGAACACAGAATATTCCAATTTTACTTTATGCTAGATATACGGTGTTTTAAAAATCGATCTAATGACAATCAGAGTAAGCCTGGTGAGTAGGTGGACTTTGACCACAGTTTGACTGTGATGAAATTTCGGCTTATGTCTAAAAAAGCTAAAAAGATCAACGTTTAATCCATGGATAGGTGAGATGGCAGAAGAAAACAACACAAATTGTCATAAAAAAGAAATCTTGACAAAACTGAAGAGGTTAGAAACAATACAGAATCAATCGAAGAAAGATGGCAAGAGAGAAAAAAGGGAATTCATAATGCAACCGAAGAGGAAAAAGGATGGAGGAATGCAGAGATTCGGTAGCCTTGGATTACACAGGAGGTACTGGTCCCAACAGGTGACAGAATAAAAACTCGATAACAGAAGGAGGAAACCAGGCGTATTAAATATTAAGAACCAAGGTCATCGGGAAAGGCCATAGAAGATCGGATTTAAAACTTGCGCAAAGAGTTGGAGGGCATTCTCTTCCCGGAAAAAAAGTTGTAACGGCTTACAGAACTGTGAAGAGTTAGTTTAAAGAACACCCAGTCAAAGGTCATATCAAGCGGAGAGAAGGAAATGAAATTCTCACCGAGAATTAAAAAAAGGTTAAGAGATAGAAAGAATATCTGAAGAAACTTCACTTGGACAAAGAATTGAAAAGAAGAATAATGGAGGATGAAGTCACTGTGAATAAAGATTTCAAAAGATACTCATGTTTAGATCGGAATTGTTTGCTTCAGTCAGGGATATGTTAGAGTGAAAGACGCCAGGAGTTAATTAAATCCCCCCTGGAGTTCCTCAAGTATGCTGGAGTGACTACTCTAAATAAGCTATAGAGATTGAAATGTAATGTTTAGCCAACTGAGCCATTCCCCGGACTTGGAAATAGACTTTACGGAGAATGTGATCATCTCTTTGAATAAAAGAGCCAAAATATGTGAATCCAATAGCAATTCACCTTATTGCTAAGTTTCAGGAAAAGTAAGGGGAACGAGAGAGACTATTTTACCTCTGAGGCTCATGATGGGACTTTTAGGACCTCCCCTTGTATATATTCTTCATTTACGTAGCGAATGCATTTGAATTTGTGGATTTTATGAGAATACTGTATACAATTAGGAGAACAGAAGTGTCATTTAATGACACGAGATACATGTAGAAAGAATGAGAGCTATAAAAAGAAGAAATGGCATTAATTAAATGAGGTGGAAATGTGGAGTAAGCGGAAGTTAGGACAGGATTATGATAAGTATGAGCGTTGTCACGCATCTTGAAAACATACAAGGGCAACTCCGAAAGAGGAATAAATGAAAAATAAAAAAACAGGAAAATTATATACAAATATATACATACAAAATTAAAAAAAACAAAAAGATATAGTGAGCAGAATAGCCCAAGCAAGAGAACCAGGAGATGAGCCTACTGATAGCTGGCATACCAGCATGGAAGCATTTTGTTAAAACATTCATGCTCTTATATGACCGTGGATCCTGAATAGTAATAGGTGCAGAGCAAAGGAGATGGAAGCAGTGAAGATGTGGTGTAGCCGAAGAATGATGAAGATTAAGTGGACGGAGGGAATAATTAACATAGAAGTCCTCATTCACATATTACCCTCCCAGTCATCACAAGGGTGTGTAGCAGGGGGCCTACGAAGATCCGGAGAGAAAAGGAGCATTCTGAAAGATATGCGTAGAAGATAAACTTTACCCTCTATGGAGGAGCGAGTATAATTTGTTACATTTCAAAATCATTTAAATATCTGCTTTCTGAGAGGCTTTTTCATTTAGCTGCAGTGCCTGGTGGAGCTCTGAAATAAACAGTTTCAGCTGTCATAAGAATAAAAATTGGGAAAGTTAAATAAAGGTACATGCGTTATGAATGTAATTTTGAAGTATACCTTGCGTAAATATTATTATGTAAAATATTATTTTGAATTAAAAATAGATACTCTAACGCCCGTCATACTTTGCGATAGACAGAATTGTAACGCTTCGGATAAAGTGCGCGGTAAGTTGCGTCTTTTTCGGCGGTTTGTCAAATATCTTCACTTTATGTACCTATTCCTCTCTTTGCCCTTTTCTTCAGCTCTTGCCGTTTTTTCTCCTTCCAATACTGTTAACAATAGGCTGATGTGATGCCAAATTTAACCGATAACCCTCTATGGATGGAATTATGAAACATCAGCGTGAAAAAATACTGCTACTATATTTGTTTTATAAATGTCCTATTTAAGCATTTATAAAATTGTAATTTATTTGGTAATAACATTGATCTTGTAATGTGAAGTATTTATTTGTATACATACCTAGTAATGAAGTGAGTAGCTATTTTCTTTTGCCTCAATTTTTTAACTTTCTCATCGACCAATGGCGTTTTGTTTGGATTTTAATATTTTTTTAAATGTCGCAATTATATCTAAATTGACTTTTTGTTCTTTTTTGTTGTATTACCATTTTTACTCAATTTTCTGTTTCTTTTTAATTTCTTTGCGTTTCTCATTACGTTTTTTTGCCTAATTCCAATTTTGACTCGTGTTCTTAGGGAAAACAAATTAGTTTTAGAATTCTACATAGGTTTCCTGTTTTTGCTGCTGCTTCAAGTAACTTTTACCCATAAAAAAATACGTTCTGTTAAAAAGCTTAACGTTTTGAAATTCTCATTCGTTTTAAGTTTCTAAGCTGTCCAAAACTTCCCTCAATTTCAGTGCTGATTCCTGCTTAAGGTTCATGCTTTCCATTTTCAATAGTCCCTGAATACATAATGACTTATGTTGAATGAGTCAATGCTTTCAGTTTCGTTTTGTGTTTTAATGCCTTACTGTTTCATCACTGTCATTTGTGGCAATGAGTTATTGGAATTTGCATATTTGGTGCTGCTAAATTTTTAATATTTGGTGCTGCTGCAGTTTCCTACCAATCGCAATTGGATCAAAAGTTTGCTGTGAATCTAATCGCAGAGATAACACTGTCTACCGTAAATTTTTATATTTTCCATTATTTCGATATTCATTTTTTGTTAGTTTACATTTTCCTGGGGAAAGTTCCTTTTGGAAGGGTTAGGGTATCGATCGTCAAATAAGACAGCATCACCCCTTTGGCTATCCTTATGTCCGCTCTCTGAATTCCTTTGCCTCGATTGCACTTTCGCCATTCTCTATTCACTCCATTCCAATTCCTCGTGCTTTCACCGGCCTCCAGTAGCCCATCTCCTTTTCGTGAGGGGAAGAGGGAGCGGGAGTATCCGAGACGTTCTCAATTTCGCCCGTGGAAGAATGAGGAGCGGGCGCCCAACTTACCCATCCATCAAACATCTCTTCCCCGCTCCACCCTCCTTCATCCCCGATACACTTCTTCCTTCGCCACCTATACCTTCCACCCCCTCTTAGCAACGCCCTCTCTCCGTCCTTATGGGCTTTCTCGTCAAAGCCCGCCCTTTCCCTTCAATCCTCTCCCAACCAACCACCCCCTGCCACCCCTCCTCTCTCTCTTTACCTTCATTTCCTCTCCTTTTACTTTTCAGCGGACTCCTCCCCCAACCCTCCCCCATCCACGTCTCTCAAGACGCCGCAAAAACCCTCCAATCCTCCGACCCAACCCCCACCCTCACTCCTCCCCCGTCTTAAGACTCTGAAAACCCATTCACTCTGCTCTCTCACCCTCCTCACTCTCCCCCTCCCTCCCTAACTCAAACTTCACTTTTGCATCCCCCTCTCCAACCCCCACCCTCTCTCTGTCTCTCTCTCTCTCATTCGCTCGCCCTTGCGAGTACTGTTGCCGCGAAATGAGGACTGCGAATGAAGAGGGAGGCCCCGCGATTAATCAAAGCAGAAGAAGAAAACACATTCGCGGGGGTCTATTTCTTGGCGAGTGAATGAAACGAATGCAAAGGGGAAAAAAGAGAAGTTCTTACGAAATGAGCAAGATGAAAGAGATACTCCTGAATGCGATTGAAAGATGTCTACAGTCATTTGTTTTTCAAAGGCTATGCTAGACGAAGTCGCCATTATTTCTCTTAAAATAGTTTCTCAAATAATCACCTGTTCCAACGTCCGCAGTGCAATTGACAATATCTCGATTCCTGGCGGTCGCAAATGACATGAACTTGCTGGCGAACAAACGAGAACTTTTTAAGGATGTCGCGACTTCCGCATTACCTTCCGAGTGAGACATCTGTTCCTGATTCGTTCTTAACAAATTCTGATGTTTCACTCGGCAGCTTTGGAATGAAATAATGCAGTGTATTTCTAGTGGACAAACGAGTGATAATATTTGGTCTCTTTTTATTATTGTTATAGCTCCCATAGTTAAAGCCATTTTACCTGTCAGTCGCAGAATATATGGCCAAATACGGCTAATTGTCGTAATTCAATTGTCTGTGGCTGAAAATGTGCAAATAAAGATGAAAACAGTATCGAAATTTAGACGCCGGCTGGTGAAGGCTATGAATCTTTATGGCCATAGAACATTCAGTCCTGGAATTCCCTGTGAATCAGGTGAAGAGGATATCGCAGCGAAAATAGTAATTTGTGATAGCTGACAGAATATGTAAGACACCTCAGGCTTCAAACGTCATGTAGATAGCTATAAGTGGCTGATAGCACAAAATTAGTGGTAATCATTACACCGGTGCGGACGAGACATGTACGCTTTTGCTACTTTATTTATGAATATTGAAGCCGACCAACCAGTGAGTGCCATTGGATTTTTTGAAGCTGATTTTTGTATTTGCATGCAGATAATCCAGGAAAAAATTCGATTTTATTGTTCTAAATATTTAAAACCGCGCCTAAAATAAGTTCATAAAAGTAGAAAAAATTTCATGAGGGTAGAGACTGGTGTTGAAGACTTGAGATGCTGTCTTATGGCAAATACCCTATACTTTGTGAGAATTTAAATTCCGGCGAGATTAGATAATTTGATCACTCGGAAGTCTAAGGCAGGATTGAGTGAGACCAGTGTTAGAACTCAATGAATAAAAAAGTCTAGCAAGAAATTTGGTGCAGTTTAAGTTCATGAAGTCTGCCGCTTTTGCTATTTTACTTATCCATTTAACCATCTACTTGCTCAATGGGTATGCACTGGTTTTTGTGTACACTATTTTTCTGTAGAATAGGTTGCATGTTTTCCAGGCTTTTTATTATAACTCTCCATTCCAACCTTCCTTCGTCAATAATTTAGTTTGCCTTTTTCTATTATTTTTCTTTTCGTACGTGTGGGAATTATAGAAATGTATTTCTCCCAATTTTTCTATAATTAACGGAAAATATTTTTTAAGTTATCGGTTTTTTATCTTAATCAGGTCAATTTATTATTTCCATGATGCGCAATTCAAAGATGGCCTATTAATTTGACACATTTTAAGGATACTTAGACTTATCTGAATCTAGAGGCGAAAGGGACAGTTCCCAAACTTAACTAAGTAATGTTCCCAGGGCGGTATCAAATGATCCGGGGTTGAGACTCCGTCAGATTGAATGCTTTTCTTTTTGCTGAGTTTTCATCATCTCTCATGCATTTCAAAGTTTGCCAGTCGTTGATTTTTTGATTTGCGCATGACTACATTCTCCTTAAAGTTCATCATCGTCCCAATTCTGTTAACAGTTTCACAGATTTTATTGGATTTTTTTAGCGCGATTCCCTCCAGTTCATCAGTTTACGTGTTCGAAATGCATCGGCTTCCCAGGTGGTCTAAGCTCCCTCTCAATGCCTCTGAAGGGCCTGCCTCCGCCTTCCCGAATGTATATTTTTGCGGCGGAGGCTCAGAGAGCCGACCCCATCCCTCCATTCCGCTTCGCCATCTCATCTGAGGCGCCCCTTTCCGAGAAGACACCGCGACGAAATGTTTCCAACGAGATGAGGGAGGGATGGGGAGGCGGGGGAGGAGGAGAGAAGGAGACGGGGCACTTCCGGTTTAATCAAGAGGTGCTCTCCCAGCACCACCCACTACCACCCCCGGCCCTTCCTGGTCCTCCCACAACCCCCCTCGAGTCACACGCGTTGCAAGCCACAAGGAGAGAGAGCGAGTAGGAGAGAGAGAGAGAGAGAGAGTGGGAAGAAGTGAAGATGAGACGTAAGATTACTGCGAGCAGAGCTCCTCCTCACAGACATTTCTTCTTCTTCCAACATTTCTCATCTCTTTCTCTCATTCTAATTCAACCGCCCACAACTTCCCCCTCTGCACCTCCTCCCAGCCTCCGAAAGAGGAATGCTACAGCGTTGCCGCCTCTTGAAAAATTTCAAGATCGATGGGTTGAAGAATGGCCCTGGAAAACAGCAAACTGCGTTATTGTACACTTGGAATCGTGGATGCTCTGAATTTTTAACATAGAAATCGAATATTATTACCTCAATTCTTATTGTTTTGACTGTATCTGCAACTAAGTTTGAACAGGCATATCTAACGCTCAGAAGTTGTCGTGAGAAAAAATATCATTAGCTGGGAATACTTCTTTTAAATCCTCCAACATTTACCACGAAAATTAAGATACATATTTGGGCGTGGTTGTCCTCGGATTGGCCCGTCAAAGTCTAAGTCAGAAAGATCCGCGGTTCGGTTCTCGGTCGAGGAGGATTTTATTCTTTAACTAGGATCCTTAGAAGCGAAGAAGCCTAAGTGTGTTACAAATTCCATCAAGTTTGAATCTAAATAATAAGGAGTAATGTTAGAAGCTACGCAAAACGTTGAATCTAAAAGTATCATCATATAGCCTCCATTGCTATAATTAACTTGATTTTCCCAGTTATTTCAAACCGAAATGAAGTTATTTTGCTCGTTATTTGTCTTCGGGGCTTTAATATGAAATGTTGTTCACGAAGAAAAACTAAGAAAAACTATTTTACGATCGAATAAGATCGTTCTTGGCAGTTCAAAAAACTAACTCAGCTGCAATGAGAGATGAAGGATAACACTAATGATTGAGAGTCATAGTAAGGTCGTGGATTTCCGAAAGCTGATTTATTTGTTTCACTATCTCCACCGGTTTCAATTCTTAAGATTAAACTAAACTAAAACTAAGCTTTAAATATTGGTTACGTTAATAGTTATTCTTTTCTTTATTCTATGTTCAATCTTTGCAAAATTTCTTCAATACGGCCCTTTTATGATTTTGACTCTCGTGGTCTCATCCAACGGGGACTACAATTGTTCCTTCTCCAGAGAAATTCTCCCACTTCAAATAGCCAATACTTGTTCACTCCAATACCTGTTGAGGTTAACCCATGACTGGACCAGAATATCAGAAAAAAGGAAGTTTACATGAGCCATTCATGATTGCAATGTTTCATAATTAAAAACAAATTGTTCTGCTGAATAGAAAAGGCTATTGTAATGGCTGGTCTTTAATTAGACCCAATTAATTTTGAAGAATTTAATCTCAATGGCAGCTGAAATTTCATTTATTTTGAGTGAAATATGGTGAAAAATGTGTAAAAACATGCTAGAGAGAAGCTCTTGATTAGTGCTAGTTAGATATTACGCACTCAATATTTGTGTTCTCGCATGCTTTTTATACAGTTTAATTGCATTGAGTTCAACCAAAACTCAATATATGCGAAGGAAAAGTATATACCCTGCTTTACGATGCATTAATAAATCATTGAGAAAATATCTCTATCATTTTTAATATAAAAACGTGGAATATTCAATCAGATGAATCATAAAATTCACTCTCTTAGCAATTTTGAGATACCAAGGAAAGGTAAATTACCTTGGTGTCAAGGATTGGAAAAAAATTGAAGTAATTTGCTCTGCTCGTCCTTAATGTTACTCCATGGGGTTCTTGATCCAAAATTTATCTTTGAAATCACCTTCTCAGTACAGAATCTCTTCCAAAATGTTGATATGGGTTTTGGAGAATCGGAAGAACGTAAACAGGACGATGGGGAGATAAAGTTCAGGCAGAATCACAATAACTTTGCTGAGGCAATAAAACGACTCGCTAAAAATAAATAAAATTTTCAAATTTTATCTCTCTCTCCTCATTGATTTTCTTACATGTAAGCTGAATTACTTGATTCAATACTTTCTCACACTTAGATGGATTTCAGCTAACTAAATTAATGGATTTGACTAGTTTGATTGAGCCAGAGATTAGAACTTCGTGAAGCCTTACCCCTATTCGTTTTAGTTTTTTGTTACCCTATGTTTATTTAATATTTATTTATTTATTACATTGATATTGAAATTAGACATTTTCTGGTGGCAATATAACATTTATTTAGCTGTAAATAATAATGACAAAGTGTTTAAAAAATACATATACCTACATATCAGACACTCTTGTTATTTATGAGTAACATTTTTAACAAACTATTTGCATTCTTTGGCAATGGATTTGTGAGTTCTTCTGGTAATTGGTTCAATTCAAGGACCCCGCTATTTAAGAACGAATATTTGGCAGCATTCGTTTTTTGCCTCTTTAATTTTAGTTTCAGCGGGTGGTCATTTTTCCCCACAAAATTTGGTGGTTCCAGCCTCTTCTCCAATTCCAACCAGGCTGGATGTTTTGAGAAACATTTAAACATTTCCAATAACATATTTACATTTCTTCTATCTTGCAGTGAACTCCACCTCAATTCCTCTAACATGCTGCTAACATTATCCCTATTCTTATGTCTCCCCAAAACGTACCTTACTGCCTTCCTTTGCACATCACATCATGCACAAACTCTCATTACGTGATGGATTTACGGCATACCTTGAGAATAATTTAACTGGAATTAAATAAATGCATGATACTAACAGTAATGTCATTCTATGATTCACCCAGCGTCGATCGTCGACTAGATCTTTGGCGGACCAACACATCCTCCGGCGGGTTGGCTCGGCGATGGCTTGCGAACGCATTGCGGCAAAGTCAAGGCGACCACATCAGCATCCCGGATGACGAGGGCCGTGCTGGACCTCGAAACGTTGGAGAATGTGGAATTTCTCATCCGGATGGAGATCCGAGAAGACTTTATTCGACTGATTCGGCTGGAAAGCATCTCATTACCCATCTCACTCCGCCTTCCTCTCTCGATCCCTTGTGGGTAAGCAATAATTTTTTGTGTTGGGTGTAAAATATTTCAATTTATAAGTATGAAATTTAATATGGTTATGTGTGCATATTTTTTATACGCTTGGAAATGACTGGACTGATTGCTTTATAATTTTTCATGCTTGTTTATTTTTGCGCTGGGACAAACATAGGCTATTATGTACGGCAGGTTTGGATTCTCTTTCTCGATATTCTCGTCCATCGGCAGGATAATGGTAGAATGGGACATAGCGTCACCACCACTCTCAATGAGCCGCTGCTCTCTCCACTATAGCCCAGTGTGACAAAGCCATAGCCGACGCCGAGTCTTCCCAACAAGTTAAGGCATTTAAAGGAAACTGACTGGAAAAATAGATATGGAAAGCGGCACATTTATTCGACTTCGCATTTGGCAAAGAATTTTCAGCCCTCACGAGTTTGAAACAGAAGAGGAAAAACCTAAACCGATCGCCAGAGACATGTTGACCGTACATGTCTACGGTTTCTGGAAAAAATTCTGGAATATTTAAGAGGTATAACATCGAAACCATACATGAAGCAGTAAAAAGCTTCGAGATTATCTCGTGAAAGTTGAGAATCTAATGACTCCTTATGGACCGGTTTATCCATCCCCGGGTAAACTTCCCGGTAACTATCTGTCGGATATTGCTACCCGCCGGATAAATCTTATGTACCGTTTAACAATCATATTTTATCCGCCTGATAGTTACCCGATAGAAAGATGTTGGAACGTTGGTATTGTCAATTCAGAGTTAACGTGAATGTTGAAACGACCGTTGTGATTGGCCACTGAATGCTCTGAACAAAAGGATTCCGATATTCGCAAGGCTCGGCACGAGCTCGTTATGGATATGAGCGCGTATTTCAACGTGGTGTATTTTGCTGCCGTTTGACAAAGAACTATTCCATGGTCGTATCTTAAGCATTTGTTTGGCGAAGATTGTTTCAAGTGAGAGGTTAATCTCAGATTCTTGTTTCAAAGTCGTTAAAGGTATGACTGTATATGGTGACTTAATGAAGGGTTGTTCAACGTTAGTGTAAGAAATATACGATATCATATTATGCCGAAGACTCTGGCTTTTGTGTCTGTTTCTTTCTGCTAAAAGTTGGTGTCTACTCTTTCACTCGTTTTGAATGCCGTTTTTCAGTGTTTCAATATTTCGTGTGAATAATTAACGTGAAACGATATAGATATGTGAAAATCTGTGAACTCAAAAAGAATTTAAGTCCTTGAATTTACCTCTCTACGGAGCTTCTAAGTATGATGAAATAACATATACCACTGGGATGTAAATAAAAATGGTATAAATGAGCCTTCTGAGGCCATCATTAAACTGTTATTACTCTTTTGCTTTACTTTCCGAGTGGATATTTTTACGATGACCACTAGTTGAATAACATGCTTATTGGAAATAAAACTACTTAAAAATATGATTCAAGCAAGGATTAAAAGGATTGAGGATAGGGCACCATGAAGGAAAGTAATCATAGGGACCTGGTTTGTTAGGGAAAACAACAATAAATAAGTTCTCCCCTTTTGCCGACTTCAAATGGGAATGGCGTGATGGATATTTAAGTACCTATGCATTATAATATCAAAATGTTGATATGAAATTGGAGTTACATTGAAGTGTAATCAATAATGACCAGCTCGTGCAATGTCTAGCAGTAGCAATGCAGTGACGAAGAGAGAACCCATATTTTAAATGTAAAACTAAAATTCATCTAAAATTAATCACTGCGTTTATAATTTGCATATTTTTAACGTGGTTATACAAATATCACATGAGGAATTCCTTTGAATCTTCCTTAGTACCTATGTAAAAACTAATTCACAATTCATGAACTTTGTAGAAATCGATGGCACGTTATGTTTCTTTCATATTATATGGATAAATTTCTAGTTTTACTCAATTTTCTATAAAAATAGTGAACATCCACCACCTAAACAAAAAACGACATTCAGGTAGCAGTAGTTTGGTGGCAGTCATATTTTTTCATATCAATTCATTAAGATTTCTTTATATAGTTCAGCTAATTCCATAACTAACAGAGTCACCAATGGTCACAACTCAGACCAATCATTACACACAATTGTGTGGATTTTTGATTATGATAATCTGTTTCCAACAAATAATGCAAAAGGATGGAACTTGCTCTGTATAGGCTTTTATATTTTAATTTTGAGGGAAATCAAGGAGCAAAATAAATTTCAGAGTATGTGATGGTATTAGCCTCAAATGTGTGATCCCAATATTAGTATCTCCTGTTCTTTATTCTTTTGCAAAATCAATCCACAGTTGATTGTGTTGCTTTCTCATGACCCTTCTACTCATTTTTCTTTTGCAACTTCTATGTGTCAAGGCGGTGGTCACAATGATTCTTAATTCTTTCTTCTTTCTTTCTTTCTTTCTTCTTCTTTTACTAACTCTAAAAACAATTCTTAATATGATGAAAGTCTAATTGAAATTGTCATGAACATTCACAATATTCACCCATCATCGCAATAGTAATGAACACATCAGTACAGAGCATCACTCTTCATGATAAATACCGAGTTTGTAGAATTAAATTAGTGCAATGTACCACTAACACCTCAAGAATCAACTAATACACATGCATATGGACCCCATGAGACAAAAGGTCTAAGTGACATTAAAAAAAATAAGTTAGGTACATGAATGGGATATGAAAATATAAATTTTTTAGGTGGTGAATGGGTCCAAGTGATTTTTTTGACAGGTGATGCTATCTAGGGTAATTCCTCTTAACTACTCAGTGGGTTGTACCAAACATTTTCAACTTTGACTTAAGTTTTCTCAAAACAACGATTTTGTTACTTATACCCCTTGACTTCTGGGGTTCTCATATATAATAATAACCAGTACATACGTTATTTGTCGGAGTTTTTTTTGTAGTAATAGACATTAAGACATCCAGCTCTGTTAACATTCACTCTTTAGCGTATTTACGGATCTTAAGTACTCTTATGGACTGTTCTTTATTAACTAAGATTAACGAATACCATAGCGGTGGTCAGAATATATAATAATTTACCGCAAAAGTTCTCCGCGTCGCTTTGTTTGTTGACATATCTGACTGCCGAACATTTGTGAGCAAAATTTGGAGTTGTTGAGGGGTTGTTTAATTTTAATCATGAAGCTGGAAAGTTACATCCCTTCACATAAGGATCTGATTGCGCTAAGCTAGTAAACTAAAGACTTTAAGTATTAAATAAACCAAAATAGTGCTCTAGAAGACTATAAAGTGAATGTATTCATACCGTAAGTCGGTGACCATAAATACCGTCACTATCGCGCAGTCCCAAATTTTGCAGGGGCTTCACGATGATTTCGGCCAATCAAAAAATCTTAAATTAACTAAAAAATGAACTTTAATGTTTCAAATTTATGTAAAAAAAAGCATCATGAATATTCCATTCATGAAATGTTCAAATTCATTTTCATTTCGTAGTATTGTAAACAGGAGACATGAGAAATTTTAAAGGCTATATAATTTAAAAAATTACGGCGATTGATGCCACGAATTTCTCTCAAAGCAGTCACGCCACCAATAACTAGTATTACAGAAAAAGAATTACACGAGTAAATATAGATTTGCGACCAAAATAACAGTTTAAACATGACAAGTGATTGCGACAGACATCTTGAACTGGGTTTATCCTCAGGATAAAAATTTATCCGGAGGAAGAAGTAGCGGGTAAATTTATTCGGCGGATAAAGCTTAAACGACGGTGGATAAACGCTTTCATTAGGTTTAAACAGAAGATAAGCTATTCGCCGGATAAAATCGCGTTATCCGGAGATGGATAAACGGCCTTATGTCGAACAAATCTCGTGTGACTGTGACCAAGTCTATATGGAGGACTGGTGGAGCTATTTCCACCTGGCTTAAGGAACACCAGAGATACTTTAGACTTGGACAACCCGAAAATTCCCTGCTGTCTCTGAATATAGCATTAATCTGGACCACTAGATCAAATGGGATAGCTCCAAGCTAATTTTACCATTCCAACAATAACTGGGATAGGCTTGCAAAGGTAGCCGTTGAGATCAGGCTTAAAAGAAATATTTTCAATTGAGACACTGTTCATAATCTCAACAATTCTTTGAACCCGAATTTAAAGAAAAGCAAGAATGATAGATCGATAACTACTTTTTTCTATCGTTAATTTTAAATACCTATTTCCAACCAATCCAGAGTCACCTGATTATTAGAGCCAGAATGAAAGCCGAACGTACGAGATCTCAACGGCATTTTCTTACCCTGATGACAATAGACGAGTAGTCCGTTGAAATGTCGGAACTGTTCAATGATTTAACCCAGTGAAATAACCGAGATGAGTTAAACGCTGCAAGAGTTTAATAGCTTGATTCCTTGGAAACCTGGCTAAGGGCTATCCACAGCTTACTTCATACAAGTTAAAAATAATAAAATGATCAATATACATATGTGTTGTGGAAATTGGCGTTATGATGTTTTTTACTCCTTCCTCTCTGAGTTTTTATATGCTTAAGCAAATTATTTGCATAAAAAATGGAAAAATAAGAAAATTTCAGTTATATATTAGCATTATCCCAATCCCACGATGTGCTTTCGATGGCTTCCACGCAGTATCTCTATTTCGAACGTCGTATTTTTATTATTAAGGCACATCGGTATTAATAGTGTATCGTCTCATTAAAAATTTTCACACTACATGGATCATTGTACAGCGTCTATTAAATCTTAGTTACGTCCTCAATTTTAGAGGAATGATTAGGCTTTATTTCGCTTTAATGCCCCTAATCGCTGCTAAGGCTATGACTTAAATCAAGTAATTTCACTCGGGAAATTTACAACTGACATTGAATCAAATAGTGATTATTGTGAGGTTTTAGCTTTAAAGCAACCTTTCCATGTGAGTTGAATAGCTTTTGTTAAATAGTAACATCATTTAACAAGTATCATAGCTTCTTATCATTATTTGCTACTATTGTCATATTTATCTTCCACCCTCTGAAATTCTACGGGCATCTTCATTTTGCTCTCAATATTATTTTTTACCCCCGAGGAACGTATTCAAATAATATATCACAATTGTTATATTTTAACCTCTCGAGAATCTATCGAATTTGCCCTTCAATTTTTCTTGAATTTTGAGACTAAAATAATGTCAGTATGAAACGTGTTTTGACCGAAGTAATCGACATAATAAGTTCACTCTGGACATAATAATAATTTACACGAAAAGTATTCAATAATCTTCACCGCAATTACATTTGATAAAAATTGGAGTTAAAAAGTAAGACTACAATTGGCTGTTGATTTTCAATTTTCTTTTTCACTTCTCGCTTTATTTTCTTTTTCACTTTCACAGTTCACTTTTCAAAGGATGATTAATTCTGCCTCTGGAGTTCATCGGGCACCTTTATTTTGCCCGTAATAGCTTTATCGCTTTGACTCAAGTATGTAGCATACTCATCATTTAGTAAATTATTTATTTTTTCAGAAGCTGAATGACTATAGAATTTATTATTTTTCAATTGCATTTGGGGAATTATCACTCAAAATTATGTCATGTGGGAACATTTTTACAGTTGATAAAATGGCCAACTTTCTCAAATAACTGTATACATGGAATTTTGCAACCAATTCGCCACATCTCTCGCGAAGCCATCTGATTTGCATTAGATTAGAATTGAAATCACTGAAGAGTTTTTTTTTAAATATCTATTTAATTTTCCCACCATTGCATTAACAAATGATTTGGTACGAAGTCACTCGCACGGGTGCATGTACACCAGGATCCCGGTAAAGTCAAATGATTTTTTAATGGCGAATTTCAACCCTGGTATCTATTTAATTGTTGCAAATTATTTTATAATTAACTTTGCTTTTGCTTGAATGCTAAGGTTTCAATTCACTCTGTTATTCCAATGTAGCATTTTTCCCTGGCAAACTTAAGATTGGTTGTGAACGGGAAAATTCACACTGGCATTTTATAACATAAGACTTCAACCTTCGGGTAGATTCTATGAATTCCTTAGGTGTCATTACTAGTGTTCTTATAATCGTGACATCATAACTATGACAGCCGGGGAGGAAAAACGAGTTGAAAAAGTCATGGGCGCCATAATTCCGTCATAGCCTTCATAGCGTACGACGCTCGAAAACCTCAGTCTTAGGCGTGATGAGGTTGTGGAATAGAAATGTTCTCGTCCATTTAAAGGACATTAAAAAAATTATTGGTTAATTTTTATCGAGAAATAATAAAATAACATCATATTATCTCTGACAAAAGTAGAATTCTAAAACTGTAGTTTGGATATGATTCTAAATTTAAGTGCACACATTATATTTCCCGAGAGCATGAAAATTTATTTATACCACATTAGTGTCAATAACCGAGTCACCGACCTATCAAATTCTATTATCGCTTTTGCATTGAACAATCAGGACATTAGAATTCCGCACAAGTTGGAACCTGCTGGGGATTAGCGCGGTCTGTAAATTCTAACTCACACGATGTAGGACATAGGTGCCTAATTTTTTATTTGGATATGTGTTTTCTTGAATATATCACGGATTTTTCCCTTCATTTTAATGTATGATTTTCACTTTGTTTCATTGTTACTACACATACTGCAGAAGCACGGCTATTGAAAAATTATAAATAATAACTATATGTAGACCCAGGTCACTGCCTACCACTTCTGCTCACTGTATCCCTTTGTGTGCAAAATAATACAAATAAAACTATCAATTGATGTAAGAATTCGTGATAACGACCATATATAAGTCTTCGGCTATTTTTCTACAAAAAGTTATCATATTGTACTCCAAATATTAAGCTACTGGTAATTTGAGGCCCCTCTCCGAGATCCTTTAATACATAAGACGAGTGTTGGACAAGTTAAGCCCTAGTATGCGATTTTGTTCGAATTATGGGCACTTCAGAGTAACTACTGATAACTTTTACAAAAACAATTTCTTTTAAGAAATATGCAACACACAGCTTCTATTTGTTTTCATGCATGAAAAGCAATAATTTGATGATGGTTGGAGTCTAGAGTTTCCACGGTTACCATTTTTTAGTTTTTCGTGTGGGACAAAGGTATGTGCCGATAATTTCCATTGGTTCTTCTCGTTACGAAGGGCTACCAATCTACTAATAGCTAATTTTTGTTTCCCATTGTTCCGCAGCGTCATAAGCCTCATGACGCTGGTTTATGTAACTGTTCGATCATCGTAGCCATTGTAATTGCCCGTCATAGCAATCACTCTTATGATATATATGGAACCGAACCGCTGGTTATTATCATCATTGGTTAGAGCAGTTAAACTTAATCAATAATTGAACACGCACCCGCCCACAGATGGGTGGCTCTGCTAGTTCGCAATACATCGCTTAAACGTAGTGAAGCCATCTAGTATTTTTCCTACGCCTACACCTACGTTTGCTGAAGAACCAAAAGAGAAAGCAAAGATGCTCAATGGTGGACTGCTTGAAAAATTATCTGAAGTATTCATTTTTGTCGCCACTGGTATATCCATTATTGTATGATGAATGGTTTATCAGGAAATATAATTCTTGGACTTGGACTGACTTTCCTTAAGAAATTCTGTTGCCATTGCAAGTATTGTCGGCAAGGAAGAGTCACTGTGATGCCAGTGAATGTTATTTATAATCAAAGTCATCTTATCGTGACTTCGATTTCAAACACATTATAAAATCAGTTGATTGTAATTTGATCATAAATTTCTAAATTTATGTCCTATTTTGACTACCGTTGGTGTGTATCCATTAAGAGTTTACCGCTAGTATCTTAAGCATTAAAATTTATGTATTTTATTTATGCACACTGGTGTGTATACCAGATTTAAAGTATGATAGGTACCTATCGGTATTAGTACCAGATGGAGTCATGTAACCTCTTTCAGGCACTGCTTTTGAAGAGTGCTCGGTGAAATATTTTTCTGTATGTATTACATCCTGGTATACCTTTTATCACTCCGGCAAATCTTATGAAAGAGGCAAAAATTGAAAGGATATAAATAGTTATAGGTACGGTTATAAGATCGCCGTGCAATAGAAGAATCACTGAGACAAACATCGATATTACTGCCGGCACAGAACTTACTTATAAATGCTTCAGGAATCAGTCTGCTGAACACATAAGCTAATTTGTGTTTTGCTGGATAAAAAATGCAAACAAATTGGTCAAATGTGCTTGATTCATGTGAAACTCAATGTATTTGGCCCCAATATAAAGAAAAATAACCTAACTTTTCAAATACGGCAAAACATTTGCATTTACTGCATCACTCTTTGACATTATATCAATAACAATGAAAGCCTTTACTGTTTCTCATTTTTGGGGTCTCCATCCACGTTTTTTGACTTTGGCCGACAACGGTTTCGATAGCCAACCTGCTCCTGATCTTACCGTCGACCTGAAGATAGGAGCAGGATGGCTAACGAAGCCATCGTCAGCCAAAGTCAACAAGCGCGGATGGAGAACCCGATAATATGGAACAATAGTGGACATGGCCGCGGAAACCTTCGCGAGAAAATTGAAGCCGTTTAAACGAGAAATGGTTCGCGCAAGCACTAAATAGAGACTATATTTAAAAATGAGAAATTACCACTCCCTAGATCTCGTCAGAAGTTTTTGCAGTGTGCCATGTATTTTTTTTCTCAATTATTTTATTTATGAATTTATTTCTCAACACCGTGTTGTTTACGGGATCGCAGGTAAACCTTTCTTTGGGGAAGTCGTGTGTACCGCTAGGCGTGAAAAAATTGAGTCAAGTTGATCACCTTCCTAGGTGGTAACTTAAATAATGAGAATTTCACTCACAAAAAAACAATATTTCAGTGGATTGTTATTAAAATATTTACTTTATTCTTCTTAGCAACGTCTGAGATTTAAAAAAATGAAATTCTTGTGCAGTTTCTATTATGTCTCAAGAAAAACTCTTGCTCAAACTACCCTGAGTTAAAGTCTCCTCCGCTGCGATACATTGAACTCGAAACAGTCACCCATTTTCCTCCAGAATCACGTTTTATGCGCAGTTTTCCCGGAATACTCCTTTTAGCTCCAACCCTTCCGAGTATCTTCCCTCCCGAAACCTTTCGAAGCGGCGTCGTGTTCTCCGTCCCGCCCGCCATTCTGCCCGACACACAAGCCGCCCTAAAGTCTTTTCAATTGTATCTCGGGACCCCGATGCGTGCAGCACCCGGAAACATCCCGAAAGTCAGATTTGTAAAGTTTGGTCCGGACATTGGGTGCCGGTGTTCCTTCGGGGGGGCTCTCGTATGGACCAGGGGGGTTGTGGGTGGGGAGGGATGTTAGACCCGTCCCCCACTCCAATTCCTCCTCCCCTTCCACGCTTTCTCCTCCTGCCCTCCCCGTTTGCTCTGGCGTGGCTGGGAAAGGAGAGGACCTCGCCGAGTGGCTGATGGGTTGTTGTTGTCCTTCCGTCCGCGATCGTGTGCACGCTTCAGAAGCCGCGACCTCAAAAAGCTCCGAGGAATGGAAGTGAAATAATGTGTTCGACGTGAATTCATTCCTTTTAGTCCATGCTCATCGTTACGCCTAGTTTTTTGAAGCAATCTCCCATTTCTATCCTTTCACTAAATCAGCTTCTCAATTAATTACTGAGTGCTGTTTGACCATTGGTTACTTGAGAAGCTGAAAAGCAATCAGCTGTTACGAGGATCACAATTTATGCAAGCAGTGAGTGGTGCCAAGCTCAAAACCGTGTAAATTTAATGGGCGTCAGCCTCTGAGGAAAAACACAAATGTGCAAAATTCACTGAGAAAAAATCATTCAACTAGACTGGGTAGGATCTTAATGCCAAATCAAACCTTCATTTACGATAAATCTAGTTTAGTCTTTAGATTTAGTATAAACATTTAGATTAGTATCATTTATGAAGAATTTTGTTCTTTGTGCTCCTACCGCGTTGGAATGGTTATTACCAAATTTATTCTTTTACATCAAATACTTCGGGTCTCCTAAGCTCATTGGATTCCAATGAGATAATCTGACCATCATGTTAGATGTCACGTCCTTTCGTCAACTAATCTGAATGATTTAACTGTCGGTTATTCTAGGAAAGCTATGATTGAAGTGCTTCTAGGAAAATAATTTTCCTCATCTCAGTCCACGACCCGAAATCAAGAATATTTGCAAATCCTTGTTATTGTTTGATATTTATTCAAACGATTAAATAGACTCCAAAGTCGCTTGGTTGTCTATTGGTTGCTTGTATATCGGAAAGCAGCTGTCTCTCTTCTGCTATCATAAATGTGGAGATAAAATCTACTATCTGAATCTAAATCTGAAATTAAAATGTGCTTCATAGTTATAAATTGCAATGATGGATCTTGATGGCTATCTATAAGCAAGCAGGATACAGTATAGAAAATAAAAAAGTCAATCGAAGTAAGCTATAGTTTTGACTCGAATACCCCTCTGCATATTGTTTTAATTTCGCTCTGCGATTTATATAAACCCGGTTCACCTATTAGCGACGTAATCAATACCATATGTCTTAGTATCACCGAGTTGAAAAACATCTTAATTTGATGTAGGTGGTGATTTGACTTCATATTTTTTTGCAATGATCCCAAAAGTACGACGTTATTCGACTTAGTCCAGTATCTTAAATGAAGTTCAGTAATTACATTAAAACTACTTTCCCGTAATTAAGTGTTAATATTAATGAAATGAATATATATAATACTCTTTCCCTCGATTACAACGGTCAATTAGTATGCAAATCCCAATTGTCATAGTCTTGACTATTAATTGCATTTATGGTGCTAGAATGGTTAAGTCTTGAAAGAAAGGTTGATGGCTAAAAACTTTCTCTGTAGAATGGTTAATAACGGATGTTCCACTCATCCCAGAAAAAAATAACCAATAAGTTAAATCAGAGGTTACATGTTCTTAATGCATTCCCTTTTTTAAAGTTTAGTTTTACATTTCAAACTCTATACGTTCCTTATTTCGGTGCGATAAGCCTCTTTTTAACCTCGCCGACCGAGTATTGTCCTATCGTTTGTGATGAGTACATGCAGGAATAGGTTTTGTATATCCTTTGCTTTGACCGCATAGGAAGGGTTTTTCCGTATCAAATGGCGGATTGTGCTTAGTGCAGCAAGTATCTCTCGCCGGCACCTCCATAATCCCTCTATCGTGAGGTCTCCTCACCCCAGTTGGGGTGAGAGGGATTAGAACTTGTGTGCGTGTATGTATGAATGGATGCCAGCTTCGTCCCAGCCCACGCCGTTCATCCCCCATTCTGCGGCCTAAGAGGGTGATTCCTCCC
The DNA here is from genome assembly GCA_963169105.1 of Ceriagrion tenellum. Taxonomy (NCBI): domain Eukaryota; kingdom Metazoa; phylum Arthropoda; class Insecta; order Odonata; family Coenagrionidae; genus Ceriagrion; species Ceriagrion tenellum. The sequence goes on from OY720640.1 coordinate 136,252,696, forward strand.
TACCCCACGATCTCCTCGGCGCGCCGCCGTGACGGACCAGAGGGGATGATTGTTTCCCTCTCGGCACTCCAGAGGGCGACGCCGGCAATCGGATGAGCGGCACAAGGATGCGAGAGAGAGCCTTCCTTCAACCGAGTGATTTCCCTTGCCGCCGCACCCGAGAGTCGATGCCCCAAGGCCCCTCGCCTTCAATCCTCCCTCGAACACTGAAGATTCCCTCTCATATTCGGCGGCCCTGGATTGGTGTTGGGACCGAATGACCGCGTGCGAGAAACAAAAGAGCAGCGAGTGCGTGGCGTAGCGGGTTGGTTTGATGTAACGAAAAGCCTCCATAGATGGCAATACGGTGTACTTACCCTCCATTCCCTACCAAGTTGTTATTTTCATCAAGTAATCGGATGAAATATTTTACTTTTGGGACCTGTAGAGCTTAAGAGTCAGTAAACATAGAAATGTAAAGTTACATTGAAAAAGTTATTACTTGCATATGAAACAACCTACATCAAATGCAAGATGTTTTGAAATTCAGTGATATTGATAATGCCAGTGATAAGTACCTACACTGGATATGTATAGATCTCATTGACTCAAATGCCATTTTACACGAGGATGTAAATTTCACTATCTTATGCATGTATAAATCTGCGTTGATTATTGCGTCATGTGAATTGGTGAATATATTTTTTTTTTTTGCTTTTTTGCTTTGTGCTTTGGGATACTTTTTTGCATTGTGTAAACACAGCTACTTCAACTTATGCAATAAAGTGCCTTGTGTAAATCAGCCTTAAGACTTCAGAATCAGTTTGTAATTTTATATACTTTGCCTGGCGGGTTGTACAGATTACCTTTATTTTCAAGTTGAAATAAAAAATTGTTTTATCTCTTTAAATTAGTCACTGTGAATTTTTATAAATTCTTCATTATATAATTGCTTTCCGTTTCACGGGTAGTGTCAATGCAACTGAATATTTGCCATGTTATAAATTAATGGAATGGCATGGATTCAATGGTTTGCCACTCGATATTATACCAGCTGCTTGTGGAGCTCCGTAATTCAGAGGCGATGAAATTGTGGTATCATGATGTTAATTTTTTAAGCAAACATTCAACGGTAATGATGTTTCACGGCATGTACGATGAGTTTAATTTATGTCGTTGAATATTTGAAAAACGTGGTAATGGGAGAGATGTCAGTTACCAAAAAAGTATGGCTACAGAGGCGTACGCAGTTCAAAGACTCAAGTTAGTGTGGTCATTTAATTTCAACTGCCAACCAGCATCTCTAATTAGGATATTTCCTAAAACAAAATATTTTGCCTGGAATCCTTTCGAACATGATGTCCACGTCTACGATTTATCGTTTTATTGGTGAAGTTCTGATATACTACCATTGATGAGGCACATTTTCTCTTTCAAATCGTTAGTAGCGATTTGTTCTAATGCGCTCATACTTAGTAAGTATATACACTTGAATCTGGAACTCTATACATGAAATTTAAGAAAATGCCATTGTTTGCAATTTTAAGTAACAATATTTAGCTTAATTATAGTGCTCTGATCAATCTTAAAATGTCATCCATTCACTGAGAGAGAGGGTACTGGCCACATAGTACACATGTAACGTCGTATGGTAAAAATGTGTCTCTGTTGCAAACGAAGCACTCAAGATGGTCTTCTAATTTCTAACGTACCGTTTTGAGTGGTGGGCCTCCTCGTCCGGTGGCAAGGTTACGGCTAACAAGCAGTGTGTTTTCTGCTCTCTCAGTCAGCCTCGTGTATGTTCGGACGTTCGAAGCGTGAGATTACCTTACTGGTTTGAAGGTTTCCACGGCATTTCAGCATGTGAAGATCAGCTTTTGGGTTTTCCTCCGTCCTTCGGGTCCTTCCTTCTATAGCTATATCGGGTCGGTCGGGGCTGCGCTCTTCCAGGCGCTTGACAAGTTGTGCCCGTTTTCCCGGTTGCAATTATTCTGGTTCATGGTGATTTCTATGTCTTCATGAATGAATCTTGGAAAGTAATGTCTTTCCTTGTTGGTGATTATTAGTTCATTAAAAGTTTTGCAATGGCCAGGCTCCGACCATACGTGTTCGGCGACAGCGGAGAGTCGGAACTACTCCTTTTCCGTGGCCAGTTCGTGTTCCAGTATTCTGCATCGAATGGATCGTCCTGTCTGCCCAATATTTTCCACTAATGCATTGAAGTTGATTCACTCCCTTGAAAAGCGTGCGAGGGAGACTGTCCTTGGGTTTAGGTAGGTGGTCTTCGCCTTAACCAAGTTATCTTTTTCTTTTCTGAGAGAGTCATCATCAGAGAGGGTGATCGCCCGATGAATAAAAGTTCTCACCAATCCGGCCTTCTGTATGGGGTGGTAGTGTGAGGAAGCATTTAGGTAGTGTTCATGACATTAATTAGCATAGCATAGCATTAATTTCAACGAATCAGTAATCTTCACCTACGAAAGACGCTACTTTCCAAGACTCATTCGCGGGAAGCCATATAAATCACCAAGAACCCGAATAATTGCTACTGGGAAGACGGCTACAACGTTTCAAACGCCTGAAAGAGAGTATTCACGCTAAATAATGTTAGAAACCAGGCAGCTCCGACCGACTCGACATAGCGATAGAAGGACGGACCGTGAGATGCATCGCAACTTTGACCTGAAGACACCAGCACGGTGGCTGGAGATACGGTCTTCAATAAAAAACAACACGCGGAGGGAAACCCGTGACCTAATCTTCATATAGATTATTTTACTCATGGATTTGCATACTTAACATATTTTTGATCCCTGGAAGAGATTTTCGTCCGGGCTCCCCTTGTATAAGTCCTGTAACCACCAAGGTCTCTTCATTGCGAAAATGATATGATTCCTCATAGTTTTCTTTCAGAATACACAGAGACAAAAATAAATTATTATTAGAACTTTTTGTCCTTTTTGAGAATTTTTATTTGTTTTTCTCGCGGTCACAGTCCTGTTCTTTATAAAGAAAACTAGGGCTAAATTTTAATTTTTTAATTTTAATATTTAGGACTAGTTTATTTTCCCTAAATGGCTCTTCAATTCAACCGTGTCTTAGAAGTAGTTGTTTAAGAATAAAATCTTCAACAATTTCATTCATTACCATACATTTGAAATAGGATTGATTAATTTAGTTTATGGCTACCAGGTAAAAGTTAAAATGATTAGTTGGCAATGTTTTTTTGAGAGTTTTGTAACTAATGCCTCGTTTATTGCCAGATGTTTTAAGGCTGTAGCTCAACGCTTGATGTCTTATTTTTCTCATTAGTCTTCTTCCACGCATTACTTTCAGATCATCCTCATTTGACCAATTTTATCAATGGTTGTTATATCTAGTGTGTCACTCATTCGTGCTGGGAAAATGCCTCAAAACAAAGCGTAAAGCGTAAAATCTTGTATTTCAACGCGTATCTATCAGATTTGTAGCTAAGAAATATGATCAGATACCAACATGGAATAAATGGCATGAGACATAACCAATTTGCCATTTCTCCATCAAGGAAATGTTGTTGAAATTTAGTTCAAAATATATTTTATCATATGATGACATTGTAGAATATGGTGAATGCATAAAATGTTGAAACTTTAGTCGAAATAAATTATATTTTCTACATAGGTATTCTACTGGGCTCTTTCTTTATTATTTCAATCCATTCTGTCTTAAATATATTATAAAAGTAACATTTTTTCGGCGTGTTGGCCGGCCAGTTAAGTGCAATATAAACTTAACTTAAACAGGGTCGAATTTCTATATTCTTTGTTTTTTAATTAGGTAGCTTTTCTGAATAATGTGGTGCTTTCCCCGAGAATTACGAATGACAATTGTTGTCGGGATTTCCTTCGGGTTAAGTTTATGGCTGCTGCCTACGTTTCGACGGATAACTTTATCGTCGCCTTCTAAGTTTTCTTATTCGTCTCCGCTCTGAAGACAAAAGACGTGTCTGCCGTCGAAATATCGGCAGCATTCAAATACTTTATCCGGAGGGAATCTCAAGAACGCCTCCCGCAGGCAGGTTTTTTCATAAGTACAAGCTTAATTCAAGCCGTCATTGTAGTAAAAATATGCCTATTTTTCTAAATGCCTTGTTATTGATGTTTGTAGTTAAAGTAAGTTCTCGAAGGAAATTGAGACGTGGTTTACTTTGTGGAAGTAACCAATAACGGGATAATTAGTTGACTTTGTTATTTGCGTAAGTTCCCGATTTGGGTTGAAGAATCTTCATACAGCATTTGAAGCAATGTCTGAAACTTTTACAACAGTTTTAATGTAGTGCCCTCCTCTTCCCTGTTCTTAAAATGAAAATTAAGCATGCTGGAAGATTTCGCTTAAGCTAAAGATAGAAAACTGATCTCTATAGCTGAACATTACGATATGTTTTGAGCATCGCTTAGTTAAAATTTGAAAACTGCCATATCTGTGCAGCAAGTCAAGAGAAGGTTTTTTCCAATCATTGTGGAGCAAAGTTAATGTAGCTTACTGGTACGAGCACGAATACTATATGTGGGTGGAGTAAACATAAAATCTTCAGATGCAGTAAAATATATTGGAATTAAGGAAGTCAATGCGGGTTTTCCACCGGGTCAGGTTGTCCATGTCTGCCGACGTTTCGATGACCGAGTTGCTCATCGTCTTCAGGGCATGCCCTGAAGACGATGAGCAACTCGGTCATCGAAACGTCGGCAGACATGGACAACCTGACCCGGTGGAAAACCCGCATTGACTTCCTCGATACCATACGCCGGGAAAGCCTTCGATCTTTCTTTATATTGGAATTACCTTAACATCTGATATATCGTGGGGATTACATATACAAAACATATGTGACGCAGCATAAAAGAAAATAGGTTTTGTTAAGCGTATAATAGGAAGGTCCTCGGATGAAAAAGTCAAAAAGAGATGCTACTTCGCTCTGGTTAGGCCACACCTCGAATACGCCGCGAGCATTTGGGACCCTGGTCAAATAGATTTAGCCAAAGAAATTAATAAAATGCAAAGGAAACCAGCGCACTTCGCTAAAAACTGCTACGAGCGTACATATTGTGTCTCACAAGTTTTAGAGGGATTAAGGTGGGAGTCCCTAGAGACTCGGAGGCTCCACGCTAGGCTTAGATTGCTTGATAAATTCATAACCGATATTTTTCAGCGCGACATAGAGAATTATATCATGACTCCTCACTACATCTCTAGGTCTGACAGACGCGATAAAATATAAGAGATACACTCCCCAACAGATAGGTACAAGAACTCGTTCTTTCCGCGAACAATAAGAGACAACAATAAAAATTGAGCTCCACTAAATACTCTCCTATAACACATGTCCCCAATTCATCTCCACACCTTCACACGGCTAGTGACCTAACACCCCTGCCACGAAACCATGTGGCGGCTCGCGGGGTATTACTTAGATGTAGATGTCGATGAATACAAGTAATACCCCAGGGGGTTTAAGGAGAAAGTGATTCTGTGAAAAGCGAGACAGAGTAAATTAGTTTTGAGAGCTGCTGAGGATATTCTATCCGTCTCCTTCGTCGCATGCTCTTTCACTTTTGAGTCACAAAGTCATTGCTTCCCCTTAAAAGATGAAGGGGCGTGAGGAGGATTAAGAGAGAGAAAGAGAGGTAAGAACGGCTGGCGCGTATTTGGCGCTAACGTTCCTAGGTTTTGAGCCAGGCGGGGGCCGGAAGAGGGGACTGGGGGGGGGGGAGAATATTCCCCCCATCTATCCCTTTCTCCAGTTTGGTGTCGTGGGTGTTGCACGCGTGACAAGAACCACGTACCGCACCGAGGACAGAGAAAGGGGGTGAGCGAGTGGCTGGGTGGTCTCGGATGCCATAGTTTCCCCTCCCCCCCACTAGCGGCATGCCGGGTGCGCAGGGGCCCATTGTCTGGTGAGATGAGCGCGCACTCAACAATGGGCCTCGCCCCGACAATGAAGGCTTCCGACCGCGTCACGGGTTGTCTCTCTGGGGAAACGAGGGGGGGGGGAATTATGGGTAGAGGGGGTGAGTAAGGGAAGATATGCACAACTGTGAGGTGGCGACATGACCGACCTCCTCCTCCACTCAAAGATGGAGAGGTGGGTACATTCACTGTGTCGTGTCTTTTACCCCTCTCCCTCTTCTGCCTCTCGAGTGAGGAAGCGAAAGGGCTGTGAGGTTGTGGGAGGATGGTTCACTAAAAGGCATCTATTTGCGTCTTTCACTGTCAAAAGGGCGTCTTATCGACGGCCCTGTCTATAGATATCAATACTAAGCGATAGAACAGCGGCTAAGTTACTTCCAGTTGACAGATTTTTTGTGATTGTGAAATTCGGACTACAACTACAGAGTTAGGGAAAAAGTTTGAAACCACGAAGATATACTGTAATCGAAAAGTTATGAAGATCAAATGATTTGTTACTTACCTTACCCACTGGCATTACGGCCCTAAAAGAGCCCGTGCCTCCTCAATCATTCTTCTCCAGGTCTCTCGCTCCAAAGCAAGAAGTCGCCATCTTCTTACACCCATTTGCTGCAGGCTCTCTTTCACATCATCCAGCCACCTCTTGTGTGGTCACCCCGGAAGTCTTCTACCCTCTGGCCTCCCTCTTGTGCCGTTATTTACTTTATCAACTCAGATGTTAAATTTTCTAATGCTCCTGGTCTGTACAGGCTTTGTACATTCCATGTCACTATCCTGATTGTTAGCCGTTTTATATGCTTGATCTACAGCTAAGGTCATTTGCAACGTAGAGTACAGGTAATGGAGGAAGGATGGATGGAAACCCGACGTTGGTATTAGCCTGCTCTTAATGAAAGGCGCCAAGGGGACCACGGTTATGCGTCTCATCCGACTGGCTTAGAACTGTACTTAAAGTGTCCTCCATAAGACACTCAAGTAGAGATCGGTTTTTCTCTGAAAAACATCCTACTCTGCAGGGATTTGAACCCTGGCCGCCTGTATGGTTAGCCAGTACTCTAGCCGCCACACCAATCAGATCCCCCAGTGTAATAGTCACAAAACGACAAATGCAAAGAGCTTGCCTTTTTCCGCTCATAAAGATTTTATTATAGTAGTTTTGATGTTGCTATATCATCTTCAAGACTCGAAAATTATGTATTAACATCAAAACTATACTAAATATGTCTTTTGCCGGTAAAAACATTAACCTCTTTGCTTCTGTTATCATTGGTATGAGTCTAGAATCAAGATTTCCTACTTATTATATGGGAGAAAAGATAGGGAGTAATAACTCTAAATTAGTATAAATAAATATAACTCATATTTTTAAAAAATATCTGAGTAAATATGACTTAAATGTAAGCATTTTGGTCATCCATAGGGAGCGTTGAAATCTCGTAAACACGAGTGATTTGTCCGAGGTCCACACGAGATGAATCAATACACCTTTTTAAAAGCTGTGATGAGAGATGAAATGGAGGGTAGAATTATTGAGGATGACCGAGGAACGATTACCTGAAGAAAATTGTGGAGAACGTTATGATAACTCTGAAGTATTTCTGTAAATGGATAGAAAAATAGTGGAAGGGAGAGTCACGGCAAACCAGAGACATGTAGCAGAGGTGGAGCAGAGCGGATTTTTTTTGTTGCTCCACAGTGCTCCGAGTGATTTTTCGTATATTCCCCCGCTCTTAGAATTCACCGAAGTAACAATTGCTAAGAGTATTACACTGATACATCGGGTGGCAATGATCTCGCAATTTCTTGATGTCTCTGCGTGCTTTATGATTATAAAGTCTCGGCGTAATAATGGGAATTCAAAACATCTTGACGAAGACATTCTCATTCATCTCAACAATCGATTACTCAATGACGTTGGCCACAGGGATGAAATATTTTTGAGGACTTCTTAAACATGTGGTAACGGAGACTAAACATCAATACAAATGATAGGAGTTGAGGCTCCCATTCAATACATTAGAATCAGAATCCGATGGGTCGAATACTGTAAGGCTGTGAAGTTCCATGGACATAGCAACAATTCAAACAAGAGCCTAAAGTAAAATTTAAGCTTTAATTATGAAGGTTTATATAAGTTTAAATTATAAAGTCTCGGCGCAATAATTGGAATTCAAAACATCTTGACGAAGACGTCCTCATTCATCTCAACGATCGATTACTCAATGACGTTGACCACAGGGATGAATAGTAATTTAAATAAGGCATAATCCTAATATTTCATTGATTACGAAGATTCATGAAATTATAAGTAAACAAACCATCGGATATTACTGCGGCTGATAAAAGTGGCTTATCTTGCTCTTTAGTTGCATGTTTTCCTTTCAGAATGTCAGCTCATGACCGTACACTAGCAAGTCCTTACATTTTGCCTCAAAAGTGTCGTATATATGGCACTAGAGGTCGTTGGGAATTCATAAATAGTGTTTACTGACCCAAGTACTTAGTCTATGGATTACTTTTTCCTAATTTTAAATGATATTTTCAATAGAAATGTTGAAGTCAATGACTCCTTACTCTTGCATCTCTCGAGTTTCCTTTGCATCTCCAACTTTTAGTTTATTTTTCTATCAGCCTGAAGTTATTCTTTTTGTGCTTGACGTCCATCTTATGCAATCAAGAATTGTTGACATTCAGTTTCAGGCCATATTGCAAGTGATATTAACGGGAGGGTGGCGTCAGTTCATGTGAACCTTATTAAATATTGGGTACAATGTTTATCGGAAAGCAGCATGTTTAATTTATTTCAATGAAAGGTTATTCCTGGCGATTTCCAGTTGAGTTTTCCCCTTTTGGAGTATATGCTGGATATATTTATTTATCTTTTCATAACATACATTTTAGTTTCTTTGATCATAATCCAGTTTCAATTTCTCTATAAGGTTGATAATAGGGTAAACATTTATATATCCATCGATGCCAAGCTCACCTCTTGTTTCGTTCATTCTTATTCTGGCCTTACCGCAATAGTTTCTGGAACGCCTTATGATATTTATTATTATGAAATTAAATCCGTTGTCCCCGAAAAAATTGCCAAAGACGCTTATCCATTCGCAGCATTGATTGATAGCCCTTTGGAGGACTTTCTGAACATCCAAGTAATGCATTCACGTATTAATGGAGCCATTTTCTCAATCGTGAGTGGAATTGCCCTTAGGGGGCCAGGTACTGTGTACCCACTGATTCAGTCAAATATCATGTCCCACTTCATACGGTATTCTTGGAGGCAACATTGGGGAGAGGTCAGGAGGACGGCATGAGTACAAAAAGCATCATGCTTTAAAATGTGAACTAGGTATATTCCATGCGAGAGAAAATAGCAGATGGAAATATCAGAATTATAATTAGTAGATAAGTGTGTGACTTTAAGTAGAAATACTTAGTAAATTCACAAAAAGGCGATGTAGCGGGTTTCAATTATTGAGTACCAAATCCCAAAAACAGTTTTACTTCATTAAATTTTACAACATCCACGTATCATTTACATTGGTTTCACAAAATTGATTTTATATTCTCTTGTTCGTATTTTGAGAACGAATGCTTCTCTGCCATTATATTTATTTCTTGAGCACAATATTTGTACGCTATCTCATCTATGAAAAGTGGTTTTACCATAATTATACACTAAAAGCACTCCTATTTTTGCTACAATTTGATAAATAACCCTTTCCATATGTAATAAGTTAAGTATTTTTCACCAATTTAAATTTTTTATAAAAATATTATTTGTAACAATTTGATTTTCTTGTGATGCTTTTCAGAGTATTTTTTTCATATTCTGATGAAAAATCATAACTCCCGCGAAAGTTCCAAATAAGTATGTCGCTAGAAAATGTAACCACAATTATAAAACGTAATCATGGGGTTAATTAGCCACGGAATAGTAGAAAAAATTATAAGCTGAACAAAAGATACCAAATCACCACCAAGTTGGGATACATTATTTTACTATATTGGGATGTTTGAGAGATATACTTCTCCCAAACCATTGCACTTATGACTTTTTTGGTTGATGGACGATTTGATGTATTCTATGGTAGGAAATTCACTATCACCGAGCAGGTACTACAAAACATTTGAATCACTTTTTGAAGGTGGAAAGTAGGATGATGATGGGAAATTTGGACCCGTCTCTGTACAGTGTCGTGAATCATAACAAAATGTACACTTTGAAGTTCTTTTAAGACCTCGAGGACTCTCAGGCAGCGGAGATATCCTGCTCCTCACGAATGTGAACTCCAATTCAGCCCACGAACGCCGGGAACCCCGGATACCCACCGGGGAAGTATCCGGGAAAGGCCGGCGCCACCACTGGCGCCACTGGTGCCGACGTGGTGATGTAGGTGGTGACGACCGTCGGCACCACCTTGGTCGAATAGAGCGTCGAGTAGACCGTCTTGGCTCCGAAGGTGAGTTTCAAGATCTTGGAATCCGTGCTGGTTACCATCGTCTGCTGGACCACCGGCTGGCTCGTAATGGTGAACTGCGGCTGGGGCAAGAACGGATTGTTAGGGATGAGGGGCTGTGGGGGCGGAATCACTGCGCTTGGCAGGGCCGCCGGTGCCACCGTGGTCCCATATTCGTATTCGGTCTTGCTGACCGTCGCGATGGGCCTCGAAATGGTACTGAAGAGCGTCGTGGCACCGTTCCACACGGGTATCACGTGAGACTCGTACAAGGTCTCGAGCTTGAAGACAGGACGGGACGTGGTGATGATCTGGGGCGCTGCGTTGGGGTTCAGGAGCCTCAGAATGGCCAGCTGTTGTAGCTGCTCTGGACTGAGTTGAGGGGTGGCGGCGGAAGACGCGGCTGTGGCGACCGCCGTGGAGGAGGCTGCCGTGGTGGCGGACGGTGAGGCCTTCCTGGCCCGCTCGGCAGCGTTCACGTCGAACTCTGACCCCACGTTGGCCAAGTCGAGGTCCGGCGGGAGGACCAGCCTCAGGGCCGGGTCGTCATCCTCACTGTCATTCTCACCCACCTCCAATTCTGACTCGAGCAACTCGGATCCCGCCTCCTCGAGCTTAGTGTTAAACTCCTTGAGCCTCTTGCTGGCGACGAAGTGAAAGAGTTCCGTGGGTGGCAGGGTCTTGATGGCCGTGACCAATCGGGTAACGTGGTATGACTGGACGAGCGTCATGTGTGACGTGGTGGCCGTCTCCAGAAGGTTAGTTTCGCCATCGTACATCCTGACGATCGGCAGGACATGCGTTTTGAGCAGCAGCTGGGTCGTGTTGAACGTCTCTGTCATCGTCTCAAGGGGCGGCGTGGGCACTCCCGGGTCAGTCAGGGTGACCGCCGGCAAGGTAGCAATGCTGGCGTCCGGGAGGAGATTCTCGTATCTCAGAGGCTGTGTCGCGGTGGCCGCGAGGATGTTCTCTGTCAGCGGCTCACTGCCGGATGGGCTCTGCGTCTCTCCTGGGATGGCCGTGGTCGTGGATTCGAGGTTCCGGGCGTGAGTTGATGTGACGGTAATGAATCTGGTGTTCTTGACAGTTCCAACCTGCGCTCGGAAGTAAAAAAGTAGTGAGCATTTCATAGGTATTTCATTTATCCTACATAATGAGCATTTTCAACATATAAGTGGTGTTTATAACACGGAATACTTCATCGTGAGCATCAGTTATAACGGAGAATAGGAGATGGAATGAAACTACTTGGTAACGAAGCCGGCCAACTTATTGCCCAAGAAATTTGGTGACAAAAAGTGTAGGTTTAAATAATTTCAAAATAGTTATGTTAAGTTTTAGTTTAAGTCTTATTAATAATAGAATTAACTAAGGATTAAGATGGAAATTAAAGATAAAATCAGTTCATTGATGACTCCTTCGTGGAAGGAATGATTAACCTTCTTGTAATTGCAGAGACTATGGCGGAATGAAAACTTTTTCAAGCTTCGTTAATTATGGAGACGACACATTTTCATACTTATATATACAACTCTCGTAGAAACTAGGGCAACTGCGGGGTAAATCGCCGTGATCTGTCCAATGTAGAGTAGTTCCGGTGGTGAGATAAAAGAATCAGCTTCATTTTACTATTGTCATCCGCTAAAATATTTTTGAATTTATGGTGTGGTAACTCTTAAACCGCATTTTCAAGTACTCTAGTAAAGGTGCAAAACTATCGGTGTGGAAAATTGGCATATGGCCCAGCATATGGAATCTACTGATATTCTTGGATAATCAATTTTAATTATGATTTTGAATTTCAAGAATTTTACTTATAAATGAATTGTTAACTATTTCGGGAACATAGGTACTGATTCAGGACCCTGTATGAAGGTTTAGTAGTTTGACACTTAATAGCGTGAAGCTTATGCGTGTGGGATATATCTAAATACTCATTTTATCTTTTATTCTAGCGGAATTCCGTTCTTTATTATTTTCTGGAATAGTTTCTTGGGAAAGTGAAGTTGAAAAATTTTATAATGTCAAAATGATTAGCTATTGAACATTTTTTTTTATACGTTTGCATTTCAAATTCCGTATTATATCAACGTGCCAATAACGATATCGCTGTAGTTCTACTGGAAATACTCGGCGCTACCGACAATAGCTGCCATGCTAATAAAAGACCTGTGGCCATCAAGAGGGCATGAATGTCTTCCTATCATGAGTCACGACTTAGCTTAAATTGCTATGATAAATCTACCTGCCTTAAAAGGTGAAGAGTTTTCAAGATACCACAGATTATCGCTATCTAATATGTCTAAATTCCTTCGAGAAAAAAAATTATCTTGGCAAGGAAATAAATTGAAGTTGGTTAAACATCCATAGTGAACTCTATTTTCTCAAAATGAGAAGTCATTTTTAATTCTACCGCAAAGTGCGTGCCCAAAATATATAGAAATTACCGCATTACGAAATAAATCAGGTGCAAATAACATACCACAGGCTTCGTTGACTATTGGTGCACATGTTTTTAAGTGCAGGCCCATTACGTTTTTTTCTGTGGAAATTTTGTTTGCTGAGAGACCCAGCATCAAGCGGGTATTTTTCAGGAGGAGCTTCATCATACCTGGAACGTGTAAGGAGACTTGATTGTAGCGATTTCGTAGTAGGTGTTCTTGAAGTCCGCGGGCGTTGATATCTCTACGTTAATGGTCTCCTCGGTGAGCGCCGGTGGCGTCGGGGCGGCGGAAGATGGCGTAGCCTGGACCTCATCCTCCAGCGCCTCCCTCTCTTCTCCTCCCGATGTGACCACTGTAACCACCTTCTTCACCGCCCCTGGTACTCCGACGTCAGCGTCTTCATCGTCGTCGTAACCAGCGAGGGCCGCCGCGGAGTTCGTCTCCTGCGCTCCACCTGCGTCTTCGTCCGACTGCCTCCTGATGCTGATCCTGTCAATTCGAAGACGAGGGTACTTATTCCGTAGTACAATATATGCGAAAATAACCGCAGCCACAACAAACGAATTTGAAAAAACTATCCTGTCACTGAGCCCAGTTTAAGGTGGTTCTAGGGATTTTCGTTTATGCACATATTTGCGAGAGACTGCTTATGTTTCATACGAGTCAAATGTTATATCTATAAGTTTAAGTTGAAAAAATTGCGACTTATCGATTTAGGTTTTTGACAATTCAGGGCTATTAATAAACGCAGGCGTATGGTGCATGGCATATTTTGTAATGATTCGATTAAATATGTACACATCACCTACTAAACGTGTAATAATGTTTCATGCCATTATAATTGTTGCTGACGAATGCCAGTTCATAAATATTAGATTACACTTGTACATATTTTCATGTAAACGCGAAGTAATATATTTCTTATTATTATAATTGTTGCTACAGAATTAATTAAGTGTCACGCCGCGTCAAATTTTCAAGAGAAATATATCTATTTCCAAATTATTCGTATTCTAAATCCTAAATATTTCGTATATTGAACCGAAAAAACTAGTCATCATATGATTCAAATTGGGTAAAACTTTAAATATTTATTATTGCATCCATTTAATATCTGCCTGTATCATGAGTGCCGATGCATGAACAGTTGAATTTAGTACAATAATGTTTTTCGTCTGAGAACATGAAAATGCGTACTCAAATGACCCGAGGTAACTGCTCCAAACACTTTTATGGAGTCTTTTTCTTTCAAGGCCGTGCATAGTACATCTTTAATTTCTTTATTTTTCATGAGCACTCTGAATTGGGAGTGGTATTATGCAGTGTATTAGCCCACCCACCATTCCCACACCCCAGGACACAGACACCAAATCATGAATTATTAATTAATTAATTACCAGAAAATCGACGTGAAAGAGAGTTTGAGTTTTTGGGTTTAGTGCAAATTTATTTCTTACTCCTTTTAATATTCATTATTTTTAGGCAACCGTTTCCTACAGCTACTCTGCTGTGCCATATTTCTGGCTGAAGATTATATGAGATCTTTATTAATTCGGTACAGTCGACAGAATACATAATTGCAATCAATGACTGCTTTACTTCCAATCTGCGAAAGAAGCGCCGAACTGTCTAAAAAATTAAATATGAAAAACATGAAGAAGAAAATTCAGTCATCCTCAGACATCAAATTAACATCACGATGAACTGCGGAAATCTCCGGAAGAAGATGTGTATGGATGTTTACCTGGGCTTGGGCGATGTCTTGTACTGCCACCTGCCCGTGGGTCTGGCCAGCTTGAACTTGTAGAGGCTAGTTGTGGGTACGGAGGCTGCGGCGCCGCTCGCCTGGATGCCGTGGTGGTCGTGGTGAGATGCCGGCGACGATTGCGAGTTATAGTTCCTGGGCTTAAATCCTCCCCGACGTCCGCTTCCGTAGTTGGAGGTCTCGGGCTCGTTGTTCCTCGAGTTGTACGAGTAGGTGCTGGGTGCGGTAGCGGCGGAGGCCGCTGCGGTTGGTCGGAAGCCCCCGGAGCGGCTCCGGCTGAAGCGGCGCCCCCCGGAAGTGGACGAGGCACGGACGGGCGAGTCACTGAAGACGGAGACAGTTGCAAGTTCGGTTGTGGTCGAGGTTCGTCCGAAACGGGAGTTGTTGAACCTGTCCCGGGACACAGTCACAGTCATTGATGGGGAGGGGTTGAGAGGATTTCGTGTGCTCACCCCCTGTGAATCTTAATTACGCATTTTCTATCGGGTTCGCGGGAGGAATGTCAATACAATATTTGTTAAGAAAATTTGAACGACTCTTCGAATTCGAATATGCCATGATTTGTGCTGCATTTTACCATTGCGTCTTAAACCAAGCTACGGGAATGTGCATCTTTAAATTACTTATATCAAAGTTATTTAAGAGTTTGGTCAACATAAAATTTCTGTGGTGTGCTATATAGGGGCTCTTGTGAAGTTATGAGCATATGTAATATGTTTACTTTCGATAGGAACGCAGCTTTTTACTGCTTATTCCTTGGGTCACCAAAAGGACAAAGAAAACTATTTCTTTCAAAAGGTTGAATTTTCTGTAGTACTCACATTTTAAGCTACTTCTTTTACTTATCGGAAGAAATCTCTGACTTCGGGTTTGTACTGAATGATTCCGTTTCTTTACATCCCTCTAATTTCATGTTACTGTCTCATTTTATCAACATCAAGTACAGTAGGTTAGTTTGCTTGTTTTATTTTTATTTAATGTTCATTTTCGTATTGGTGAATTTAACTTCCGGCTAAACTGGAGACATGTCTTTAGGAGTTAAATGAATACTAGCTGTATACATTCCATTACTAGCAAATAAGTCCATTGAATTAACTGAAGAAATAGGTTAGAATGTTCAACTTATCTGCATGAATTATTCAATGGAGAATGATGTATGCACATTGAGTTCCATACATTATTGCTGTGATAATAAATGTTTACACGCAACGTATATGTATTTAAATTGATTTTCGGATTTATTATTTTAAATAGAAATTACACAACTTTTTAACATGCTTTTATATCATTCTTTAGGAAATGCTACTAATTAAATTTGACGCGTATGTTGCAGTCATCTGTTAGAGACTCAAGGGGTAATGTGATCATTAGGAAAACAATACACCAAGCCATGAAGTTCATTTTTTCATTATACTGAGAAGGAAACAAGTAGGGAATATAATGTTAGCAATTGGAGGAGCTACAGCATGCCATCACTCTGAATAATGGAGTAGTAAAGGGAAGATATAAGACGAAGTGTATATCTCAGTGAAAGTGAATAGATAATTAGTTTCATGCTTAGGGAATATTTGTAAGGATTATTATCAACAACTGCTCTTGTTTTTAAATGAAGGATCCCGGGACGTTCCACACCAACTTCCGTTTCAAGTTAAGTCACAAGGATTTTACATCATTGTTATAAAAAGAATGACGTTGAGTAATTTAAAGACAACGTAATTAATATTACAAGGATAAAATAGAAATTAGTAATGAGAAAGACAAAAAACAAGTTATGTTATTTCAACTTTTCATGTACTTGCATATTTTGTTAGTCACATTTAAATTTTATTTCTGATTTTTAGTTAAAATGAGAATTAAATATTGAGCAACATATACATTTTGTTTAAATCATTAGTGCATTGTTAACCTAAGGTGACAAAAGAAAATATTTCATTATATTCCCACTTTAAATGAGTTTCTAATTTTATTTCGGTATTAATAGGGTAAATGTTCATGCCAAGAAATACAGAATTAATCATTTAGCTGGATTTTAATGGACCAATGAAAGTAAGTGTTTAAATTTTTAAATGCGATATCACATTATTAATACGCCACTGCGAACTAACAGAAATGACATGGAACAAAAGCCAGCTCCTTTCTGCACGAGTTGCTACTATTTATGATTATTATTAATTTAGGCTTTCAATCCACACACTAAATATTTGGCTGGTAATTACATAATTGAGTTGTTAATTACAAAATTGATACTATTCAAGAAACATAATGAGAATGAGAAAAAAGAAAAAGAATGTTTTGAATGTATTTATGAAGTTTAAGTTAGTTATTTACACTTGATAACCATATATTTTAACCCAACTGACGACCCCAAATATTTTTGAACTAAAATATTATTGTTAATGTTTCTCTTTGATTATACTGGGCTAGATGAGGTGACAACTCTTCCTCCAACCCAGTTCAGACATACACCTATGTTCTGAACGAAGAAATATTCCACTTGGGTGGGAGTCGAACCTTTGGACTATTGGGCGAGGACTTTACCCCGTTGACACCTGGACCGTCACCCTCCTTTAACTGTGGGAATTGGGGGAAGGAAATCAATAATATGCTGCCATAATATTCCAGAAAACTTAAATAAACTTTAACGTAATTCCCGGTCCAGGGCAAATTTTTCTCATGGCAATTTCTTCAAAACTTCAACGTATTGGACAAAAATAGTATTATTTAGCAGTAATGCCTTTAGAAGTGGTATTATTATCTACCAGTAAGTGATTGGTAAATTGTAAAGAACGATATTCAAAAGCTTAATCAATCGTTGTTCAAACATTTTAGCCTCCGTTCCAATTCAATGGCAATGCATTAAAAGTTATTTTCGCGGAGAGAAATTAGGTCAGCCAAAATATGAAAGAGCGAGTGTGGGGAATTTATTTAGTGGTGCGTTTTATGTATGTTACTGGGGTGTGCTTGGTCTTGGGTGCTAATTTCACCACACAAACATGCATGTTTACTTGAAACCAATGGCTGCTCTGCAATCGAGGATTTTGGCAGATTACCCACGGAACCTTGCTTGCTGTTATTGACCAGAGTAAGTGATATAAATTTACTTTGGGAAAAGGGAAGCTAAAGAGACAACCAACCCAAACGATTGTAAGTCAAACATATCAGTGGGAGAATTGCTGGAAAGTGAAATTTTTAGTTCAGAACAAACTATAGAATCTATTGACCCACTTATTTCCTGGCCGACCATGTTAATTCAGTGTAATTGATTAGGTCTGTATGGTTTGCATAAATAACCCAGAAGAAAGACCCATGCCCATCACAAATTAATTGACCATTCTACACTTGAGCGCAGGTGCCCTATCGGGATCTCACAATAATCTATGCTCGAATGATTTTAGAAGGCGTTCGAAAGTTCAAAGATACATTATTTTGCTGCTCATTGTCATAGATGTAGACAGAGCAGTGAATCAGAAGAGAGATCTCTAATGAGTCTTGCATTGCCGTTGGCGCTGTTCACCTCATAGTTATCGATGGCTGCTTAACTGCTCTCCATCCTCCGTGGCGTGTGGCAGAGGCTTATAGGAAATACAGCCATGGGAGAGAATAGGGATAATGCATGTGTGCCCAAGGATAATAAATTCTCTCTGGAGCACCAATAAATTCTCAACATGGAGCAATATACTTCTTTAACAATTCCGAATCGATTCGCTTTCCTCCCACTACTACTCATTAACTCCCAAATGGTTATACGTATACATATAATATATGAAAGCATAGATTTTAATGATTCGTGTTCACTCTTGTATAATTAAAACTCTTATTTTTCTATGATGAAACATATCTTCTCAGCGCGTCATAAAATTCAAAAAAGGGTTTTGTCATAATATTCAAGGAACCTAAATGTCACAGATATACCGTTGAAATCCAACAATTTTTGCAAAGGCTTCCGCCGTTTTGATGTAATTTAGAAGTATTAGGGTTCATCTCGCGTTGTTGACTATTAGTGGACAACAATTTCCCCGGTATTCAAGTCGTCATAACCAGGTACGAATTATCAAGAGATTTTTTGGCCGCTACAAACAGGGACCTGGTTCGCTACCTGAAATCTAGGTTAGAAGAATACCAGAGAGTGAACAAAAAGATGCAGTTTTGTCATTCCACTGTAGCTGAACACGCTTGGTCAGCACCTGACCACGTTATAAATTTTGAAGAAAGTAAAATCATGGCCAAAGAATAATAGCCCTTGGCTATTACTGAAAGCAATGTAAATCACCAAGAAACCCAATTACTTTCACAGGGAAGATGGCTACCCGCTCTCCTTTACGTTCAAACGGATTTGTAACAATCCACGAAATTAAGCCAGTCAGAGCGCTCCAGACTAGACTCTAACGAATATTTATCTAATCAGAGCCGGCCAAAGATGGCCAGAAATCTGTTGAACAATTGGATATAATGGTACCGACTTGAGAACCGGCAAAACTGTTGTTCACTAATACCCTGTGACGCGGGAAGAACCCGAATTATTCTAAATTTAATTTTACTCCAAGGTTATTTCTTTATCGCTCCAAATTAATTAATTTCCATGATTAACAATATGCATATTCATCTTATTTTTGAGAAATGAAACATCCTTTTTGATGAATAGAGATGGACTCATAATACCTTTCTTCGGCACTAACAATGTATTTAAGTTCTTGAGGATATTTTGGATGTTTCCAGGAATAATTAATTATCAGCTTTTTCTGTTAACGATATCGCTTTCAATCTTCAAAAATATATTTCTGGACGAATCCTAACCAATTGTGATCATAGTGAACTTCAATAGTGTTCAACAATCGAAAATGCATACTCATCGGTAGTGTTATCATTATAAATTTTGCTGAATTTTTTACTAGCGATTGCCCTATTATAACAGGGTAAAGTGTGATGCATATTGATGAAAACTCAACCCCTTCCACCCGCCATTTAGATTGCTTGCGCGAAATCATGCACAGCAGATGATAAAGAATCTTTGACTCGGTGGAAGACACGAGAATACTCCCGACCACTGATTTGAGACTGAAAAGCGTCAGATCTCAAGATACAAACCTCTTCGATGGACGGACGCTATGACTTGTCCTGGAGCTCCTGCCTACCGACTGCTGTGTCCTCTTGCTGCCACCGTAGCCCCCGGACTTCTTTCTCTCCTCTGGCTGCTCCTGATTGGCTCCGGGCGATCTCTCCTTTTCCTCCCTCGAAGGCGAAGAGGAGCGTCCCCTGTTCAGCTTCGAGAGGAAGTCCGTCCTCTGGGCACCACCAGGTCTCCTCGTCGTGGGCGAGAAGGTTATTTGCGGCTTGTTGGCATTGGCGGGGGCGGGATAGACGGCCTCCAGGGGAAGCAAGGCGTCTTCTTCGTCCTCGCGGGCGGAGGAGGCGTCGATGACGGGAGTGGCGTGGTGCCTACCGGCCCTGCCGAAGTCGGGGGCCGCTGTCTTGAGGATGCGCTGCGAGGGAGAGGCGTTGATGGCCGGCTTGGCTTCCTTCCTCGGGAATATGTGCGACGTACTCTGAAGGATCTGGGCGTACTTTCCCGAGATGAAGGTGCCAAGGACGCTCGTCTCGTGCACCGTGGTGATCCCGTCGGCCACCATGGTACCGCCCATTTTGGTCACCAGCCCCGTGGGGTATGGGTCCTCGTCTGGGTGTTGGCGGTTGCCCTGGCCGCCGGCCCTGGCCGCGTTGTGCCCCTTTCCGTGCGACTTGCCGGGACGGTGTGAGTGGTGGTGGCTGGCCTTGGCGTGGATGGTCGGTGCGGCCGACGAAGGAGCCACACGCGTCTTGACGTCCGTCTGAGTGACGACGTTGACACGGCTGCGGATCTCCACGGACTGCCTCGTCTTGGAGCGGACGTTGATCTTCGAGCTGGGCTTGAGGCCGATCACCTGCTCACGTGGGGGAAAGAAGAGAGAATGGCTTAAAATTGCCGCAAAAGTTCATGGTGCATACCAGCGTGACAAGGGGAGTAGGTCAGACGTGGAAGGGATGAAGGAAAATAATGAAGGGGAAGAGAGGAAGGCAACGAGAGAGAGAGAGAGAGGCAGGGGAACCAAACGACTACGCAAATTAAGCTGGAACGGAAGGATATTAGACAAGCGATTAAAATCACCCTTCGCCGTGACTCAACTAAGGGCCATATATTGCGATGTCATTATCAAACGAGTCAAAACTGGATGGCAGGCAGCAACGAGTCATTTCAATTCTTGAAGCACAACTTTTGTCAGCAGTTGGAAAGGCTCTACTGTGAACAACCTTACTCCACCATATCGATGGACTTTTGAAAGTTTAGTATCCCGTGTCCCAAAGTTGTCCACCTTGCAGTGCCGGCAACTTTTGCGAGAGCTATAATTAGTTCCATGGGCGACGGTAAAAGAAAACGCAAATTCTATTCGTCTTCTCATCCAAGAAAAAGGAAATTCTAGTGGCCAGATTCACGACTGAGCCGAAGTTACTGGTTTCAATCTCGTCTGTAAAGAAGATTTTTGAGAAGTATCTGAAGTCCTACATCCAGTGCTTCGTAGATAGCTCTTCAAATTGTGGTAAACCGACCGTCAAATATGTCAAACCGTTTAACCTTTTGCTCCCTATCTTAAGAGTAGACTAACATCGACTCCGGGTTTCCCTTCACCCTTCCTCAATTTCTCCAATAATCCCTCCCTAAATGTCCCTTCAGTCCTTAATCGTGCCAATGACCTCAGTTTATTAGACACTTCCCACAAGTAACCAACAAAACTAAGATTCCTTGAATCGTACTTACGAATTCGAAATTAGAACCTCAGGACTGGAAATATTAGCTGGACTGTTGAGTTTTCATTGCCATGGCATGATGCGATTGACAAAAAACTATGAAAGCGCAATATCCTGCCCTATGGCTGTTATTTACTATTGTAACCAATAAGCGCGCGTAATATACGTTCTACGATATCCATAACCTTATTCCAGGAAGTGAAAGAATTAATCATGGAATCAGCGTTTTTGACACATTTTGGACTGAAAGTTGCTACACTTTCTTCAACTACAATAAAATATCTGTTTCTTTCCACGGATCGAATTGTATTTTAATCTAAAATCTTGAGCAGTCACTTCAAGAAACCGCATAATTGGATACGAGACTAATTATGTGAAGCCAAATGGCTGTGGCTTGTCTGATTCATTAGAGGCTCATCAGGAATAGAGATGGGTCGGTCGCGAACGAACGAATCAATTCGAACGACTCTTTGAAGTGAGTTGACGAACGTAGTCGTTCGCGGCAATGAACCGTCGTTCCTTACGAATCGTAATGAAAATAGGCGCAACACCCGGCAAAGATGGGAACTAACTGACAGGCGAGGCCACGAGTCCCCCCACCCTTGGAAGTTTGGGAATGGAAATGGGCGCACCACTCGGCAAAGCAGAGAATGAAGTGAACGACAGGAAGAAACGAGTCCCCCCACTCTTGAAATTTGAAGTCTGAGGGAGGGGGACCTGTGTTCTCGTAGAGCCCGCGGAGAGGGAGGACTCATGAGTCCTCGAGGAGTCAGATTCGGATTAGGATTCAGATTCAGTTAAGGACTCGGATTCAGATTAGGATTCGGATTCAGATTCAGTTAAGGACTCGGATTCAGATTAGGATTCGGATTCAGATTCAGTTGAGGACTCGGATTCAGATTAGGATTCAGATTCAGTTGAGGACTCGGATTCAGATTAGGACTCAGATTCAGATGAGGGCTCGGATTCAGTGATTCCTTGAGGAGTCGCTGGCCTGAGAATCAAATTATACTCAAGGAATTAGTGATCGCGGTGGAATAATGAATTCTTGACTATTAAAATCTTGTCCGTTTGCGTTTGTTCGCAAACTTCTAAAAAAATTTCCTTTGAATCTTTGAATAAATAAATTCATAATTCCTTTATCTGCAAACCTACTGAGGCAAATATTTAATCAAAATTATAAATTTTACCAGAAATATTTTTTTAAAATTTTTGAGTTAGTTCCATTAATGACGGAGCAGAAACTTTTTCCAAAAGAAAAGCATTGAAAAAATGTTCCAAAAGATTTTCGCTGCATTTTAGGCGTATGCTTCCGCAACTTTCAGGAACAGTAGCCTACGAATATTTCGATGAACGCGCTGTACTTCATCCACCCAAACTTGCATTAGCAGATTTTAGCTCCTCCATTTTTTATATACTTCGATGCATTTCTTACACACTCAAAAAGATGGTGTATAATTAAAAGACTCGATTTATCGGTTATTTTCGGCGGTGTATACCATTTTTCATAGCGAGTGATATGACTCTAACTTTTTTGTAGGTTTTTCACCATTTTTAGAAGTCGTACATGTTTCAGCAACAAATATACTTTTTCTCGTCAGCAGTACTTTTTAAGGCATGCTTACAGAAGCACTGCATAGTGAAACTTGCCTCAGAGGCCACGTCATTAGGGCGGTCTCATCTGTGTGCGATAAAAATTTTCGGAAAATGAATTTATGATATTATCAATTAAAATTTTACCTCCAATCAGCGGACACTTTCTCTCTTGCGGGAGTTATTTCAAAGGCCTGCTGTTGGCCGCTAAGTACAGGTTTCACTATATATTTAAATTAAAGTTAAAATTTATTTCATTGAACCACTATAATGAAAAAAAATTGAACGAGAACGAGATCCAAGAATCGATTCTTTAGATTGAACGACCGATTCAAGACTCGGTCATTGTATTGAACGATGTTGCCCATCTCTAATCAGGAAGCAATTTTACTCGTCATCTTTTTTCCATACATCCATCTCAGTATTTTCATTCGGACATCCTATTTAGCGATGCATTACATGCCTGCTTTGTGGATATACGTTGTCTCCACGTGCCTGAAATCATTCGAATGCGATGGTAAATATGACGCTAGTATGTGTTTTGAATTTTGAATTATACTAGAATTATCTTATCATTCTTTTCTATCGTGAAGTGGATAAATATGTATTTTAAGTATTTAACTTACATTCCTCTCAGTAAATAGATTGCATTCAACAGCAATTTAGACTCGACAATTGTTCTCTTTTGATTTCCGTGCCTTTGGGTGCCGGATGCAGGAAATTGCTTTCAGCCGCAACTTCTGAGTGGCCTGTGGATGTGATGATAGTGCTTTTGAATTGACGTGCTGACCTCTCGCGAAATATCAATAAACTACGCGCTGCTCGCTCACTGAGGGATGCCATATATTTTGACATCGAAGACCCTTTTATTTTGCGCTTTCAATGGACATATGTGCCTCGTTTTATTTTCGATAAGCCCTCATTGACTGCTGCATTGCACATAATATGTTGATTTTCATTCGTATTGTTTCATTTGTCAATGCCATTTTTTTATTCCTTCAGTTAGATACGCCTAATATTCGAATTAAATGTCTGACCCGGGATTAATATGTTCGGCTTCGAGCGTGCCTATTTGAGAGATGGTTTTACTGAATATTCGAGTAAAATCTTTTCTTATATTATTAATGAAAACGATTTTATCTCTACAGTAAGAGAGCCGATTTTTTACGCTATATAACTAGACGTTAAATTGGTTGACTCTGCTAATCGTTGATGATATTTAATGAATGCTCACATAATCCCGTAATATTTAGAGAACCGAAATGACTCTGGCGCTAAAGCTATTACGTTTTTACAGCAAACGTGGAAGGATTTCATTGTCGAGGACTGTTAAAGATTATTTTCAATCCTGCCGACTTTTTTATTGGTCGCAGTGAGTCAAGATCTTTATTCCTCCCCATTCGAGGTCAATATATTTTTTCTTTGAAAGCTGCAAAATTAAGCTATTAATGATATGCTTATCAAGCAAGATCGTGTAGGAATCTGACTAGAAGCTGCGACTTTTTCCTGATTTCTCAATCCATTTTGTCTCAATTAAGTAGGCTATTTTCATTGATAATGATCCATATGATTTTATAAAAAATTATTTCTTAATAATGAGGTCTCAAGCAAATATTTCCTGTCAATGATGCCTCCATACGTCTTTTTTTTGGCCCACTGCTGGGTATCACAATTCGGTAAAAGCGTATTACATACATACATCTAACTCTGCTTCAATAATTTCCTCCGTACTGACCTATCCTTGCAAACCTCTTTTGCTTCCCATACTCCCATACACTCCCTCATACACGCCCTCCTGTTTTTAAGACTCCTAATATTCCTCCTCCTGAGAATTTCCTCAACCACTAATTTTTCGGCCTACTTCTACCTTTTGCACCATTCATTTCACTCTTATACATCTTTTTTGTTATTCGACTCTCATCCATTCTGTCAACATGGCCAAACTAACGAAGTGTGTAAGTGCACCGCATATAACTCCTAAAAGCGTATTCATTTCTTAACTTAGACTTTTATGTTTTTAACTTTAGTTACTGCATTTATTATTTTCAGTCTCGAAGACAATTCTAGAAAATTACGTTTAATGTCTTTTCATGTCTCGCGTACTCTTTCGGCGGGAATAATAACTTGATTACTGAGCCTACAGTTGTCACTTGCCTTATATGTTTCCTCGACGACTTCCGAAGGCTGTCTCGACAGGAAGTTATAGAATTCGGCGCCAACCTGGTTAGCGGCGCCACTGTCACCATCCTCGTCCACTTCCTCCTCGTCCTTGTTTTCCTGCGGTTGCGTTGGGACTGCAGCGGCGGCGTTACCTCCGCTCGTTCTCACCTCCACAATGCTGGACAGGATGACCGGCGCAGGGGGCTCGGAATCCTTCTTGACGGGGGAGGGCGCAGGAGGCGGCACCGGGGCG
The DNA here is from genome assembly GCA_963169105.1 of Ceriagrion tenellum. Taxonomy (NCBI): domain Eukaryota; kingdom Metazoa; phylum Arthropoda; class Insecta; order Odonata; family Coenagrionidae; genus Ceriagrion; species Ceriagrion tenellum. The sequence continues at coordinate 136,278,079 of OY720640.1, forward strand.
ACCTTGGGGGCAGCAGGAGAGGCCTTGGGGGCCGGAGGGGGCGCGGGAGTCGTCTTGGGGGTAGGGGTCGTCTTGGGGGCAGAAGTCGTCTTGGGGGGCGGGGTCGTCTTGGGTGCTGAGGTTGTCTTGGGGGCCGGGGTAGTCTTGGGGGCTGAAGTCGTCTTAGGGGCAGGAGGAGGAGATGGGGCGGCGGTGACCGGAGGTTGCTCGACCTTTTTCTTGGCTTCGCTGCCTCCAGACGAAGACGACGTGACCACTTCGACGACGGATGATATCGGCTTCGTCGGTTGGATGGTTGAGGGCGCGACGGGCAACTCTGTGGCCGGCGGCCTCGTCTCGATCACCGGCTCCGCCTTCACCTCCGCTTTCGGCGCCTCTGCGGGAGAACATAGCAAATTTTATTTGTCAATTTATTTCAAAAATTGTTTACATACAGCAGTAGCACCAATTTACAGTGAAACATAACAAAACACATGAAAGACGACAAAAAAACAATAACAGCATAAAAATAAACAACGAGAGCCCAACATGGAAAGGGGAAATATTTAATTTGTTGACAGGTAGGATATAGCTTGGTTGGTGAAATTGTTACATGATAAATAAAAAGGATGGACAGTGTGATGGAGTGAATGTAGAAGGACTGGGAGGCAAAATAAAGGTGAGCACTTGGTGAGTGATATCCTAGGAATATGCAGATGGAGTAGGATATGGGTGTGGGTAGATCGAGTTGGTATCATGAAGTTGAAGAGAGAAAGCAGTTCAGGGCAATCAATGGTCGAGTTAAGGGTATTGTGGAGGAGTTTTAAATACATTTTAAGTCTGTAGTTTTCGAGGTTAGAAATGGAAAGAGAGGGCAGCACAGCGTTTGAGGACATATTACGGAAATGTGAGACTCAGAGCTTGACGATTTTGACAAAGAAATGAGAGATGCAATCGAGGGATTTTTGATTAGTTGGGGCTGACATAGATTAAATTGGGGAGCAATACGATACTATGGGAAGGACGATTGTTGAGAAGTTGGAATGGAGTGCTATTGGATCTTTAATTTCTGTGAAGTGGTAAAGAAGGCCTAATAGGGACATCGCTTTATTTTTTACAGTCTGAATGTGGTCGGAGTAATTTAGTTTTTGGTCGGTTAAAGCGCCTAGGTCTTTCATGGTTGTCACTCTTTTTAAGGGAGTTGAGTTAATGGTGTAGTTAAAAGTCAGGGGTTTTGCTTTCAGAGCAAGAGTTATTATGCTGCATTTTCCAGGGTTTATGTTAAGTTTCCAGGTATCACACCACAGGGAAGTTTGATTTAAGGCAAGTTGAATTTGAATACAGTCAGAAGTATTATAAATTTTCGTGTACATCTTGCTATCATCAGCATAGAGAAGGGTATGAAATTGGGAGGAAAGGAGCTGGGAAGGAAGATCATTAATGAATAAATTGAATAGATATGGCCCAAGGACACTGCTCTGGGGAACTTCAGACGATAGAGGAGACCAAGAGGAAGAAGCACCGGCGAGTATTTCACGCTGGGTTCTGTTGGTGAGAAAGCTGGAAAGAAGGCTAGAAAGATGTTTAAGTTTTAAGCGTGATATCGACATTAGTAATATTACAGCTATAGACTAAGGGTGGGCGATCTTTTGATAGTGCGAGCCTAAATTGGCCGAATCTGATGCCCACAATTTTTTCGGTTTACAACCAAATTTTTTCGTTGCCATATTGTATGGTATCTAGTTGTTTGGTTAATTAAAGATCATGTAAGCCATCATTTGTGTCACGTTATTCAGTCTGTGTGATCATTATATAACGTTGCTCAGGCCATCACTCTCATAGCCATATCGCCCAAATATTCTGGCGAACCGTTGTTTGAACTGAACTTATTTTCCCCTAATTTCTTCCCTTTTCTCTGGAAGAACCCATGATTATTGCTTATTTCAAACTGTCACATGTATCTTTACCTTATTTTTGTCAATTTATTTGTTTTTATAAAAGAAGAAAAATTGCGCCATTGGTATTTGTATTTATTGATGCCTAATAGTGCATAAGTAACGGAGCAGCGATGATAGTGCGACTTGATGAAAGAAATGATATTAAAAGATGGGTACGACAGCAGAATTAGTTTAAATAGATTAGACAGAGGTTTTATTTTCTTATTGGCGATTGAGAAATCCAACGGAGCGTTTGGAAGAAGAATAGGGCTAAAGAGGGGTGATGCAACGGAAAAAGTTAGATTCGGTGCAAGTTGAGCGAAAAACGGTAAGCTGAGAGAAAGGATGACAACGTTTTGGGATATTAGGCTCATTATTGTCTCGTAAAGGGGCAAAGGACAAGAAATGGAAGGAGAGGAGGTTGCATATGTCGTTGCCATCGAAAAACACCAAAAAATCTCGGTACACGTTTCTAAATTCTTTGTTCTCCACTTCTTACCTGATATCATTAGTAACCATGCCCTATGACCTGTTCACCACAAAGGGACCTCACAACTTGGGATGAATATTGATGCCACGCTTCAGACCCGTATCATACCAAGTACCTTAAACTCATGAAATTAGTTATCTTCCGCTACAGTCGTGAGTTTGTGACAAATGTGTTAGAGAATATTCACATCAAAAATTCACTCCTGAAAGAGAATCACTAATTTGTAGGTATACATATGGAATATTTCCCAGTCTCTACAATTCAACTAAAAGGAGAAACGATAAGGTGTAAAAATCTGTGACTACCTTCGAATAGAATTCATCACTTCGGTAATATCAATATTGCCATTCATCTGCTACTGGACTTTGAATGGTTACCACCTATATATGTATCCCGATTATTTATAGCAATGCTAATAGTGAAAATCGATTTTCTCTGCAATACATTTCACGTAACCAAAATAAACCAAGTAACTAGTTTTAATGTAGCAACGAAATTTTTATATTTTGTGACTCATTTCGTAACAGATTACCTTTCAAATCCTGTGGCTGAAACTGAGCTTGATAGTATTAGTTTTGCATAAATAGCCCTCGAAAATAATTAGAAGTAAAATATATAGGATAAATCTTGCTTAAATGGCAAAATAAAACTTTCATCTACAGCTCCGTCGATGTGTTACTGAAAAAAAAGATGGTCATGATTTTGGTGTGGAGTTTATTGTTGTATGACAGCGAGGCATGGACTGTGAGATGAGCGGAAAGGATACTACCCGAGGCTTTAAGATGTAGTGTTATAGAAGGATGTAAAAACGTACTGGACAGAGTAAGCGACTAATGATGAGGTATTAAGTAAAATAGAGTGAAGATTGGAGCCTGTAGAGAACATTTAAAAGATGATAGGACTGATGGATAACTATTGCGGAATTAAGGATTTGTGTAAATAGTTTTATAAGGTATGAACGAAGGCAGATGATATAGAAAAAGATTAGAGCATAGAAAACGGATGGTGGAATGGGAATGGGGTGTCTAGAAATAGAAAGGATGGCGGGGGGCAGCGAAGGAGAGGTAGAAGGCTTCCGCAAATCAATCCTGATGGATTAAATACTAGAGGAGAACTACCTCACTGAATAATTTTCTCGCCACACATTTTTACAAAGCGCATCTTTGCGTCCGTCTAGTTTTACAATCTTAGGCAGCAATATTCCGTCTTAATATCAAACTTAGGAAAAACCAATTTTTTGGCCTAATTTCCCATGCATCAACACCATTATCAATGAAGACTGCCTTAAAAATGCTCTCTTTGGGGCAAATTGTACCGACAGCTGCCGAAACGTGCGTGGAGTGCGTATAGGAAAGTCTGAGTCGTCACAATGCCCTTGTAGTTTTCTCATGGCATAGATGTGATATCATCATAATCATTGTGGTTCTGTCCTTAGACAGGTTTCAGCGGTAATGTTTCCATAGCATTCTATCCTGGGCGTCTCTCTTCATCTCTTCATAGCTCCTTCCTTTATTGATGGAGGTATTCCGTGCCTCCTCCTTCCTCTTTCTCTCTTCCCCTCTATTTCCTCTTCTGTAATTAATTTCTGAACACTATTCCTCCTTAAATTTTGCCCAATCCAATTAGTCTTCCTCTTTTTCATTTTTCTCAAGATACTCCTTTCTTCTCCAATCCTCCTCAGCACATCATCATTCCCAACTCTATCTTTCCACCCAATTCTCTCCATTCGTCGCCACAGCCACATCTCAAAGCTTTCCAAGTACTTTTATTCTCTCTTCTTCAAGGTCCAAGTTTCGTATGGAATTTATATATGTGTACTGCTTATCCGTGGCTCTTGTTTCAGTGCAATTTCAACAGGGAAATATTTCTTGATTTAATTTAAGATAAGTTTGCGAGAGCTAATTAGAAGGACCTCAATAATCTTTTGGCTGATTTAAACAACCAATAACGATATATTTCGTCACTCTTCTTCGTTTTTTTATGGATTCCAGTAATTGAAAAATAACGAGCCAGTTCCCTGAGGTGAGAAAGTTTGAGTCGAATATTCCATTTTATCTGCCGCCAGAAGAGATTGTTGTCCGGAGAAAATGTCAAATCCAAAGTTGTTGGGCGACTTCCCGTGAAGTTCAATGCTGTTAGTTGCCTTCAAGGAAAAGGTCAACTTAGGGCTGAGTAAATTATCGCTTATATTATGGGTGGGAATAAATTTACACCAAAATACCTCTGATCAGAACTGATATTGGTCTTCTCCATCGTTTGAAAAATTACAATTTCCGTTATAAATTTACCTTTACGAATGTTTGCCATAATAACAAAGACTTTAACTAGGTACTCTTACTGATGTTATTCAAGCAGTCGAATGAGTATATTAATGCTACGTGTGTAATGTGTATCATCCACTCTCTTATGTTTTCCATTTTTGTATCCTTACTTTGTTACGTTTAGAAAATTGGTGGGCAAAGTTCCTTGCTATTCGGCATTTTGGTGGCCAACTTGATGAATTAATGTTTCCAAATTTTTATCTTTCATTTTCCAGCGTCATACGGAAATTACGAAAAAATATGAAGTTTTTGTCGTCTTTCAAGTTAAAATGAAAATTATGAAATTGTAACTCATTGCATTCTTAGCATATGTGGGCAAACAGACATACTTACTTTTCAAATGTCTGACACTCATATCTTCCAATTGATTTTCAGTGCTGCATCACTTCTTTTTTTCTCTGTATTGCCCGTTATGTCATTGCGCATCCAACAAATGCAAGTTTGCCGGTGGAATATATCTATCGTATCCTCTACCCATAATATAAGTAGTCGGTCATTAATTTTAATAATCTGCAAAATAATTTGAGGACTTATTTTCAGTCTTAAAAATTATCGAATCATTAGGACATGATCTTTCAGCAGAGTACTTCGAAGGTAAGCCTGTTAGGCTCTGTGCAATGACACACTTTATCGACCGTAGTCTTTAATTGCACTTACGCGCGCGTGGACTTTGAGTCATTTCATGGTATTTTGGCTTTGGGGAATTATTCGTCATTAATTTAGCTGGGAGAATAATTATATGATATTTACTTTTCTTCAGACCTTTTAAGTGGGGACAATTCATTCGTTATCAGACAACAATAACAGATAAGCAAGCCAGCGTAGCCACTCAAACTTTGAGTTATCACATATTTTGATGTTGTCTTTATATTTTTACAGTCAAAACGCTCGATCGGCGACAGCCTTGTTGCATGATAAATATGTATGCGTATTTTTTATTAGAACAACTAAGAAAGGCAAATTAGAACTAAGAATAATTTGGAAATACAGTAGTTTCTTAAGCTTCAATATCTCCTTAGGGAAATTTTCGTCTGAAATTGATATTCTGTTGTTTTCCCAGGAATTAGAAGTTGCAAATTTGAGAATGGTAGATTGATAAATAAAAGTACATAGACGAGAATAATACTCTTGAGTCCCGTCTTTTTCATAAACTAATAATGAATGGCAAACTGAGAATAAAACTACATATCGTCTGTGAACCATAAATTAGACAGTAAAATGTTAACGTAAAGTCATTTGAAGTTTTTGCACCATTTTTTAAGTAAGTGAACATAGAAGTTTCGTGATGCTACTTAAAATTTGGAAGTATTTCTTATCAGAAAAGAGACTCAAACGGAGAGTGAATAATGTGTTAAATGGAGAACAAACCAGGCGACGGGGAGAAACACCACATGGATTTGCACTTCCGTTCCACAAATGCCTCTCGCTGCCATTCTTGCTTCAGACCACCCCCCGTCGGAGGTAACGGGATGGGTTTGAATCTTCCCACCCTTTCATATTCAAATGCATCGAGAGATGTGATTAAAAGATAAAGGCGAGATATTTGAAGGAAATGGGAAAAGAAACAACTGATGTTATAGCGATTGAGTTGCGCCGCTTGGGTTGGGGGATTGAAAAGAGGGGTGTGGAACAGTGGCGCAGCCGGGTGGCAGGCGAACAGGCAGGATAATTCCCACACCGCCGCAAATCACGGCCCGCCTCTCGCTTTCGAGGCGGCGGCTCGCTGCTAGGTCCTCACCGCCCCTCGCCGACCCCAAGGCCCCCAACCCAACGGTGAGTGGTGGGTCTACTCTCGGGAAAAAAACAGTTATTGCGTTCGGCAAGGCACGGTAGGTCTCTCCTCCCGCCCATTCACTAGAGTAAAGGGATGGTATTCTTGGGGGTCACTGCGTTGTTTCATCAATAGGGGTGGCAGTGGGAGGCAGCGGAAGGGATTAGTTTCCCAGGGGTGGCTGCGATGTGGCCGTGGGAGCATTTGAATGGGGAGTCAGGAACGAGGTGTGGTTTGATCATCGCGCCTTTATCCCTCCCTCCCTACGTCGGAACATTTCCACGGGAGAGCGTGGCGGAGGCAAGTGCATCTATATTCTGAGCACCTTCTTCATCATACGTGTGCTCCTGTCAGCCTCCGTACAGGAATAACTGAGGATACGAGGGTTCTAGCAATGAAAAATGAGTCATCATTGCTCGTTCAATCTTAAGATTGGATGACTGTAGCCCTCAATCCTTCCCTGTTTAGTGCTCGCTCCCTTACATCCTGGCAGACCGTTCTGTGTTTTTTTTCCTTATTATTTGGCCTATGAATTTAATCCTGGATCTTCCTGTGGGGACTTTTCCCACTATTTAATCTTCAGTCATGTTCTTCACAAACCCATTGTGCTACAGGATGTGTCCAATATATCTGGTTCTTCTTCTATGTATGGCGTTTCATATAGTCCTTTCTTCGTCTACTTCTCCGTAAACTTCACCATTTCTTATTCTGTCCGCTTATGTTATCTTCATTTTCCTCCTCTAGCACCAGGTTTCAAAAGCTTCTGGTGATTTATGGTTTTTCTTTCCAATGAAATCTAAATATACGATGAAAAAGAAAGGAAATTGGAAATAATTAGAAGGATGAGGTGAATTATTTTTGGACTTCACACCGGATTAGGCCATCAATGGCGGCCAGCATTTCGATAAGACACATCTTACCAATCGTTTTAAGAGGTGACAAATAATCAGTAGATTTAATAAAGTTGCAGATCATTCAAGGAATATATTTTGAATATACATTTTCCAGACAAAGTAGCAAACTGCATCGCATTTTTCATAGAATTACTGCGTTTCGACTTAAATTACTGTAGTCATCAGTTGAGAAATAAAACAGTATGGTGATTAAATGTTCATATTTCATTTTAATTTCTTTTTTGGGAGTTATTCCTTCTTATATACAGTTTTACTCGAAAATGGAATTATTTATCTGAGAAAAAGTACTATTTTTCCCCGTATTTATCCCGAACTCTCATACCACATCGTGTATTTCCTAATTTAATTTGTGAGAAAATACCTTGGAATGGTAGGATACTGTTGTTTACATCAGTTTATGTAAAGAATATCTTTTCTTCAAGTAGCAAGAAAGTGAATGAAGTGACTATAGGTCGTTTTCTAGAGGAGCCACGATAAGTCAGCGCTACAAATGTTTCCCATGTTTTCTCCCCCGCGTTAGGCTCCAAGTTATGTTGATTCCCTGGTATTCGACTTAATGTGATTCATGTAATGTGTGTTTCGGATGGTGTGGTGGGCGTGGTGGTGGTGGCAAGGAAGAGGATGGGCGTGGTGGATCCACGCGGAGTTTATTTTGAGAACGCGCGCCCTGGAGGCGAGGGCAAATAAATGCCCTGGGAGGGGCGGGGGGGACGAGAGGAGTTGGTGCATTAATTGAGGCGGTGCTTCTTCCCCCTCCCCCCCTGGCACCACCCTTAACCACCCAGCTTTCCTCCGGCTGCCCATAAATTGCGTCACGCGATAAGTTGATTCCCATTACCCTCGTCCGGAGACGTCCACGCGGAGATCAAACCCCGCCTTCCCTTTCCGAATCGCGCGTCACGAATCACCCCTCAAAAAACCCCTTGTCCCTTACACGGCATTCCCTCCTCCATCCAATTTAACCGCATCTTTCCATTTCCAGATCTTTTCCGCTAATTAAAGAAACTATTCTAACATTTTGTTGGGTGCAGTGCATTCCCGTTGAACTTCACGAAGGATTTTTTTCTTGGATTCTCCACCGTATTGGGTTCTCCTGCAATGCACCATTTCCATTACTGACATTTATATTATGGTAACTCTATGCTACCTTGATTTTTGCATAGGAAACCCACGAAAACGTCTTCTGATGTAGACTAAGTTTTTAAGGTTGAGGTAACCAGTTGAATTGTCTACCTTGGTAACTGTTTTTATAATTGGGTCGCAAGTAAGGTAAAAATCTGAGTAAGAAAGAAATGAAAATACAGATAAAACACTAAAAGTGTTCGGGAATTTAGCACTACGAGTGTTAATATGTGTATCATTTGGACGAGCGGTATAAATGTGATTCTGTTTGAATTAGGATGATTGTATGTTATTGTTATATGTTCTTTCTGAAATCAATAATATTCGCTTACTTCTTCTTCTTCTTTCTTCCGCTTCTTCTGCAGATCTTCTTTTCGCTACCATGTGAGGATTTGCGCGTCTTTTTATATCGTTCGTCGATTTTATTTTGAACAGAAATCATTGAAATTTTGGTTGTCGCATTGATCATTAATCATGAGATCAAAAATAACCATGATAGAATAATAATAATGGAAACTGGAAATAGAGATATGGAGATCCTAACTTGGTGGAGATCCTGAGAAGAATTCCTGCATTCTAACATTTTGTTTAATATGGGCGAAAGGGTATCATATCCCCCAACCTGACTCCTTATAATGCACTTAAGGCAGTTTCGTTTAGATTTCACTTCCCCATACGTTTGCATATTACATAGCTAGTCACTGAAAGTGTTTGTGGCGCTAAGAGTTGGGAGAACGGTCATGAGGGAGGGAACGGAGGTAAGACATCATCCTCCGTGTCAGATGGAAACACAAGTGGTCGGAATCTCTCTCTGCGCGTTAATCCCCCTTTTTGAATGGTCTTTACAGTTATATCCACGTACTTAGAAATCGCCAAATTAACACTAACACTTTCACGATGCAAAGTCCTTTCGTTTACACATCCTGGCTTTGAGGTAGATGCAAAAGATGTGTAGGGACGCTAGCATTTAATTTAAAATGATAAAAGCGCGCATTTAAATGCTGCGCTTAAGAGCATACTACTAATGCGTACCAGTTGTGTATACGAGACATGGAGAAGGCGTAGTCCGATTGACGGAGCTCATTCTTCACTTATCTGCCAGTTTTCATCTCTCCACTCCTCGTATCCTCTGCCACTCAGCAATTCTAATTCCACCCTCGCCAACCCCGACGGACCGCCCCCACTCACTACCCCCGCTTACTGCCCCCGCTTACCGCCCCCGCTTACCGCCCCCGCTTACCGTCCCCACCCATGATTCTTCCTCAACATCGTTTTTAGTCCCTTATACTCGTCCCATTGTCCTCCGCCCCCCCATCCTCCTTCTTCCTCTCCTCTCACCCTTTTCCCCCTGTCATTGGTTATTTCCAGGAAATAACTTGACCTTTAAATGGCATTTATGTGTGCTCTTTCTTTTTTCAGTGGACATTTTTAAGTGGATGTGTATTCTTAATGCCACAACTTCCATACATTATTTTAACACCCTGTAAGTACAGATTATTATTTTATCTGTCGTAGTATTTTTAGAATTTTGACGTCATGCGCGAATTCATCTCCGTTGTCCGTGGAGAAAAGTCTTCCATCACGGAGCAACAAGTTGAAACATCGGGTGGTGACACGAGCATTCCCAGTGGCTGTGAGATATTTTTCAGCTAATTTAGTGGTTTCAGTGCTCGTTGGTGGGTCGATATACATTTATTATCCTATATTAATTTTTTCTCACTATCCAAAATTGTGGTTATTTACTTAGGATAACATGCCTTATTATTCATCTATTAATATTTAGCGTTCCAAAGCTCGAAAGTTTAAAATTGTTCACTTTTTTATTTGTCCTAAAAAACAAAATGTTAGTCATGCATCGCATAACATTAGTGTACGTGGTTTATTTTACGCCTGTGGGAAATATGTATATTTTTAAAAGTCTCAATGAGAACCCCAGTAAATGAAGTTTACGTCGATTTACAGTTTTAGACTTTGTAATAGCATCATGGTAAAATGACCTATATATTTATCTTGGATAAACCTCGTGGTGGTTTTATTCACCTGGATACTATGGCGGTTATTTGCTAGTAACAAAATGAAAACTAATCATCCTAAGTTTCTACTTTCCAGATAAATTAGAACTGTGTTGAAATTATCATTGCAACGATGAAAATAATATGTGGTCGACGTATTATACCTTATTTTTTTACATCTTGGGCAGTAATATGTCTCTGGAGCACTCCATCAAATTTTAAGCTGGTTGCAAAGAAATCTTAAAACTTTTCATTCACATTCATTTTCCATTCCGTACCAAGAATGCACCAGGGACTCATATCCAACGGGCCACATATGGTTGGTTACCCCATGACAAAGAGTTGCTTGCTTTGAATTTCATACTATGCAACTAGCTTGAATTCATGAATTCTCTCGCTTGTCCCGTTATCATTTTATGAGAATTTGCCATCAATTGGGAGCGTGCGCCATCGAGTCGCCTAGTCTCAATGGACGTATTGCCAAACGTTGTATTTTATTCAACCTTCAAATTGTTTTCTGCATATTTTTCCGAAAAAAATTTGTTGCTTATTGTTTCGCGATGGATCGTTAAAATATTGAGCGACCCAATTCGATTCGATTATCATTTTTTCATTTTAAGAATTAATCGATTTTGATAGACTTGGTGACTACATGAACCTATATTAACTGTTTGCCAAAAGTTAAGGCATAGACACTGCTTCGGTTAAGAGATATAAAGTCTACCGTCTTAAAACTTACACTTGGATGAGAATTTACCGTCGATATCTCAGTGCCCATACCGATTACATAGTACCACATTCCATGTAATATGATTCATGTTGGAACTTCACGAATGCGTATCAAACTGCACTTGGTATTGCAGTAAGGACTGCAGTGGAAACTGTCAGTGACATATCCACAATAAATTCTCATCCAAGAGTTAGTTAAAAGACGGTTAATCAACCGTGACCAAAGGTTGCATTCGGGCCTCCAAATTTACATTTTATAAATTCTCTTCATATGAATTTTTCTTTGATGAATGAATTTTGCCGTGAGTATTTTCATCTTTTTTCCACTTAATGGAGATAACATCATTAGATGTCGATTCTAAACATTTTATTTGTTTCATAAATATTGCAAGCCGAAGTTGGTCAGATTATAGATTGATTTATATGAGATCAGTTCATTAGGGAATGGAAAATATGAAATTCACAATCCGATGGTTGAAATACATTCAAATACTTCAACGACACCATCCTGGCTTTTTTATTACTTGAGGTAGACCTCCTGTAGCATTCTATACTTAGAAAAGGTTCTTAGGCGGTAAAGAGGTTAAACTATTTTCTTTGCTTCGAATCCACTTTGAAGGAATCATAAAGCGTAAATGGACGAAACACATTGTGATCAAAGGGCAAAAAATGAATACCACTAAGGTTATAACGTAGAAAAATGTAGATTAGAAAATATCTCTACCAAAAGCCCATGGTATGTTGCCAAAAACATCTATCTGAATCCCTTGAAAATTTTTGGTGCCTTTCAGAGTGCAAAATGACAGTAAGCATGTAAGTTTTATTCCGTGAACCACCTAATCGGAGTGCGGCAAGTGGTACAACAAGCCATCCATTTAAATTCCTATCAATTAACAAATATTTCGAAAGTTCTTCCTTGTTAAAAGCGTTATCATCCATCATTGGTCGTACAATCCTAAGATTGGCTGACTGCAATTATTGGTTTGGTGAAATGCATTCACATACTTCAACGACGCCATATTGACTTTTTATTACTTTAAAGCTCAGTTTACAAAAATTCAGCGAGTGAGTAAACACGTCCAAGGAATTTTAGGGAAGATAATCACGTGACCAAAGAATACAGAATGGTGGACTTTGTGTATATCACATGATCATGAGAAAATAGCTTACTGACAAAGTCTTTCTTAGTCAAAGCAGTACGTTTTAACTGTGATATTATTTTTTCAAAATTTCCACGACATGGTTTCTGATTTTAAGCGGTGAAACAGGGCATGCAGTTAAGTAAATGTTTACCATCATACCATTGTTTATATTTTAGCTAATGTGTCCTTTCTTATGATTTGAATTCGTTGTGGATGTCCTCAACTTATTTACTTCTCAGAGTTATCGATAAATGAAAAGAATTAGGGTGATAGCATTCAGGTGACAATGAATTTTCCGCGTAAATATTGTCTCAAGAAATGCGGAAAATGCCGAGTGATCACCATTTACCTACCTTCGAAAGCGGTATGACCGGGTAGCATTATCACAAAAAGGAAGATACTTCTAAATTTCTACACAGTTTTATTACACCAACCTCAGTTTATAAAAACCTATACCGTCCTCAGGGATGTCCTCTTCCAAAACTCTTTGTTGAAACTAATGTGTTGTGACGAGTGTTCGTTTTCGTGACCGCTTGAGCATGAAAGGGCGTGATGATTGGAATCCAATGTGAATCGATCAACTGATTCCAGAATGGCATTCCTTTCCTATCGTCTCCACCCCCTCCCTTCCCCTACTCCCAATCTCCCTACCCCGAAAAGAGGCCGATGAAAAAAGCTTTTCTCATTCACGGAGTGGCACGGGAATTCACGGGCTTACCCTCCCGCCACTAGGAATCGCCTGCTTTTGAATGGGAGTTAGTGTTTGTATTTGGTCCTCGCATGTTATGTGTTACCGAGTGACGGCGCGGATTTGGCAGGAGTGTTGGCTGTAAAAGTGTTCGTCACGGATGAGGGTGCTGTTAGACGGGAACGAGAAGATGGGCTGTGTTAGACGAGGTTTTTCTTAGGGCGTAGCGCGCGGAGAGGACGCCTGGAAGAAGGTTCACATCCGCAGGATAACTGCCTTCTGGGAAATTTACGTGCGGGCAAAATACCCACATTATAGCTTTTCTTCAGTTTTGTCATATTTCTATGGGGTTTCTTCGTCAAACAGAATTACAGTGCATTTACACTACCGTAGTGGGAATCAGAATCTCGAAATCAGAGGATGAATATTTTTATACGAATAGCCACGCTTAAAATTTTAAAAACATCATATAAATAAAAAAATTCTTATCCTTTTCCAATAGAAATCAATATCGTGAGGTATTTAATTAATTGGCTAGGAATAATATAATAAATACATCATAAAGAGCGTTCCCACGCTCCTGCTCCGCCAAATGAGCTCTCTCCAATGTGGGTCAACCCTCTCAGGTGATTGAGAATCCCTTGGAACCTAAATATTACCTCCGCCCATGGAGCCGGAGGGCTAATGCCAAAATATAAACACTCAATTCAAAAGGGGATCGAGTCATGCTAACGTCTGCAGGTTTTCCTTTTACACTTCCATCATCGTTAGCTGCTATCATCAATATTGCGAATACTTTGCCATCGATCTCGAGTCCTCTGAGATAACCGCTTCCTTTCGTTGCAAGTTTTCACTTTGGTATCCCCCATAATTAGCCTCGTGTATTCCACCCGAGGTCCTCCTCTATGAATCTTTCTATTCTTGAATTGTTTTTTTAAGTCTCTTTTGCGTGCAAATTGTTCGTGAATCTTATTAAATTATTCGAAAGAAGCTCGTTTAATAGCAAAAAGCGTCAATCAGAAAATATACTTCTCTAAAACCGATTGAAAATTAGATTTCCTAGGCGTTAAAAGATATAATATATCCGCGTTGCTAACTAGCATACTCTGTAGTCTTTGGCAATTTGCATGGGTGAAGCAGGTGAGCCGCTGTTTAGTATATACCTCAAGCGTTGTCATTTCGAGGAATCACACACTAGGTGCGTAAGTAAAAATAGTATGCAACAAATACAAAAACGGATGATTCCCCAAAGCGAAAGCAATGCTACACTCTTATGAACATGTTGTTGGCTCGATCTGTGGATCCAACACGCTCTGGCGTGTTATGTCCAGAGTTGTCTCAAAATTAAACAGAACTCTATTCTTGTACCGATTATGAAGAGATAAAAGTTATTCTAAAGCCAGTTTTGTAGATTTAATTTAGACCTTTGAAATAATTTTCGCCTGATCCAAAGAATTTTACTATTATTCCTCTGGTCATCAGTCGAAGGGATATTGCTACGTGTGTCACCTTTCTCCTTTTTCTATATTTTTTTCATGCCTTGGATTTTTTACGACTAATTCCTTCAAAATTATGCTTTTTGTTTCCTCAACCAATACAATGAAACAAGTGCTCGCTTTTAAACATTACGGCAGAAGATAATAAAGTTAAGAAAATTCGGAAGAAATTCGACTAAGGAATAAGTACGCGTGTACAAACTTAATGGCTTCGTCCTGATGTATGAGAATGTTGCTGTTTCTATTTGTCTTACAATTAATTACATTTTCTTTTGGAGTAAAGCGAGACATGAACGTTCTTCATTTCAAAAAATTCAAATTTGACTGTGTGGTAACACTCTCACCGATATACCTACCACATGCGTAAAACTTTGGCATTCATCGCCATTGCAGCGTAACATTTCATTATGACGAGGCCAAAGTTTGCATGCTTGGGGATACCGAGCGAAAGTGAGTTATTATCCTTGACTCTATTCTTGGTATGTGAGAATATTATTTCATCGTTTTTGTTTCATTAAAATACTTTCTTTTATCATCTTTTAGAGCACTATGGAGTTCCTACTCGACAATCACACGAACATAATCAAAGCAAGCTGAAAAATTATCTTCAGCAGTACGTCTAAAACCACGGTACTGTAGAGAATATTTTTGGCGAAAGTGTCAATGCATTAACTTATTTCGACTAAAAGCATTTAAGTGTTGTTCCTTTTCCCCAATACTTACAAGAACAATCAAAAGTACGAAAAATATGCTTTGAGGGACTGTTATTTTAACTTATAAACAGCTAGTGGAGGGTAAATAGACGCGGAATATATTTTTATTGCGAGACAGAATAAATCGGCTACTAATCGCTAATCTGAATTTTACTGCAGTCCCATTTTTTCTACCCAGGTACTCACAGGCCACCATTATAAAAAATCCATAACCAATCAAAAAATATGGGTGTTGCATAAAAGATAAGTTGTTTTGGATAGCCATCGTCCTCACGTGACAAAGGAAAGGAAAACTATACGTTCTCTGATGGTCCAACTTTGAGCCCATCGGAGGCGAGAGGACATTACGCACAAAGCACAGCACCCGGACCCGCGCGTGAAATACCTTTGAGGGTTCAGGAAGGGAAGCCTTGTGGAGGAGATCCCTCCTCTAATCGCAGTGCAGTTTGTATTCGTTTGCCCTAATGCCCTGAGACTCGTGGGCGCGGTCGCTCAATGCCTTCCCTTTGGCAAATGGGAGACGCCGCGGCGCCATTAGTAAGCGGCCCCTCGTCGAGGGCCCCGGCTTCAATTCCCAACGGAGGCGGAATGCGAGCGTCATCCTTCGTCGGCGCGCACCAGCGACGACGGAGTGGGATTAATGTGCTGCCGTTGGCCCTCAAGGGGTGGCCGTTTTGCCCTCTCTGCCTCACCTCCCTTGACCTCCTCGTTCCCTCTGCTTCGCTCACTCCCCATCCTCTCTTCCTCCGTCCCTTGTGCTCCCAACCACACCCCACCTCTCTCCCTCTCTCTGTCCACAGTTGAGGCTTCGGTGGTGCCATCAGCAGGACTGCGTAATTTTCGCAGGAAATTGATGCTTTTATTGCTTCATCATCTCCGCTCACCTACTATCCGCAACGTAATCTTGTGTGCTCTAGTTTAAGCCTTAATTACTCAGATGATTAATTAAATATTCACTACTTGTCAATCATTATTTAGATGATTTTTTTCTCTAAAATCAAGGAAACTTGAGCTCTACGGCCTCGTAGAATTGACAAAATTGGGTGAGAATATTTCTCCAACGGCCGTAACTATAGGCACCGCTCGTCAAAAGATAGAACAGAAAATATTTACCGTGTTGGTTTGACGGTGGCGTCAATGACAAACTATATCTTTTGACGAGTGGTGCCAATAGTTACGGACATTGGAGAAATATTCTCACCCTATTTTGTCAATTTTTTTCTATCCAATTTATTTTTAGAATAGCCTTTAAAGAAAGTTATGGATCAGTTGTTGGTTCTATATTTATACAAGGGATCATCTTTTCTAGCACCATGGGATTTAAAATAACTTTGTCGTCTAATAACTGTAATACAGGGAGTTGGACAGTGGTAGAATATTAATACCATATTGTTATATCTCTAGCTTTATTATAATGTCAGTGTACTTCATGTTCGGATTAAGTGCTATTTTTTTCAACTTCAGCACCTATTGCTTTGTTGTTCAATTTATTGACCTACCTTTTCTCGAGAACCACGCATTCTTGCGTCACGAGACCATAACTGTTCTTGTTCTCTTGAAATAAAATTTCATCATTCTACTGAAGTTATAAGTTCATTTTGAATCGAAATATGTATTTTCAGTAGAAATAAGTTGTCCAAAATCTGGAATTCCCGCTCTTATTTCCCATTAACTTTTCTTGTGATAGCTTTGGTCCTCCATCGGCAGTTTTACAAGTGGTTGTGGAACTAAATTTATACTTTTACCTACTATTTTTTTATGTTTTGTATTTCGCATGTACTTTGGTACTATTATTTTATATTTACCTACGTACTATTTTTATATTTTGTATTTTATATATACGTTTACCTACTCGTTTCAGAGTATTTGATCTTTGCTCAGTTATTTACATATCATCATCGCATACTTCCGTAATTTTAAACTGAAATGATTAAACAGAAGACAATATATTATATGTAATTACGTGTTTTACGTGAAAATCCAATGAACTGTCATGGAGTCATAATGGTTTACACTCAAGTGTACTAGATTTATGCGTAAGAACTAGATCAGCTGGCTGTTACTTCTTTTGTGCTAGCCGTTTTTACAGCCTGCAAGTATTTTCACGCTCCTAGGTAATGATTAGCTTTGAAAAACTAATAAAAGAGGGTAAATGAGCATTCAAATAAATTACTCAAATAAGACATAAAGAAGTAATCCAGGTAATTTTATATTTTCCAACTTTTTCAACTTTAATTTCTCAAAGCACCAATTGACATGCTGTGAGTTCTCTCCATGTTATTCACTCTCCAATTTGCAGCATGCCATGGAGTATTTTATGCCCTTGAAATCTCTTTGATCATCTCTTATTGCATTACCTTCTTCCACCCCATAATATCTTTCCCCTACCTCTATCTGACAGGCCGATTTGTTCACAGAAACCCAACATTTCCCTTAAAACGATTTTTTTGGCAAATTTATGATACTGTGTGACTTACTTACGCTTTGTGGGAATAATTAGGCCGATTAAATAGCGCAAGATAGATCTACAATCGCCTAGGGCAAAAAGTTTTGCTTGAACTTGCCCCACTTACTTTTATTTTAAGGCTTACCTTGGATTGTTAGTTTTTAGATTAGTGCTTCGTTATTTTATTTTCAAAGCTTCCTGCCAACTACTGTATTATTGAAGGCCGTGTATATTAATTAAATATGAGTTTGTGTGCGATAGTTACTTTGAATACCTAAATTTTATTGATGTATATCAACCAAACTTTACGTGCTCTTCTAGATTTTGGATTCAATCGATATGTTAGCTTCGTGAGTATTACACCTATATTGTTAGGTATTTCATAAGAAAGATACATTTTTATGGAGTTTGATTCCTTTTTTCGGGTTTTCCGCCACGTTGGTTCATGTTGAGGAAAACATTTCGCCGGCTGTCCTGCTGGCTTCCTCAGGTCTATGTAGGTAGGTAGGTAGGTAGGCTGTCCTGTAGGCTTCCTCAGGTCGTTACATAGACCTGAGGAAACCAGCAGGACAGCCGGCGAAATGTTTTCCTCAACATGAACCAACGCGGCGGAAAATGCGAAATAAGGAATCAACCTCCATTTAAGCCCCGTAGAAGCCTTCATCAGAGATATATTTGTATCCTCGGCTAAATTTTTCCCTGGGATTTTAGATCAATATTTCACAGATATTGAGTGTAAATGAAAAGATATGATCTCCTTTAGATATGTACATATAATTGAATACCGAATATGGAATAAATAGTTCCTTTTTTCAGTCAATATACAAAAATGAAGAATCCTATTCATGTCCAGGATTCGCTTTTTGATGATAAAGAATGAAATAAAATAAATTTTGTGTCTTCCACGTGATTTATTGGGAAGTCCTTATCAATTTCAGCACCTTTGACTCATTTTAAAAGGATTATACATCGCGTATCTTATGAAATATTCGTTTTTAAAACTAGCTTGGTCAGCATTATGCCTATGGATTAATAATTAAGTTTGATATGCTCGCACTCTGTTGACCTTGCGAAGCGCGTAAAGTATAGCTTGCCCAGACAGGACTGAGGAAGACTCTCATAAGAAAAAAGGACGGGGCAACTCAACAGTAGATGGGCGAAGACACGGAATTTGATGAAGGGGAAGGTTTGATCGGCAAAAACGAGGCTCTAGAGAGGAGTGGTAATTGCCGAGTGTCAAGTCATTTGTGAAACGAAAATGGAGACACTGTTGGACACTTGTGATTCCGGAATAACTAAAACTCAGGATGCTATTTTGTATCTAGGAGATTTGTCATTAGACTACCTCGTGATGCTCATTGTTTGTATTCAGGTTAAATTTTTCTTCTTATTCTTAAAATTAACTTCAGATAATTTTTAGATTTTAATTATGTATCTAGTTTACAGTTAATTACGATAAATCAGCAGCATTCGATGGCTCAGATTACCTATGACATACATAATTGCGGGTATAATGGCAAGTTTAAACGGAGGAATTTTACATAAAAATCCGGCGAAATTATTTTGACAGTGGTAATAAGTATATACACTTGAAATTTCTGCTGATTTGGCTTTTTTGCGTCGTCCAAACAGGTACTCAATGATTGGAAGGGTCACACAGAGACAGAGCTTTAGCATATAATTCATCTGGGCAGTACAGGCTCCAGTCTGCAGAAGTTACTAGACTTAAGAACCACCTGCACCCTTGTGGTGCATGATTATGACAAAATCGGTAGGTGGAATCGCGATGGACTGCTTTCGGGGTGCACTTTAGAGTGAATGGATGTGATGAATCGAATGAATGAAGTCTCAGAGTGAATTTTAATAGGTAGAGCTTTAGATATTAGAAGTCATTTCGGATAAGACTTTGTTTCCGTGTATTTATCACGACCCAGCAGTCGCTCACAGAGTTACATATGCTTAAATTGTGGTGCTTAGGTCTTCGGAAATTTTCTGAAAAGAACTTAATCGTTTATTTCCATTCGTTCTTTTTGGTCCCCAGTCTATAATTATGACCTTCGAGAGGCGACGAGACTTAGGTCACACAATTCCCTTCCCGAAAACGGCATCGTACGTGCTTACTGATCGACTACATTTCTGTCAACTGCGCTATTATCTTGGTGGAATTCCGGTAGAGCGGGAGAGCGAGGCCCTGCCATGCACCGCAAACAGCCAGAACTCTTGCGTTCCTGCCGTCTCTCTCTCTCTCCCGCCCCTCCCGTATTCCTTTCTGCCCCCGCGAGCCGCATTTGCCATTTACTCCGCCTCTCGCGCCACCAAGGGCTTTGCAATTAATCTCAGCTCCTCCTCCACTACACCCATTTCCCCTCCGGCCTCCTTAAACCCCTCAGTACGCCCCCTCCTTTAACCCTCCCCCTTTTTCCCCGTCGTGTCGCTCCCTCCCTCGTGTGAATACGCACCCATCGAGTGCTTTCTTTCTTTCACTCTCGTCACGTCTTCCTTCCACCTCCTGAGGCACACCTCATCCTCCGCGTTTTCGCAATTCTCTTCTCACGGACTGTTTCTGCTCGCCTGCAGGGGTATTGTGTTCCTGCGGAACTCGTCGGAGTAGTTTTCCCTCGTTCGTATCAAGAAATGTTTCTTTCGCGAAAACAAAATATTTGCTTATGCTTTCAATGTGCACATTGTTACTTGACTCCTTTTTGTGGTTCAACGCTGAATGGGTTGTTGTTAAAGTTGGCTACATCAATTCCATCATTTTTCCTTCATAATATGTCTAATGAAAGCAAAAATGTTACCCATCTTTGTTGTTATTTTTAAATGTATACACTGTAAATGAAAGTCGAGCATTTGTTTGTTAGCGCTTGCGTCGCCGGTTCTTTGTTATGATTTTTATCTTGGGATTCAAATTTTGTTCTCTGTTTTCACTGATGTATTTTGTCTCTCAACGCCTGAGAACATTTGTGGCATGGTATCCCATAGCAAATCTGCATTAAAATCCCTTGATGCCTTCCCCGTTTTGTGACTCTTCTCTGTATTATCTTGGAACTATGATTGCACTTCAAAAGACAGACAATTCAGAAAAGTGTGCTTATATGTTAGCAAACCTAATTCAGCTGTAAATCTACACATCTTGGGCTAAATTTTTTAAACTTCATCCTTTCCTTTTCTGAAACAACATTTCATTATTTTTAGCACGTTTTTAATATTGCTCAAAATTATGACTTAGTGCTTTTAAAAGTTTTTGAAATTATTTCCATGTCTTGTCTTCACTGTTATCTCTTTCAACCCTCTCCGGTTGTTTCATTCTGTCCAACGTTCAAATTAACCTTCGGCTTGGTGAATGAAGATGAATATTTGGGAGCTAAATTTCCCTCCGGATTCTAGTGTAACGTTGAAATATTCCCGCCTTGTCTCTGGAAAATGTAATACATGGAGCACAAAACTTTCTGCTTATAGTATGAAGGTTGAATCCTGGAAGTAATTAGTGCTGGTCTTCAATATTTGCTTCTTGGAATTCTTTTTTGGGGTTTGGTAGGTACTGTTGATCTGCCTTAACAGTTACAAGCAATAAAGACCTTTCCGTCCTGGCCAAAATTACCAATTTATGACTCCCTGCATTTATCCCTATTCCAATGATGATAATTTTTCTAGGGCAGGAGTAAAAATCAAAATGCCCATTGCTTGCTGATATTCCGGACTTCAATAACTTTCACTCTAAAGGCCGCTTTAAACGGTACATTTTATTGTAAAAACGAATGAATGAACTCTTGCATGAGGAAAATTGGACCGTGTAAAGCGCCAAATTGTGTGATTGCCTAAATGACTCAACGGGAAATAGAACCTGCTGCATTTTCATTCAGTTTCTTGTACATTCTATGATGCATTTGTTTGTACAATAGAATGTACCGTGTAAAGCGACCTTAAGGAATACAACTGTGATACAGAAGTTGATCCAACAAAAAAGCGACCGTCAATACCTATGCAAAAAATAATTGCAATGCTGCCCTCAGTACTGCTTTGGAATTTTTTTTGTAAAACTTCTGAATCAGCTAATTTAGAATTTATAGCTGTTTCTAAATTAATTTAGTAAACAGTTTCCTTCAATATCTCTAATATAAATATTCTCATGAATAATAATAATGGATTGTACTATTGACAGTTATTTTCAAGTTTGTGTTGGAGAGGTATCTTTATGTGAAATATTAAACTATATTTTCTTATTTACTTCATAAGAAAAAAGCATAATATTGCACATTTGACAATTTATGAAATTGCCAAACCATCGCTCATAGTTTATTGCTATTTTCGGGCATTTTAATTATTAGATCTATTTTCCTCCACGGAAGTCCTAGATGATATAGTCCTAATGTTTTTTATTGGGTACTCCAATATTTTCCAGCTGAATCCTAGTAAGCAGAAACCCCAAGAATCGTTGCCGATCGTCATTATGGACCATATATTTTCAGAACTCTGGCGAACCTTGAAGTTCCTAGTGCTCTGAGTTGAAATGGAAAAAATATTGCCTTAAGACGTAACTAAAAACTTCTAGCTTGCTCTCCACAAAGGGAGAATATATTTGGGTTTTTGGTATAATGTTGTATTCACTTATCATGCTGTGCCTATCCTCTTATAAGTATGAAAAAACGACGAGTATTCCAAGTACAAACCTTTTATTTGATTGATCGTTTTTTAAGAAGAAATGGCGTTCATGTAGTAATCCAATGATCGCGAGAAATCTCACGAACATTTTACGGCTAATATTTTCGCTTGAAAGGTACCATCTCATAACTTCCGAGTCAAAAAAATATATCACGTAGTTCTTTTCTTTATTAAAAAGTGACGTTTATTATAGGAAAATATGTGGTTCAGACCACAGATCAAACCAACGTGTAAAAGAAAAACATCCTCAGGTAACTCCCCTGTACAGTTCGTTTGGGTCAAGTTCTAACACTTTCTTTATTGAGGGTTTCATCTTACGAAAAAAAGTAATTGTCGATCCCCCGTTTCAATTGCAAATAATTTATACTTCTATTTGAATAACTGCTTTTTGATAGCTGGTATTGCACATTAATTACACGATAAATTGCACTAAATAATGAATTTGAAACATCGTTTAGTTCAATCTGTTGACTACGGACATAATGATAAATTCTAAGACCGTATAGGTTGTATCGACTTGGACTCCATATTAGTCCTTGCAAGGGCTTTGCCGGCCCCCGCAAAGTATCAAATCTCAGAGGCAACGGTAGGTAGTGTAAAAAGGGCCCCATTCCGCGAGAGAATTTTCTGAACGCTTAAGCGTTAAGGAGACTCGTTCAACTCTACGTCAGATATAGCAGAAATAGCGAGTTTTCGTGCGGGTTGCGTAAAATATACCACTTTCACTGATGATAAAACATGCCTTTATTATTGCATATTTAATATTTTAAAAACCATTCTTGGACTGATGTAGCGTTTGATGAATGTTTTTCAACTCGAGGTCACGGTTGCTGACCATTTATATTTATATAACGTATATCAACATTTGAAGTTGTGTTATGAGATTGAAAACATTTAAAAAAGAGAACGAATTTGGGTTTTAAGTAATGATATTTAGTTTATTGGAATTTTAGAGTCTTTTACATTAAGGTTTCACAAAATATTATGTATATTTAATTTTCACAGAAACGACAAGCTTTTGGTGGAAAATACGATTAACCCTATGCTTCGATAGTTTTTGACTTAACGCTCTTTTTATTTTATGTATAAAATACGGTAAAAATGAGGATGAAGTGTGAAAATTTATTGAGCGATGCGGGAGCGTGAAGTTAAAAAAACAATTTCACATGGCATCGGAATATATTTTGCAAGTTGAGCGAAAGAGGAGCAAATCCATCCCGAAACAAATTGGCTCAAAGGCAATGAGAAAACTTGAATTCATTTATTTCGTGACTAAGCGTTCCCTATTGCTCTGATAAGCGCCTTGAAATATCTAGCATTACCAATTGGCACAAATCAAAGTTCTTATTCTGAATGTTATGCAAAGAAATGAGGGATCTATCTAGCTATCTATCTATCTGAAATATCTAGCATTACCAAATGGCACAAATCAAACTTCTTATTCTGCATGCAATGCAAAGAAATGAGGGATCGTGCGCTGGTATCCATTAAACGGGACGACTTTATGTTTTTATATTTTTTTGCCCGAGTTTGAAACCATGTTAGGTGAAAGCTGTTGGTATTTTCTCAATGACCTGTGTTCAAATAGAAAATATCTCACGGTCTAGTCTTCTGCGGTTTTTAGGCAACTTTCTGGGCGCATTTTCCCTCCTCTACTATGAAGAGTCCATCTGCATGCATTTTCTGGTCACTAATATGTATGTGCTTAACATTTAATTACTATGTGAATAGAAGAAATAGCAGTGACAACAATACTATTGATGCACACTATGGCCTTGAAGGAACGGGTAATTTTTCTATCGATTGAGATGACGTGGGTGCGCTGCACCTGGTAAGATGCTGTTATTATTACGCAACCGCTGAATGGTCTCGTGGACCCTGTCGAATCGCGGACTATTGCTCCTTGATCGGCGTATGCAGAACCAGATAAGTGAGTCGTGACTTACAGTGCTTTTTTGGGAAAAGAATAACATCCAAAAGTCTCTACATCAGCTCCCACCCCATCAAATTTGTCACTTTCTTGAGAATATTTGTTTTGATGCGCAAAAAGGCAACATTCATTAGTATAGAAGAGATCTCTAGCAAAGGATTATGAGTTTTTTTTTCATTTTTACTTGGGTAATCCCAAAAGGACAGTACTTAACGTGCACGGATCACGAAAATTTTAATAATTTGACGAGCTTGCTAATTTATGACCTCCTAGAGCATCGCCTTAAACTTCTAGCCGTTCGTGTCACGTGACTCAGTTACCGAGTCTTACAGGGCGTCTTCACTGCACCCACTGCGCTCCATCGAGACGTAAGGATATGTGTGTAAAGTTTTATAAATGCATGCCCAAAAGTGGAGGTGTCGGGGAGTGGGTGAGAATCCGCCACTCCCTCCTCTTTTCCCGGCGTGCACTCAGAGCCCCTGTCTGTCTGTCTCCCCCCCTCGCTACTTTACGCCGCACACTTCCCTGCGCACCTCTTTTTTTCGGCGCGGAATGAAAGCGTTGGCCGGGAGAGGGAGCGGAGAGAGGGGTGCACCTAATGAAAATGAGTGATTCTCATTCATTAGGGAGATGGAGGAAGTTGAGAGAGGGAATGGGGGAGGTCTTTTCCCCTCTCCTCCTCCCCCGGACCAAACCCCTCTTGGGAGAGACATGCACAGAGAGTGAGGAGGAGAAATCCTTTCTCAGGGTTAAGGCAGTTTATGCGAGATTTTTCTCAATTCATTACCCAATGACTAAGGACTCAATTAGAATTTAATTTAAAGATTTAGCTCAAGTGAGAAGTATTAGCGAGTTAATTAAGCAATGATATCACTGTTACTAAAACAGTTTTTTTGCATTAACTTCTCACATATGAAATAAAAATATATTTTAAGCTCCAAATTGAGTTATTTGCCGCGCGATTAAAATGCCTCCCCATCAGAATACTTTTTGGGACTCAGTAAAATGTATTTATTTTTGCACATATTTGAAAGTTAATTGCAGCAACACTCATTTTTTACATGGTCTGTGCATTGGAACGTGCTCCATCGTTTTAATGTCTCCCTGAAGCTCTAATAAAACATATTTCGCAGAAAAAGTCTTTCATTGGTGTGTATCTTCACTAATAGCTATTTACCCAATATATCACGAAAGTTTGGTATCATAAAAAGAATGAAATTTTCTCCATACTCATTATATTTCACGTTCAATTTTATCTTGTTTAATCTGTCCTGATGGAGAAAAGTAAGTAAATAGTTCAGGGCCACGCCATCAGAATAAGCAGCAATGATGCACGGAAGTGGAGAACTAAGGGATGTGTTGGCCACCTCTGCTATGCGCTGGAACATTCATCCCTAGCCTATGCCATCGGTGATTCTAAGAGATGCCGGACATTGGGAATGTGTGGAATACAGTGACATCTGCTTTCAGGATAAGCATATAATTGGGCTACAAGCAGCGGGAATGGGGTACCTGAAAAGTGTTTGCGGGGAATGTAGGATGGATTGGGTGAGGAGTAGAGTTTTGCAAGAAAATGGGGAATAGAAGGAAAATTGTAGGGGGAGGAATAGAGTGTGTGTTGATGAAAGAAAGTGATATAGACGTTCTAACAATGGATATGTATAAATTCAGTGCGTTTTCTTGATTTGGCCATGTGTAGAGAATGGATGAGAGTCAATTGACTGAATAGATGTATGATTTAATTGTGTGTGAGGGAAGGGGTGGACCGCGAAAGTCATGAGTAAATACGAAAGGACTCTAAATGGAAGGAGTATTACGAGTCTTTAGAATAGGAGAGTACGTATGAAACAATTCCTGAATATAAGGAAAGCGAAAGTAGTTTGTAAGGATAGGGTATTATGGAGGAAATTATTTAAAGAGAGCCAGCTCTGTAGAACTAAATTCTTTGATTTCGCTTTCCCTGAAAGAGAATGGTTTAGTGGGTATGCGTATATGTACTTGGGTATGTACCGTAACCGGGGTGAAGTCGGCTAGCGAGGTGAAGATTGTACAAACACGAAAATTTCAAATATGGAAGAAATTGGCGAACTAACGGAAGAAAGCGATGGACGACGGTGGTTGGACCATGTACTGGACACTCTTTAGCATTACCAGACAGTGCTTAGACTACGATTTTAAGTTTCACCTCCAGTTGATCACAATGTCTTTTTAAAAAGTATAATCACGTTATATAGACAGCATCACCAAATCTCAGTTGTTGTGTCGTCCTGGTTGATTATATCGCAGATTAAGTATTTTTGCTTTCTCAAGAAACTATTTTTGAGTAATTATTCATGAGTGAAATAAAATATACACCAAAAATATATTATTTGAAATCTAAAAATATAAAATATAAAAAAATTGCAGTTATAAGGGGAAACATGGTACATAGAAGTTTTATATTTATTAAATGTCTTCGTCGCTCTAGTTGCCGTTTATCTGTATGTCACGGATTTACCAAAGAAAATAAAGGTATAAAATGATTTTTGAAATCCAGTTAGATTCAATCAATATGTTGGTCATAAGCAAAAAACCGGCTCGCAAACAAGGTAATGAATTTACCAAGAGCTTCGGTAGAATTGTAACATGGGTACCGTGTGAATGCATTTTTCGGATTGGAGCTAGATTTGCCCTGCGGGACGCAGATCCTCCGCTCTGGCTATTGTGTAACGAACGGCGGAGATATCTATATTCCTTCTGCGCAAAATATTATGGGAGAGAAATGTCATGAAGATATGTCACACGGTGAAACTATTTTGGCTCAAAGGGAGCGGAGATAAACACTGCAGAGGATGTCGGGAGCACGTGCGCGAATGTTTTAGGCTCGGGGCTAATTATATTGGTTCACTCTCTGGCGCGCGGTGCGTTTCCTGGCTCGTCGCCCCTATATATGCACCGCCGTCTTTCGAAGAGGAGCGAAGGAAAAGCAAAAAGAACTTTTGATCCCTTTTGTTCCGAAGTGATAAAAAAAGTATCCGCAGATAACCCCATGTGGAACGCAATTCACCCAGGGCGAAGGCAAAAAAACAATGATTGTCTAATTATTTTTAAATCCAGCAAATGGAAATAATCCGACTGTGACAATGATCGAAATTCAGGCTTTCAGTGGCATTGTCTGGGAATGATTTCAAAACGAATATATCCCTTTTTGAGACGCGCTTGCGTTACACTTGCTGGCTTCGTTTTTCGGATATTTAGCGAAAAGGGGCAATTAATTAGCTGCTAGATGTCACAGTGAGAGGGTTTACTTAGGAGCCAAATTCTTGCAATCAAATTCTTGAAGATCATGGCAGAGTTAATAAGCGCTCCATCTCCTCATGGATTTTCATTATTGCATGTCGTAGGCATCGTATTTCGTGTACGCACTAAAGGCAATGTCATTAGCATTTGCTCTGAAAATTGGAATTATACAGGAAAATATGTTTTATTGTATCATTTATTTATGAGATAAATCTTCAGCTAATGGTAGGATCATATGTATGAGAGTCGCAATTCTGTAGATTTTTGGCAGGCTCGCTCCTTTTCTCTTGGACACAGTTTCTTTGTTTGTACCAGCATACGTCCTCCCTCCCTTCATCCCTTCCGTAATGCCTCTCTTCATTCTTTCCCTTCTCCACTTACTCAAAATACTCACCTCAACCACGGTCTTCAACATCCCTCCTCCTCTCACTACCTCTTCGAGCCGCCTTTATCATCTTTTCTTTATCTCTCCCAGAAGTTTCTTCTCATCACCGTGTATGCTAGGTATTACTTCTTCCTTCGTCTTTCTTTCACTCCATCAGGTTTTGTGAGAAATGTTTCTTAAAAGAAAATTCTATAGGAGTTTACTCTATAACTCTTTTAAAACCCATGAATTCAGTATTGGCGGAAGTTGATACATGGATAACCTGGATTTTTTAGTATGGATAAGGTCTAGAGTAAGCTAAAGACTGGTCATTGTGAATTTACTTTCATTAGAATCCCTACCTCTGTTTCCTTTGATGGACTATGTTTTCAAGGTGAACATCGTCCCGAAGTATTCAACGAGTATTTTTGTGCCAACTTCAACACTGCCTCTCCAACCCTCCCCCTACCTAAGCTTCCACCCGTATGCCATCAGTCCCTTTGCTCTATCTCTACCAACCCCCACGAAGTTTTGTTCTATCTAACCGCACTACCCACGTCAAAGGCCACAGGATCCAACAATATTGGTTCTCTCTTTCTCTATCGCACCGCTACCTCTCTTTGCGTCCCCATCTCCATCCTCTTCAATAGGTTTTTCTTCATTGGTTCTTTTCCTGCACACTGGAAAAACGCTAATGTCACCCCAGTTTTAAAACATGGCCCCAAAAATGTCATTGGGAATTATCGCCCAATATCCCTTTTACCTGTTCTATCCATAATTTTTTAGCGTATTATACATAGTCATCTTCTTCACTTTACCCTCCCCCACATCTCCCCTCATCAGCATGGTTTCCTTCCTGGTGGATCGTGCCTCTCTAACCTCGCTGTATTGCACCACCACATCACAAAATCTTTCGAATCAAACTCTCAACTTGATGTTTGCTATGTCGACTTCTCCAAAGCCTTCGACACCGTAAATCACTCCTTACTTTTACATAAACTCCAACACCGGTACAACATCCACGCAAAGTTCCTGTCTTTAATTCACAGCTTCCTCAGCTCCCGTTTCCAAAGTGTATCCATTGATGGCACCTCTTCATCTTACCTACCTGTTGTGTCTGGTGTACCACAGGGTAGCGTCCTTGGCCCTCTTGTTTTCACTCTATATGGATGACATCACAGAGGGCATAATCCCTCTCGGCTGAAATATTCTGCTGTACGCGGACGATTGCAAAATTTTCAAGCAGGTTGATCGCCCCTCCGACTCACATTTCCTTCAATCTGCCATCAACTTTGTTTCCGAATGGTGCTCAACTTGGCCACTTGGCTGCAAATCAACCCCTCAAAATCAGCTCTTATGACTTTTTCATTAAAAAGCAAACCCCATTCACATTCTTATACTCACTTAAATAATTCTATCCTCCCTGTGACCTCGCACTGCGACTTAGGAGTCATTCTTGATTCGAAACTCAACTTTAATGGCCACATAAGAATGATTTTGCGGAAGGAGATGGCTATAGTTGGCATGCTTTACCGCCTCACTGACGTTCAGGACCCTACGGCTCTGAAAACTTTCTTTTTCGGTTGTATTCTCCCCATTTTAGAATACTGTGCACCAATTTGGTCTACCACCTGCCCCACTACCTTGGATTTGCTTAACCGTCCAGTCAACTTCTTTCTCGCCATAGTTCGCCATCGAGTCCCCATCTTCAGGAGCTCATCCTGTGACCTCATCCTTTCCTCCCTTAGCATTTCTCATTTAACTCAACGCCGTGTCCTATCAGATATGATGCTCCCACAAAGAATCTTCAGTGGCTCTCTTCGGACCAATGAAATACTCCCTCTCTTTAGTATTCATGTTCCTCCCCGTCCATTACTCAGTAACTGTCTACTGCATACTCCCCGATTCCGTCTTTCCATCTCCCAGCGCTCTCTCTTCTTCCGAATCCCCTCCTTGTTTAATTCCTTGGCCTCGAAATATCCTTTCTTGGACCTTTTCTCCTCTGCCACCATTTTCAAATCCTCCCTGAAACGCCACTTAAATGATCCATCCCTCTCCAGTCCTCAAGTCCCTTCTTACGCTTACCGCATTATTGTTTTATTTAATGAATATTTGTTTTTGTTTGAAATTTTTATTTATTTATTGATTATATCAGCCAATGTAATAGCCTTTGTGCCGTTTTTGGTGGTGAATTAAATAAATACAAATAAATAAATAAACTTTATTTGACATTTAGTTATGGCTTTAGAGCTTCTTTTGCTTCCCCTAGCGTATGTGCATATAGCATCTCCTTTTGTGATCATTTAGTTTGGGTGTCAATGTGTTATGTCTATTTACTTTCCTAAAAATTAGGTTATTTGTTTGCTAATTAGTAATATTTTCAGTGCTTAGGTAATAGATATTAATCCGTTTACTTTTTTATTTATCAAATGTTATGATCAGTAAAGTTCAGGAGGGTGTTTTACCTCTTGAGTCATCCCTCTTATCTGCATGGGCATAAATCGGGAGAATTAAGCGGTAGTGATTGCCCCGACATCATTTTGACGCAAAACAATTTGTCATAATAATACAAGCTCAGGGTACAAAAAATTTACAAGCATCTCTTTTGATATTCTTCTTAATTTACCTCTGTGAAGTCAAAAAATAAGAGTGAATTACGTAGAATATTCAGGGGAAAATGAAGAATAATGGCATTAATATTGTGACGCAAATCGTTTCCAAAAGGCTTGCAATAAATTTATAATTATAATGTTTATATTTTAGTTTTTGGAGTGAGAGTCTCTCCGTTGGCCAGTTAGGCGTTGCATACCACCAGAAACCTTGATAATCTCTACTCCCCACTCAAAATGCTCAAATTACGCTCATACTTATGCTATAAATGCCATTCTGTGCTCTTACTTTGTGCTTACTTGTGCTTTAACGTCTGAGCAGTCTCTTGGTTAAGGAAAAGATCTTGGAAGATGTGTTCTTCTAAACAAGTATATTCATCCCAAGATACAATGAAGACAATACTACAAACAAACGCTTGTTCAAATAGAAATAGCATGAACGGCGATTGCTGGCCATAACTCCGTGCTCTCCTTCACCGCCTCTCGTCCACGACTGCTCCCCGCGTCCCATGCCACCTTCCCCTTTCCTTTCCATGCAATCCCGTTAGCCAAGAATCCGTGCATGCGCCGGAACTTCCGATACTGGCCTCTCTTGCTGCAGTTGCGAACCATGTGCCGAAACGGCACAACTTTTACGCTACCACAAAACGTGAGTTGCGAAGCGACCATTTTGACTTTATTCGATTCTAAAATTATGGCTTTGTTGTCGAAGCCGTCCTTGAATCTGCCATGACCGTCGTTTCCGGTCAGTTGCAGTGAATACTTCTCTTTGAAGCCAGTGTCCGGAGGTCGAAGGGGCAGAGGTGCCCCCCCAATTCCGCCCCCCCACCCCGTCAACCTTTATCAGTGTTTTTGCGGTCTCTCCCGCCAGGGGGCGCCTTTCGCCTCCAGCCGCGCTCTCAGTCCCCATGCGTGCGTGCGACGACACGGGCGGCGGATCAGGGGGAGTGGCCACTGTGTGGGGTGGAGAGACATTGTTCCTGGACAACGACAAGAAACGTCGTCCTAATGGTCCCCCGTTGGCCCTTTTTAATGGACCCTCTCCCTTCGGGGCGGCGGCCCTTTTGCCCCCATCGGCCAATAATAATCAGAGCGGAACGGGAAAGCTTCCTTTACTTACAACCAGTGGGCGTTAGTTCATTGCGTGCACTTCGAGAATGAATGTGCGTAAGTGGTTGTAAGTATCTTGAACTTCCCACCGGCCTGCGATCTCCTCCAGCGTTTTGAAATACAACCATCTTCTTCTTCATTCATCACTCGAAGGATCCAATCTGTGAATAATCGTGATGTGCATATGAAACTGAATTTAACACTAATTATTTGCAGAGAGATGAATAGAAAAGCCATAATCGTATCGTTGAAGTCTCGCAAAACGCATACATTTAAAATAAAAGCGCGTTGTTTGGTGGTTTGAGTGCGGCATATTTTATTAAGTCCATCATGGTCTAATAAGTCCACAATTACCGAGCAATACTGCTCTTCTTCTATTCCTTCGACTAACTTTCCCGTCAGCCGTTGAACGTCTCTACATTCTTTTCTGACTCCTCGGTCAAAACGTGGGCAACTTTTTTGAGGCTTTGTGACAAAATATGCCAAATTCTGATATAAAAGTTTTCCCCAGCACGAAACAAAATTTTTGAGAACATTAGATTTTTATCTCTTCATACTTCATTCCATTAGTAGAGTGATTATATAAACCATGCAAAACTGGTTGGATAGAAAAAATGAAGACAAAAAATATCACCTGACCATTCCAAGCGGAGCAAGAAGCCGCTTTTATTGTCTGATGTGACTTTTACTTAGTTTTTTTCAGAAGAAAAAATTTTCAGACATTTTTTTTAGTAGTCTGCCAGGCACACATCGAGACTATCCCCAAAGCTGAAAGCTATCCCCTAAATATTGTAAATAAATTTTGCAAAAACCTGTTTTACGAGCAAGAAACAATTTTGCATTTGCATGCAATTACGCTGCTACCAAATTTTCTTATACCCCATAACTTATTTCATCTTGGGTGGTAGCATGATCTAGTTGATTTTCTGACATAATCTGGCAAAATTCTCTCATCCAAATATCCAAGAGTACAACTTTTCTCATCCTACAACCAATAGCTGTTTCTTCTCATGCTTCTTATCGTTTGAGGAATGTCAACAGTACTGTTGATCACAAGTTTATACAATTGTTGATGGCTGCTCCGTTCACCGCGTGTGTTATGTGCACATCTGTAGATTAAACTTAGAATAGCTCCGTCTACTCGATTAGTACATAAGGGCCACTACCGTTTTCTAACCTCAGTTTCCATTTAAGAGACCCAAATATCGGTCAATGAGACTATGAAGTAGGTAAGTCGACAGTTCGTGTAGCGTGTTGGTTGATTTGTTCCTTAATGCTTGTTTTTTAATGTGCAACGTAGTACTCAAATGATGTTTTGCACGATTCATGCGTGACTCGTGCATCTGTGATCGTTTACGTTGTTGCAAAGTATATACAATAATACAAATAGCTTATGTAGCGCTTCTAGCATACATTTGGCGTAGTTCATGATGGTGGAAGTTACTGGAACATTATGATGCATGTTGTTGATAACTCACCCCCTGCCTAACACCCTTGAGGTGGCTTACAGAGTAATATGTATATGTTGACGTTCATGTTGATAAATCAAGTCTCCGGAGAGCCTTGTTTGACACTCATGCCGGGGACTTCACTCCCCTGTCCTAGGATTTCTGTTTTTTGCCTAGGAAATCTTTGATTCCCTTCACTTTTATTATTACAATGTCAATGATGCTTTATAATATAAAAATAATAAATTATTTTTTTTAACGTTCAAACTGAGTGGCTTTACTAGTAATTAGATTTTATTTTGTCAATTCGCGCATTTTTCGTCGACGTACGTGATTGAGCGGAAGTTCAGCACAATACGAAAGATGGCGTTTCGGATAATTATGTTTGAAAGGCTTAATGCCCCTGTCAGATTGGCAAAGAGGTTGTCGTGTTTCCTAACATACCTCATCGGTGCTAAATTATTTTGTATAGCGTTTAGTTATTTATATAGCTTGATTTTAAAATCAATCCCATAAAATGATCTGTTGCGTGCTTTTTTTAAATTTAGCTGGAGGTGAAGCAAGAGAAAAAAAACACGGAAAACGTCGGCATAGTACGTGAAGTTGGTAGTATTCACGTGCGTCATTCATTTCGCGGTGAAACTCCCAGGGGAGTGACGCCCTATTTAATTCCCGCTACTGTTTTAATCTGTCATCTTGATTCATTCGGTCACGAAGGTTGCCGATATCTCGATGTAAAACATTTCCATTTTTATGATCGAAGAATTTATATACTCCGATCCGAAGTCGTTCACGTGACCCTCCTGTTGTTTCCTGATTGCGTCACCCAAACCTACGCGTGGGATTGGTCGGGGAGAGGGTGGGTGGATCACGTGACAGTCACTCTACGGTGCACCACGCGTGCTGGACCACGCCCGGATCCGGAGTGGCCGTCTTGGAGAATCCTCGACAAAGCTTTACACCATGGAGACCAAATGGAACCACATAGATCTTCGTAGGACTTTCACGGAGTCGGCAAGGAAAACCTTTTATTACTTAATTCCGGAAACTTTAGAGTTCAACAATTAGCCTTTGCTAGTGGGTAATTCAATGAAAAATGATCGAGTAATAAATTAATTGGTTGATAAACGCACATGCATTGGTAGGTGAATGAGCCGTTTTTTAATTCCAGCCCTCCTCTTTTTATTTCGCCAGCCATTTTTGCAAGACGGCACATGATATTTTTTTGAATTTCAATATTTACTGTATCCTAAATATCTGAAGATCTAGAGTTGACTGATTAATGGAATAAATTTATTTTACATGTGATGATTTTTTTCTTTATGCTTCAAGTAATGTGTTTTCAGTTTCATTTTACTCTTCTTTAGTGTCTCCTATAACATTGGCCCATGAATTCCTCGGCCAAGCCGTAAACATCATCCATTCCTCTATCCTCTATCCAAAGGCTATTCGGTGTTCATTTCCTTTTGATTGTAAAAAGGAAAGCAGTGCTTTGTGACTCACCAGCTGCCGGGGCGCTCTGCGGTGAGAACACCATGATGGTGTTGCCGATGGTGGTGGTGAAGTCGAGGAAGCCATAGACAGTTTGCGTGAGCATGTTCTCGCCACCGCCGACGGATGCCGTCAGGGACGAAGCCGCTGCCGCCGACTCAGATGCGGCCCGCGCCTCTGGGTTCACGTACACGGGGCCATTCGCCCAAGACGTCCGTGCTGAAAAGAAGAGAAAATGAGTTGTAAGTGGCCAGAAAACAAATTGATGAGGATTTAGGGCACTTTAAATTTGCTTAATGGTTCATTCAAGTATTACGTAAGACTCTTTTGGGGTGGAGGGGTTAGGATCATTTTTGTCTTATGCAGAGGGGGGCAGGGGGTCTGGAACCAATTTACATAAGATTTTGTCCTTCTCTAGTACTTGGTTTGTAATTAGTTTGATCCTCGGTAAACAGTTTCGAAACAAAGGAGCCATTGTGTGTAATGTTACTCATAAGGCCACGTTAGGGTGTTGCTTATTTTTTATTTTTTCTCGGATTTTTGATTTCTACCTCTTAAAATATGCTATGGGGTGTAGAATGGATATCCTAAAAATTTCAGCCCGATTGCTTAACATTTAGAGGTCGCTCAAAGAGCATAAATGCAATAACATTGAATTTTCCCGATTTGAGGAAATAACATCAAATTAAGAGGTAACGCACAATTTTACAGTCCTTTTGGGTCGAAATTCGCTCCATTTTTACGACCGCTCAACAGTTTTCCAGGAATAAAATACTTTTCTACGAGCTACAGCCGCGCGTCACACCCCTAACGGCGAGCTGGTTGCTCGCAGGCCGCATTCGCGGTCAGCTGATAGGTCCTGCGCCCCTCATTGCCTTACGCCCCCCTGCGCCTCCCCTTACGAGAGCCGGCGGAAGGAGTCGAATACTTTGGTGAAATTTTCACACCGCTAATGAGTCACACGAAGTTACAATCATTACAAGACTGACGTAAAGCTCTAATCTATACATGGGTTTACGCTTTTGTCGTAAAGAGGAGGAAAAATTACATTTTTTGCTGTTAAGTTAGTGAAATAGACAACATCGATTCACGGAAAAACTTCCTTACTTTAATGCTGTCACAAAGTCGTAAATAAAGCAGCACAACATATTAAGAACACTTATTTATTATCACAAATCCAAACGACATTGCTCTTTAACGATGGACTTCCTCGAGTCTTTTATAGCCCTTTAGAAGTGAGCAGCACCAAGGAGTAAATGCTGGAAACTATCTTCTTTGTATGTAATAGTCTTGTTGTAATTCTCCATCAACTTGATAGCTCGTTCAGCATGATCATTGGTCACACGCAAAGTCTTCAGTTTGTCTTGACTAATTCTGTAGTCGCTGTTGTTGTGCCATGTCACAGGATCCTCTTCCAAAAAATCTACTGGAATACTAAGTATTTGAAAGAATGAGAAACTATTCGTTGTGACAAAATCTGCCAGCGCTAACCTGTTGGTAAATTCCAACTTCATGGGCAGTCGTTTAGAAGGATTTGGTACACTTTCTTCGTTTTTTAGGTTGTACACCATTTTCTTTTTCTCATATGGGCTGACACTATCGTCGAAAAATGAGAGTGCCGACAACTGTTCA
Organism: Ceriagrion tenellum; assembly: GCA_963169105.1. Classification (NCBI taxonomy): domain Eukaryota; kingdom Metazoa; phylum Arthropoda; class Insecta; order Odonata; family Coenagrionidae; genus Ceriagrion; species Ceriagrion tenellum. The sequence continues at coordinate 136,314,364 of OY720640.1, forward strand.
CTCAGATACCACAAGTGCCTGCTGAATTTCTTTAGGGCAATAGATGCTGTTGCACTGTCAAATTTTCTATACTCTATCAACCTGGTTATTAGTTTCAAATCATTTTTTGGTGCCCCTGGAGCGTCTGTGGCTGTGTACCATGAAAATATATATACTTTTAAAATGAAAACAGTCACAGCTAGTAGTCCGTTTCTTTCACTTTCTGATAAAATAAACTGATTTATAAAAATCCATATTTTTAATGAATATATTGCCTTAGCCATCCATCTAGCCCTATGGAATGCTCCGGGTGCTCTAAACTTCATGCCTATGGAGGGACGTCTTCTAAGTACGACAAGAGAAAGGTTTATAAGTTCCAAATAGTCATCTCTAGGTTGACCAACCTGTGAATGCATTTGAAAAAAGGAATTAAGTATATCTTACGCATGTATTAAAATGATAATGCAAGTGAATGTAAGTAGGTATAAGTATATATAGTCAGAGCTCATTATTACCTCTATTTTGTTGAGAGCAAAATCAACTATCTTGTTTGATGCATCCCCGCTAAAATACTTAGCAATATGCTCATCTGAAAGAGCTTGAACATTATGTTTGTCTATAACTGGCCACTCTTGTTGGAATCTTTTAAAGAGCGATATATCAGGCCCACCCACAGGTTTAAGGTTATGCTTAAACACTGCTTCCAGGATTATTTCTAAGACATGGTGGCGACAAGCAAGATACAAAACATCTTGCTGTAGTTTATCTTTTAAAAGAACTGCAGCACCATTCTTTGAACCTAATATATGATAAAAAAAGAAATTTTTAGGTTGAAAATTCCATTAAATATGATAAACTGAGAACCTAAGATATGAAAACATCTCGTTACCTGTATTTACGCTAGTAGTATCAAATGAAAATGCTTTAATTTTGTCCTCTAATCTCCACTCCACGACACAGTCGTAAACAATCTCAGCAGTTGCCCGCCCACTGGCAGGTTCGGTGAGTTTTGGAATCTGTAATGTTTTTTTTTTTCTTTCATCAATCGGTCATAAGATTTATTGAACCATTTAATGACGTAATATGCAAAATAATATTTAAATTACTTGATTCAACGAATGAGTAAAAATTACCTTTAGTAGTTGATCGCTAGTAACCCCTGTTACTACAACTGCAATGCGATCTACATTTCTTTTGCTGGTTAGATCGGGTACAATTTTTCCGTCCCAGTGGAGGGTTAGGCAGGGGTCTGGCTTACTTTTGTTTAATCGATAAAGCCCTCTTCTGACGTTGATTTGTCCTTTGTCGATGCACCGAGGAGTAGTTGACATTATAATCGTTAATGTTTTGCCCAGTGCTACTCATAGTAGCAGCAAGAACCTTTGACGCTCCTCTTGCGCTAATGCCCAAGGCATCACAGGTCAGTGCGATCTGGGGTATTATGAGGTTTTTCCTACCTCTCTGCCTTTTACTTGACGACCCCGTTGGCTTATCATCAATAGAATCTGTTTCAGGAACATCCTCACTACTTAAGAGAAGAATATCGTCATTTCCTAAAAGAATATTGTATCATTAACAACAATGTCATTGCATAAAAAGGAAATCGATAGAGATTTAGTTTTACAAGGCCTATAACTTACCTTCCTGTTTACTCTTTAACTCAGACTTCTTGCGATACTCGTCATATCTTCTCTTCCTCTCCGCTCGACGCGCCGACTTCGCTGCCTCCTCTCTCTCTAAGAGTGCTAACTTAAGATCTTTTGAAGCACTTATACTACCAGGACGTCCCGGTCGCCTCTGCATTTTCAAGAACACTTTGTCCTCATCATTTTGCATAACTTCTAGAGCATCTACGGTGGCAATATCAAACAACTGATCCAGTTTTTTCTTTAAATTCCACTTCATTCTTTATTTGTCGCGTAGTGCGTCGTCGAGAGTTTTTTTTGAGCTTTAACAGCTCCCCGTACAGTGCCTCTATTTTCTCAATACCACGTATTTCCTGAATAATTGGAATTCTCGACAAAACAGACCAGAATGGGACCACGGACCTCATCGTTATTCTCGCACTTGCTCGCACTCCTTGTTTCAGGGTTATGTGGTGGTGATAGAACACCTGCAGCACTTCGCGAATCAAAGGCAGCTTATTTTTCGGGAAACAAGCGGCTACAGTTCCGGGGACACCGATTAGGAATACTTCACTAGACTTGCGCGTGGTAAACGACATCGTTTTTAGCACTAGCGTTTTGACTCCGAATATTTACTCTACACCATTCGAAATCCGACTGCGAACCGACACGCAAACTTGGGTACGAAGACGTACACATAGTTGTCTCTAAACATCATTCTTAATGATTCCATCTATAATGGTTAATCGCAACGAACCAGTCTCCTGAATTTATAACAATGTAAAACAATGGAAGTTTGTAAGTAACTCCTCCCTCCTTCCGCCGGCTCTCGTAAGGGGAGGCGCAGGGGGGCGTAAGGCAATGAGGGGCGCAGGACCTATCAGCTGACCGCGAATGCGGCCTGCGAGCAACCAGCTCACCGTTAGGGGTGTGACGCGCGGCTGTAGCTCGTAGAAAAGTATTTTATTCCTGGAAAACTGTTGAGCGGTCGTAAAAATGGAGCGAATTTCGACCCAAAAGGACTGTAAAATTGTGCGTTACCTCTTAATTTGATGTTATTTCCTCAAATCGGGAAAATTCAATGTTATTGCATTTATGCTCTTTGAGCGACCTCTAAATGTTAAGCAATCGGGCTGAAATTTTTAGGATATCCATTCTACACCCCATAGCATATTTTAAGAGGTAGAAATCAAAAATCCGAGAAAAAATAAAAAATAAGCAACACCCTAGGCCACGTGTATTGGTGGAGGAAACCCCGGAAAACAGATAGATATTTGAATATTAAATCACATCACTGAATCGGACAAAAACTCAATGCAGCAGTAGCCGTAAAGCAAAGAGTACTATGCTCAGTGATACTAGTTTCATTCAAAGAATATGACTTTAGTTTAAAATATTCTCAGGATTAACGGATTCCCTCAGGGCCATAAGTACCATTCTACACAATAGTTTCTAATAGTTTTATACACTTTGTTTCAAAACTGTTTACCGAGGATCAAATTAATTACAAACCAAGTTTTAGAGATATAAATGGTGATAGTAATAATGTGAGATTTTTGTTCTTCTTGAAAAATTTTATCGTTTCCAAATATCCTGTGTTTTTTCCAAATACCCTGTGATTGTTCAAAAATTCATCAGCTGTGGTATTTTGTTGCTCTTAATTTTAATGAATGTGGTACTCAAACACTGCATATCATACGATATCCAGGGCTCAAAGCTGTACGATAGCTTCGATGGAACGGTGAAACTGCAGGAAGCGAGTATTTAACGAAGAGTAGATAGAAATATCGAACGTCTTACGTTAGACTGAGAGTGAGGGAAGGAAGGGTTGGGAAAATCTTACATTGTGTTACATAGGGGGAGAAGTGAGGTGAAAAATGGCATAAATCGTCTTACGTACTACTTGAAGTATACTATACTATTCATGATAAAAACAAGTTAGTTTCAATCCACGCAATTTAATTATAAACGACCCAGTTTTCAGCAACTTCTTGCTATCATCAGGAGTATTTGCTATATTTGTAACCTGATGATGACACAAAGTTGCTGAAACCCGGGTAATTTTTAGTAAAATTGTGTGGATTAAAACTAAGTTCTTTTTATCATAAATATAATTCACTTCTACAAAGTTAAGCCGGAAACAATTACTTATATACTATACTAAGTTTGCTGTTTACTCCTCAATACTAAAATGCAATTGCTTTCAGACCTTGCGATGTTGGCGACGATCTTCAAAACAACTTGGTAACGGAAATAATGTGTGATCGAAAATAAAATAATGCTAATAATCGAATTTACCATTGATGCTTCCGTGTTGATTATCAGCCTAGGCGTTAAAATTTCACATTTTTCATTATTTTGAACTAATGAGTGCAAACAAAACCTTTTTTTTGCCTGGACGAATTTGATTATTGCACCAAAGTATTTTATATACCATACTTGAAGAGGAAGCATCCCTCGTAGCCATTGGAGTTAGAGAAAACATAGTGGATGTTTGTTAGCATAAAATTATTCCGAATTCCATTCTTTGAAAATACACATTTTTTTCACAAAACAAACTAATTATAACAACCAGAATTATTTTTCAATAGATGGTCATTGACACAGCTGAATTTAAATTGGTATAGCTTGTCATATCAGTGGTCTTTGTATTGTGAAATGGCGTGAGAACATTAAAATTTTATCCTCTTTCCTATATAGAAGCAGTTTTCCTTGAAATTGGCTGATTGATTCATTTATCATTATAAGAGTAATTGTAAGAGAATTTTTCATGTCTTAACCTTGTGTTTTAAGCATGCGTATGGTCAATACAGACTTGCTTCATTTCAGTCGAACTTTAACGGGTGGCATGGCAGTTTTCTCCATCATCAGGTATATAGATAGAAAAAAATGTAATTTGTGAAGTTAATCAATTGAAATAAACATCATGAATTGCAGTGACCTTTCGGCATTCGGCAAATTAATATTCGACGCCAGTTTGAAATTTAAAACTCAATCAAGCTAAAAGATAGATCCTCTTTTGATGCTTTGAATCAACCCGTCGACTAGAGTGAAACCACCAACAAAGTACATCAATTCTGAGTTCTCGAACATACTGTTTTTCTACTCTTGGCATTTTCAAATTTTGTGTATTCCGATCAAACCGGATGACAGAGGCGAGTATTAAAAAAAAACATAATATTTCGCCTATTTTGTTGTAACTAAGCGCTCTGCTGCTGCCGATTGCATCCAATACGTTTTTAATCAAACGAAGAATATTTGCTTACTGTATCCGTGGTTTCTTTTATTTTAAACTTTTTTTTCGCTGAAGTACGGATGTATTTCAAATTTGCCTTTATAGTTTACCATTTGAAAAAATATTAATCATTGAATGAAAAGCGATTCGGCTCTTTTTTCAAAAATGAATCGCTTCTATAGTCCTCTGTGTTAACCCGGTAAAAGGTGTTTACCCATTCGAAAATTTAGGCAATTAAACATACTAAAATTGTCATTGGAAGTTTTAACCTTGACCGGGAATCGAACGGGAATTCGCCGATTTTTTTAATTGTAGGATTCCTCACTATGTCAATGACGCTATTATTGTTTTTTCATGAAAACTTGCTGCTACATGCTGAAAACTTTGAAAAATGGTATTCATTATACTTTGTACGAAAATGTAGAGATATTATCTCGGTATTTGACTCCTCATTCATCAATTAGGAATATACCAGTGAGATGTATAAAGCTTTTGGGTCGTTAAATTTTGCAAATGTGATGTTTAAGAAAATGATCTTGGATAACATTCTGTATATAAAGGCTGAGCTACTCATGAACAAGCACCCATGTATTTGCCTATCGTTCGACAGGCAAATCAGCCACACCCGGCGCTATGCAAATGCTATATTTGGTACGGAAAGAAGCGGACACATTTTTCATGTTAACCTGTTCACATCAGTTTGTGATGCCAACTTCATTACCCGTTTATTTCAGTCTTTTTTATCATACTTCTAGTAGAGATGGAAGAGACATATTACAGCACTTCCATAGTAATGAATAGGAAAATTCTTCGTTTCCACCGACCATTCCTGCACTCAACTAATTCGGGTAAACTCGAATTTTATTCTTAAAAAATTCAAGAAAGGTTCACAGAATTTTATCGATGTGTTTATCGTTAAATATTTTCTATTTCTTTTCAAGTCACATGTAAAATAATTATTTTTAACATTTTGAACTTTTTTACTTCGGAGTAAAAGGAATATTTTTAGCGCTGCAGCATTGTGCGTAAGTTTGGCGTCGAATTCCGCAGTTTAGTTTTTGGCAATATCAAAATTTTAAAACAATACGACTTATAGTTTTTTTATAACGCCAGTGGAGTTCCAAATTTTTCACTCTAGTAATTATTGGTGAACAGTTTAATTTATAAACCAACGTCTTCTCAGCATTTTCCTGCGCTTTGCTGTGCATCCTGGCTCTGAGACTAAAACTGTAATTTCTCTCCTCAAGAACGAATAAGGTATCATTATTTGGGTAAATTTTTCCACTGTGGCATAAGTGACTGCAATTAAAAAAACAAAGCGACACTCATGAGACAGCACACTTAAATACATTAATTTTCAATTCTACACTTTTCGGACCCTACCAATTAAAAACTCATTACTCCATTCCCTCACTGCTTCATGGCTTGTTTCTCGGCATAGCACGCCATTCACCTTTATGGTTGCGCGTTCAGTCGTATTTAGAAGCAGAAACGATCGAGGGATTTTGGACGTTGCCGTGATGCGTGCGGGCTCGACATCGGTGGGTCGTCTGCTATTGGGAATGTCATAGGCTCTCTTCTCCTTCCCTGCATAACGCATTCCCCTTACTTTCCTCTATTCGGGGCGGCCGCTCCTGGGTCACAAAAGACAGATAAATAATTTCTGTGTCTCGCTCTCGCAAAAATACTCGACGCTGCGCATTGGACAATATTGGGAAATGGGCTACTGAACTTTCAGAGTCTTGCTAAACAGGGGAGGAAGGTTTTCCAGGATGGACCCTTTTTAATTACTATCAACACTAGCCCTTTAATTATTGGAATAACTCACAACTATGTGTCATCCCATTTCAACTTATTTCACAATGAGACCTCGCGATTGGATTCCACTACAGTCGCGGCGATATGTGATTTTTACGACTTATGCAATAGCCTTGCGTTCTAACTCATTTCTCAAGGCAATTTGGTTCCCCTGCCTCAATCTCTCTCTCAATGCCCCACCTTTATTCTCTCCATCCTTTCCCTTCGCTTCTATCAACCTTATTGGCCCTCAGACGTCTACCACGAACTTTTGCGAAAGCGATACTCATGCGAGAGGAGGAGAACAGTGACCCGGGGTAGCCGAGGGTTTCGAGCGCTGGACGCATAGACACCACCGCAATAACGGCTCATTTCCCCTATCCCAGATTCCGGATGGGCCTCCGCGCGATCACAGTCATTTGTTATCGGATAGGATGTGCATGGAGGGCCAGAGTACAGTGGGAGAAGATGAAATTTTCCCTCTGAATAAAAAATCAGTGCGAGAGGTGCAGCGAGTGCATGTGGCGACCCTTCCGGCGGAATGCACTCTCGCTCACTGCATTTTTCGCTGCCGTCGACTAATTTCGATCTTCATCTCTTTTTTTTATTACCCCAGCGGCGGCGCTCTAGTCGCCCTCATCTCTTTCCACTCTCCAAATATGAAATAATTTCCCTCGAGCATTCATTCTTTATCTGTTCCGCCGATGTTGCCGCTTCCCAACATTTTCGCTCTTTCTCTCTCCATCTCTCTGGCTTCCGTACTCGATGTACTCCCTCTCCCTCAACCGGGCAATGACTTCTTTGTTCCAACGAATAAATACTCGACGACGAGTCCACTGGACTCCCATCTCTTGAATTTTCCTTCGGTATTTGGAGCGTGGCCAGCCATAACTCGAGGTTCTCCACAAAATGAAGCGTCATTGTGGAGAGCGTGGAAGTGATGCGATTAACAAATGTTTCGGCAACGTAATAGGTTTGGATTCGGTCAACAAAGTCAAATTGGCATACCTAGCTCGTGAGTTTGTGCAAGATTTTACTTTCTAAAACTCAACGAGAGGAATGCAAGAATAATGAGGGTATCAAAAACATCTCGCATAATTTCACATTGGAACGTTTCAGTACATGAGTCTAAGGTGAGGATGCATGATGTGCAATTCTACTGTTTGAATTGAAGGGAAGCGCCGAGTGCAGGTCTGTGGGAAAGAGAATGGGATGAAAACGTCAATCGTGAGGTTGACTGGAAGTTAATCGGCAGAAGGCTAATGCTTAATTATGCGGAGTTTATTAAAAGTACATGTCATAAGACATGCGCTGGGAAGCTAAATTCTTTATATTATAAGAGATGGTGTATAGGAATATATTTTATGGAAAATATTTTATGGATCATGAAAAAAAAATTTACTTTACATTGCCTTTTAAGCCAGGAGGTGTATTTCAATGGCAAAAAAAGTGAGGACGATTTTTTTCTCTTGGATTGGATTGGATATTGGGGGAGGCAACCGACATCTAATGTCATTTGCGCCATCGGGGACAGGTATGGGAGGAAGGGTGGATTGAAACCCGGCGTCGGCATTAGCCTGCTCTAAACGAAAGGCGCTAAGGGGACCACGGTTTAACGTCTCATCCGACAGACGGAGTACTCTACTTGAAGTGCCCTCCACAAAACACTCAAGTAAAGATATGGTTTCCTCTGAAAAACATCCTCCTCCACAGGGATTTGAACCCTGGCCGTCCATATGGTTAGCAAGTACTCTAGCCACCACACCAACCCGATCCCCCTTGGTTCTCTTTCTTTTTCCGTTCTTTCCAACAGAAGTAAATCGGTAGAATCGTAAAGGAAGACCAAGGATAGAACATCTCAAACAAGCCATCTGAGTCATTAGAATGAGTGATCATACTGTGGTAGTAAGTTGGAAATTGAATGAATTACTGCAGCCGTACAATATAGGACATGTTTGCTAATTGTGGATTGCATTCCCCACAGAAGGCAATGCCACAGTCATAATGAGTGAGTCCCTAAGTTAATACCCCTTCTTTTATTATGTAGTACTTCAGTCGATTGAAACTCCCATGACCGTACAGAGAGGAAAATGAAGCGAACGCTTAGACAGATACTTTTGCTCCCTTCCACCTCACTCCCGCGCCGGTTTTCAAACCCGTTCCTTTATTTGTCGAGCCGAGAGTCGCGTCCGCGTTAACAGGAAGCGAATGCCCGCGCAAAGTCTCCCCAGGGTATAATGCCCCTATCGCTACCCCCGTCCCTCTCTCTTTCTGCCTCTTTATTTCTCCACCCCCACCAAGGGGAACGGGGGAGGGTATAGGAAGGGGCATCCGCCATCGACCTGCTTGCGATTGCCTCTCCCCCGCCTTCCTTCCGGGTTTCATACGCGATGTGTGTTTTTGCATGCAAGTGCATACAAGAGTGTGCAAATAAGAAACTCGAACGAAGTGGTTGAGTGAGCGCTCCTGAGAGTGAACCACGGATTGATCCGGGAGAGAAAGAAAGGTGACCCGCCCGCCCTACACCCCCACGGGCCGAGTCCAATCGGATTGCGTCCTCCAACCCCCAGTCTTCTCCTCCTTCCCTCCCCCCGTCTCCTCTCCTCCTCCACCCCCAAACGGACTGACGGACAAACATCTCTTTTGTCGTTCGTTTTGTGCGTTCGTCATCGTTCGTTTTGCCCCGCGGGAAGGAAATGTATTCGGCCGGAAATGACGTGCGTGTCTCGCGAGAGACGGCGTCGCGTCCGTTGCCACGGAGACGAATCCGCAAACTTTTCGTCTTTTCATTTTTTTTGTTGTTTAACGAGGACGGCAAGTCAGGCTTGCTTTAATCGATTCAAAGTTCCACAATGCCTCACGGCAACAAACGACCGTGGAGTTATTGAGAATTGTCATTTTTTTCGTGTTGTTTAGGGATTTGGTTATCCAATTCCTCTTGTGTGTGGAAACGGCATTTTTTTGTATTTTTGAACGATGCCCCGGCGTTCTTTGCTTTGCACCGTACAGACTGTGATGAGGGATTGGGGTAATAATATTTCCTCAATATCTACGGTTCAAAATTAAGTTTAACTCACTAGTATTTTTTAAGTTACGAGTGAGAGAAGAGTTTAAAACACTAATGCTGTGGTTTTTACACTATTTAAAGCTGCATTAGTAATTTGAGTTGTTCAATTGTAAAACGCATGAAAAGACGATAGGAAATAAGATTACTGTCAATTCTCATTCCAAGTTCGTGGTAGCGTTTTAATTACAAAGAGACACGTTTAATTATTCAAATGCATCATATCTGTGTGAAATAACCAAATGGCTATAGTAATAAAGTTACTGCTTCTCATTCAATCTGTGTGAAATATTTCTCATATGACCACTCTCAATAACGATTCAAGAGATTCTAGACTCATGTGTGAAAGAAGAGGTACTTAAGCAATTTCATCTATAATAAAGCAAAATTTCTCATTATTTTGTTACGAATTACCCAAAGGTGATTTATATTTGCTCCTCAGACTAAAGTATTAAAATACCCCTAGCCACATCTCATTGTGCATCATTTTCTCCATGCGTGTTGGGACAGTTTGCATTTCATAAAATGGATCCAAATCTGTGTTGTATTTGATATGACTGCCGATAAGTTCTGATCGGGTAGTAGTGAGGGTTTAATAAGTTCAAGGCACTAATGAAATAAAATCGATAAATAGCAAATGAAAGACCCAATATTTATTATGAGGGCGCAGGCTTCATCAAGTAGAGGGATTTGGTTGCAGTATTTAAACGAGAACTGGGATGGCTGTGACAACATTTTAATAAAGTTAAATTGATTCTGAAACAACATAAAGTAGAAAGTAGAGGTTGTTGGAAAGAAAAGTGCTACTGAGGATTTTCAAGTGGAGTTAAACCTAATTTCTGAAACCTAAACCCTGAGTAGTCAAAACTGTGACAAAATAAGATGAAATTGATGTAGCCGAAAAGATAGGCGTGGAATTTCTTTTCATTCAAGGGATAGGGAGAAACACGCTGAAACCAGTGAATAAGAGGAAGAGCAGATGGTTGGAGCTGATAATTTGTGATTATCAGTTATAACAGAGAAGATGCAACCTCGAACAGAGAGGAGTCTATAGCCGAAGAGGGATTAAAATAAAATCAAACAGAGCTTACCGAGAGTTTGCCGGGTCATATGTAAAACTTGTAACCGCAATTATATTGGTGAAACTGGTAGAACCATAAAAAAGGAATAAATGAACACATGCAGGCTATTAGACTAGGATATGTCGATCGCTCTGCCATCGCTGAACATACTGCGGAAGGACATAAGTTGGACTTGGATAACATAAAAATTTTAGCAAAAGAAAAAAAAACTTTAAAATCCGTCTCGTCAGGGAGGCGATTGAAATCCGGAAACACCGGGATAATATAAACCGAGACCAGGGTCTGATGTTCAGCGTAACATGGAGACCGTTAATTTCAAATTGTAAACCCCTTCAGAACCATCCTCCGTAACTACAACATTTAGATATAACCGTCATAAATCGATACTCTGATGAAGCCTCCAGCAGGGGAAGGAAAACGTTAGGATTAATTTTTAAAAAATACGCGGAAATCTACCCAAAAAAGAATTTTTTACGTATTCAATGGTCCGAAAAAGTTTCAATCAGTTAATAAATAAATGCTTATTCCACAGCCTTAGAAAATATTTGCTTCATAATTATTAAATAATTAAACAAAATTTTTAATTGCATGTTGATGAATAGTTCTTATAAATAATTACTTACTAATTATCCGTATAAATAACTGCTCAATTGAAATTTAGATCTAAACTTAAGGAATAGAAATGAAATGGCTGTGCCATGGAAACGTCTCTGCGATATTTAGTTCAGTAATCCTGTTTTCGATGATATTTCGAAAAATCTTTCTATTGGTTGAAAAAAGTCACAGATAGTCTTTATCATCCATTTTATAACGGATACTAGACAGCATTATTGACAATGGACGAACAAGGATAGTACCATTATCGAAAATTTAAAAGTAATATTCATTCTATGATTGTGTTTTCGTTAATTACTCTAATTTGCACGTTTTTTGCAAAAACCCGACTCATCTCCCATAAACAGCGGTTGTTATTGTATTGAAAAACCAAGGTTTACGTAATGCCATATACTTTACAACACAGCAGCTTCACCGCATCAAACTATAGGTAATTCCCTCCAACCGCACCAAATGAACGTATCAGTTATATTCAAGAGCAAGCCTTTCTTGAGGTATTCACAGATCCGTCAATTAAAGAAAACACTCAAAAGAGAAAATTTTAGGCATAAGTTAATGGCTAATGGTGTCATTTGCACAGAAAATGTAGCGTTTCTCACAGTTTCATATCCTAAAACTAATTATTTCGAAAGCGATTAATGAACATGCGCAAGGTACCGCAGACAGCGTCACAATTTATTCTGTGGACCTATTGGTCCCTTCAAGAACCCTTTTTGATTAAAATGTTGGGTTTGATCCAGGAGAAATACCCCACGCCATATCGGTCAGACTTGAGAAAAGCAATCCCACTATCTATTTCCAGTATCTTTGCTATTATCGTCTCAAATCTGTAATTTGACTTTTTAGGTATCACCCGTGGAAAATTGCATACGACATTGCCTTATGTAGTAGAGCCTCTTAACTAGCCTGGAGACTGTTTAAGAATCAGCTACTAAAATATTAGCACACTTGGAGCTTCTAAGCTTAGTAACTGCCCATGATTACCATTTTAATTGTTGGTGACTAGTTAATACGCTAATTAGCCGATAGCAGCTTACTAAGAAACCTCTTAATACGGCCGTCAAAATTGGTGAATAGTGCATCAGTCCGCATTCACTCACGAACTAAACAGCAAATTTAGTTCGGATTTGTTTTATTTGTAAGATAATTAACCATTTTAATCAATTTATTACAAAAAAATGTAATGAAATTGTTGTAAGATTTCTAAGAGTGAATGTGTTTAACTCTCAGCTTCACCATGCCTAAGAGAAATGCTACTTAAACTATAATGCAGTTTTGAAAACGGATGGCTTCGGCACTAGCCGAAATTACTTCTATCCCTAAAACCTCTGATAGGGGAATGGAAAAAGCCGCTGAGTATTTTATTTCGATGCTTATGAAAGAGAGGTGCGCGTGGTTCACGAGTTTATACGGTAATTAAAGCGTTTATAGCATTAATTCCTTTTAGATTCATTTTAAAGAAAAATGGTTATGACTTTTCTCCACGTCTACTTGCAGACTGTTAATTCAAATAATAATTTATTCTAGGTTTGATCGCGATTGATTTGTTGTCCCATTAGCCTTTTATTTAAAACTCTTGCATTAATATTCCCTCCCAAGGAAGAAGTTCCATCTTATCGGACGGATCTCTAGAGTTTCCAAATATAGTGCATATTACATTGTGCCATGAATTATTTATGGAATAATAATAGGTTATGTATTATTTAAAAACACATCGGGACTTCTTATCGTTCACCTTCTTATTTAGAATTCCGGTGGAGTGAAACTGTTCGTTTTTCCGGGAAGTTATCTCTTCTTCTTCGACAAGTCCATAATTTTTGCTTGATTTTGGAAAAAAAACTTCCGAGATTCTTCCCATCGTTATTGGATGGAACGCCATCAAAATGGCTTTAAATTTTACCGAATCACTCATTTCCAAATTATAGTTTCGGAAGATTAAGGTAACGCTGTAAATTTTGACGACCGCGACGGCATCAAGATGAGGTTTGCCTTCCACCCGCCGACTCCCCCTTTTGGAACCTCTCTCCTTTCCTTTTCAGGAGTTTATCCACCTCGAAAACTTTTAACGACGACACCGTAAAACCGAAGTGCCGCCCGTGCGGCCGACATCTCCGGCTTCGTTATGAATAGAATGCGGCGAATCACTGCGCTGGATCGATTCACGGGTTGAAGATGAGCGATGCGATTGCGAGGACCAGATAAATGAATAGGATTTCATCTAACCCCCGCGCCTCTTCCGCTCTTGAGCCGCACAAGTCTGCTTTCTCACGCGTCCTCAGATACGTATCTCAGTGATGAGTCGTAAATCCATTGTACTCCGAGCTGTCTTCTATTCCGTTCATCAGATTATTTTGTGTTACCCGGGAATACGTCAATGGCTGGATAATATGCTTTCCTCCTCATTTCGTAGAATGCGCGAATTTCCGTGGAAAAAATTTTTCCTTCGAGAGTTCCTGAATTGTTATTTTTCACCTAGGAAAGTACAAAAAATGTACTGTTAAGTGTTAATCTATATTTTGCTCTCGGGTTTATATCCTTTCTCCTATTCCCCGATTACAACAATAATCTAAATCAACAACCCTTCTCCGATACGTAAACAACGTACACATAACAGTTATAAATATTAGTAGTAAAATAGTATTTTTTCTCTTTCCTAAAAAAATTAGAAATATAGGTCCAACAAAGTTGAGATAAAATCCAGATGAAAGGAAATATTAGGATCAAATTCTTTAAAACGCATTTTTTATCATTCCATTTATTTAAATTTGGTAAAAAAACGTTCGTGAACTTGCTGACAATTGCAGTTTTTTTAACCATTTGCTTGAAGACAACAATATTGTTGACGCCGAGGATCTTACGAATATACGGGGGAAATTAAGGCTCAGAATCAATGGGGAATGTTGACTAGTTTTTACCGTTAGGAAAGCCTTGAGAATACTACGCTTCTTAGTTGGAGACAGAATATTGCCGGATAAAAGATGATCAACCATAAGGTCAGACGGTGGATTTTTGTCAGTTTTGAGTATCCTACATGGGGTTAGAAATAAGATGGAATTGTACATTGTAGACCGGAAATTTTGAATGACAGCACTTTAAATGAATCATAGAAAATTCCTGTTCAAAATATTTACGTCAAAATATTTACGAATCATAGACTACTCGATTTTTTGGAACGAGATGAGTGTCCAAACAGGAGATAATTATAATGCTATAAGTACGGTTTCAACTTGGGGAGTTTTACTGTATTATTTAGCAACAAATTTTTCAATTCTAAAACGCCATTGTCCGATGATCGCAATTTTCGAAACTTAAATTTTAGCGCCTTTTAAAATACGTTCATTTGGAAATGAGAGATATCTCTAATATACATTTAAGCATGTTCCGTTATGCTTGACTGGTGGGGGTTTAAACTGTTGCTTAAACTTGGTGTTGCTTTAAACTGTTGAAAATTGATCTATTTGTTACCGGTTGTAGCGACCCAAACTTAACCTGGGGATGAATGCCGTTTCCTACTCCATGGTCTAATAGTGCTGAGTGCTAGATCATAATGTTAATTTTCCTATTTCACTTTCAGACAGTTCAAGAATTTGTTGCAAAAGATTATTCCACTTTGGCCCCATTTTACCGCTTCACAGAAACCGGGTTCTCCCTAAACAGCGGTGATATTCTCCAAATATTGCTCCTACACGTTGTATTTCCATTGTCTCCTGGGTGACAGCCCTTCACATATCAAGTTACGAATCTTTGGGCGTGAATCAAACTCATAGGAGAGAGCCTCATCCTATCGGCTCCCACATTTGCTGTCTCACGTGTCTGTGAGTGCCCGGACAGTGGGTACGAAATGACCTGCGGTGTCGAAGACGTTGAGATTCAGCCACTGCTCACTATTGTTTTCTCCTTTAATCGAAATCAGTTCCTGCAAACTTAGCTATTCTGAGTGCTGTTCCCTCTTTTTTTAAATAAATTACACCATTCCATTTTATAGCAATATTTTTCTTGCATAATATTCTCCTTTTATTCTGATGGCATACAGACCAGACGTACAGCCGATTTAAAGTGCCCACCCTGCGGCCTTATTTCTTTGTTAACTTGCCCGAACCATTTTACTCTCCCTCGAGTCAAAGATAAGGGCCGTGGCAATGTACTCGAGTACACTTTTTTGGCACCTTAAGTCCACTCAGGTATTGTCATCCACCAAGCGTCTCTCTCTCTGAAATCTCTTCTACCCGAGTAATTCACTTCCCGATTGAATGGATCTGTTTTCTGTGTATCCTCAAATATCCTTACCAACTTGTGAGGCTTTCTAAAATGTCAATATTTTGTTCGTTCCTATATCCCTGAATATATCAATTGTTTTGGTAAGCAATATGAGCCACCGTATCACTTGAGTAGTATCCCTCTGTATGATACTCTTTCTTAGTTGAGGAATATTACTTTCAATCTTACATTACAGATATGACAGTTTCCGAGCCATAATAATCTCTTTAATGAAAGTTAGCTCATAGCGAAAGACAACTGCGACTAATAATGAATTATCTGAGTTATAAAGAACACAAGATGTATAATTTTCATTCGTTCGGGCAGATTTTTGTATTTGTGTTCGACGGCATAGGATATAATGATATGTTACTAATTGGTAGTCTTCCTCATTTTACACGAGATAACTCCTGCTTTGCCCTGTGTGGCTTGTGAAAATTTTTTGTCTTTTATGCGCAGAGATTAAGCTTGGATAATTGTTATTTGAGAGTGACAAAGCAAGGTAAAGTGGGAATAAATGAACGGATAGAGTAAGCCTACGTCAAGTTTCAAGTCCTCGTGCCACATGTAATGAATGTCGAGCAAATTTTATTTTGGAATGCAATATAGCTCGGGGCAGTGCTGATCAATTTTTAATGTTTGCGTTTATTTTCCTTTGTTAGAAGCTAATATTGAGCCATAGCTGTGCGTTCTTCCCTTTGCCCTAATTAGGTGCGTCATGAAAGGGATTGAGGTTTATTTTCTGCGCTGAAATTCAATCGTCATCACGCATGCTCGCGTCGTGTCGAGCAGTAAATGGTGTTCTATGCAATACTGTACTTTGAGACTCCAATTTGCCTGACTTTATCCCATGCATTCATGGATTAATACATTTTGCTGGATTATTATTTCCCTGGTGATATAAAATATAAAACGATCACCTGTTGAAATGCATCGGACAATCAAGATTTAGCTCTAAAATGTAGGTCACTCTCCTGTCACTTTGTTAGCTTAGCTTCAGAGTCTCGGGAGAGATTGATATTTGAAGATAGTTATTTATAGTCAATGCATTCTTCGTAATTCCGACTTAAATCGAGTAAAAACTGTAAAGTTACGATTAATACCACTGTCGTAGCAGCAAAAAACTATTTCAACTACACTGAAGTAGCTCGAGGTTGCTAATATGTCCTTTCAAATGCTATATTATACTGTAGCACCAGGTAACCGAAATTCTCTTGACAAAAACATGTAAAATCAGGCTGTGAGCAAGTTGATGCGATCGCTATCCCAAAGAATAACCTATATTTTCTTGGAAATGACTTATATTTTCATTCCGAAAAAATAATTTAACAGATATAAATAAAACCTGGCCGTAGTGGCGGGATTTTTAATTTTAAGTTCGATGTGAAACTTAATGCAGACCAAATCATTAATTTTTTTGGAAAAGATATTTTTTTCCAGAAAATGAGAGTACTCGTAATCTACAGAAAATTCACAGGTAATTGAGTGTCAAGGTGACAGAGGCATTCTGCTCCGTGAAAGGTCCACACTGAAAAAAGGTACTGCTAGCTTATAACAAAATGCCATCAGAAGCAAGTGCAAGAGACAGTTCAAATAAGGAAGGCAAAAGGAGCCAGATCCTCGGTGCTGAGAGGCCGATAGCAAGAAAAAAGAAGCTAATGAACTTCCTAAAGATGAAAGGATAAAATAATCCAAAATGGGCACTAGCATAACATCAAAGAATATTGTGGACTGATAGTCGATATTTGCGTGTGGCCCCTTTGTATCTCATGGTTTCCTTATTGCCTCCTTCGCTTTTATTTCCTCACTCTCCAGTCTGCTCGAAAAAAGACGAATAATCGATCAGAGAGTATTGGCAGGTGACTTACGATCATAACGATTCAATTCCAAAGGAAGAAAAAAACTTAACAATAAATAAGCTTTTGGGTTTACTATCGAGTGTAAGAGAGAATGCTATAGAGTTCAAAAGAAAGATAAGATTGTAATGAGACTGGATTATTCGTAAGTGGACATTCAAATTTTCCTCATATTTCAGTAGTCATATGTAGTTATATATTGAAATAAAAGGTTAAGTAAAAGGTTGAAATGGGATCAAATGGAAATATTTTGTCACTGGCTGTCATCGAAAATTATCGGTAGTTTGTTAAGTGACTGTATATTATCTTTATTTCTCAAGAAAATATGGCTATCTCATTCTCCTTCAGATGAAATCAATGAGACCTCTTGAACCACTCCCTCAATTTAGTCTGTGAAGATTTCAATGGGTGAAGCTGTCGGTAATCGTGATTTTGACCGTGTCCATTAAACATTCTTAGCTGAATCACCTTTCGTTAACGGGTTTCGTGTGATGTCTGGAGTCAGAAAGAGAGAGAGAGAGAATGAGAGGGAGAGAGAGATGCTGGATCCTTGCGTATATCTCGCTTCGCCCCGTGCCCGATAGGGAATAATTCAGACGGAAGTGCCGGTCGCACGCGTGAGTAAGCCTCACACGCGTGTCAAGTGCGCGCTCTATCGGCGATGGTGAAAGCTCTCGTACAATCAGACTCGGATAAGACTACACATTTGTGACGTCAGCGGTGATAGTGACGGCATCTATGAGTGCGGAACGGAGACCGCCAAAAATTGTGCTGGCATGTACGCGTTTTGCCATATGTAGGTGCTTTCCATTCTTTCTCTAGCTCATTGGTCAGTTCGACACGCAACAGGGTGCTTGCCTTCAATTCGTTTAACAGGCCATGCGTACTTAGTAGGGCACTTCAAAACGGATTGAGAGCAGATTTTATGTGCGCCAAATAATTAAAAAACGTGGATAATAGCTGAATATATTGCCATAAGGAATCAACACCATAGTAAATCTCTCCTTCATCTCGGCAGGTTTCAGTGCAAGGGCATCTGATCAGGTCGGTAGGATCGTAATGATAAGATCAACTTCGTCTACACCATATAAACACCTTTTAACTTGTGACAACAAAAAAGAGTTTTCAGTGAATGTGGCACACTTTTGACATGACCTACGTGAGTTCAATGCTTTGGAATAGCTTGAAATTTTAAAACAATATTATGGCCCTGAAGTTAGTCTCCTTAATGAGTGCCTACTTCCCGTCAAATACCCCACTCTATCCACCATCGTGATATAAGGTTTCCCCTATTAGTTAAAAAATTGGTCCTTTCCCCCCGACTTACACACGCTGTTCATTGCATAAGAGAAATGTTGTACAATTTCAAATCGCCTGATTACCATGCTCCTGCATTGAAAACCGAGCTGTGGTGAAGAGGGGTTTTCATTGGTTTGCAAAAGTTTACTCTCCTTAGTAAATCGAGTAATGAAATTCCACGCAGTGTGTGATGGATGTGTTATTAATGGTTACATTCGCTATTGTTGCCAAGATTTTTGTCATTCATTTAATGCTTTAACTGGTCCATTATGTGGTTTATTATCACTCTGTGGTCAAAATCTTACGCTTTTAAATGCTTGTTGAACGAATAGCTATACACATAATATTCGACCGTGATTATTGCTCACCCTCTAGATACTAATCACTGGCATGCTAATCAACGTTTCGCCAACGCACGTCGTACCATTCAAGGTTGTTTGTTTGTGCACAAGGGCACCGTTGCGTTCCAATGTGCGCCAACTTTAATACTTTGAATGCGAAGCTCCCTCAGTTTCTCAAAACCCGCCATTTTCTTCACTGTCACTTCTCTTTCTTAAGGTGGCTGAAGCGATTTTCATTCCGTTCCGATATGAGTGAAACTTTTCACATGCAAACTCATTAGTAATCTGCATAGATAAAAGGGAAAAATCTTTCAGTTTACCAATTCGGGTTCTTACCACTTTTATGCTATGTTTATGCGTAGCCTTAAGGCACTTGGCACCTATTTCATTATCATTCACACATACACAAATTTTCTCCTAAATGCGAAACATTACGTTTAGCCCAATAATAATGGTTCCTTATAAATATCTAGGTATCATGCTGAAAAAAAATCACATAGTATACATATCCGATTTTTGTTTAATTTTCTAATTCCGCGCCATTTACCCAAATCATGACACACAATGCTTTAATTGATATTAAATTAAAAAATATAATTCCTGCATCATAGTGATACACGCATGATTGATTACAGCGTATAAATTAATGTACTTCAGTGAAGTGATGTTCAAGAATTTTGTTTCCACTTACTTGAAAAGTTATCAAATTTTGCACTCAACGACTCACGATTCGCTCTCCAACCACTTAATGCCGAATGGAGGCTCCACCACGAAAGGCACTGAGTGAGTATCGGATTTGAGGAATTCGACACATTCGTTGGTTTCGGTTGGGAATGCACATGTACAGCTTCTATTGCCAGCTTCTCTTCCCTCTAACATACAAATTTCTTTCTAATAACTTACAGCCGACGGTGCAATGTAGGGCCATGAATAGACTACAGGATAAAATTCGACACCGAAATCTGGTGAGCAAGATAAAAAGGAATATTGCCGCCGTCGCAGTTGTAACAAAATTTCAATGGCGTTATTTGTCTTCTTTTGCGTCGGTCCTTTCGCTGTTATGAAATACTGCCGGAGATTCGACTGCCTCGGGGTAGGCGGTCGACTACACTCGTGAGCATGCGATGCGTGTGGGGAATTGAATCCGCCTAGTTTTGAGTGTGTTTTTTGATTTCTTTTCGGAAAGCGCTTGCTACACGGCTGCTGATCATGTGTGAACTCGAAATATTACACTGGAGGCAAGGAGAAGAGGAGAGAAAACTTGATGGAGTGGTCACTCGTCTGCTCGTCCATACATGTCTGAACTACTTGGATGAAGATTTTTGGAGTTTGCAATACATGGCAGATAGTCGTCATTTGAAGGACAAAATCCTGTTTCTGAGTTAGGAAACAGTTCTCTTAAAGTAATATTTACTTATTTCGTATTCTTACGGCAAAAATGTTTTTTTTCAGTCATTACATGAAACAAATGATATGGTACATTGTCACGCGCATAGAAAAAATTGTGGAATGTTCACCAATGGAATGAAATACGCTGTGAGAAAAATCATTTGACTACACAATGATTCCAATCCTGATTTCCCTAATTCCGGTCAGTTGCGCTATCCAGTTTCGACTCCTAATCTTCTTGGCAAATGAATCCCTTGATGAAATTGGCTGACATACATAACCGGCGACAGGGAGATCCAGGTTGGAATCCCAGCCAAGTCAAATGTCTTTTTTCACGGCGAATTACATCCCATTGATATATACATACTCTGTAAAGATGGCTGAGACTGCATCGCCGCTCCGTGGATAGCGACTCGCTAATGATTGCGCTGCCACTTCTAATGGGCTCTCAGTTGAATCACAACGCCTTTTTTCGCCCTTGAGGTGGCTTGCAGGGTAATATGTACGTGTATCTCATCCCTCCCCCACTATTTTTTCCTCCTCCTCCAACGCCTAGTTTTTGCTGACGGATTTTTTATATGGTTAGTCAGCTTCCATTACAAATAAACCGTTAAGCCTATTTTAACTCGAGTTACGTCAATATTTTTCTGTCTAATTCTGCGTTAGGCTATCTCTATAAGTTCAAATTATTTTGTAGTTCATCAATAATTTTTTATATATGTGTTTATCGTAAAAAATGGCCAGGTTCTATGGATTTTTCTTCTGAAACTGCTCAGTTAAAAAAATTATTGCTGAAACATTAAACTACGTAACTAGGGAGGGAAGTTGGGCTCTGCACCCCTTTGCAAAGGTGAGGATCTAATGCGGATCCTAGCATATGTCTTGCCCTCCACAAAACGTGGGCTGCAAAGATCTACTTTTTCCCCGTGTTACGTATTGGATTTGTTTGCCCCATCTGAGAGGAAATTTTGTTGAAATATTCTTAGTGTATGTCTGTAATGTATCATTATTCACTCTGTTAATGCTTTGTGCATAGTGGAAGAGAAATTTGGTAATGTTTTTGACATATACGGGATTTAATTTTTCCGGGAATATTCATCAGTGGTTTCCCAGATGACGGCCATTACTGATTTTTGAATTATACTATTACGCCAGTTGTATCGGACTAATGACTTCTTAGGAGTCAAATACTCAGAAATATTTTGAGCTTCCAAACCAAAATCTCGGAATTCTCAACTTTTCATTGCCATTGCTAGAATATTCCGATGACATCATATGTACACCCGGTTCACATTACTTATAACTCTGATTTGATATTTCAATTTATCTGATCCAATACGGTTGGACTTCAGCAGTGTAAATAAGACGTTGCTAGAATTACCGAACGCAATATGACGTGAAAACAAGAGGCAGCGAAAGCGCAACTGTCCCGCGACGTGAAAACAAACTTTCAGTTTATGTGAGGCAAAAATATATTTGATATATGGTCATGAAATTATGGAAGTTACAGGCCCATATATTAGTCGTGCTATCCTTAAGTCACAAAATTCTGTAATATTGTGTGTCTGAATTTGATGTTTCTGAGAAACATAATTTACGGTGTAGCGGGTAAAGTGCGCCTTTTCGGGCCCCACTTGTCTTGGGGCTGACGCACGACCTCGCCGAGAGAGGTCGCCTTGGAGAAGAGAGGATGGCCGAGGAAGAGAGGGGGTCGCGGCAGTCGGCGGTCGGCAGTGGGGAGTGAACTTGGGAAGAGGGCACAGGAAGCAGAGCCGGCAGTGTGTTCTCACTTGTCCAGTGTACCAAAGTTTATTTTGTAAAAATAAATTGTGTCCACGTTAAATGGCGCCCAACGTGGGGCCCGACATCATTCTGTAAGTAAGAATTTACAAATAGTTTGCTATCAAGTGTTATTTTGTGGAACGACCAACTGCTTCGGTGTTCTAGTTAGTTTTTCGCTTTCCAAACCCCTCGTTCCTACACCACGGTCCAACCTCATCCCGTAGATTAATGCCCCGACGGACCTCGGAGGCGAGAATTCATAGTGCCTTTACCTTAATCCTGTTGCATAGGAAATTATTTCTACGTAATGGCTGTTCCAGCAGGGACTTGTTGGATTTATGTCCTTTCAAAGGAGGAGGCAATGCAATGGTGTCACAGGTTCACATTAGACCATTCCGCAACTTTGGATGAAGTCAGGCGGCGGTTGAGGGATCGAGTAAAAGAGATTCACGCCGCGAGCGTATCCGAGGAAGAAGCTGGAGGGATTTCAACGCCAGTGCGTGCAACAGACCAATTGTCTCAACTAATAGATGCGGCTCTCCCCTCATAGTCCCGATCACGATGAAACACGTTTACTAGGGTTGGCGAGCGATATTGGCCGTTGGAATTTACGGTTTGACGGTGATGAGAGTGAAGGGGTAAATATCTTTTTGGAATGCGCCGACGCCTTTAAAGAATACAAAAAAAGTTTCAGACGAGGAAATGTGGGATTTAGTTCCGGAGATGATAGGAATGAAGGTGACTCAATGGCTCCGAGCAAACCTATTTATTATATCCTCTTGGGGAGAGTTTAAAAGAGAAATAAAAAGGGGGTACTTGCCGGTCGGATACGATATTAGACTAAAGAAGGAAGGAAGGAAGGATGTTTTCCCGCACGCAAGGCGAAGTGGAGAGGATAAATGAATACATTACAGTGCTCAGAACGATGAATGCTAGGCTGGAGAATTCGTTAGAGGAAGGGGAACTACTCTCCTTAGCGCTAGATATTGAAATTGAGGCGCGTCAAGAACGCTATAAACTCTCGCCCTCCTCCACGGCCCAATGAAATGGTTGATCGCGAGTCTCCCAACGGTCGGACGCGAGTTACAGGGAGGCGCAAATGCGACTAAGGCCGAATTTCGTTGGCGCTGTGGTAAAACGGGACACCTAGCTCGTTCATGCCCTGAGCCGCGAAAGTCCACCGACATATCTAAGAGGTCAGTTGTCGCGAGCGTGGATTTAAACGAGAACGCGACTCTCTATTCACGGGGTCAGAGAGTCGCTACTCCAACCCGTCGTCTAGGGACAAGGATTGGAAAGAGTGGGTGGAGAACGTTTGTGGCTTCATGACCTCTAAGGTCCAAGACCGCGTAAGCTATGCGAAAGAGGGACGTTTTTTTGTATCTGTCGAATTAAAGGGGCGTAAAGCGAAGGCGATATTAGACACGGGGGCATCTATTTCCCTGGTCAATACAGATATCGCAAACTATCTCACAGATATGGGTGAACTTGCCTGTCCTTGCCATTACAAATATGTCGAGGTTGCTGACGGTCGAATAGTACCTTTAGACCCACCGATGTGTACGTCTGTAAATATTGGCTCTTTTGAATGGGTAAGCAAGCTATATGTCTTGCCGGGGATGCCATGTGAAATTCTCTTAGGGGCAATGTTTTTCTCCACATGTGGCCCAACAATACGTTTCGATAACGAAAAAGTGTTGATTTTTACTGATGGAACCAAGGTCCCGGTAATGACATTCGGAGAGGACCCGCCTCAAAGGGGGTCGGCAGTGACCAACGACGTGGGAACAACCGAAGTAAATGACGAAATCGCGAAGTTTTTGGAGCGGGAGCTGGCACTTTTTCAAAGCGTACCTGGGAGAACTGACGTAATTCATCACCATATTGATACTGGAGACGCCGTTCCCATTAAGCAAAGGTATTATCCTGTTTCTCCCAAAATTCAGGACGAAATCAATGCCCAAGTAGATGAAATGTTAAGGGGCGGCGTAATAGAGCCTTCTAAGAGCCCTTGGTCGTCCCCAATTAGTTTGGTTCCTAAGAAGGACGGGTCGGGTAGGTTTGTAGTAGACTTTCGGAAGGTGAATTCCTTAAGCCGGAAGGATGCCTACCCGCTACCGTATATTGCCAAAATTCTCGACAGACTCAAAGGAGCCAAGTGGGTAAGCACTATTGACTTAGAAAAGGGATACTGGCAAGTGGAAATGGAACCAGGAAGTAGGGACAAAACCGCGTTCGCCGTACCAGGTAAGGGCCTTTTTCAGTTTTATGTAATGTCGTTCGGATTGCACTGTGCCGGGGCAAACTTTCAAAGATTGATGGACACAGTGATCGGGGCAGAGTTGGAACCGTACTTTTTTACGCATTTGGATGACATTATAATTGTCAGCGAAACATATGAGGACCATGAGAAGATGATTCACCGCGTCTTTGCTCTGCTCCGAAAGGCCGGATTGAAAGTCAATCACCAAAAGTGTAGCTTCTTCAAAGAAAAGTTGAAATTCCTCGGGTACATAGTAGGTAACGGGAAACTCGAAGCCGATCCCAAGCGTGTAGAATCCGTTCGAGGTTATCCTACCCCAAAAAACGGTATCGAACCAAAAAGATTCCTGGGTTTTGTTGGGTGGTATCGCAGGTTTATTCCGAATTTTACTTCAGTGGCCGAGCCACTGACCTTCTTGCTAAGAAAACGGTCTTCGTGGCAGTGGAAAGCGACTCAGGCGGCCGCTTTTAGCAAATTGAAAGAATACTTGACAAAGGCCCCGATATTAACTTGCCCTGATTAAACCTCCCGTTTATAATCCAATGTGATGCGTCGGAATTCGGGGTAGGTGCGGTTCTGTGTCAGAAAACGGCCTCTGGTGAAAACGTAATTGCCTACGCTTCGCGAGCTCAGAACCCGGCGGAAAGAAACTAGAGCGTAACTGAGCGAGAGTGCCTCGCCGTGCTATTCGCTATAATTAAATTTAAGGCTTATGTGGAAGGTTATCGGTTCGAAGTTATTTCCGACCACGCTTCGTTAGTTTGACTCCTGTCTTCCCAGAATCCGAAGGGGCGACTGGCTCGGTGGGTCACGCAACTCCAACAATATAATTTCGTCATCACCCATAGGAAAGGTAAATCGAATGTCGTCCCAGACGCACCTATTTTATTGGAACTCCCGAATGGGAGGGGAAAAAGGTCGTTGATCCTTAGTAATTAGAATTGTACAAGAGCTTAGAGAACCAGCCGGAATCAAATTCAGAATACGTTATAGTTGACGGCCAATTATATCATCACGGACACCACAAAGGAGAGACTGGTGGCAAGGCCAAACTTGTTGTGCCCCTCGAGAGCCGACAAACTCTCTTAGTAGAAAATCATGATAAGCCCTATGCTGGACACTTGGGGTTTTATAAAACATATAACCGAGTGAGGTGGTTTTACTTCTGGCCCACACTACGGAGAGACGTAGCAAAATACGTGAGGGGTTGAAAGACCTGTCAAAGATATAAGGCCGATAGGAGAAAAGGGGCTGGAGAAATGAGGGCGAAGAAGGACCTGACCCTTCCCCCCCCCCTTGGATTGTTGTCGCAACAGATATCGTCGGACCCCTTCCGAGGTCGAGATCAGGGCATAAATTGGTTCTTCTAGACACTAGTACGCGCTGGCCGATCGCTATTCCTTTGCGCTCTGTTAGGGCAGAATATGTAACTAAACAGCTTCTTTGCAATGTCATTAACCATTGGGGGTGTCCAGAAATATTATTGTGTGATAACGGCCCCCAGTTCCGTTCGAGAATATTGCAGCGTGCATGCGAAGCCTATGGAATACAGCTTGCGCATATCGCACCCTATCATCCCCTCGCAAACCCCACGGAAAGGAGCATTCAGACGTTGAAGTCTATGATCGCTATGTATTGCCGTGGCGCACAAAGAACTTGGGATGAGGGTATTCCCCATTTTATGTTCACCTTAAGAACAGCTAAACAAGAGACTACTAGTTTCTCCCCGGCTGCTTTAAACTTGGGAAGGGATCTTAGAGGGCCGAACGAACCGTTCCGAGTTCTGAACGATTCTAAAGGCACTCCTTTTGAACCCACGGCCTACGATAAGGAATTGAAAGGCCGATTATCCAGGTGTTATGAAAGCGCTGAAACGGCGATGCGAAAGGCAAGCAAGAGGCAAGCACGGTATTTCAATTTAAGGAGAAGGGACGTGGAGTATGAGATAGGGACCCTCGCGTGGAAACGTAATCACATTTTATCGGATGCCTCTAAGTTCCGCGCCGAGAAACTAGAACCAAAATACGAAGGTCCATACCGAGTCACGAAGAAAGTGTCCCCAACAATTTACCCACTCGAATCTCTGCGAAGAAATAACGAATGCACAGTTCACGTCGAAGACCTCCGACCCGTTATGTAGTGGTATTGGTTTTTTTTCAGAGGGGACGCTTTGTAACGGGTAAAGTGTGCCTTTTCGGGCCCCACTTGTCTTGGGGCTGACGCACGACCTCGCCGAGAGAGGTCGCCTCGGAGAAGAGAGGATGGCCGAGAAAGAGAGGGGGTCGCGGCAGTCGGCGGTCGGCAGTGGGGAGTGAACTTGAGAAGAGGGCACAGGAAGCAGAGCCGGCAGTGTGTTCTCACTTGTTCAGTGTACCAAAGTTTATTTTGTAAAAATAAATTTTGTTTACGTTACAACGGCTTCAAAATATGTCTGTGCTTGGAAGCTGAAAATAAAGGTTTCTGTTGTACGATAATCCTAAGATGAGAAAAAGTAAACAGGTTAAAAAATGATACGAGTCTTTCATTGGGTAATGAGTTTTTTTCATTTGAGTATAATACTACTAATATTGTTCTTATAAAGTAAAAATAAATTTATAATCATTACAGAAATACTTCTCAGCTATAATATTTTTATGCTAGCAGTTTTTAAAGGAGAAACCATAAACCAGGAATATTTTCAATAACCGCAAAAAATAATTATGGAACTTAAAGGAGTTGTTTTATTTGGACTAACGCAGAATTGAACCAGAAAAGTGTTATTCTAACTCATAATTGAAATGCTGGGTTGTTTGTAATTTTAGCATTAACTTGAGTAAACACGGTAAAAAATCCGACAGCAGGAGCGGCAGAAGGGGGACGGGAGGAGCGGTGCGCGGCGATGCTGGCTATATTTTAATGTTGCAACTGCATCCTTCCTCGATGCCAAGCTTTTTTCTTCCTCTCGTGATGTTTTCGTATCCCCGAGGCTGTCTCCAGAGTGAATGCTGGAAAGGACTCAGGGTGAATTGATAGAGCGGGGAAGGAGGGGCGGAGAATTCCTCGCGGGTATTATCATTAATCAATTGTTGCTATTTTGCTGAAGTTATTTACTTAAGTTTTATTGTCTCACCAAATTGCGCCGGTCAAAGTCAGTGAGTAAACGTTTCGTATTTATTTCTATAAATTCTAATGTGAAAATTTCCTCCAAAGGAACTATATCTGTGGAACTTCTTTCCGTTGCAGCATGTAGATGATTTTCGACGCGAGGAGTGAAAGTATCAGAGCTGTCTGTCCTGTGCTTGGCATTTCATATCCATATATTCCCCGCATTTACTATATTTATCCACCCCACGATATAAACATATTTCTTAAGCGTATTATCTCTAATCAGATCGTCCATGGTGTTGACGAGACTGCTTTGAACAGGTAGTAACTTAGAATTATTTTTTTAAAATTAGAATTCCTCCAGAGACAGGCACAGTGACTTGAGATTTATTGAGATATTTATCTTCAAATCCTCCGAATTATAGTTTTTAAATCATGTTTTCAATCAATATTTTATGATAAGCTAAGTCCTGCGCATATTAAACTTGTACTATCATCTATGATGTTTCGAAGTTTTTGGCTTCTCTGTTTAACGTCACTGTTTTTGATATTCGCATAATTCAATTGGTTTAAATTTCAGGAATGTAAGATCATTTGTTTTTTTCTCTTGTTGATACCTTGCTTTTCATGTTTTTAGCGAGTGATTATTAACAACAAGTGAGCTTAATACATTAAGATATTGAGGGACCAAAAGTTGCGAGTTTATTATATCCTACTTCTAAAGTTGGTACTACTTTTTGCCATCCCTTTTGAAGCATAATTGCCTATGTAGACCCATGAATGCATTCATGCACACACATCACGCAATTTCATTTCGGTATGGGTTAAGTCAAAGAATTCGATTATCGTCGAAAGCGTAAGAAAACTGCCTCCCTTTTAGTAAGGCCTAACTTAAATCCCTCTCCCAACAAGTCAATTTCACTTTCGCTTATGTAGGTGCATCTCTTCATTCGCGCCCTTTTATTTTTATGACTCCTAGTGTTTCATATCCTTAGTCTTCTATTGTACTTAATCATGAATTTCGTGTTCTACCGCTTCCTCTTACACCATTCGGTCTAACATCATATATCTGTTTCGCCATTCGACTCTCTCTCTTTCTCTCAGCATAACTAAACCAACAATGTACGTGTGTGACCATTACTGGAGCAAATTATCCGCATGCTTTCATAGACAACTAACTCATTTATTATCCTGTCATTCCTACTTTTGCATCAAGCAGTTCTCAGGTATTTCATTCCCACTTTATCTAGCTCACTCTTATCTCGAGATGCTTTTCCTAATTCCAGAATCTTGGGTAATATGGGCGAATCCCGACTGTCATTAGTTTCCATCTACAACTCGGTATGTGTACTATTGGATTGGATTGGATATTTGGGGTGGCGACCGACGGCTAAGGTAATTTGCGCCATAGGGAATAGGTAAGGGAGGAAGGGTGGATAGAAACCCGGCGTCGGCATTAGCCTGCTCTTAACGAAAGGCGCCTAGGAGACCACGTGTTAACGTCTCATCCGACAGACGGATACTGTTCTCGAAGTGCCCTCCATAAGACACTCAAGTAGGGATCGGCTTACCTCTGAAAAACATCCTCCACTGCAGGGATTTGAACCCTGGCTGTCCGTATGGTTAGCCAGTACTCTAGCCACCCCACCAACCAAATGTGTACTATTTCCATGATGTGAAGGTGCTTCTAACATCACACAAGCACACGTGAATTATCCGCGAGGTTGTATTCGCAAGAGAACGTTTCGCTGATCTCCCATCATCGTCCAGAGTCGGGTGCAGAAGACACCCAAGGGGGCGGAGAGTGGATGGGCGGAGGAAGCGAGGAGAGATGCCGAATAGCCGCTCCACCTCCCCGCTTCTAAAGGCCAGGAGTGGCCGACACCCTCTCTTTCTCTCTCTCTTACCCACCACTCTCCGGCCCTCCAAAACACTCCCGTTTCGCGCCCGCACCAAAATTCGGACTACGATCGGTCGGTCGCCGCCTGGAGAGCTGATTAAATTTTCACGCGCGGCTCGCCCGCCTCGGCGGCAGTCGAGTGAGAATACGCGGAGGCGATTTGACGCGCAACGCCCGCCACCCACCCTCCTTCCCCTCTTTACCCATCATCCCTCTCCTTTTCACTACGTTTTGCGGCTTGGTGGGGATGGGAGAGGAGGGGGGGAGGAAGATAATCTGCGCGAGTTCCATAACGACCCACTTCGCCAACCTCTCATATTCAAAAGAAAAAAAGAACAACTTATGAAGGAACCTGGTCCCACTCCCCCTGAAAAGGGATGCTAACTCCCTCGGGTTCTTCTGGAAGAGATTTCTGGAATCAGACAATGATTTATTTTGAATTTCTCGCCTCCCGGATTGAGGTTTGTGATGAAATAAAAATGCACATCTTTCCCTTATTTTCGTCGCTTTCACTGATTAATAGTTTTTATCCACATGCTGCTCACTACAAAGGATAAGAAGTAGGTATATCTTAAGGTCGTCCACGGTATTAGCGGAGTTGACCGTTATAAATTTCGCCAATCAGTAAATAGATTCTACGTCGTTTCACGTGACTGAATAATCCATGATGGTGGAATCTATTTTTAAAGCGTAGGATCATGAAAAGTTGTTTGCCTTTCATTTCTCGCTAGGCAAAATTAGTATAATTCAGTTATCTTGGGTGAAACCTATATGCATCCAAACATATGGTTGTTCAAATGATCAGTAACTCCATAACGGTAAAGATGCTATTCAATCACTTTTGTGATAACTTTTGATAGTTTATTCTGTATTACTCAATATTTAAAAAAATTATATTCTACATGTAAAATTCTTGTGTTTATTAAAATTGCCTGAAATGTCTTGCACTTTGAACGGACTTCCGGTGTAATCCATTTGGGGGTTTATTGACCTTACCAATCTCCTTGCGTTATTTGCGGTGAATTTGCGGAATTACTTCATAATAGGGGAAGAAGATTTTCACACCTCCACACAAAGCACTGTACATTTTTCAGTCATTTCATGAATTAAATGGCCTGATCCGATAACGGGTGCGAAGATGTATACTTAGGGGATGAAATTCGCTATATAAAATCATTGGTCTTAGGTTAGGGCTCGAACCCGGATTCTTTCCGGCCGGTTAGATGTGCGATTTTCGACTTAGCTTGGTGGGTGCTGTTTACGGCTGGCAAAAATGGCCTGGGATTGGAAGATGTGGATTCAAATACCGGTCTAGTCAAATGAATTTTCATAGAGAATTTCATTATCAATATATGAAGTATTGCTAATTTTTGATTGATTTCAATATTCCCTCATGATTATGATGGTTATAATTAGACCTGGATTGTTACTCCGGATGATTATATGAGATAATTGACAATTACCAAAAACAAGTAAATATTGATGGAATATTAATATGTCAAATAAAACGTCTGAGGAATTAAACGTTTATTTTAGGAGACGATGCATTGGAGAGCTTTAGATCACATACCTTGTGAATAAAGGCTGCTTATGATTTAGGCCAAGTGTATTCCTCTTCCATATTTTACCTCGACCCTCGTTTCAAACTCCTTCACCTCTTCATTCAGATATGCCTTGGAGTAAATCCATTACCATAAGAGGTGGTATATTCCTTCCGCTGTAGTTTCTTCAACGGAAGCGTTGGTTCTTCTTCTTTCGTGATCTAAGCGCTCGAACTCCTTTCAGTTCAGCGGCAAATCGTGCACCAGACATGCAACGGAAGAGATTTGGTCGGTATTCTTGACTCTACGCTCTCGTCGAATACTCTGCTTGGGTAATACTAATGCAGTTTCGAAAGCGTTCCAGCGTCCCCGGAGGTTAAGTGCTCCAAAATCATTTTGATGGACGCAACTGGGGTGTTGGTCGAATCGCGGAATGCACTCTCGTGGGCCTTGCTGAAGTGGTGTTGAGCACCCGAGCGAGAATGATTACTTTGGGGGTGCCTTAGGGGGAAAGCCCTGTCTGTTGGTGTGAATCGGGTGTGGGGGATCAGATATATACAGAATACCCTGCGAGCCACCTCTAGGGTGTGTGGCAGGGGGTGAGTTATCACCAATGTGAATTGCACTTTACTATATTTATGCTGACATAACGGCGACTACTGATAAATCTGTATACCAGCGAAGACTTGTCTCGGGATAAAATATCGCCAATATTCGCTGCTTTTCAAGCATGCTACCAGTTTAAAACTATACATGTTTTTTACAATTGCGTAATTGCACAGAGGTACAACAGTTACACAGCCATCATGCGCGATATGCTGTTAGCTTCCTTTTTAACTTCCGTTATAGGGAGACGTCAGTGCATTGGTGATGAGCCCCATCCAAATAACCATTGGAGAGTTGCTGGAGCTTGCGTTTTCTTAGTGAGGCCGCATTTTACAAATGTAGACACTGAGGTATCTCAACTCCATACCGTTCAAATGATTGGCGGAACAGGATATACTTGCGGTGCTACGGTAAAGAAAAGCGCCAGCAAGAGAATAAATAGTGGGAATATTTTATGATGAAACATAGAAAAATAGATGCTATTTTGCTCTGGTTATGCCTCGACTCAATTGCGCCACGTAGATTTGGGACCCTACTTAAAAATATTTAAATCGTTAAGGAAATAAAATACAAAGGAAAATCATATGCTCCACAAAGGAAACCACGAGTGAATGGAAAACGTTACACTGATGATGGGAAGACAAGATTGGGTATCGATAGAGACTCAAAGGCTACGCGCCAGACTTTGATTACTTGATAAATTCAGGTCTGACGATTTTCAGTCCAACTCGGAGGATGTAATATTGAGCCCGCTCTATATTTCTAAGTAGTGGCGAGGTGGGTATAGAACAAATTCATTTCGTTTGGTGGTTCTACCAGCTGATAGGTAGGTTTGTGAACACCTCTTATTCTAACGTACTAATTCCTGGCATATCACTCATTATTTTCCTCCTTTACGTGATCTGCCATTAGATCATTCATAACACTCTCATATCGTCTTCCTCTTCTTATTTCAATCAGAATTTCTCTTCCTTCCTCCTCCTAGCTTCTTCGGTGTTCTCCCCTCTGTTACCCTATTCAACATTTTCTCTCGATTCAAAACGTCCTCTATCCATCTCCTCTGCCTCTTCCAAACCTCTCCCTCTAGCTTCATCTTCTATCCAACTATGTCCAATACCTTCGTTTGTCCTTTTAGCCACCCAGCTCACCCCCTCCATCCTTCTCTATACCTACATCTTAAACACCTAAAGTCTACGTGTATCCTTTGCCATTTCCAAGACTCTTACCCACACAGAACAGAGAACAGGCAATTAAAGGAGAGAAATACACTGCTTAACTTACAGGTAAAAGATTACTTTTTATCACGCACGATTAGTGATTACAGTGATAACAGTGCGATAGTAACTCAAGGAATATTGTTTACACACAATTCAACTCCGTTCTATCCTTTTCATTTTCTCTATTCCCTTTCTTTTCGTGGCTGGTGTCATAACACCCTCTACCACACGCTTCAATGGCGGCTCGCGTGTAGGTGTATGCATGCACGCTTTGATATTATTTGCTTAAATTAATCCCAGACAAATGATAAACACTTTTCAAATTATATTCCGTCTCCCTAACCAAGTAGCCGCATTTAATCTAATCCCTTGAGACTTAATAATGGGATTGACGCCTTTGGAAGCGAAAGCGGATTCGCCGACAAAGTTTCCAAATGGACCGAGTGGCGAGGAATGCGTCCGACTTGAGCGCCGATTAGTGGCCGATATGCGAAGCTCTCAGCGGCTTGCCGTGCATATATTGCCGCGGGAATGAAGAATATGGAACGCGTGTTTGCTAACTAGAGTGAGAGTTGCGGGTGTGGTCGAGTAGGCAAATCACTACGCGCGCGACTTCGGATTAACCGTTGGCGGAAATAGTGTGCATAAGCTCTTCGCCGTTGATGGCTCCACGGCGCCATCGACGCGACCGGCAACAGTGATTCACCTCCTCCTAACCCATTCACCCCTCCCGCTTTGTGCGCATGCTCGCATTATGCAATCACGTTCATCTAACTCGGGAGGGTTTTATTTTGACTCGATTTGATTGATAAAACGGATTGTTATGCCTGAACTCGCCATCTCCTCAGTCACCGGAATCATTTTGTGCGCATAAAAGACTTTAATTGCTCTGGTGCTCTATGCAATTGCATCATGATTACGTACAAACTCTCGGAAAGACACTATAAAAAAGGATTAACAGAATATCTGATTGCATAATGCCTTGCCTTAATATAAAATTGCCTTATCTTTTACATTTAAGGAGTAAATATATTCAATGGTAGCGAGCAGATGAGTGGGCTTGCATTTTCAATGGACATGAAAATCCATTTGTCACCTTGCTAACACTCTTGATCGCAGCACTCGTCATTTTCTATTCAGAAAGATCAAATTGTCACTAATGCCTCCGATACTGGATTTTAGGAGTGCTTCCATTAACTCGGAGCAAAAAATTCTCAATGAATTCTTGGATTTGTAATATTATAGTCTAATTTCAATTATTTAATAGCGTCAAAGTACTTTAAATTACAGTTTTTTCTCATTTTTGTCCTCCGGTTATATGCTGTACTCTACTCTGTTGCGAGTGCCTGTTTCATTCCAGAGGGAAGTGTGGATGCAAATGTTGTGCAAATAAGTGATTCACCTCCCCTCACCCCATTCAATCCTTCCGCTTTGTGTGCATTCGATAGGACATACTCGAGAAAATTTGAAATTCTATCCACCAGCAATTTGTGCAGGTAACTCTGAAAAATAATGAATCCCACTAGTTAAAAGCTATACCTCGAAAAGCCCTCGTATGTGTTACCTGGAAATCATCCCAGTAATGGATAAGCTCATTAAGCTCAGGTATTCGAAAATTGCGAAAAGCTACCGTTTATAAAATGCTTTAATGGGCTACTAGAATAAGTTAATTATGATTTTTATTATTTTCTGATTTGCTTTAATTCACTTTGAAAAAAATGAGCTTAGGAAAAACATATCAGCCAAAACAATTCATTAAATGTTCAATGGTTGATGCAAGTTGCAATTACAGGCGGCAGAATTAATTAAAACTCTAATTACATTCATTTACCTCATTGAAACCTGGTTTAATGGAGGAAAGAAGAATATATAGCACCCGGGACATAATGCTTCATTTAAAGCCGTGAGCAGATACGCTGTAATAGGTCTCCTTTCCTGAGCACACTTAATACGCCCGTTCTACTTAGCCTTCTGAGAAAGGAGTTTTATTTCATTACTAATGAATTTTCATGGCAAGGGAGATGTGGAGATATAAACGGAAAGCTATTAAAATTCTCATCAATCAATTTTACAAGTTTCAAATTTTTCTTCAGAAGTCTTTTGTTCAGCTTGAAGAATAAGTCGGTCAAAAACACTGAAAACTCATATTTATTTGGAGGACAATTAATTCCCTTCATGATAGGAGACCCCATATGACTGCATGCAATACATGATCCGTATGAAATGATGTATCAAGAACAAGATTCTCCATGTCTAGGGGGGACTAAATTCCGACTACCTACGCATAATTTTGCATGAATGCACAAGATCATGAAATTATTTTTTTTAGAGTATTGGTGCCGGATCATCATCTTTATAAATCATCATCCCATTATCTTATTGTTGTTTAATTTCGTTAGAACTTTTAAATTAATAGCTTCAGAAATCTCATTCAAGTATAAATTTGCGAAAGTGGAATCGCTCCAACTTCCTATTCCTCAACAACAACTCGGGACAGAATATAGAGGCAGTGTGATGTAAACTTGTCCAAAGCGTCAATACCCACCAACTGCCTATTCTTTTTTCTCCACCTCAAAACGTGTTCCTAAGCTTTATTCTATACTTTCCTCCTCATTTATTTTGCATTCCACACATATTCAATGCATAACCATACCTGGTCTAATTTTTACCCATCCCTGTCCTTCCACGCAGCCGTTCAGCGTAGAAGTGTCCGATCTCCTACGTCCCGTGAGTGGCGCTGCAACGCAGGCGATCGTCATATGTTCCTTTCATAGATTCCATTGATAGGGAGGGCAGACGTCATTAAAATAAAACCTGAAAACTGAAGCATCCTCCATATTGCTTCCTCCGATTTTTACTTGTTTGCATTTGGATAGCGCGGAAGAGAGGTCGCAAAGACGGATGTAAATCAAGGATATCTGTCTTCCGTTGAAAATTTAGGATAAGTAACGCTCAACGTAATAAAACATCTCTGATGTAGTTTTGCGGTAAACGTTCACGTCAAAAATTGTTTGAAGAAATACACCACGATATATATTCCTTGCTTTTATTTCACTCATCACTGGCTATAGTTTCGGCACTACAAATTATATTATAGGGGTTACCTGGGGTAAGGTGGAGTATTTTTAACAATTTTTGATGCTTTTCTTAAATCATATATCAATTACTGTTACGCACTATTGTGGATTCTACTCAATTTGTCTATGGCTTTTAGGTGAGAACGAGGTATATAATTAATTTAAATGAATAAACACAGATATATGAAGAATGCGTTTTCAGGTAGTAAGTGCATCCTCATTTCAAGTCATCGATAGGATACGTAAATTTTCAAAATGAGTGCATTAGGCCGCAAGTGCTCGGGAAAATCAGGGAAAGAAAGATGGCAAACGCATTCGTCAATGCTTCGAACGTTGGCCATTGTAGCTAGCGCCATCTCAGACTATGTCAGGGGTTTCGCGGCATTCTACCCTTCCTCACCCTCTCTCCATTTCCCTCCGATCCCATTTCCTCTTATCGCCCTCCGGCGTCGCTCCGCACTCCCATAAGGGGAGGGATATTGCCCCCTCCCCTGTGGATGGTGCCTTTTCTCCAGCCGCTGGCTATGACTGTCGCCATTCCTCAGTGCGGCTGCTCTCAGAGACCTCGCACCTCACTTCTATGCGGGTCTAGTGCACGCCCGTCACAATAGGGGGGGGGGGGCAGAATTTGGGATGCTTATCAGGTAGGTTTGAGAAAGCCGAGTTTGAATGCGTGCAGCAAAGATAGGCAACATACATTTGAGGCTATTATGATAATCTTGCAAGTGTCACTGACCTTAAGGGAGTCCGAGCGAGATAGTCCCCCAGTCATAATAGAGGCCATATTCGAATTACACGTTTTAATTACACCAGCTGTAGGACGTATCAATGAAATATTGCATTACTAATGGTGCAATTATATAGTTTTACATGACAGAAATTGTAAGTAATTTAATGAAAATATCTAAATAAGTCTTTAACTTGACTCATTTTTTTCGCCCGGTGCGTTTGAAACTCCTTCAAAACGGAAGGTTTTTTTGTGATACCTAAGAACCTACTGCGGTGAAAATATGATTTATTTTCAAATATAGTTGCTAAAACATACAAACTACACACTGTTAGTTTTTTTACGACACCTAAGTGTTATAAATACCTCATTTTGTAAATGATGCCTCTCTGGAGTGTATGTAAGTACCGTTTCCCATGTAAATGGGCTGGTATTTATTTGGAAAATATCTCCGGAAGTAATGTTGTAAGGGGTAGAATTTTTGGTGCCATTGGATAGGTGAGATATTTTTATTTGAAATGAGACCAAATTCATTGATTTCTAGGTAAAATGATATTTCGCCCGGACTACCTTAAACAATAACTGGGATGGGAATCTCTTTCATATCATCGTTTAAAACTTATTCTTAATATATCATGTAAATTCCTAATAATTAATTGGATAACGACGTGGATTACACCTTACAAGCTTCGACTGACAATGGTAGATTAGATCATGAGAATAAAATTAGGAGCATAGACTGCAGAACGGACAGTTTTTTAAGTATCGTTTTCCCGCGAACAATAAGGGAGATTGCCATTGAGATTGTTATCTGAGTTTGTTGATTGGTAGTATAGCTGATTATTGACATAAAGCCTAATGTCTCAGCTGCTACCTGGTACTAGTAGCAGGCCATGCATAATTTCAACAGATTCAAGCGAGATATTGTGGAAGTTTGCCATTTTAAAACAGAAACAGCAATTACACTATTCCACCCGTTATATTATGTGTATGACGCGTTTCAACTCACAGAGCCATCATCAGGTACATGACAATTTGGTACAGAGCACATACGTGATGTGCTCTCTACCTGATGTTGGCCTGTACCTGATGATGGCTCTGTGAGTTGAAACGCATCGTACACATTAAATAACTTGTGAAATAGTACAATTGTTGTTTCTTTTTTAATAGACTGTGCAACGTTTGCGGTGCAACCCTATCTGTGCATTTGCTCAGTTACAATCTTTGAATTAGTGTATTTTAAAGGTTTACGCCAATTCTTCAGTAGTTGAAGTAACATAAACTTAAGCAGTTTGTGTTTATTTTACTCTGCGATATCTCGCCCCCGCCAAACACCGTTGAAAAGGCTCACTGCGTATTATGCATATGTAGAGGCGTGTGTGGAGGCGTCTCCTCTGCGGCCTGCGCAGAGTACATCATATTTTCCGTAACTCGCCAGGGAGAGAGGGAGTCAGGCGAAAGATTGAAAGGGAAGTGAGATGGATATGGTGGAAGGGGTGGGAGAATGGGGTGGGGAGAGGGGTGAGGGAAGAGAAGAAGATGGAGGAACAGGGACTCCAGTGGATATGCGGAGTAAACTGAATTGGGGGGAGGGGAAGGAGGAAGGAGAAATAGAGGAGGGGTAGAAAATTGAGTGAAATACGTCGATAAAAGTTCAGATGGCGAAAAAATGCCGGCAGAGCGTGTGAACTTGAGCGAGGGAGATTTACATTTGATTCTAGTTGGCGTGCAGAGAGAAGAAAGAAAGTCGGCGCTCCATTTCCATTAGTCTGTGCGTGGTATTGTGTGTGGGCGGCGAGGAATTTTTTCGGAAGAAAAAGGAAACTTTTGGTTCGATGTTCTTCTGAATATATTCTCTATTTTCGCGCTTTGCCGAAGAAAATACTCTCCTTTTTCCGGTCTCTTGCAGCCTTCATATTTTCGTGCGAGAGAGCTCTCCCTGAGAAAAGAATGTGGTATCCAAGACTCATTCTCTTCTGCAAGGTCCTTTATTCAGACCCGTCGACTTCTCCATAGAGAGCGGTAAATATTGCTGCCACTCCAGCATTATCAAAAAAATATTGTCATTTAAGTGGTAGTGTGTTTATTTAACATGCTTTGATGGCTAAGGTCTTTCCGCATATACTGTCTGCCACTCGCATACATGGGCAACAGCACGTGAACGAATGGGAAAATCACTCATTTGATTTCAGTATCATTCTTATTCATGAATGCGAGGAAACTTCCTTGCCAAGCCATCCTAAGAGCAGAAATAAATATACATACACCGACTAGTATTCAGCCACCTCGAGGGCTTCAGATATTGTGTGTCCGGCAATTTGCCATGATAACACGAGAAGGAAAGATGTTGGAAGATGGAAAGTAAAAAGATAGGGATTTGTCCTCATGGTTTACAGCGCCGCTATGTTTCTGATGCAGTGACAACTTGTGTGTTGAAGCCTTGTTCGACTGTGCATCTATCTCATATTTAGTATTTTCTTTTTCTAATGTAGCGAGGATTCAAAACTACATCCATTCGTTCAATATGAAACAACCCTCATTCTAATATTTGCGTGACTTAAGATTGGTCCAGGGGGTCAAATGTGAGTCATCCCACTATGGAGCAGCACCCAACTTACAGTATTTAACTCTTGGTTCGCATATGGCATTCATTTTTTGCGAGGCGCGCGGCTTTTTTTCTATTTTTATCATTGCATGTAGTAGTCCTCGGAGACAAATTTTTGAGATTTAACCTAAAAAGAACCAAGTAACATCCCTCCTACACTCTCTTTTCAAAGATCTGTATTCCTACTATCTGCAGGATAAATTGAAATTGCTTCAAAGCAGGGCCGCTTCTGTTTTTAATGTGTTTGCCTTTCCAAAACTCTTAATACTTGCTGATTTATTGCTATTTACCCTACATTTGTACATTTGCTCAAAGATTATTTTCTCTCCCCTCCTGATGCATATGGTGTTAATTTTTTTGCTGTATGAAGCCCATCGCAATTCGCATTTTGATATACATTCTCAGTTGCCAATGTCAAAATTAGCATTTATTGGAGCCAATGGGAAATTGACTTTTCTGGTATCTCTGACGACTATTTTAAGAAAAGATTCAACTGACAAAAAAGTTCATGGTGTTACATTAAATCTAAAGTAAATAAATATACAGTTCTAAGTTACATTAAATCATGCAGCGGTGGTTATAGCTTGGTGTCAATGTGGACGATTTATTTTCATCGCATTCACAAAAATCATGTGGTGAATTGCGCGTAGTTGCAAAATTATACTCCGAACGAATGAAATTCGCTCAGAAAAACAATCTTTGAACGGAATTCGAGCCCAGACCTTCCCGTTTCCGTTCGGCTGTGTTATCCAGTAACACCACCAGCAGTCAGAGCTAGTCATCCTAAAGTGACAATATTGAGTTTAACTTCCGTGACAGGGGCGTAGCAAGTACAACCTCATATCCTCTGCTACATTGTGGACTTGAGATGATAACAAATAGTTCGGAAAAATCCCGCCGAAATACGTCTTGAACTGAGAGGTCTTGGTGGTGACACTAGCTAACACATAACGGATAATTATTCACGTTCGACCCTCGGCCAAATGATTTGAATTTTTTTCTTGGTGAACTCCATATTCTTGGTGTTTACGATTTAGTCGCAGTTGAGTTCCAAATCATCCAGATATTCTCTGAGTTCGGTTGGTTTCATGATTTTTGTATTGATGTAATTGGGTGTTCATGTATTGTGGTACTTTAGGTACTTCCACTGTAGAAGTATATAAATGCCTTTCCACTGTAGAAGTATATAAATATCCTTCTATAAATGCCATTCTATTTGTATTCATTTTACCCAATAGAAAACATGTCCTCTGTCTGATATGAACAACAGAATTTTACCTTTTTGCATAATTTTTCTCGCGAATTAAACTGTAAGCTATGGAATTTCATGAGAAAATTGTAGAACCATCGGAAACAATAATATTGCCCTAATTTAAGTTCCGTTTACTCAGAAGACTTTATAATAAGGGAAAACACCTGGGAAACGGGTTTAAATTAAAGTGTGAGCATCTTGCCATCATTTTTTAAATTTAATATCCAATTACTAATATTTGACGTCAAGTTGTAATCATTTCATGGAAATAGCTCTGCCGTCGGCTTCTATGAATATAAAAAGGGATCATTATAAAAGTGTCCGCAGAATAATCTGCATATTTTGTACCCAAATTGATTCCTTGAATAGATAACGTATATTATCATCTAAAGCATGATTTTTAAAACCAATTTAATTTAAAAGTTGGACTTTGATTGGACACGCACAGACGCAGTGTGATCTCCATAACGTTTCGTGATATTGAGTTGTCCACAGACGTGGTAGCAATTGCCTATGAAGATGCTTTCAAAGAGCACGCGTAGATAAGAGGCTTGCAAGTTCAACACGCAGCGTGCAGTCACGCGTGGGGTTGAATGTTCCGATGTCATCCTCTCCCTCTCGCGAATTCACTATTAGTGCTATCTCTTGCACGCGTCCCATTCCGGCGGCGACGGTCGCGGCAGGGTGGAGGGAAGTCAAAGCGCCCCTTTTGACGAGATTATATCCCCTCCCATCGTCCCGACTGCGCCTCCTTTAATAGCGTCATTCATCTCTCAGCTCAAGCTTTCGTCTCGCAATTGTTAGGCCTTTGAAAAACCTCCGCCTAACTGAAGTCAAGCCTCGGATCTTCCGCCGGAAAAAATGTATTATCGTCGGATGAGAAGCGCCCAAGCTTCGCTCATTTTCCGTCGCGTTACAAAAAACAACAGCCCAGCTTACGGCGAGGCGGCAGTCTCCAATTCTTTCTTTCTCCGTTTCAGAGACGGTCCTATTCATATTACTCGCCATTCCTTATCCTAGATTTTTTAATCCTATCAGTTTTTGTGAAAGGCTTTCTGAGCTAACGAGTAAATTTATCCTGCTCGAGGATTTTTCTTCAACATATGAGAGCGCTATCTTACAAAAAAGCTAATTAATACATGAAGCATTCCTTATTATTGCAACTATTAACCATAATTACTTTGGTTGATTGCACACAAGAGATGTGAATGACTTTGTGATGAAAGTATGCGATATAATTGAGATTTTAAGGCATTACAATTGGTTAAAATCTTGAAATTTTCTAGTTGTGAGAATATATGAGAAGATTGATTTGTTCGCACGCTTCTAGAATCAAAGGTCTCTACGTTTGTCGAATATTTCATATGTAAGCCAACACATCAGCACATAGAAACTACTAGATTTGTGTAGAGAATGGTATTGTTTGTTTGAAGAAGAAGAATCCTTTGTGTTTGAATGCTGTGTGAGCAAATTTTTTTCTAAGGCGCGTTGCATATTAAAACTTGCGTCTGGAGTGTCTGCCACGAAAGGGTGGTACAATCGGCAAGTAGGCTTGTGAATATTTTTTCTCTATATATTTCAACCATTGTGAATTATCTTGATGAGTATTTTTTAGCTAGTCTTCAATGACTTTGCAGGTTTTTAGGGAGTATTTTTAGTAGTCACTTTTAGTTTAAGTTCGTGGTGCCGCGTTTCTGCGAGCATAATAATATTTTTTTGTTTTGAAATTAGTAAATTATTGGGTAGACGTTGAACTAATCCATAAGTCCTTGCCCCTTTGCTTTTGACTCCCCTCAAAATTTATCGTTGGCGAGGGCATTGCATAAACGTACATCACACTTGTGTCAATATGCCAATATCTCTGCCCATCATTCTTGGCGATAAAATCATCTGACAATGCCTTTTCCAGGACCTCACTCATCTTTCCTTTTGCCAGCACTTTTGCTTTTTCCTTACCTACCGCCAATTTGAAGAGCCCATTCAACCATTGCATACACCTTACTTTTTCTAATTCAACTAATTTTTTCCACTCAATGTAAGTCACGCAAGAATCTGAAAACCACCCATTTGACGCTTGTGTGTTAATAATCAAAATTTAAATCCCATTGAAAACTTATTTGTAAAAATTTTAGCTACCATAATATTTAGCTGTTATTGT
Organism: Ceriagrion tenellum; assembly: GCA_963169105.1. NCBI lineage: Eukaryota > Metazoa > Arthropoda > Insecta > Odonata > Coenagrionidae > Ceriagrion > Ceriagrion tenellum. Next base: position 136,357,115 of record OY720640.1, read on the forward strand.
CCAAACTCCAGTGCCATATGATGGCATGCTCCTAATACATGTTTTAATGAATTGCTTCCTTACTTTGAGGCTTGAGCCAGGAGCTGCCAGAAGGCTATTCCTTGGGTGGAATGCCTTCTTTGCTTGGGCTATTCTGTCCAAGATTTATTTTATTGTATATCTGGTGATTCTGCTTCTCAGAATACAAATTTATATACTTATTCCAGCTTTTACTGCCATACTCAGTTTAGGATTTTATTTTCTTGATTTCTACATCAAATTATAAACCTGACTTTCTGAAGATAAATCTTTTCGTATCTTTGTAAAAACAGTGTGCATTGTCGTCAGCTGCTCCTTCTTCCATACCAGTATTGCATTGTAATCAGCATAATTAAATGTGCCAGGTTTTTCCTCCAGGCTCTTTTGTTCTATATGTTTTTCTTTTATTAGATCACTAATATTGTTTTCAATGTGAGCAATAAAAATCATGGGAGACAAAATACAAACCTGCCGCACTTCCTTCTTCGCTTCTGCCTCCTTCACATAACCACCATATTTTATCACCGTCAGCTGTCCTTGGAGTTGTCTCCTTGCAATAAAGTGATAATCCAATTCTCATCAGTAAAGCCAACGTTCTCTTTCAACGCATATTATCAAATGTTCTTCTTTCACTTTCACATGCTCAGTTTCTTCCTCTGTACCAACCAACCCACGACTAACAAAAATCTTATCTCCCCGGTCTTTGCGCCTTCGCTTCCACGCCAACTCTTGGCCCTATTCGTTTTTCCCTTTGCCCTTAGACCTCCAAATCCTAGCACTGCGCAAGGCCACTTCCCTTCCTTTTGCAGGAACCCCAACTTTTGCTCACTGACCACCATGTCCCTCTTCGCGCCCTCTTCATTAACTCCGAACAGTTAAGCCTCCAGAAAGTTATTCATGTTTTTCTCGTGAGTTATTCATGCCTTATACACGAATGAAAGTTATTACTTTCTTGCTTTTTTCTCGGAAGAAATATACCGTTATTAGACGTGCTGCCTCGCTGGTCTGTGGCCGGCTCCACCCCGTCTACTGCCTTTCTTTCTGTGTTCCTTTTTAAAGTACATTTTTTTTGTTTTTATTTTAAAAGAACTCGTAACTTTTGAGCATTAAGTCAAATTGCATGAAGGGAAAGAGAATGTGTAATTGCACTTTTCCCGTGAAAGTTTAAAGCTATTTTTAAAAGATAGCAAAAGTAAGGTGTAGATTATTTGGAGAAGCTGCCGACTGCGGAGGTCATTTGTTCCATATGAGGAAAGGAGGGTTGGCTTCTGAGGGAAGCGTATAGGGGTATGGATGAAGGGTTGAGAGAAACTCGGCGCTAACATCAGCCTGCCCTTAAGAAAGGGTGCTATAGGGATTAAAACAACGGCCCAACTCACTTGAGGTGCCCTCCTTATGACACCCAAGTAGGATTTGGAATTAGTCTGAAAATCTCCGTCTCCGCCAGGAGTAGACTCCAGGCCCTCGGGGCGGTACGCTATTATTATAGTCACTAATCCAACCCGATCTTCTTATACTAGGAACCCTAGTTAATACGATATGATATAATCGTAAACCGGTTTGATTTTACTAGGAGCTTTTGTATGTATTCGGGATTTTAGAAGAGAGATAATGCCGAACAATAATTTCTAGCCCTAATATTTCCCACTTCGCAAATTTTAGTGTTTGTAGCCTCGTTTTCTACATAGTGAAAATAAACTCTCAGCCGGCTATGAGAGACAACATAGCTCACCTTCTGCTCATGCAAATATTCCTCAAACCATTTACTGTACTAAAATAATTTTTAGTAGTCAATTCTAATATAACTGGATTGATTTAAAGTTACCGGTGAAACACTTATTCGAGTGAACATCATTACTGTCCGCCACGGAAAAGCATATCGTCCCTCGGGAGGGTTTGGGTGGTACTTAGCGTTAGAGGTGAACGAAAAAACTCAAGAAATTCCTCTCACCTTGTTGATTAATCTCCGCTTTAATTGGTTCTCCAGGCAGATGTGCCGGTGCTTCCAGAGATGCACCCGGCGCCCTTTTAATTACCGTGGCAGGGGTAACAGGTTGAGGGGGATAAATGCGGCAGTAAATCCATGTTATCGCCTTATCACTTGGGGACACGATGGACGAGTTTTTCCTCCGCCTTGTAATATGCCACCGCAATTCAAGAGACCCCGCTCGCGTCAACTTCCGCCCGCTCACTATTATTCCACGCAAAAGTTAATACGGCCGCTGGAGTGAATCGGGTAGGAATGCAAATGCTTATTTCATCCGTGTTAAAGGGGAGGGAAATTTCATCTACCGTATTTAATGCTCCTCGCAGTTAAATAAATTTGTCTCTTTATATGCGTTTGACAAGAAATAATAATAAAAATTTAGTTAATAGAAAATGGTAGAGACCATAAAAATACGCATTTTCTGGGGAATAATAAAAAATAATTGCGCCACTGTTAAATTTCATGAAGGAACCTCCACCTTGGTTTTATGATGCAGTATGCATGTGCATTTCTTGAATTTTAATAAATTGACGAACTTTTATTGCCTCAACAAGTTTAAGGTGATTCTGGAGAATATGTTCGTGGTGAAAGGTAAACCCCAAAACCGTTACATAAGTATTATTTTTTTCAAAAGTAGATTTTCAGTTGAAAAAAGCCTTAGAAAAATCTTTTTTTATTCATTTTTGAAAATTCACCTATTCTTCATCCAGTACAAACATAATTTTACATTTCCCAGAAATTATCTTAAAGGAGGCACTTACGTTTCTAAATTAGTTTGAATCGTTCAATTTTTGTAATTCCTTGTTTACAATAAATATATTCAGAAATAAATAATGTTGGATCGGTAGATTGTCAGGTTTAATTTGTACTCTCACACACTGTTCATATTGGTCATAATTGATGCACAAAAAATACATTCGATTCATCATTATAACTTTTCATGAAATAATATTTGTGATTATACTACCACGTAGTTGATAAAAAGTTTTGTTTGTATTTACCATAAAACAATTTAAGAATTTAAGGTTGACTATCGATGTCTCTATTTGACGTTTGCCGACTTTTGTAAGGTCTTTGGCAATATCTAGCGTTTGAAGTCTTCGAAAGGAAGCTGAGGGTCTTCAGAAAAATCTCCATTCCAGGAAGGAAAGCGTTATTCGAAGACATTTATCAGCGGCCGCGTGTGCTTTAAAGCCTCCACCCCCTATCTCCCCACCTTGCCTCTTCCCGCTTCTAATTATAATCATTAGCTAGGCGAACCGCCTTTAAGAAACGACCGAGAAGCCGGGCAAAGGCGAAGGGGGGAAGAGTGGAGGTAGAGTGCATTAAATGGAAAGAGCGTTCCGCGCTCCATGCGCCTTCTTCATCGCTTTTTAAAAGGAGCGCGTTATTTTTATTACATCGGGCGGCCCTTTGGAAGGCTTGCGCTGCCGTATCTCAAATAATCCGCTCGCTACGACCTTAAAATATATGCATTGTAGCCGCCACCACCGCCGCTCGCAAGGGAGTATGTGTTGGTAGGTACGTACACTGGAGCATGAAGGAGGGGAGGGAGGCCAAGAGAAGGGGATTGGGGTGTGTGTAGCGCCCAGAACAGAAGAGGAACGGTGTGCGAAGGCGTGCGGCGATGGCATTTCATTAAAGAGTTCTCCTCTCCGTTTATTGCGATGGGCTCGCAAGAATGCTCAATTAATCTCCTCGAAAAAAAATTGGTACGGCAGAGCTATTAATTCACCCCATCCCTCCGAGCTTTTAATGGTGGCACGGTACTTTTTGGTTTATTTAACCATTTTGTTCGGAGTGGCTTCGTGCATGATAAAAAAGTGCGTAAAGTTTCGTTTCGTTTTATCGCCGTATGATAACTTTTTAAAAGTCCAGAAAAAATTAGCCCGTTGTAACTGCTAAGAATTTAACTCGTGTTAATAAGGTTTGGCCTATATTTTTTCTACCGACCTCATAGGTCAATAATTTAATCATCTTTTGAAACCACAATCCTCAAAGCGCGAGGGACAATATGGGCTTAGAACAATTAGGCTCAATGAATTGCCTCAGTTAACTTATGTGAACTTACGAGGATATGTTCTTTGCCAGGTTATGAGTTCATATGCATTCAGATATTTTTTTTAAAAAGGTTCATTATTTTTACGCAACCCTTTTAGAGTTTTGAGAAGCCCATTCTGTTTGCCTTGAAAAGTTATTCTGAGACGTAAGATGTATAAATTTTTGATGCTTTGACAAGCGACAGTAAATCAAAACCTTTTAATAATGCTGTTGTCAGCGCGTAGCTATAATTAAAACCAGTAAAAATTGTATCTTCCTGTAAATTCTTCATTATCTATTCATGAATGCTCATATATTTTCTTAGATATTTTAATGCAAATTTTCCGTGAGCAATTTTGCCGGTGTGAAGTACCGACTAAATATACTTCCTTTGCCTAATATTTGTACCCGTTCTAAATAAATACATAATGAGGAGCAATCGATCATTTGTGATTTGCAACATGTGAGCAAAGAACAATCAGTGGTCATTCCCCGTTGGCCCCAGTGGCGGCGGGGTAAAGTCCTCGCCTGCTAAACCGAGGGTCGCGGGTCCGAGTCCCACCTGGGTGGGTTTATCACCACCTAGGGCATGGATGTATATCAAGTTCTGTTGGTCCGGTCCCTGGAAAACCTGATGACAGGTTTAGCAGCCTATCGGGATTCCGGGGGCATACGGGCCAATAGAATGGTCCGGCAAGTAAAAAATCAAAAATCAGTAATGGGTTTTTTCCAAATGGACGAATACAAATTTTATTCTTAACATTTTTTGAGCAAATAATTTTCATTTATTATTCAGCCATGAGTTTGTCTCTATGATTGAACCTACTTCATTTTATATATCTACCCAAAGAATACCCAAAGCATTTTGAAGTAGAGAATTACGAGTGGAAGGAATCAGACCCAGAGAAATAACTAAATACTAAATTAAAATGACTATAACTTTACAGTTATAATCATTTGTGTCATATAAATGGACGATAATTCTCCTATCTTACTATATTTCCTATATTTTGAGAACGAGGTATTTAACTTTGTGATAGCAATTTCCTGGCACTAAGATCATTCTGCACCGTATGCTTGCGGAGAGAATGTCAACAGGTGCTACATCCACCTACAACGTCATAGAGGCCTTCGCCGCTGGGACCCTGAAAAGGTCTAGCATGGGATTTCGACGTAACTATTTCCTGATGCGTTCGGTGGCTTCCTTGGAACACCCTGAGAGGTTTTGTTGTCCACTCCATTAAATGCGATCAGCTGTTTCATTCCACTTCTTCAGTTTTAATCTGTTTTCCACTTCACTCCGTGTCTGTATGAAGGTTTCAGTGATAAGGATTTGACCTAAAAAATAACCACAAATGTAATAAACTAAGAATCATTTTTCAATGGAAGTAATGTTGCTAATAAAGCGAAAATATTTGTGTGTGATAACCCTGAATTTAAACTCGTTGATGCGAAAGAATCGGGCATGAGGTATTTGAGAGTAAGAGGGGTGATCTAGAAAGACCAGGAAAAGTGTTTTGATGGATTTGCTTATTTTTGTTGTAGCCGCGAATCATCCGAGAGAAGTAGGGAGTCGTGTAACAGTCCGTTCGGCAATGAATCAGTCATATTTTGTCGCATTAATCTATTCCGTCATGGGGTATAGTAAACGGAGCTTTAAATTCAGGATGTTGAAATCAGCGCTCATCGGAATGTATCAAAGCGATTAGGCGTACGTAAACATCGTTCCATTCGCGGTCGCTCTTTCATTTCAAAGCGTGCAGATATGTTCCAATGAGCACTGACATCAACACCCTGAAAGAAAATCTCCCATGTCAGATCACCGGCTAAAACATGAAGTCATTTTAAAAATTAAGTTTATCTTTTTTCCCATGACGTAAAATATATCCTCGAAAATTTGCGGTGGGATGAATCATAAACATAAAATTAGGGATACAGTCCCACGTCACAGGAAGCTGGATTTATCGTTCTATATGAAAATAGCTGCCTTTTTCACACTTTCGTTTAAGTTCCTGATGAGGTAATCACGACTGGCGGTGGTGCTGTGCGTGGCCAGGTTGACGTTGGTCCGTGCGATGGCAGTATGAACAGGTCGCGGCAACCGCGCATGTATCATCGTGAGCGAGTGCTGACGGGCGCGGCCGATCCCTTGAAGGCCATCGAGGAAGGTGGATGGAATGGCTGTGACCCCGAGAGAATCGTGCAATCTTTCTCTGGAGAGCATTCATCTCAGTGAGTTCCCTTAAGTTATCAAATTTTGCGCCGTGAGATGGAAGTGACTGCGTGTGTGCGGAAGATCCGCTCCCTACCCGCTCGGGTCTTCGTCGAAAGTTCTCGACTTTCCCGCTCTCCCTCCCCCAACGGACCAATTCAACCTCTCCCCCCAAATCTACAACGAAAGGGAGAACGCGATATCACTCACTCAGAAATAACCCACCACCACCCGAATTGCCTCCCGCGTGCGCATCCCACCTCAACCATTGACGATCCCCAGCCATCGCATCAGACGCGCGGATTCCACTTGGTAATCGTCCTACTGCTCTCTCGTCTCAATCCACCATCAACCGGGGCACGCTCCCAACTACTTGTGCTCGTCGTGAAGTTATTTTCCCTCGTTTATCTTTTTCTTTAAGATATAATCTAAATAATGCCCAGAATTTCGCTACTCTGCTTTATTCGGCATTATCACTGTAGATGAACAGTAACTTTTTAAAATAATCCGAATTTTACTCTGAAGTGATGACTTATAAAGTTTGAAAAAGTTTCTTCTAGGTGTTTTCTACATAAAATTAAATTTTACAAGTCAATGATTTCATTACTGAGTAGCATCATCAGGTAGCATACCCCGTAAAGAAAATTCTGGTAGTAAAGAATAAAATATCATGTGAAAGAGGCTGCGAAGATCTTTCGTAAAACTTTTCCAGTATGAAGGAGACCCACAAAACTACTCGCGGGAACGTTTTTTTGATTGCTTTGAAGATAGAAATCTGTAGTCATCGGAACTTCAACGGATATTGCAAATATATTTTAATACATTACCAATATTTTCTGGGTTTTTTAAACGTAATTATGTATAGTAACCAGTCCATCCACATGCTCTTAATATATTTCTGCGCGGAATTCAGCATCAAATAATTTTCTTTCAGAAGGGAAAAATACATGAATAAATTTATGGCTCTTGAGATTAAGGTAATTCCACCCTATCATCCTTCAAACGATGAGAATTACCTATTTTTTGAATCTTTTACGCTGCTTAATTATTCACTTCTCCATTTAAGACATCAAAACGCAAAATAATGAAAAATTCCCATTTATATTTATTCTTTATACCCAGAAGAAGGGGCTGGGAATTTTTTTAAATGCAACACGTTATTTTTTTCACACGGACAAAATTTGTTTGGGCTACCTTAAGATTTTTTGCTGTACAGCTGATCTTGAGAAGCTATCTAAACACTCCAGGTTAACACACTTGACTTTGGCTGGTTTCAATTTGTAAGAGTTTTGATTTTCATATCCGCAATGAAGATAAATTATTATTACTCTCCTACAGTGATTTAGTCGTGCAACACGTTTCACTGGTTTTCCGGCATCGTCAGGTACTGAATGTATGTTGAATTTTTGATAATTTTTGTGGAGTTTACGAGCGGGGTGGGAGTGCATTGCGATGTACTCTCAGAGTATTATGCGCAAAGCGTAGCAAATCGTCAAAAACCTGATGTACTATCATAAACGATAATATGCATGCCATCGTGGTTTCCCGGAAGAATTCAGTATTCGCAGAATTCCCACAATCTTTACAGTGAACACTTAAAGTATTCAAGTGGCAAATTCCACAAAAAAGATATGCTTGTCCCCGTTGTTAGTTGATACACCGAGGTAAGCCAAAAATGGCTTTCTATGAAATGACTCCAGATTGACACGTGATAGCAAAGCACTTGAAACGTTCATCGCTGCGGGCTAATCCCTCGGATACTTGGGTCTGCAACGTGCGCCAGCAAATCCATTCACAAATAAATTTAAATATATTTGCGTGCGTGAGCTTGTCCTCCAGCTGTGATGCCGTGATTACAAATTCGTTCCACTACATCGAGGAAAAAGCAGGAGTCGCGTCGAATAAACAATTCGGTAATTGAATGTTTAACTGTTATATATATTTCTCCTTATGCTCTCAAAATATCATCGATAAGGGATTGTTGCTATGTCCAGAAGAATTCATGACACTGAGTCAAATTGTATTTCCATTTGAAGAAAACCACAGTATACGAATATTGGAACAGTCAATTTTAATATTGATGAGGCACAGAAAATCCCACGAAGTGATTATTGGAAGTTTCAGAGCATGGCCATGGATTACTTTCGCAAATAATATTTATGCTTTCAGAAAGTCGTCGAAGCGCATTGTATTGTGACTTTATTTAAAATGCTGCTGACGGACATATGGATTATTATCAGGAGGAATTTTGTTTGATTTGTTGGTTATTTTTTTGCGAGTTGAAACATTGCACGATTAGAAGGCGTTGGGATCGAAATGAACAGAGCTTTAAGATAAGGTTACGATTTATTGCAAGGTTAATGAAACATATTTTGATGACTAATGGACACAGAAGGTAGGGAAACCCTTTATTAGGATTAAAAGTGAGTGAGAAGCAAATTACGTCAGTTTTGGAGTTGAACAAAGATTAGTGAACTCGAAGCGTGATAGCGGTCATTGCTGAAAGATTTGAAAGATATATGTGAGAGGATTTGTCAAGGGATATTGCTGATCTCGGTGTATTGGAGGTATCGTAATTTACTTTTGTTTGTGTCAATGTACTTAATTGTGCCAATAAAGATATGTGGCAGGTGTTACGCTAGTACTCAAACTGTGATTCTGCGAACTTTTCGTTCCATAACTGCTTTATCTCTGGTGTAGTGTTAGAATGCCGAATCAGAAATCGAAAAAATCAAACATGTAAATCATATTTGAGAATCCAGCCTCACATGAAACGCGTCTCGTAAGTAATTAGGAGTTTACAGAGGTAAAAAAATATATTTCATTAAACTATCCAGGGGTAGTTATCCAATTAGGCAGCCGGATACAAGTGAGCAGCTAATTAAAATTTGCCGGCGTTGGTACAGACGCTCTTGGTGATCTCGTGCGTTTACACCCGAGCGTTTCCCAAAGGAGACGAGACTTCGAGACGACGAAGTGGTTATTTTCCATTTCAACCCGTCCACCCCTTTTGCCGAAGCGAATCGTGGAATCCTCGATTCTCCCAAGAGTGATTCCGGCGAAAAACTCTGTGCACACCTGTATAAACTTCCCCTCTTCTCCCCAGCATCACTGCACTGTGATGTCATCCCCATCCACGCAGCCCGCACCCGAAAGGCCACGACGGCGCTGAGGGCTGGCGCTCACGGTCCCTACATCGCCGGCGGCTTCGGCTCGTCTGTTCTTCCTTCGGGGAACTCATGTGGACGAAGTGAAAATGGTGGCGACGGAAAATGACTAACGCAATGTTACGATTCGTCCGGATGCAGTGGGATCTGACCCGAGCGACTCGTCATCATCCGGCGTGTCTCCCTTTTCAGTTCGGGCAGGGAAGTCATCATTACCCCCTCGGGGGGCGAGTTGACGGGAGTCGGACAGGTTGGAAGGGGGGCGGGGACTAATTAGGCAAGTAGCGGGGCAAAGCCAAGTGCTCACCTTCCCCCTCACCCGGGAGAAAAACGAACCAGCCGAGATGTGCCGCTCCCGCAGAAACACGAGTGCGTCCCTTCGCGAAGAGACGGGAGAAACAAGCGGTCGTGATCCACACGTGAACGAGGGGAATGCGCGCTTCGGAAAAGTCGCTAATTAACAAGCCAGACGAATTTTCGATGTGCAGACAGATATGCGGGGGGGGGGGGGGGCTCGATGAAAAGAGAACATTCCATCCTACGAGGACATAAGCACGTGTATCGTATCTCTGGAAGCATAATGAACGCCATCAAAGCTGCCAAACATAGCTTCAACATGCCAGTCGGGAAACACCAACCGCAGGTTGCCCTTACCTTATCGCTCCCGTCGCGTCGCACCAGTGTGGGCTTTGCTTTCAAGGTCCCGGCTCCTTTCATCGCGCGTATGAGGCTTAATGTTTCCCGTTGCTGCTGATGCTCGTGAAACTTATTTTGTTTTCGTCCATCACCAATTCAAAGTAGATATTGTAAATATTGATGACGCCGCTGGTGGCATTGTAAACTCACCAATCATGTTTTGGCATTATTAACTCACAAAGATATGTTGGAATTAGTAACTCACCGATCATATTTTGATTTGATAATTACATAAAATGCCCATAAAAGTTGTTGCGTGCTCCGGCACCAATGTAGCGGAGCCGATTACTGAGTTGTTGCCCATTCGCCTCTCCTTAACCTCAAACTTCTCAGCCAGTGACATAAGTACTGTTCCCCTCACCCAATTCCGAACACTTTCAGGGCGCCAATTCTCAGCCTTTCTCAAAGTCTTTCCCTACCTCCCCTCTCTTCTCTTTTCCAACCGTCACTTGCTATCCTCGCCCCTTCCCCTTTCCGTTCTCTTCCCCACTCCACTTAGTAAATGTATAAAAGACTAATATTTGGAGTGACGTACCCTGATGATGGCATAATGTGCTGAAACCATGGTTGGTGACGAAAATATGAGTGTTGAAATTATACAAGTGTATATTTTCAAATAATGGTATCGCAGTGAAATTGATCACGCAGCTCCACGTAAGGTTTGCTGTGCTCTGAGAAATCGTTTTAAATTTTGGCTTGAGAATTTGAGAATTTGATAAAATACATTTCTAAAGAAGAGATTGGTCTTATCTGCACGAGAGTGTTCGTATACTACCGTCCAATTTCGATCTTATGGTTCATCGATTGTGACACTATTTTGTCAAACACTATCACTATTTATATCAAACACTATTTCGGAGTTAATTTTACTCAAATCCAACGTATCACCGCTTGTTTGCCAACTCATTCCGACACCTTCCCTTCCCTTAACCACACTCTTCACGCTGGCGACTGCTATCAAGTCTCGTTACCAGTGACGCACCAACGTATAAGATTACGCATTTCTCTCAATTGTTCCTTCTTTATCTCCTACTGTGTACTGTGGGTGTGAAATAATGCAACGCGTCTATCTGAAATGATATGGGCAGAATTTTTCTCACAGCCATTGTTATGTTCGTGACCTCTGAGTCTCGAGCAGTTCCTTAAAAGCTGCTGTGGGAGGAAAACAAATGCAGGTAAACTGTGGCCTCCATAATATGCGTTTCACGATTCTCTCTTCTGTGGCTCTTCGCGCGGAGTCAAATAGGCCTTCAGCCTTGGGGGTAGGCCATGTTTACCAGCTCCGCGCCCACTGTGCGAATCCACACTCATAACTACATTTGATTTCTAATATCCGGGAGTTCCCTCCCCGCATCAGCCAATCAGATACGACTCCTGTCCATAAACCCAGGGAAAGTTTTATTGCAAAGGAGTTCGGGATCATTTTCGTGCGGTGACTCTTAATCGTCGGAACTAGTGTTCCAACCCGTGTCGGAGTGACTGCTTACTACGGTCAGCTACTAACTATTGGCTTCCTGCGGAATGAAAGGAGCTTGTTAGTTATTATTACCTCGTCACTGGAGTCTAAGTTCCGCCACACAATGACGGGATCACTCCCTGTTCGAAAGTGTTCTGGTTTTGTCGTGTGCACGCTCCTTTAACATACGTGTGGCCGTGAGTTGTTGCTTTGAGCAGTTTGGCCAGGCGAACGCGTGAAATTCATCCGGTTGCATGAATGTCGGGGATACAGTGCTGTGGTCGGCGTTCCTTCGATGCTGCTTAACTCAGCGGCCCAAGGAGAGACTAACTGTGGAATTCGACGCTCGAACTGTTGAGAGGAGGAGAAATCCACGACAACGTAAGAGCATTAAAACTAATCTATTCTTAGCTCACGCCTAGCGTCTCCTCTTCTAGGTAGAATTCCTTGCGTTGCCATTGGGAACATGAAAATAATATTTCTATGCTATCAGTTATTCTCTATTTACTTCACTAGAGCAATTTAATTGAAAGTGATCACTCTTTGCTCCAGCACAATTTAAAGAATTCCTAATATCGCAGTATGCGATATTACGGCCACAAATTAATTGAAAAAAATACTAACGCTTTGTCACTCTTTAGGTGTTCTGCAACATGTTTTAATATATTGTTGCAGACGCCTCCTGAAAAGAGAGAGCCTCTCACTCCTCACAATAGAGACACTCATTTTTATGATTATTAAATATAGTACTCTTTATATCGCCCCGTAACATATTGAGAATACACCCAGTGCGATGTTAGGAATAATTTTTTTTCTAACTACTAGTATTGAATTGTTGCGTCTCCTTATTTTTTATTTTATAATATGAATTTGAATTTTGTAGTTTGGTATAAGGCACAGTTCTAAATTCCTTACTTTAATCCTAGCAAGATATTCTACTTAATTGAAAAAGGGTAAATTCTAAGCACCTTTTTAAAAAGGGTGCTATATAAGAGCCACTTCCTCTACCTATTTTCTAAACTCGTATTGTGCTTCCTCATACCTTATGCTTCCAATAGCCAAAACACTATATTTACAGCTTTTATAGTTCTTATGTTTTGACCTTGAAGGATCTTGAGTGTGATTTTATTCGAGGCTGGGAAAGATAAGTTAGGTAAAATTTAAAAAGATCATGTAACGGAGGAAACTAATAGTCATGAATTTTTGTGCTGATTTTATATCAATTTAGTTCAAATAATTTTTGAATAAATGGCGCCCATTTAAAGACCAACCAAAGATATTTGATGGATTTGATAATTGGTGGTAAGAAATTTTGCTGCTATTTTTAGTCTATTTTGTCCCGTACTCAGGGAATGGATTTGGCATGCATCAAATTGGATGTTTCTAAATAGAACAGTCAAATGCCAGAAGATAAATGATTTATTCACTTTTTACACACGAGTGTGAAACTTTGTGCAATATCGCCAACACCTTGTATTTCGGGTTAGTCCTCTGCTCCCGTCCATTTTCCTCCTAAATAATGGCGTAAGTTACTGTAGAAAAATCTTTTAGAGCATCGAATATCGGAGATCGCTGCTCAATGAATATTGTCGCAGCGAGTGTCCGAGATTTATGTGGTGCCTGGTAGTCTGGGGAAAGCATAGTGGAGGCGACGCGTCACATTCCCGCCGCTAATTGAATCCAAATAGCGTCGCTTTCTGTCGCAAGAGAGAGGCTCCATCGAGGGCTGACTTATTGGAAATTTAGTCCGCGATTGCTAGGGTTACCTTTTGAGGAAGCTTTATGAGCGGGCTCTCTTCGAAATTGAACTCTCTCCTCAGTGGAAACTGACGGCTTGAATTGTAGGTTAGAATTTGAGTTTGACCCGTACTCTTCAAATTTTTGCTTGAGAAAATGAGTACAATTTGTCAGTGCTCTCTGAAATTTTTATCCGTGCTCTACTGATCAAGGTCGTTTTTTTTTGAAGTCAGAGAAGCTACTTCCGATTTTCTGTACTTTCACGTCCTATCCACCTCAAATATTTCCTTTTCCGCCTCAGCATATTAAAAACCCTTCTTCATTCCATCCATAAAACCTATTCTTTTTCTTCCCCTTCCCCGCTTGCCCAACTTCCTTCCTCTATCACAGTCCATAGCAACCCATTGCTTTTCATCACCATCTCCACCTACCATGGTTTCTGTACTTTCACCATGGCTTTCACCACTACCATGGTTGCGATTTTCTGTACTTTCACGTTTTATCCACCTCTAATATTTTCTTTGTCGCCTAGTATATTAACAACCCTTCTTCGTTCCATCTATAAAGCCTATTCTTTTTTCCCCTTCCCTGCTTGCCCAAAATAATTCCTCTATCACAGTCGCTAGCAACCCATTGCCTTTCATTACCACCTCCACCTACCGTGGTTGCACCTGATCTCAATAAAAAACTTCCATTCATCACCCACCATATCAATTACGTCCTCGTTCGTCTACTTTTCTGCCCCTTCTCCATTATTTTACACACCCACATCGCAAACACCTGCTGCTGTTCTCGTCCTCCTCACTGAGGGTCCACCTATTTACCCCATTTACCCCATACTATGCGACACTCCATATCAAGTTCTATGTCATCCTCTTCTTTATACCCTTTCCCAAGGTCTCAGTCATCAGCTCACTTCTGTTACTAAGTGCATCCTTCTAAAACTATTCTCTTGCTAACTTTATTCTCCTCCTCATATCTTTAAATATGCCCATTTCCTTCTAGTAACAGCACAAGGAATTAAAGTCCTGTATTTTCTCCAGTTTATTTGTATTGTACAGCTTTCTTATGCTGGACGTAATAACAAATTTCCTAACCATACTGCTTCCTCTTGCTTTTGCTAAGTGAGAGAAATCACTGTTTCATTTTGTTGTTTTTGTGTCATAAACCTCAATTTCAAAATTGATTGCAGTACCATTAAAATATTTAAATAAAAACTATTCCACATGCTTGGAAATAAGTAAAAGCAGTGCATCAATAGAGCCTTGTTAGAAGGGCCTATGAATTAACTATGAATCAATAGCGTTGAGTCTTAAGGTGGCTCTGGCCTCTGAGTCTCTTACTCAAGAAAAAAATGAAAAACATTAAAATTGCATCCTTAAAGTGTGCTTCATAGACTGAGATGGAAAAAATCAGGGTGTCCAGGCAAGTTTTACTGTAGTTCAGCCTTGAAAGTAGAGGTCTTAGCTTAGGCTTTTATAAAGATTGCTCAGATTACAGGAGAAAAACTTTGATTTGGATAGGAAATCAAATTTAAGCTTTAAAAAAAAACTGTTAATGAAAAACAGAAATATCCTGTCAAAATCAGTATAAACAAACATAGGAATCTTGCCACCTTTATTTTTAATTACTGCCAAAGCCAAAATGCGCTAGTTCCAAACAAAAGGCGCTGCGGATGGCAGTTATACCTGGGCATACGTGGTTGTTGATAAGTATATCCGAGGAATAACCTGCCTAGTTTTTAACTTAGTTTTGATTTTCGATATGTAAAGCATTTAAACAATGAAATCAGAATTTTTTAAAACCAAATTAATAAAAAGATGAAATTGAGTATTTGTTTTGACTCATATAGTCAAGCCAGAGCTAGCTTAAGTAAGGGTAATTTTCTCGGTTTTATATTCATTATATGGTGCTTATAATAATTTTTAGTTTCATTCCAAAAATAAGTTGACTGGTGTTGTATGGTAGACAAGAAGCACTGCCATTTTTCAAGGATGGCGTCCAAAAAAGTTCTCAAAAAACTTTCGAGTCTTCCATGAGCTCCTCGAATCTATTTTTGTGATTTTTCTCGAAACACGGCTAAGTACGAATACTAGAAAGAAGTGTTTCATAAAAGCATGTAATGTTCTTCTAAATATTGCATATCTACTGCAAGAGGCTGTGGCCACATTGGAAAAATGAAGAAATGTGCTTCTTTAACGACTCCTCTCTTTCCCAAAGTGTTTGTAACTTATTTCTAATAACGTGTAATATGAACTGAGATTTCAATTCATGAGCCTTTTGTGAAGTGTATTATGAAATCGGAATGAGAAAGCATATGTTGAAGGACACTTCATTACCTGCCCTCTACTAACTAATTGCACGCTCATATAAGACTTTTGCTTCAAGGGTGACTGGGAGGGAATGTTGATGGGGAAAGACGGGGGTAAAGCTCTTACAAGGAGCTCTAGGCTCAAGAAAAAGGGTGAGGGGCAGGGAGTGAACTGCCTGGTACTTAAGCCGACGTTGAGTTTTTCCCTTCGCGAGTCTAATTTTGAGTGAAACAGGGCGCAGTTCTTTGCGTCTGAAAAAGTCGTAAGTGCTCTCAAAGGGCTCCCGTTAGAGATTATTATGAAATATCCCGAAGCTGAAAAATGGTCTCCGAGACGTTGCGTGAAATTTTTTGAAAATGTGCGGTAAAAGTGATTGTTGACTTTTAAGCAGCGAAAATGTATGTGCTATAGTCCTTTCTCGTGAAGAATTAGTCCCGCTAATGAAGGAGCACATTTTTCAGGCTCTACTGAAGAAGAAGAGAGAGAGAGGGCATATGGAAATTTAGCCATGTAAATGGAACGCGTACGGGAATTTCGTAAAAATTTTGGGGATACAAAATCTTCTTGTTATATTGCAAATATTCTCGAAATGAAGCTCCCTACTCTTTGAAAAGCTTAAGGTCAGAGTTTTCGGCACAGTATTCGAGTTTAACCCTCGAGCAGTGGCGCCGCCCTGGCAAAACACGAGCAGTCGCACTGGCGCAGTGAGTGCGTCAGGGATTATTTTGTAAATATTTTCTTCGAATTTGTTAATTTTCATAAAGTTATAACTTTTAGCAATCATGCAATATTTTAAGCTTTGAAAATCAATTGAATTTATTTAATAATTAATATATTTTTAATGGAAAGTCGAATAAATCACGCGTGAACATTTGAAAATGTTACCTCGAATCTAACCAGATAAAAGTCTATGTATGTACTTAGGTATTACTTATCATTTTGCAATATGCACTAAAATATTAAAATTTACAACCCATTGACATAATTATATTGACAGTATTTATGGGTTATGCGTATTTATAACAGCAGTCCAAAACTACTCGCACGAAACTATCCAATTTTTTCCCTAATAAAATTGAACATACAACTGACTTATGATTGAGGATAGATAATCATACAAAATATAATAAAAATTCAAATACATCTTTTTATTATTTACATCATTTATTTTAGGTGCAAAATATAGCTATATTATTTTACAAATAACGTAAACATGCACTTATGAAAAGCTTGAAACCTCGCACTTACTATTATCAACACGTATTCTTATCACACAGCAATGATCTTATTATCCAAAAAAACTATTAATCCTATTTTCAGTAAAATACCAAGATGAATCTATCAAAGTCTCCTTCCGCGCATTTATCCATATTTCTCTCCCTCAGTTTTATCACAGTCAGCGCTTCACTACCAATTGAATTTTTTAGCACTTCACTACCATTTTTATCAGCACTTCACTACCATTTGCGCATAGCTTCTGCAAACGAAACTGTGGTACTGGAAGCATATGAAGGTTGTGTACATATATTTTGCCCTACCGCATGCTACACAGTTTCCTCCTTTTTTTAGGTTTTTTTTTTTTTTGAAGTTCATCTTCAATATGTAAATGATTCTTTGGAAACAATCGAGTATCTCTTGAAAGAGACTGAACTGTAACCCTCGCGAGAAGGCGATCCTGCATAAGCTGAAGTGACAGCTGTTTCGAAAATATTCTTATTTTAACTGAGGTATCTTTGTTAACATCAAAGAGCAACACCTGCAAATTTATCTCAGACACATTTACCAGTAAGTAAAAGACTGCTAACGGCCGTCTCCGGGTAATTCCAGCACATGTGCTAGTGGAACAGAGTTGATCTACTGTGTCAACACCTCCTTTGGTTTTACTGAATTCCAAAATCATCTGTAGTTTACCAGATGCTTGGTCAATAGATTGGTCCTCATGGAGTGAGGATAGGAGAAATACAAAATTTTTTAGTACTATAAGGCAGTAAAGTCATATTTCTTTGGAAGCCAAACATTAAAGAACCTTTATCCTTATTTTGATTGGGCAAGAACACTGAAGGAATTTCTTTTTTATTTTTCCTCAGGGTGGCGAGTAATGTTATTTTTTCCCTCCATAATGACTTTGTAAGGGTGATACTTGTGTACCAATTATCAATGGTTAGATTACGACTACTGCCTACAATGGGCTCGACTAATCTGCTTGCGGTGTCTAAGGGAGAATTTGACAAGCGGAATGGACCCTCTGGCTGCTTTCCGTAGTATAGTTACTTGTGTAAAATGCTTTAAGTCACACAAAGCAAATATTTTTATGTCATATTTATCGGGTTTACTTGGGATATATTGGAAAAAAGGGCATCTCCCACCCAATGGCTCTAACTTTTCGTGAACAGTGACATAAATACCATGAGTATATGTGTTTTTGCAGTTGCGAACAAATTACTTTTACAATTCTCAAATTGGAGCTAACTTTTCAGTTTTTTTCTGTCTTCACGAGTCATCTTGTCATCAAAACTTTGGGTCACACTTGGGTCACATATTATTTTAGGAAGATATGCGGAGCGCAGGATGATTACAAGCATAGGTTAAAGAGTTACAAATAAAAATATGCACACTGGTGGACTCAAGTGCGGCAGCGTGACTGCTTGAGGGTTAATTCGAAATATCAAAAAAATATTTGTTCAAACTTGGGGTTCAGAAAGACTCCTTGTTATTTTTTTATGAAAATTTAGCGAATGATAAATGTATTATTTCGCATTTAGACGTAAATCTGTACACATTTAATGAAAAAATTTCGAGTTATATGCCATTTTCCATAAGGCTATGATGAAAAATAACACTGGTAACACTTACCAATTATTCAAATCGGTGTTAATGACTTTTTCACTTTTCATTATTGGTATCTATAACGAAAAAATGCAAATTTTCACGCAACTCAGTCCGTGAAAAAAATTACATCAGCCACCTTAAATGTTCCTATTTACTTGAATATTGATTATGACGTTTTTGCAACCTCATCCTCCTGACTATTTCTTTCAATTGCTTTTCGGAAACCTTCCATTTGTCGATATTCTGGCTAAAATTTTTGAAAAATACGTCTGCGGATTGAGATCATTTTCCCAATTATAGATAGGGTGATAAGGACGAGAGTGAGAGATGATAGGTTTGTGGGGAATAGATATGCTGATGAGAGATAGCTAACGTCACGTCGCCTTTGGCCTGCTCTCGGCGGAAGGCGTCATTGGCCGTTACTCCCGTCCCCGTCATCCATCGGTCGAAGTTCTGAGACTCAAACGCTGTCCGCGCGGAAAAAGAGATGGATTCAAGATTTCCTCTGAAACACCTCCACCGTCCCTGAATTAGGACATCAGGGATGAGAAGTCAGTACTCACGTCGCTGCCTCTTGGACCTACTCTTTCATATACAGGGACACTCCTTCCTTCAGTAGGCAAGCTAGTATTAGAAAATTTAGAATAAATGATCAAAACTGCCAGTTTCCTGACCCAGAACCAACGGAGTGCTTTTCAGCAACTTAACCCGAAAGAGAGCGTCGGAAAACCTCATGTAAAATATCTGGAGAAGAACCATTGAGTTGGCTGGGAAAGGTTTACAATCACTCCTTTCCAACTTCAAACCAGGGTATTCAAACATGATCAAATGACTTCTAGCACTCAAAATAGATCCTGGCGCTATACAATGGACGAATTTTCGACATGGGCTAATCAACTTTCAAAATTATGAAAAAAGAGGGAGGAAATTTGTTCAGTGTGAAGAGTGAGACAGAGAAGTCTCTAAATTCCACCAATGGAAGGGCTTCGAGAAGTGGAATAATTTACCACTCCCAGGCCATCCCATTTCAACTCATCTCTCAAAGAAGCCTCAGGATTTTGTCAATGGTGAAGTCATAACAATGGGTGATTTTAGCCATCTGCATTGCTAATTTGCGCACTCCGTGTCTATTTCGCATAGTTATTTGGTTACCTCGCTTCAAATTCTCTCTTCCCTTGTGTCACTCCCCATTACCCCCCTTTCACACCTATGTCCATTAATTTGGGCGCAGGTCAGTGTCAGTAACTTTTGCGGAAGCAATATTCCCCACCGTGTTGATCAAGAATACCGATTATTGGAACGTATTCCCGAAAAAACATTTAAATTCACTCTGAATGACATCCTAGACTTACCCGATTCGATTGTTAAGCAACAGTTACTTGCTGTTTGCCAATCGTTCGGCAAATGGCTTTTCCACTGAAAAATTATATCTTAAGTTGACATGAGCCTACCATCTGCTTTTTTTGGTTTATAAGAAGGTGAATTTCTGGTCACATTTTATTTCATGTTTAAATTGAATGCCTAACGTTATCATCAGAACTATTATTTTTCCTGCCCGGCCTCAACCGCTTGCGTGTACATGTGTCTCTCCCATTAGAGACAAAATTAGCATCCGATCAATGATATTGTATTGCATTTAAAATCGACATTGATTCATGAATACTTTCTACACACTTCAACTGCCGTGTGAGATCTATGTTGATGACTTAGAATGCTTAATTGTTATTCATTAAATGTTTCCAAGTTGAAATTCGAATATAATCGAAAACTTGCTTCAAATTGTAGATTCTAATAAAGTAATTCCACAAAGCAACTATGAGAACTGGTAGATTTAAAGTATTTTCTAATTTAAACAATAGATTCATAAATCAGGCGTGTAGGATAAGGAGTAAATGGGGGTTACAATTGCTTGTCCTAGTAGAAGTGTTGCCTGATAGTATTAAAAAAGAAAACGAGTAAAATAATTAGGATTGCTGTAAAGAACTAAAGGAAAATTCAAAATTCAGTTTACTGTTTACATTCACGTAAAATTCGCGCAGCTTTACATCCCAGTTTTGCAATAGTAAGGTGAATTATGCTCATTTATTTCTTCATTCTAATTACCATGGTACTGGGATGAGCAGTGAATCCTAAAATCGTGCGTTCGATTTATAAAATCCTTGCCTCCTCACGTAAATTTCTTTGTTCCACATTTGTGCCCGATTTATGGACATGAATTTTATCCGCCAGAGCAAAAGCAGCTTGGCTATTTTTTCCAGAGGTTGTTTCCCATGAAATACAATTTAATAGCAGAGGGAAGCATTATAAAGTTTTAGTGACTCTGTCTCAGTGTGAAAAATACTTCACTGGTGTTATTTCAAGATAGATTTACCAATTAGAGGGAGTTAAATATTTTCGGCCCGTAGTGAGAAATACCTGTTTTATTTGACCTGAATCCCAGAAATGTCGGCGTATTTCCCAATTAACATTCACCAAATTACGACTATTTAAAAGCTGAATGCTGTAGAATTCCTCTCTCTAATGTCTGCATATTTTAGACCCTAAATTCCCTCATTCGTCCGCTGCCTTCAGTATTCGTTCTTATCGATTTAGTGCTTCTGACTGGAAATTCCAAGGGTTCACACGAGGAAATGTTGGCTAGGAGACGACCCTGCAAACCCTTTCCAGCGATTCTTTTCGTTTTTCCACATGATTTCACTAATTGATGTCCCGCCTATCTAAAAGTCTAGCTTTCGAGTAACAACGGCAAAGACGCAGCCTCAATTGTTCACAACATTTCATTGTTGAAGTGAACCGAGGTCCTTTAGGCGATTCTCTTCTGAATTTTTCTTTCCCTAAATGCTACTTTGTTTGATTATAGCCCAATTAACAACTTGAAAATTGCGCTGGTGAGCTAAGAAGCTTTTTTTATTCCCAATAAACCCCACTGTAGCTACCTCTTGGAGTGCGCGTACAATTTTTTTTCCTTCTTTAGTCTCTCATATTCGCAAGCGAGCGTATGGAATGCACTTGACCTCCCTCGAAAATTGTGTAATCATATGCACTTGAATTATCTTGCGAAATTGAATAACAGAAATATAAAAGCCGTAATTATGCAGGTATGAAGCCATGTGTGCCTATTTGCTCCACCTTTGCTACTTCCGGCCAAGGCCAGGGAAATTGCTCACTGCCGAGCCCTTATCATCATGCTCCTCTGCGAGGGCCAAGACTCCGCGGAATAAGGGTTATCACTCTCTCCGTGGTTTTCAGTTCCTTTTCCTCCTCGCCCCATTCACCTCAGGGAACGTAATGTTTCCCTACCTCTACTCTTCCGGTCAAAAATCCGCCCCTCTTACCCCTCCCTCACCCCTTCGTCCCCTACCCCCACCCCATCCTCCCTTCACATCCTCCCCGACGATTCCTGCGAGGCTTAGATTAAACAGTGAGCCCTGGGCAGCGGTTCTCCCATTTCCCACATTTCCCCGCAGATTCGAGATTTTATGCGATGGTTAGCTAATTGGACGGTTCGAGCAGCGTTTTGAAATTGCTCCGGCCGTTTTAATTGCTCATCGAAACGAGTGCACGGCCCGGCAGTAGAGAGCAGCCGGCAGGCACATACGTAAACCCCCCCCCCCCCCTGCCACCTATCCCGTAGCGTGTCTCGCCATTCAATTGTTTCTCGCTCTTTTTCCCTGTCCCACTCCGTCCCCGTGCGCCAATCACGCTCCATTCGATTGGTTATTGGTATTCGCAGGCAACGACCTCAGATTTTCGTCGCTGTCAAAGATTATTGCATACTTTCCATGCATCGACAATCAATGCGGCCTTCAACTGCGATCGACTCCGCTTCGAGAATCATGCGAGAGAAATTAATGGCTGTTATTTTTTTTTTATTCTTCAAAATCTGATTGCACAAATGTATTTTGAGATAGAAGCTATGAGGCCGTACTTTTTTATTAAGGTGACAAAAATACACGAGGGCAATTTTGAGGCTGGTCGACGCGACGCCGCCTCGCTACACCCAGTTAAATTCATCTCATTAAATTCCAACAACAGCAAACATTCACGGTAATCGTGCGAGAAAAACCACAATTCTCGCGCGCATAACCCTGCTAAACTTTGAGTTTATTCTGGTCGTTGAGTTGACTGATTAAATTCAGTATTCGAATGTGAATATTCATAGTGTAAGTGTGGTAAAATGCAGTTTTCAGAACCAAAAATAGACTATGGGAATTGTCAAAAGGCCTCGGACTCATCAATTATTTATTTCTTTTTTCTCCCCAGCTTTCATTGGTAACCTTAAACCACGAATAAAATGAAACTGTGATGCGTTTACTATTCGTAGGAATACCTGTAATCTACAGCAGAAACTCGAAAAATTGTTTTCAGATGAAGCACCTTGCTCCACTCTCATCTAACCATACTGATTCATTCATGAAAAGTCATTCATTTGTAAGCTTTCTTTTTAATTCTACGCTGTGTGTACATTTAATTCTTTGTTGTTCTATCAATAACTGTAGTTGTTCTTGCATTTTCCATCATTGATGATCCTATTCCGAGATAGTGTAACTCTTCCTCATGCCCAAGTTTTTGTCGTTCGTGTTCGACGATGACTAGTATACTTCATTTCTTTCTCAAGCAGTTGCTTGTTTTTTTTTCAATTTACTTTGCGATTTTGTGTCTTCATGGTTCTTTCCATTGCAGAAAAAATTCTCGTCAGAACGTCTTTCTTTCCTAATTCTTTGTAGCAATGTGAAGAGATTGCATTTTGAGATGAGACGCAAAGCAATCTCAATAACATGACCGCGTTCTACTCTCCAATTCTAAGTGATATTCTGTTGTGCATCTCCAAGTAGTTAGCGGCCTCGCCATTGAGCGCGAGGTGTAACAGTGTGAAGTGAAGATGGTGAGAGGAACATGTCATGGGGCAGGAGATGGGTCGAGCATTTGTAGTGGGTCATAGGACAAGCAAATACGTGGCCCAGATGTAGGCACTGATGGCGGACCGTCTGCTTCGTGGAAATAGTTTTTGTTATTTTGTGCCCCAAAAATATCGTGAGTTTGAGCAACACCATTCATAGCTATTGTCCATCATCCGACAGCTGTTTGCATATTAATCTTAATTGATCTACTATCAAATTATTACTGAAAGGATAACACTTATTATTATCATTCTTTGAAAATGTTGGGATCAGTAATGGCGCTAAAATGTGATCAATACATGGAATTTGATTCTACTGACGAAAATTTATCCTTTTATAATTCTAGGATTCAGAGTATTACTTTTATCGATTTCTAGGCTCAAAATGACTGTGTTTGACAGCAGAGAGCAGTGCTACACAATAAGCAATCGATTTCAAACGTTTCAGAATATCGTGCAAATTCCTGCAAGACAATCATCGACAAGCTTTCAGGAAAAATGGACTTCAAAAGCCATTGTAACCTTCCTCGCCATATATTCAGCAGCCAAGGGAATGATTTAACTCCGGATATTTTGGATCGATAAGTGATTTAACACCAGTGAACGTTCCGTTACGGACGGCTTCGAAGGCCAAGTCCATTGTGAAACTACACTCTGGATAAATTGAGCAAATTGGCGAGGTTAGGAACGGGCATGTGAGGATAAAATAAGGACGCAAATTTCGCTTCCTGACATTTTTCTATATGCTCAAACCGATATCGAATTCCTTTTTCAAAGAGGCCAGCTATTTCAACGGAAACGGTGGCACACGACTTTTTCCACAAAATTTGGATGAGGGCGTGAATATATAGATCTGGGAGCAGCAAAAGCCAATATCGCGAGAGTCGACGTTTCTGCCCGACCGATCTATTCCTCCGCGTCCCCATTCACCCTCTCTGCCTTCGTGTGTCGCCTGATTAGTTGTCCTCTCTCCTTATGCTTCTCGTTCCTCTTCTGTTCCTTCTACCTCCGCTTTCATTTCTTCATTTGTCCATCTCGAATGCTCTCTTGAATGTTTGCAATGGAGAGTTTGAGCTCGGAAACTGCAAATTAGAGGATGGCTAGTTGGCCGACTGTTATTCATGTAGTCTCGGTGTGAAGAGCCACTACGGTCCGTCCAAGATTATAACATAGTTGACAGGAACGCAGCCAATCAGTAAACGCGTCCAACGCCTTTTTGGGAAGTAAATCACGTGACCGGAGAAGTCATGATGGTTTTACTACGCGGTTGATCGTAATGACAACCTATCAAATGAGTTTAATTCATAATGCTTTATTAGCCTCTGGGATTGCTATCATTGTCTTAATTTGACCTGGCATCTTGACTATTTTCTTACTGAGGATGAATCCTACCAGAAAAAATGCAGAAGAGAATGAAAAATCCATAAACTGCGGCGTTCATTTCCTAACGAATTACATTGGCTATCGGCATCAAGCCTCAATATCTTTCTGTACGTATTCGTCCTTAGTGATTTTCTTTCGTTGTAATGAACCGTGTGCTTCGTTCTTGAGTGATAATAAATCCGATTTTACCGTATCCATTTCTCATATTCCTGAGCTTAAATACGCATTCTATCTACTTGTATACCTACACTTTTGTTTTAAATATATGTACATTATTTCAAGGGATGATTTCTTTAATATTTGACTCCATTTTCCTAGTGAAGGTAATTAGGATGAGTAATTTATTTTAAGTGATTTGAAATGCTTCGTCACTTTTTACCGGTGATGGATAGTTCGAGCACAAGTATCCGATGTAGAAAAAAGAAAATTTCTAATAACATCGATAATGGAACCGAGCCACAGGATTCATGAAACATTCGTTTAAGGAACTCAATCAAATATTGATAAAACTTTAATGGAAACGTGTTACATGACTTGGCATTGTTAACAGTATTTATTTCTCATCGCATTTACCATATTCATCTCCCGGGCATTTCGTGATAAAGCGGCTTAGCATCCCTCATTCACACTCGAAGGGTTTGAAGTATATGCATAAATTTTTTTTCAGCCCAGGAGAAACATTTTGAGGCAACTTGCAACGCGCGCAAAGTGGGCGTGTGCTTTATCCGCGAGGGAAACGAGAGTGAATACACATCTCGCCGCATCTCCCTCACGCTTAATGCATAATAAATGAGTATAACCTCCCCGCGATCCTTTCACTCGCCTCCCCCGAGTTCTGACGTCCTCCAAGACGCGAAAACGCGAGGCTGTTGATTGATGCATTTGCTTTCGCGGGGAAGAATTTCGTCTTTCCCATCGGCTGGGAAGGTCTTCGTGGCGTCAATCGGCCAAGATGCTGAGGCTTGAGGCTCTCCAACAAAGGAGAGGCACTTAATTCTTGCCTTCGCGCTAACCGAAGGTGGAAGAGCGAGAGGTGGAGGTAAAAGTTTACCGTCAGCTGACGAACCCACAGATGAGGGAACATGCAAAACTGATCTAGGTGGTTGAGTTAAGTTTCTCAAAGCGACTCGATGATATTAGATGGCTTTATGTGCTATAGGGGGGAAATCATATGGAATAATTTACATCTTCGTAATATCGAGCGAGTAACATCTATGATATGCTGCTGAGGGCGAGTTATCATTAACGTGCTTAACACCATACCCTCTTTAATTTTATGTAATTTGGCTAAACATACTTAAACTTGTCAGGAGGTGAAATTTATCGAAGATGCTCATCACTAAAGGGTTACTAGCATGCATGTGATTAGGCTTGGGCAACCAGCGCAGCTTCCCGAGGGGTCATATCTGGCCTACTTGATATTTTTAGTGGCCTACAGGGTACCAACAGGAATCTATTTCTACATAATATGTTCAGCTGAATAGTTGGGCGATGCGACCGCCTTCTCCAGTAAAAGAATAGAGCAATGAAGATTGCGGTTATCTACGGATTAAGTTAAGTTCAAATGGAAGTGAATATCCTTTACGTTGTTATGAGTGTAGGCCCCGATCTTGTAACACCATACATTTCATCATCTTATCACACGTCCCACCTATCTTTATCTTGTCCGTAAAGTGTATTTTCTTTCTTTCCCTTTGACGTTACATAACTTCCTCTTTTATACCACGGCTTTCAACCTAAAATGGTGCAGAATATTCGGTAAATACATTTTAATGAACAATTTTTCAAGCCATAGCATTCAATTGTAGCTCCATTACGATTGGATTAATTAAGATTTTCCAAACTTTTTCGACCGTCCTTGTTTCAGCTAACCTATTCGCTGCGCTCTTAAACGTAAGCTCCAAAATGAAAGGCTGCATGGAAAAATATTTGACTTTATAAAAATAAAGTAAAAGTATTTATTATTGCATAAATATATATATACCTACGTGTATAAAATCCAAATTGTAATTAGATTTTTTCAGCCTGTGTATGCCCACCGTTTGGTCTGGACCCTGCTTCCAGACCCCCTCAGCGGTCCATGGTTGCTTTTTTCCCCCTAAATTAAAGCAACACACCCTAGATGCCGAAAAATGGTGATGAAGAGTGGCGCCTACTATTGAAGCCTCTGGGTTAAAGCATTTTACTTCGATTATTTCCGTGATTTCCCAACTACTAAAAGCATATGATAGGCAGGAAGTTAAATTTAATTTGACCTCCGAACATTTCAAGTACCGTGAACCCAGTTGAAGATGGTAAGCGGGGTAAAGACGGTGCAAAAATAAAAATCTCGAATCTAAACGGATTTGTAGTCCATCGGAAGAGGGTGATAGACAACGGCAGTCTGTCTATATACAAGCCACTTGTTGGCTTTACTAGACAGCGCTTAAACTGCGATTCTGAATTTCACCTGCAGTTGGTTACTATGCCTTTGTTTTAAGTGTTATCACATAATCTCTACAACACTGCCAATCCTCAGTTGTTGTGCCGGCCGTTAAGAGTGATTCAAGGTAATTGTCGCCAAAAGGTTCAATGAACATCGTAATGGCTTTGAGAAGTGGTTAAAACTTGACTGTGGGAAATCCAATCAATACAGGAGATTACTAAGGCGTTTTCTAAATTTACAGAGTCTATAGAAAAAGTGCGAGCATGAAACAAATGTGAATTTGAAATACATGCCTATGTCTCCGAGTTTACAAGGAAAAATTTTGAGGTGCCATTTTCTCCCCACTTTATGGGCTGAAGGTTTAACAAAGTTAACTCTTTTTTTCTGACTTGACGTACATGCTTTTTATTTTTATATTTTACTTTACGTAAAATTCAAACGAAAAACGATTAGTTGATTAAGTTTTTTTGGTAAAAAATTCATCAAATAAAAAAGGAAGGTGAGTAGAGAAGATTTAAATACCTCAAATACTGATTCGGCTTCATCACATGTACGGCACTCAATCTAGCCCTCTAATGGAAAATACTTACTTAGCTAACCCACTACCGAAAAAAGGTTGACTGCCATGGATGATATAATTCAAAAATTTGCTATTTGCTTAAGCTGGATTACACGTTCATATCATATTCACATCAACTTACTAAGAGTTTATCTAGTCTATTATGGAAAATATCCCCATTTTCCTTAAATGCATGACCAAATTAAAAAAAATAATGGTAATAACTGGTGATTTTACACCAATTGATAATAAAATTGAATATGGGCGTTTTTGTTGTTTAACCTCTTAAAGTTACTCGTATATTCCCTCATATCCTCCGGTAAAGGTTAATTTTATGTGTGATATCTTTATCCTCGTCGTATGTGATATCGTGCCCCAAATACCCGCAGATGGAGCACCGGTTATAGTGCCCGACTCTTTATGACAATTTTGCTCTTACCGGGAACTGCATCCTAAGAATGTCAAGGTTTTTGTCTAGGCTCTTGATACTTACCGGCTGTATAAGCTGCTCGTTTAATTCAATTTATAAATTGCCTATTGCAGTACATTATCTCCATTTGTATAGCAAGTTAGTCATTGGCAAATAAAATTAGATTTAAGTATTCAGAAGGTCCAAATTCTATGCCTGGTGCTGCATTGTCTTCCCTCCTAAGGTTACATATGTTCAGATTAAAATTTTTACGCAGATTTGCTAGAATTAAACGTAGAACTTAGGTGAGAGGTAATTTTAGTCTGAATGTGTTCACCTTTCGCACTAGCGAGCGCTCTTATTAGTCCACAACCGAGTGAAAGGTATTTTACTCCCCCACCCGCCCATCCTCCAATACCCTTTCCGTCCTCCCCCTCCCATCGGTTTCAATGGGCTCTATACACGCCGTTGTGTTGACGCGGTGGAGACATTTACGGAGCTCTCCGTTTGTCCTCGCTTGCACGCACGCCCTTTGGTCACGAGCACGTGATATGATAATATTTGCCCATCCTTGTTGACCCATTGCCCGTTTTCTCTGAAATGTTTTGTTGGCGCCCCTTCCAGATTTCTGTATATTGCTGAAGAGAGACCCATGCTTACCCATAATTGCAGTTTCTCACTCCAAGATCGCTGAAAATTCGGGTTTCACGTGTTCCGATAGGTGGTTGAAAGAACAGTAATTATTCATTCACTTAACTTTCATACTTGATTTTCTTTAGAGTGCGTCTAAGGTTATGGCAAATAAAATTTTAATTAAAGCTAGAAATACAGCCAATTTGCTAACACCTCCAATGCCGTTCACGTAAGGGAAACACATGAAACGTGAAATCCACAATGGTGGTATTTGTTTAAATCAAACGACCGAAAAACATTGCTTACATTCTCATTTCATCCTAAGCCAGATCAGTATATTTCAGCTGTAAAAACGTCTGTGACAGGTTCTAGATAATATGGAGAAACGCTTCAAGGGTGGATGATTGACTAAACAAGAATTCTTTTGTGTTTTTTTGTAAACACACGTTCATGATTGATTCTAATGTATTATATGACATGCAGCAAGGTTTTGAGGGTGCCAGAGAAAAGGCGAATGTTAATTTTCGCAATCTCTGGCTGTGTCATTGTTGACGCGTGTTTTATTGACTCAGCGACGAAAAAGTTCCGGACGCTCGA
The DNA here is from genome assembly GCA_963169105.1 of Ceriagrion tenellum. Lineage (NCBI taxonomy): Eukaryota > Metazoa > Arthropoda > Insecta > Odonata > Coenagrionidae > Ceriagrion > Ceriagrion tenellum. Next base: position 136,386,475 of record OY720640.1, read on the forward strand.
CTTTCCCTCGTTGGTGACCTTATCTGCGGGTAAAAACGTTTTTGCCAGCCGAAAAGAAAAAAAAGCGGAAATTGCCCTTTTACAGCTTTCAATTATTTTCATTGCTCATCCAAGATGTTTTTGTGGATTTCCAAGCATTATTTTTATAATAAATTACCCTTTTTACGTGTCCGGTTCAAATGTGTGCGGGTAAAGTATCCATTGAAACGCGTAGGCACCCGGGGTACCAATGCTGATAATTCAGTATTACTTCACTTTTTCAATCTCTTTGTGTGTTTTTTAATTGACTGGCTTCAGATTCTCATTTCGTATAAGTTACTAAAAAAGGACCCCTGAAACAGTGATGTATATATCGAGACATACCTAATTTCTAAGTGGTAATCTACAATCTGCAAATCACCAATATATCGTGCTCTCCTCCTGCCAGTCACCATAAATTACCATCATTTTCATACCACCCAGTCTTCTACCCATCGTACCTTGCGGGCCACTCTTGAAACGACCCTCGCGGCATAGCCTCCTGAGGCCTTCGGTATACACTGGGCTTCTGGGCATTACTTATAGTACAGTATGAATTTTCATTATCCAAACTCAAAGTCCAGTATACTGGAATTCAGTCTCCTGAAAATATATTACTGCCATTGAAAAAGGATAGTTAGGGAAATTGCTCTGGACAAATTAGAGGAGGGAGACGATATGAGGATATGAAGGGGAACTTAGTGGCGGGTCATCCATAGGTGAAAAATTGGAACTATGTGTCAGGAGGATATAAACTGTCGAAAAACTAACCAATCCGTTGGTAGAATACTCAAGTATATCAGGAAAATTGAACATATAATTAGAGACGTTTTTTCCATAATTATTTGTACAAAAAATCATTTGACTTGCCCGGAATTTGAACACTTATATCACAATTACTGATATGGTGTGTGTTGGCCAATTACTCCAAGCCATCTTCCTTAAATGTGTTAGACGCGGTTTTTAGCCAACAACATGTTTGCTTCTCCAGTCCACATCGTGGCACATTTGACGTTTGTCGTGCTTAATAAGCCACCGCCACGGAGGATAAACCCAACATTGTCGTTTTATAGCGACCAAACTGAAAATTTTCCAACCATAGCGTATGCAAATGATATATCGCTGTCCTGCGCACTTGCACCAAGGAGTAAAATTCACCATGATAAAATCATTTGACTTGACTGGAATTCGAACCCAGATCTAGATCAATAATTTCTTTTTTTTTGCAATATGGAATTTGCTTTCTCAGGTAGTAATAGATACTACAGGTGAAGAAACTGTTGTGTTGTACTCTGTGACAGCAAAACTGATTTGGACTTTGGTTTTTGTATTATTTTTTTGACTCTAAAAGATTTGCATATAATCATTCACGTTCCTAAAGGATTCCTTTGTTCCGCAATAGTAAATAAGATTTTATTTCTCTCGTTTTTCAGAACCGCGTTGCCCAATCATTCATTCACGCGTAGGCGAACGCTCATTTAACGGGACGTGCGAGAATTCCATTCGGCGTCTCAATTCACTCCCTCGAATTCGGGAAAATTGGAAGGATGGTGGTCGCCCGTTGGCACTAGATTTCGAGAATAATGATGCCAGATTCTGACTTATGTTGGTATTCTCCAAATGATTTCGCTCAAGGCGTCTAACCCTGCGGCGAAGCCAGACTGTATCCCTCTGGGTGGGATTTCTTACTCACTCCTATTTTACATCGGTGACTTTGTGGATACGAGGTAATGGCACCATTCTTGTCTTACCTGAAAATGAAGAAAAAAATGTTTTAAAAGTTACACAATCGTGCCAAATAGTTAAATTTATAAATTAATTTTTTTTATGAACACATTAACTTCACATATTAATTTAACCAAGTGTCACATATTCCAACGCCCGAAAGTATGACTGTATTCCTTAAAACGTTTTTACACGGAGTGGGTGGAAGTATATTATTGCTGTCGTAAATAAAATTACGATCAGAGTGATTTTTATCATAAATATTTCTGACGAGGATTTTCTTCGTAACACTTAATATTTGTCAAAAGAAATGGATTGTAACATCTTTGTGTCGCAACGTTGGTGTGAAATTCATGATTTCATGATTGTATGACCAAATGCCGAAGAAAATGTTTTGGATTTGAAATTATATTTTGGAAAGGCGACCAGGTTCGAGATCCGCATTTTAAAAAATTGGTGATTTGCATATTTATAATGTGGTTTCCAATTCCACAAGCGACATTTTTCTCTTCTGTAGAGCATCAGAAACTAGAACGCCTTGAGAATCAATAAGAAAGTCTTGAGCTCCATTACGAAACTATGGGACCGTCTTTTGGTAGTCAATGAATGAGAGTGGTTGTCAAGGTAATAAGCTCTTTATCGTTGTTCTTTAATCATTTAGCTTCATTATTTGATTGACATGACTCATACAAAATTTTATTTTTATAGCTCTCTTTGAGCAACTAATATTTAGAGGCTCCCAGGTCCCTTAAAAACGGCCTGCTACTTGTCTGCCGCTTCATTCCAGGACCAATTTCCATGCGCGTTTGATATTTTGTATCGCGTAATGTTAGCTTTCCTTTTGCCCCGTGTATATAGAGCCTAGACTGCAGTCCACTTTTGACCGAGCATCATGGGAAGGATGAGGGAGAAGGGGGGAGGGGAACCCCTTGTGCGACCTACGTACGTAACTACTCGAACGTGGTCTTGTTAACCTACTTGCAGCGCGCGCACGCTCTACACCGAACCCCTACATTTTTTAACCACTGATTTTATATTTCACCGCCCTTTGCCTTTGACCTCCTCTCTCGGCTAACCCACTTCTCCGTAGTTTGGTGCGCCGATGCCTCTTTCTTGCCCGCTCATCTTCAATGAAACGAATGTGATGCACACGCCCGATTGAATGAACGATCGTGCGTGCGATCGAAATCCATGAAAGAGTAATTATAAGTAAGAGAGGAAGAAAGGTGTTTTTTGGAGGAAAACTCTCTACTATATATTTACTCGCTCTATAAAATGCATAATTCATATCTTGTAAATCACATAGTTTACGATGCAATTTCAATTTGCTTTAGAGATGGCGCTGTTTCCTTGAGGTTAGCGGCAAGGATTGCTCATGTTGCCAAGTTCAATTTTTTTTTAATTTCCTGGTGCTTATGGAATATTTGGTACTTACCCTTTCAATGACAAACCTTAAATTTGATAACTCAATATGGCAAAGGGAGGACTAATTAGGTAAATATAATAGTATAAATTCAAATACCCTCTAAAGTAATCCAACTGTCTCCAGAAAGTGACGCTTTAATCGAAAGTATACTTTACTTCTTAAATACATAAGAACAGAGCGTATTTCTGTCTAGGTCCAACTTGCTTTCGATATCCTCTGTATGTCCGACCATTCTATCTGCTGTAGATTTGGCCTGCCTACAACAATGTGTCTTTTATTGGCCACTAAGTTCCACTCTTCTTATGAATGTTCTTCATTTCCAAGTGTTTCTTCTTTACGATTCCGGAGCATGCTTTGCCGAGGCCTTGCTTCCTCAAATTTCTGTCCTTAACTCTTATATTTATGCACTGATTCCTTGTTTAACCTACTTAATGATCTCCAATGGATCTTCCAATCGCATTCTTTGAACATTAACACTAATAATCCTCAACATATTTAATTTCCAATTTTTATTACTCCATTGGATGCTTTTATCGCCGTTTTGTACTTTTCTCAGCCAAATCCACCAAATTGGGTTTTTAATGACTGCGATCTTTTGTATCATTGTATTAAATCTACTCATAACTCTAAATGGTGCTTTAAAGATTTTTTGCTTTTCTGACACATAATGATTCATTATTGCGCTATTTTTTGATACGACATTGATTTCCAGTACCTGATTTAAATTTTTCTAGTTGATTCATATGAAATAGAAGAATTAACTTTAAATGACTGATTTCTTTTCATATCAAATTGATTTTGCTGGAAGAAATTGTTGCCTTTTGCATATGACGTCAAGTTTGCCGATAGGCCTAATGAACGTAAAGGCATATAGGAGTGAGCTCCCCAACACACAAAGAAATTAAATTTATTCTTGATGAATCACAACTAATCCACTTTCTCACCCTTGACATTCCATTTGTCACTCATCCATTCGTGTCGGCCCTGGGGGGGATAGTTGACGAGAACTTTTGAATGATAGAAATTGAAAGGGAAATGTTAGCAAGGTAAACTCAATAAGTACAACTTCAACTCTTCAACAATGTTGTCTGTTATGTTCCTCATGTTGCTCTCATGTCTTCGACAATGTCACCCCAAGTTTCCTTATGTTAGATACGTATGAGAGGAATAGATGGGCAAAAGTTGGATAGTTATGTATTTAGAGGCGTTTGAGATTTTAAATTGCTGAAGTTAAGGAGAAAGGGAGTGAGCTCTCACCAATTGGAGTTACTCGATCAGTTGGCCTTCTTGATATATCAGTCAACCTAACATTTCATCCAGTAGTGCCTAAATTTCCATTCTGATATCCTCATATTTCGCTATGACTTCTCATTTAAAATACTCCATATTTTATTGTACCATTAGTATTACAGCATTCTCATCCATCCGTATCCATTTATTTATTTTTTGTGATTCAACAATCGTTTATTTTTCCAGCCAGTATTTACTTATTTTTCGTCCTTCACCGAAAACTAAAAGAATTTTTAAATATTTTCTGTGCATGGAATTTTATTGCATTCAAACACTTGACCTTGTTTCTTTAATTTAACAAATATTGCCATTTTTCTCTCGTAAACATACGATGTGGCAAGAGAAAACGCAAATATGTTATTCATGGTTATTCTCAAAAATATAATGCGAGAACTAAATTTCGGGTAGATCCGTGGCATAAATCTTGAAAAAAGAAAAGAAAAGTAGTGGTGTTTTCTCCTTTTTGATATGATAATTTTTCTTTCAAAGAATATAAAGTTGCCAGGCGAATTTGTCAGCATTGTCTTAAAGGCTCAAAAATTTGTAAAAATCGTAGCTGAAAAATTCCTTTCAAGGAACACGAATGCGAATCAGTTTTTTTCTTTTCTTTCGCTGAAAATTAATTGATTTTTTTAAAAACCATTTGCTTGATTCTCACCGTCTTAACTAACTGATGTAGACAATAATCTTTGTAGTCGAGACAAAAAGAAGAAGAGAATTTTATGATGTTCTTGAGGTGGAAATGATATCTTATGCAAACAATTTTTTTTTCAAAAGAGATGATTCCAAAGTTTTTCAATTTATATTTAATTAAAGAAAAGTTCGCAAGGTCTTTCTCAGTCACCATGAAAAAAACGGTGAGGTGAAAATTTAGAAAGTTGTGTATGATTTTCTGAAATAAATGGTGAAGGTGCATTCGAATCGAAGGAAGTTGAGAGACAATGAATGACAGAGAGCACAATGAATGGCACGAGGCAATACTGATAAAGTTAGGTGGAGTAAAAAATTAACTGTTCCAACTATCCGCCAATCCCACCGTCCTTGGGGCAGTTTTTGTTTAACCTCATGTATTTTACAAACCTTAGGTGAAAATAACCAGTGGAATTTGATCTTTAGCAGATTGTTCATTATTTTAAGGCTATTGATCCATTCTACTCAGCCTCAAAAGTCGCATTTTTGAAACGTAGTTGATTTGAAAAGACTAATTGCATTGAGATGATGCTCCGGATTAACAAGTGAGACACAGCCTTTAATTTTTAGAAATATTTGCGTAGTTGAGTATGCTTGTTTTTGCTGTAAGCAAGAGATAATACTAGTATCTCTAGCTGATGAAATGTATAGTTAAAATAAAAAAATTCAATCTGCTAATTTTCATCGTCTTCAATCTTATTCTTCAGTTTCTATTTAATGCAGCATCTCCGGCTTGTTTGTAATACACAATTTATTTTAATCTTTTGCTTATTTGACGCATTCAAGTTTGTGTCTTCATTCTCTTAAGTTGTATCGTATCATTATGTCTGTTGTATATTTTGAATAATCGTCATCTATTGTTCATTAATTTTGTTATTGAGTCTTCATTTTGTTACCATAGAGTTCCAAGGATCTCCATATTCATGAAATTCCAGCGCCATTTGTTCTGCTTCCCTGTGATCCATTTCAGCGGCGGAAATCGTAGATTATGACCTCTTTGCTTGCTTTTTCGTCCAGTCCTTGGCGCACGGGAAAATTGAGAGCACCTTTTGCTGAAGACTCCAGTTCAGATGCTGGCTGGAGGCTTTCTTTTTCAAACAGCCCAGGGCTTATAAATTCTTTCCCTGAGGATGCGACGTGGGCACTGTCTCGTGGAATTCATTTCTTGGTAACAACAGGGTAACTCTTTTAACCTAATTATGCGGGTCGGCGAAGATACTGCTCTCTACTGGCAAATATGAAGGGCGGGCAACGACTATCATATCAGTGCAAGGATTCGTTGGCTCTTGATATGAACGTATATGGCGGAAAAAAATCTTCCTTATATAATGTAATGCGCATACCGTTCGGGATTTATAACTTCCGTCTGCGAATCAAGAAATATGAATCAGATCCCTTGGAATCCTACTTGAGCTCTTGCAAGATGGAAAATTTTAAGGGCTGTTGTGATACCGAGGCAGCAGCACCATAAAACAAAACTGTTCCTTCTGCCAGGGGAAGCCAGTATCATTGGAAAATAGTCCATTAGGTCTCTTCTTTTAAAATTACTAGCACATTTTGACGCATTACATTGACGTTCTTTGTGGTTTGCTATGAAACATCTACTATCTTCCTCCAATGTCACATAAGACGACGATTAACGTAAGCTCGTAGACAGTATTAGTCCACCCAAGTAAACAACAGGTCTTAGTAATGAACTCTTTCAGAGATCGCATTCTATGGATTCGGAACAGATCTTAAGGTGTAACTTCTGTACCTCTCTTTATTTGTGTTGTCATAAAAACCTCAGTAGAAACTACCTTAAATCAATAGTACCCTTACAGTCCAGCTCATACTTGTGAAAGGTCACCCCCTGATAGGTTTTTGATGGATTTCACTGTTGTATTATAAGTCATATGTTCGTCAAATTTTATAGGGTACGGTGTCATGTGCGTTAATGTTAATTCATCCCCTAAATTGAAGTAATTTACAGGGTATTGGGTAGATGTACATAGTTCATTTTTTCTGGGTCGTGAGCTACATGCGTAACAAATCGTTTGAGTCCCTGACGGCGCTCTGCATCTAACTCGACATGAGTAAGTTTCTGCGCACGAATTACTTTTCCTCGTCAAACGTATGTATCCTCTATTCTAATCGTTTGCTCAACTCCAATGAGGCTCTATTTGACCAACCTCTCTCTTGTCCCTCGATCGGCCTTCAGAGCATCAGCAGCTGAAACGTGAGGGACGCTTATCTATTACCTCTCTCGGCGGTGGAGGACAGATCTCGCCTTTTGTCTCGCTTTCTTCAGAAGGAAGAGGAATAACAGCTTGCCCCTGTACCTCATATTATTATTTGTATTGGAAAATCCATTGTTTGACATTCAGTTAGGCTTAAAATTTATCGACGGCTCGTCGCGTGAATGTTGAAACCTATACGAGTGTTTTGATGACGGAGGAACTACACGAAGAATGTGTTTGGGATCTGAACTATTTAATTTAAAATCAAGTAGGAAGGGGCCTATGCTGACCACTACTGCCCCGACGGTTTATATGAAGCAATTTGTGAGTGGAAGTGTAATGAATACAGCTTGTGAGGATAGAGTAATATGTAGGAATCTGAAAAAAGCAGTCGGGTTTCTACTGATGCGGCAACAACTAAATTGTTTGCCAACCAGAATGTGACTGGTTGGCAAACAATTTAGTTGTGAGAAAAACAGAATGTAACTGGGTATGTATCAACCTGGAAAAGGAAGCCGTCTCTTGTGTTTTTGTCTTTAAATTATTTATCATATTGAAAAGAAAAATACTACATGCCAACACCACATTTCTCAAATTTGCTGACTACTCAGAATGCGAGTGTCCAATTTTCTCTGCCGTTGTCCACTTTCCTTGCTTTCCCACGTGTGATATTTTTCCGATGATATTTACGTCAGTGGATTTTTCTGTTTTTTTAGGTACTGCTTTAAAGGTGGCTGGAGCGATAGTCGTGGGTCACATGAGTGCTCGTTTTAATTATTTTTTTGTAAGTAAAAAAAAATTAAGGACATTTTTTACTAAAGTGCATCTTTTAGCACGTGGGAACAATATAAGCAGCAATGGAAATGATAAAAGAATTGAATTTTAGAAAATTTTCTTAACATTAGCGTATTATAATTTGGCTTTTCGGTGCGGTATTTTGAGTTTAGAGGTTATTAAAATATTGATTTTTTTCTAAGATTTTACTTATTGTAACGCCTTCATGCTGGTTAAAATCAGTAAACATAATAACATAAACTGTATTAATTTCGTAATTAAAGGTATTAAATGAAAAATGTGTTAAAATGTAGTCAAATTATGGAAAAATTTATGTGATGTGTTAAAATCTCAAAAAACTACGAGTTAAAACAGCACTGATTTGGCAAAAAACCAGTTTGATACAATTTTTCACTTTCATGAATGGATATTATTAATGAAAAACGTGAGAAAAGTTTTACGCAATACTGTACGCAAACCAAAATTGCTCCAGCCATCTAAATATTCATTTCCAATACTGCCTCGGTGTGTAGAAGGGCGAATTGGTTTCACATAAAAGTCTGCCCTCCTGGGAAACAGGGTTGGTTGTATTCTCTCCAGAGCTTATCATTTCCGTGGGGAAGAGGTTTTCTTGCGGCATTGGTGTCCTTATCGTCTTCCTTCTTGAAGCCAACCTTCTGTTTCGTATCCAATGCCAGGCGATTCCGGATGCAGGAGGGAAAAGGAAATAAAATGTATATCTCCGACTCCAGGCAGCGCATGGACAAATGATCCCTCACCCTCTTGAAGGAGAAGAGGAATCCTCTCCAATGAGGTCGCAATTCGCCGGTTCGTCCGGACCTGACATCGGACACCGTTCCCATTTATTCCGATTTAAGGGCCGGGTTTTGTCTCCCTCTTCAAATCCGAGGGTCTATTTGCGCCGAGCGTCCGCAGTCTGCAAAACATGGCCACCTCGAAGTGTGCGAGTGGATCGTGAGTTCTGCGCGACTGTGGTCGAGCTAGAATTTCGAAAAGGTGATCCGACTCCACGGGGAATACGTCTCATTAGCTGCTGCTGCGTCGTCCGTGTCTTTGGAGCGGTGGCGGGCGGGTGGCAAGGGGCGGGTGGGTGGCTTATCGGAGGCGGATTGGCAGAGGCGCTCTCGAAGCTTGTGTTATTGGGTATTCCCTCCATTATTTTTATTTTAGACATCCAAGAAAATCCCGACAATTGGGCTGTGCTTAAAGAGGCTTCTTTAGTCCCGTGCAAAAAAAATCTTCATTCAATCCTTGGGGTCTCCGAGGAGCTGACCAAAGTGTGCGTTTATTTCAGTGGCGGAAAAGGGCAAGGTGACTCGAGGAGAGAATAGAAAATATGTCCACTCAAATGGACTGGCGTTTTCTGGTGGAGCAATATCCTAAAGGTTAGATTTTTGTGCGACTAATCAATGTTGGCTATCACTTTTAATTAGAATGTTGACACTAAAGAATGGAGGGACTTGTAAGAGAGAGAGAGATACGTTCCATGAAAGAACTCGATGGAGAACCAAATGAGTTCATTTTATACGTATGCCTACAGCCAGTTTTTTATAGTTCCAATATCTCATACTAAAAGTCATGGAATCAAGTAAAAATGAATAAAGTTTCATAGCAATTTATTTAATGTTAAATTAGTTATAAAATATGCAGGTTATATATTATACAAGTGAGGATTTCTGTGAAAAATAAGTCTGATTTTGCCTCAAAAGGACTCTGCAGCACGAGCGAATTAAAAATATTGACCTTATTTTTAAATGAAGTAATATCTTATATCGTGCCCCTGGCTTCGATAGGACTCGAACATACTTGTTTCTAATAGGTGTAAGTTTATTTGTCTCATGGACGTAGAAGTTTTATGAGGAGTATCTTACTTACACGATAAAAGAAAAGCGTGACTCTTTCACCAAAATTGCTTGCAGTTATCACATGATTTACAGCTTTTTACCAGGCTTTCCATTATTGCTCTTTAAGTTCTTTCAACTTATTTAGATAATTTATTGGAAAGCAGGTGAAAATTGAAGTCCGGGATATTTCTTTGGTTTTGAATAGCGGAAAAGTATTGAGCAAAGTCCTTCTCAGTTTCGGAACTAATTGCTTCAGCTTAGTTATAGTATCAAACTTCCATGGGATATATTTACAATGAAATATGCTTTTCATAACTTTAATTTGGGAAGAAAACATTTTTCTCTAAAGAAATAATGCAATAAGATGAACCAAAACTAGCCTCGGAATCGAAATTTAGAGGCATACTGAGAGAATAAAATTTCCATTCAAGTGAAAAAGTCAGTAAATACTTCAGAAAGGTGATTTAAATATAAATATAAATATTTTAGCTTCAAATAGTTTGTAAAAAGATATTATTGTAATGACAAAAGATGTATTAAAATAAGCAACTCGGGAGGTCACTCATCACGGGATTCATCTTTAAACCACAAAATATTTGGAATATATTTCGTTAGAACCAATCGTTTATTTGCTTCTGAGTTTAAAGTATTTGTTTACAATATCTTGTATTAGTAGTTTCCTATCTTGACAATCTTTCAGATCTGATATGTAATCGTCAAATCATAGTTGTGGCTTTGATGAATTTTGAAAAACATTGCTAGGTAGCTATACGTACACGAAAGACAACGCTTATTGTTCTGTGTCTAGATATTAATGGAAAAAAGAACGAGGATTTTGTTTTCTTTCATTAAACCATGATATGATTAGAGTTTTGCCACTGTACTTGAAATATAGACGAAATTACGTGGATATGTAGATTTTTCCGAATACTGGACTCAGCATGGCTCTGTGATTTTCGTTAGCAATAATGGTAACTAAGGGAAATATATTTTTTCTCGTTTATGAGGAAATATGGACATGTGTAATCAAACAATTACGAAACATATATCATGCGCGGTAACAATTCGTGTCAAAGTTGTGTTTTGTTGCTAAAACCCAAGTCGATACTATGCAATATTTTCACTCTGATGTCATCAATTAAAACACATACTCCAGGATCTTCGACTAGAGTCTTTGCAGCGTAAACAAGTCCGCCATTTGTATGATTATTTTGTTGTATTTTTCATATGTATAGCGTAGTTTTATGTTCACTTGTAAGGGCATTTGTATTGGAAATGAAGACTTGTGCCGCATGTTTGCAGATTTCCTCGGTTGTGCCTCGGACAGTTTCCTCGGGCAGTAATTGTTCAGTAAGCAAATTTATGCGGCCGTGTGGTGGAAATGGTTACGGAGCCCCACGTCGATAGAGTTACGGGCTAATCCAACCGGAAGATCCCACACACATCCAAGTCTGTACGTAAACTAAAATTGCTTCAACCACCTTATAGGTAATGTAGATAAAATATGAGTGTGTGTCTAAGATGGCCAAGAACCGCAGGGCTGAGTATTTAGTACTAAGCACAGTTTGATCGTGCAGCAATTTCCCGTGGGGTGAAATGGGGATGCGGCCCGAGATGTGATTTGATTAAGATCCCGCTCTATTGTCTCTCTTTCTCACCCCCAGCCCATCACTTTCCCTCCGTCCTCCTTCCCCTTGTATCGGTTCTAGAGAAGTTGACCCGTGGCGTTGACGCGCGCCTGTTTCTCGACCGCCGAACGTTCTACACTTGTCTTTCGTACTTCCCTAAGTGCAGCGCCACCTTCTCCCTCTCTCTCACCCCCCTTCCTCTTTTTTAAAACTTTCTCATCACTTTCCGGTGCCTCTTTAATGCGCCACTGTCCCACACCCTCCCAACCCGCTCCCCCTTCCACCCTCGACGCCGCCTACCTCGTAACTCGACCGTAATTGCTAGAGGCTTTCCCGCACCGCGTGGTGCTCTCTCTGTGCCCTTCTCTGGCCGTCTCCTCTTCTTGTGTTTTTCTTGCCATCCCTCTCTCTCCATTAGTAAGTTTCTCTTCCCACTCCCTTCGTCTCTCCTCCCCCACCTTCCCACCCCAATGGCCTCGGCGACTCGTTTGGAGGCGTGGGTTTCAGGAGAGGAAGCCGTTGTGGATGGATGGGTAGTGGTTCACTCTCTCACTCGCAGTAGAATGAGTCTGTTGGCCGAAGAACTCCCCCACCCCTTCTCTCTCTTATTTTGTGTTTTCAGGCGTCGTCGGGCGCTCGTGCATTTCGTCGTCGGGGGCGCAGGCAGCCCTCCCCGTACCCCCGCCCCCGATCTTCTCCGCGAGCAGCAGGGGCGGTGGTGGTGTTTCGGTTGGACGGGGTATGGTAGTGAGGGTGTGTGTATAGGAACGCTCTCCGTGGGTAGACACATTCAAAAAGGCCCCTTTTGTGTCTCGTCCTTCCTTCGCCGGACGCGAGCGGATGGCCACCGCCGCCGCGCTTCGAATATCCCAGAGTGCATTGCGAGACAGGAGGTTGAGTCGCGCTTGTGTGCACGCTCTCTTCTTCCATTTCGCATATTGAGAAGAAAAAAAAGTAAACGGGAGCGCCATCGCCAAAGCTATCCAAAGTGTGCGCTGCTTGTGTTCGTTTGCTGTTCTGGTATGGCAAACAATTCTGGGCGGATTCGGTCGTCGCTGCGCGAGCGGTCGCCGTCCTGTTGCGAAGCAATCGGACCTCCTGGTTTCATTTATGTCCGGCAATAAATGGCCCGAGGTGCGATCGAAAGGCTTGGATTTGTCATCGCTGCATCAAAACGTTCCATTCGAATGGCTAGAAAGCCTTGTGCTATACTTAGCCGCAAACGTCACCGTGAAAATATGTCTCGTACCATATCCTCCTCATTTCCTCGTCGGCTTAACCGTGGCGTCAGGCTTGATTCCAACCTAGTTTTGTGAACCAACACCTTGTAACAGAACAAAATAACTAATAAAACTAAGTGTTTTTAGCATATGTTACCGGTATAAGTAATTCAAGACTAACTGCACCTAAAAACTTAACACTTTATATAAGGAATACAAGTTATCGCGTATAGTTAGAAATACTTTCACAAACTTAAAAAATGGAATTTTGCTCTGAAAATCGTAGGGTCAAGATGAGGAGGGAATTAATTATATGAATGATTTGGCTAAAATATTTCTAAGGCATAGTTTAAATTGGCTCGTTATTCTATAAGCCCAGAAATGAGATCGTGGCAATATTTGCAGTTTTGAAAGTTAACAAATAACGTGATTTGCCTATAGAACTACATTTCAGCATATTTAGCATCATTCTTGCAAGTATCAAGCAATGAAATAATCTGTCAAACTATTAATGAAATCCAGTAGGATATGAACAAGAGTCCTGAGCGATCTAAATTTTAGCCGTCAGTAGTCTCATACCTTCCGTAATTAATGATCGAATGTTCTGAATCGGTCCACCCTCAGATAATAGAGCTTTCCCTAATGATTAAACTTCCGATGTATTTTTTGACTAAGACAAAACGTTAACTTTCTCTCTCGTTAACTTTCGCTCTCACGTTAACTTTAAGACCCACAGGCTTCACCTGTTAGGTAATAGCTGCGTGATGGACAGCCGGAGATCTCGGCCCAAAACCTATAAATGCGGATGTTTGCCTTGTCCAATGCCAGCGATGGAGGCAGTCAGAGAAGAAATTTAGTGTGAAAATATTCCTCTATTGTATTAAACACTACCAATGATAGCATCGCATGGTTTAAACTCGCTTAAAACTTGAAAATATTTTTTTCCCGCAGCAAAGTTTTCTCACTATCTTCCCCATGAATTGACTAAGTTTTGGATGCATTGTTCATTTATTTCCAAATCTAGAAATTTACTTACGACATCCTCTATACCTTGAGATATTGGTAAAAAAGAACGGCTCGAGGCATATCTAGACGGAGCAATGAGCGAGAAAAAATAGCAGAAAGGGCATGAAAACACAACGCATATGAAAGGAGACAGTGAGTAAAAGTGCGGTCGCTATGAGGTTGGTATGAAGTGCTGCAAAGTACATTGAGTTGCCGTTAGCAAATTTGCATTGCAACCTCGATAATGGCAGGAGTTTCTGATACCTAGATCGGTGAAATAAACTCATTGTGGAAATGAAGTCTTTTTTTGTGATAATGTTTTAAAGCAACTTTAATAATGTCCATTTGATGATAATTAAGGGCTATAGTTAATGAAAGTAAAAGTTGTGTACCAAACACCACCATTCGTCCCGATCACCCCCTATTGTCTTCCCAAACCATGCGGTCAATTTGACGGTCATTTGTGTGACTAATTCCATGATTCTGATGTTGAGCGGTTATTATCGTGATTCCAGGGCAACGCTATCTCTCCTTCCGGTCGGAAAGAACACGTTTGACCCGCTTTGACTCCCTCGACCGACTCCTGCTTGAAATTGATGGGTTTGACGTGAGCGAGCGACAGGAGAAGAGCACTGGCCGCGAATGTGCTGTGTGGGCGAAAATACGTCTGTAAAACTTGTAGAATATCATCGACGCTTTTATTTTTTCATACAACTCGGCCATCGTCTGTCTGACTTCTTTTTTCAGAAAAGTTGCCAAATGTTTAGTTATCATCACTTTTTTTCTCCGCCTGCTACTCGAATGTAAGTGAGGATTTATCTGTCTGAACACAAGTTAGTACCTACCCAGGGTCCTACCCTAGTTTGCCACACTAGAGATAGCGGGATTGGCCCTAAACACTGGTATGAGAAATGCGTGTAAACACAATATTTTCATGACGCCTTACTACATTTCTAGGTCTGACAGATGCGATAAAATAAGACAGATACTCTGCCGAACATATAGGTACAAAAACTCGTTCTTTCCGCACACAATAAGCGACCACAATAGAAACGGAGCTCCTTCAAATATACTCTCATAAGGCATGCCACCATTTCACCTCCAAAACCTTTGAATCTTTACACGGCTGGTAACCTACCACTCCCTGCCACACGCCCAAGCGGCAGCTCGCGGGGTAGTATGTAGATGTAGAAGTTAGTCGGAATCACGGAGGAAATATGAGTTTTAAAAATGGAAGACGAAGCGAAAATACGGCCGATCTACACAGAATGGGAAATTCAAGTTCTCCAGGATTAATACCACCAGCAAGTGTATTCAAAGGATGATGAATTGTAATATTCCAGATAGATATGAAATGTGAACACTGCTCAGATCTTCATCAGGCGCGTAGATGTCTTCAGTTGTTATATTTAGTAAATCCTTACTCTTCACCAGAGGTCAATATCAGGTTAAACTAGAAGTCGTGTGAACGCAAATCAGGCCATCAAGTCGGCCATCACTCAGCAGTAGTAATGTAAGCGAGGCAAAGGGCATTAGATTTTTAAGATAACGGTGAACAATTTCCCAACTATAGTCGGTGCAGAGACGAGGTATTTCAATTACTGGGAAGTTGTACTTCGGTGTAAATGCTATCGCCAAAATTGTTTTTTGGTGCATTCTGTTGCAAAGAGCCATATGGATAGAAGGGAAAATTGCGGATCCCGGAAGCGGATATCAGTCATCAGCGGACGAACTAGATTAATATTTTGCTCTCGTGGCCTCTGGAGGGGATGTCCACATTCCCGCATCACCATTTCCCTGTTCTGATGAACGAGGTGATGAAAATGCTTTGTTGTATTTGACCCGAGTGATTTAATTGAATGCAAGCTATCGGCTATCATGTATCAGCGTCCTTTCATTCCAGCTGATGAATTCAGTGCGAGTGTTTGGCGCTGCTCCGGAAACCAATTTCAAGTGATGAAGATGCAGCTTCATTGATGATATCAATTCCGCATAATCAAAAGGTTTTCACTCCTTTCACCATTAGACTCTAACATATCTTTCTCCCTCTTAAACCACTTTTCAGTAATTGACAGACAATTTTACTGACTGGGTCAGAAAAGGTCACTTATAATTTTGGCATGAATTCAAAATCTAATAATTTATCTCCATACTCGCATTAAACTACCGTCAAAATTAACACCGAGAATATATTAATTTTTATAAAAATTCTACATTTTCGCATGAGATTTTGCATAGTAGCATAATTTGGAGTCATTTTAACCTGTATTTTGTAACAAAAATTTCGTCTAATAAAGCCAAACGGTTTTTGAGAACGGGGAAAATCGTTTTAACAGTAAAAAATACTGCCCAGCAGCCCTGGACACATACTCAGGAAATTTGTGGATATGTATATACTTTCATAATAAAAAATAATTACAACCATGCGACTCTTCACTGCCGTTTCGCCGTCACGTCGCGGATAGAGTGATTTTGGGAATTGCGGACTTTCGGCTTGTTTAATTGGCAAAATCGGAGATAAGCATGCATCTATATCACTAGTATCACTTGCGCTACTAATGAGGGAAAAGTGGAAGAATAAATTTACCGCAAAACACGATTACTTCAACTTAAATTTGTGCATAAGATAAGTCATTCAGCGTATAAGAGCATTCAGCAAGATTCATCGTATAAGAGAATTGTTTGTTGTTATATGTCGGACTTTTAGAGTGCTTGAGCAACGAAAATGGGCTAGATTTGTTCTAAATGAGCTGTACTATTATATAAAAGTAATATTAAACCATAATTTTTGTGACTAATTCACCTAAAAGTGTTAAAAATTATAGGTAATTTTTAACTTTTTAACAAATTAAATGTCTTCGGTGCTGACAAGAATTGATTTTAACGCGCTTGGCCTATAATTCACTTACATGTGACTCTTATGATTCATCAGTGATGTAAAAGCTAGAAGGTAACGTAATTATACCGTGGGTTAAGTTTTTGCATGGAGAGGAGGTTTATTTTCCCTTATGATTAGCCTGCACTGGGAGATTTTCTAGCTAGGAAGGATGCGACCTCTATTACTCCCGTGTCGGATCAAGCTGGAGGTGGAGGCAGTGAGGGACGGTAAAGTGGGATAGACGATGATATATTATCATACATATTAGGGCAGTATGTACCGTTAATCTCCGACTACATACCTTTCACCCTGCTAGCCGCGGTAGGACTGAGTCTCCCTGAAACTCGAATAATCTGAAATTTTCGAGTAACTCAGCCTAGCGGCTTCAAATATAGCCATTTAACCAGCTTTTTCATACATTTTGTTCTCATGTAGCAGCTTTGAGCAAAGCTTCTAAACCATGTGGATTTGACCTAGCTGAACTCAGTTTAGAAATGTTGCGTTGAAACGACCTCACACATTTGATCATTCGTGAACTAATAGAGATTTGATTATTTGTAACTGAATAATCATAGTTTTAAAATAATTAAATTGTGTAGTGGAAGAAGGTAATACTGAACATTTCGAAACTTGCATTATTCTGTAAAACTAATGTTTAAAAGAGCCAAAACGCGTTGCACGTTTAATGAAGACTTTTTTTTGGAAGACTGCAGGTTTCAATAAACTGATTATGATTAGAGCTTTTAAGTTCTCTCAAAAGGAAAAAACCCTGCCAGAAATAAAACTGAAGTTGGAGTGATTACATTTAATCTGGTTGAAGGATTATTAAATCTATGAAACAGGGTTAGCGAGGTGGTGTATTCTCCACCGGAAGTAATAATGTTTGTCGCCTTTCGCACTAAGACAAAGACTGTGTAATTAAAATTCTTGATTCATCTGGCACGTGAGCAGTAACAGGTCAAGGACAATGGATAAAACAGCGCCGAGAGCAGTAAATCAGCTGTGCACGTACAAGTCTTTGCATGTACCCCAATGCATTTGGGTTGAGGGGGTATAATGGGTTGGAAGAGAAGGCAGGCTTATATAAATAGACGCCTCTTTGCGTCGGTAACTCTCTCCCGGCACGAATGGCCCCGTACACGCTATCGCAGACGTTAAATTGAATTTTCTTCTTACCTAGATTAATGTAATGGGGGAATAATGAAGTCCGGTCAATTACGTGAAAGGCTACCATGGAAAATATTAGGAGTCATCCGCTCCAATTTTATGTAATTCACAAAGCGCTCATTCTAAGTATCCATTAATGACAATGGTATTAGTGGTGACTAATGGACTAATTCAAGTCTGATCCCATTTCCCTTGCATCCGGGTTTAAGAGGTTTGGAGGAGAGAAGATTTAATTATGGCCCACAATATTTGAGAATATTTTTCAAATGCAATTTAAGTAACAATTCAAAAAGGAAAATGGCTCTGGAGGTTGAATTGAATCAAGGTGGATGGGGAAGGGAAAGTTTTTCATGATTCCTGGCCTAAGGCTGAAAGAGGAAATGTCGGGAAAAATAAATATGGCGTGGATGGCGCAAATAATCGGATAATATGCGCGTCGCTCTCGTCACAACTCCAATATCAAAATAATTGCGTGCGTGATCGACACACATTTTTTCCACTCCGTTTGGGATGAGTATCCTGAGTGCCTTCCTCTATTCGGCAAATTGCTGTCCGCTGAATCTTCCGCGCTCGTTAGATCCAAAAGACTCTCGTTGGACAAGGAAGTGGAATTGCTGCGGAGCTTGATGGCCCTATCCTTCTTTAAACTATCAATTTCCACAAAAAGAGAATGTATAACTATAATGAGAATTTCTAAAGAAGAAGTGAAAAAACGAACAATATTGTTTAGAAAATTCCTTTTATAATATACGTCGCAATGAATAATGGGATAAACCTCCATAATTCCACATAATGCTATCCATATTTTAAGTTACCCTATATATAAAATATCACCATTGCAAGGACAATCTATCATATGGTTTTCGTGCGGTGTTTTCAGTTATTTCTGTTTTTAAAGGTGCTGGAACCTAATTTGGAAAATGTGGATTCCCAACCTTTTTAATGTGTGAAAAAGCCGATGAATCCCTTCAACAGATTTCTCAAGGAAGACATTACAATAAAAATTGAGTAATTATTATAGTAGTCTCTTGCATCTCGTTGAAAATTCCTTATAGTTATCGTTTTGACCTTTCATTGTTTCCTAAATTGCGCAAAGTTGCAATGAGGTGTGTGGAGGGGAATCTGGAAATGAATAGCTTTGAGGTCCAGTCGACGTGATTTTTCCCATCTCTTCTCGTCTTTCCAGTGCAATACTTTAAATACCAAGCCTTCCGACTGAAATGTACATCCAATATCAAAAGTGAGGGAGGTAAAGGTATTAATAAGTAGTTTATTGCTCTTTCTCTTATCTCGGGGTGTGGATACAAGAATTCAGTCGCTGTTAAGTGCCTGAAGCGATCCCCTTAAACGCCAAACGCCGCCACTTGGTTGAAGAAGTCACTCTCTCATTCTATCGGGTATCTGCCAACTGCGAAGATTGGCGAGAAAAAGGGGTGGGGGGGTCTGGTCTTCGCTTCCCACTCCATAACCTTCCACTCCATCTCCTAATGGGGGGAAGGAAGGGTCTGTACCCTCGGGAGTCTTTTAAAGGGTTCGCGCCTTTCGATTTCCGAACGCTCCGAGCGAAAGCTACACTATACACACCGTCCTCGGTCGCTGCATCCGCTTCCTCCATCGAGTGTGTATTCACAGCGCTCGTGCGCACACCGGGTTAAACCTGGGCTGACTGACGTGAACTATTCCAGCCTCTCGCTCCCTCTCAATGGAGTACACTCAAGCTTCTTTCCGCAAGCAATGTGTTTGCGGTTACATTAGCATGCTCACCGCGATTGCATTTTTTTTACGAGTGCCCAAACTATCTACAATATAAAAGGATATGCAAATGTACCTTTGATTTAGTTACTTGGCAAAATTGTACTGATGTTCGCGATGATGATTGATCGCGAGCGAGCTTTCATATTCTTTTCCAACTGGCTGACTCGTGGCCCGGGCTTATTTATATTATATATTGTTTACCTTGATGAAATATATTGTTTTCGTTAAAAACAATAACAACATATTATATCTGTTCAAATATTTGGTACAATGTTTGCCCATTAAGTAATGCCGCTTATTTCTTCTAACTTCCTAATAGCAGATATCAAAGCGTAAACACGGTCATCGAGAGATGCACCTCCATTGATCGCAAAGCATTATCAAGTTATCACGACGCTGTCGTATCTTACATCTGAGTGCTATGACCAATTTTGTGGACTCTGCAGAGGACAAAATGCAAGATTAGGATAATGCCCGTCTGGCAAAAACTAAAGACGTGGAAGAATGAAAATTGCTTCGTAATTTTTCTTTTTTTCCAATAAATTTCGAATAATTTTACTAAGTACTTTTCTAATCTACTAATTTGGATGATGAAGAGGAGATTAGCGCAGTGAAAACGTGGATCCATTACCAGAGCGAGGACAAGTTCTGACAGGACATAAACACCCTAATGAATCGCCATAGGCAATAGAACTTGAAGGAGATTCCATGGGAAAATAGAGTATATAGATGGAAAATTACATTTTCATACATTTAAATTTGATTTATGTGGAATAATTAGTTATTGAGAAAAAAATACGGTGCCCTACTTTTAGAGAAACCGTCGTATGTTCATTACTTATAGGCTTCCTCATCTTATTCTATCCCTTCAGCTTATATCTAGAGACTAAGGATCATTATCATTACTTATTGGCTATTTTGTCAATATTTTAGTCTGTCAGTAACATTTTTATTTAGTAAATCATAATCATATTCAGTCTCTCATTTAAATATATTTATACAGCATCTCTCGACTCACGCTGAGTAATCAATTTCTCAAGTTGACGCTCTTTATTATTTGCCCAATCTATTCCATCCCTAACCATACTCGGAAACTCTACGTATTCTATCGTACATCGCGTATCCAGTGTTATCGTTGCAAATGGCGCTCGCGGGTGGCGTTGGGAACACGAGCGAAGCAAATGCGACCTGCCATCCAAGTAACGTAATTTGCAACTCTATCGGACGAGTTCCTCAACTAGAGGTCTTCATTCTTTTGTGGGAATAATAAATAAATGCATATTTATACGTACATATACGGCCATATTGTTCAATTAATGAGGTTATATTGGCCGTAAATGCCTGGGGAGAATTTCCTGTTAATTACTATGGCTCAGTTTGCCAAGGTAAAATACTATTGTTGAAATCAGAGAAAAATTATATTTTTAACACTGACAACGTAATTTTTAACAAAAACAAAGTCTATGGTAAAATCAATTACAAAAATTAAATACTTCATTTTTTCTGCCATCAGTGAGTGAAAGTTTGAACTTTATATCGTGATAGAAATTTATATACTAAAACAAATAAAAAAGTATCCTCCACAGTGACTTCAACGCTTCCATAATGGGAGCAAAAGGGGGGCCCTTAGGCGCTTGATACAATAGATTCCTTGTTCTCAAGCTACCTAGAATACCGAATCTCCAAAAAAACATATATGCATCTGATTTTACCGTAGAAATCACCATGCACGTAGTTTTTTAATTGATAAATAAATTATATGTTAATATTTTCGCCTTGAGTCACGCATATTTCTTATATATGTTTACAACGCAGGATTCGACATTAAAGCAAATGTCATGAGTAAATACGTGTTATTTTCCTCACTATGATGCCTATAAATTTTTGCAATCATTATAGTTATTTTAAACGTGTTATATTGCATTTAGAGGAAAATATGCTCATGTGCAATCGAATTATTTAGAAATAAATGTCAGGAGCCTTAGGAATGTGTTAAAAATGAATTGATTTGCCAAGACACCCAATCAGTATCAAACAATGTTTTCACTTGTATCTGTGCATATATATGACTATCAAGTCTATATATATATATGACTATGCAAATTTTCACGCAAATCTGTGCATAAAATATAATTGCTCAAACCTTCTTTACCTGACGTGATTTTCAGCTATTAACTTCAAAATCTTTTTCAGAATTCTGAGGGTTGGGTCACATCTTTAGTCAACACTTGATATGACAGATAAAGCACTGCGCTTGAAATGCTCCTTTAATGTTTGCTTTTATTGTTATGCCTGTGAATAGTGCCTACTTGCCTCCTAAGTTATTTTGACTGGAGAGTGTATGGTGGAAAGGATACTCTACTTAGATGCGTACATTTTTTTGCCTCATAATTCCTAATGTTAAACGAACGTGCATATGCTCTTTTTTGGACTTCGCTTGGAAGCCGGTTGAGCGTCTCCACCAATCCTTTTGTAAGCAGATCACGATCCTTCTAAGTGAGCTCACGTCTCCTCAGATACGCATAGAGCCAATTACACTCGCACTGATGAGCAATCATCTCTGCTGCACGGGAGTCAGAACACACAAGAGTGTCAATTGGAACACTTACAGTGTCGAAAGCTGCCTCCATATTGTCCTTTATGCCGTCTGATTGGAGTGCAAAGCAATGGGTTAAAGCAATTGAAATGAGAGTAAGTAATTTTGTGGTTCCGTATAAGATATATAGAATAGCGAAATGATTCTTTCCCTTTTGTTTTTATACAGCGATTTCCACAAAATTACTCTCAAATAAATGAAAATTTGACCATACATACATTTGATGCGGATACTTTGGCTTAGGTTGCCTTAGGTTGCATTTAAACAGCCATTGCTACAATAGTTCGGTGAATACAAATATACTTAGGTTGAATTTTGAATTCAATTGCTTTTTCATGTGTAAATTTCTATTTATACTGCATTGTATGCAAAACATTTTGAAAATAAATATGCCGACTTATTGCATAACTCAATACTTGCAAAAAAATTTGATTGAATAGCTGAAATTTTCGTACGTAAGGTACGTGGTATTTGGGAGTTAAAAGCAGCACTTGCCATGGAACGATAGGAAAAATCTTCACATGTGAGCCGACGTGCTTATTCAGGTATTACTGTACCAAAACGTAACTGAAATGGAAACAATTATATGGATAAAAACTGACCGTTAAGAACTTTAGACGTTCGGACTTAAATAAAATATGGTGTCATTAAAAGAAAAATGTCATTTGAATTGGGTTTTATTGCTGTTAGGTCAATTTTCACCGACCAGTATACAGTATTATTACGACCGATCATACAGTAATACAATGCAAATGCTTGTAGTTACGTTTTTCTTTGCACCATTTACTCAAATACTAGAGAATCGATTTTCTCGGTAAGAAATAGCATATTGTCATGGCACTGCGTATTAAAAGTATCATGGAGAACCTCTGCATTGGAGACAGGAGTGTAATTAATCACGGAGGGAAAATGAAAGTAATGCTTAAAAAGCTGTGAGGTTTTATTGCCTCACTCTAGGTTATTACATGTCTGTGGGTGTCAGAGACTCAAGTGGTCTCCTCCTGTTGAGGGAATTCCTTTTGTATTGAGCTTATTGGCGCGCCTTCCACCTTGTCAATAGACTTAAGACGAGACGTAGAACGTTCGGCGCTGCTGTTTTTACTTCACACCATTCATCATTAGCTGAAATAATTTACAAAATATATCATATTTTATCAAAAGATTACAGCCAAGAAACATCAGTCCTAGTTCAATGTCAAAAATCGAGGATGATAAAAAAATGTCTGATAGCGTAATTCACTGTAACGCGTAGCCGAACTCTTACTGCATGTTTATGTCCCGACAAGGCCTTCCTTGTAGACAATATCTTGACAATTTACAGGGAGAATTAGCTTAGCGTCGGGGTGCATTAAGCACTGTCGGGGTGATAAGTTCTAGCAATTGCGAATCAATATGGACACACTTTATATAACTACACTCTATTACTACTTATAGGTATATAGAGTTTTCTTTTACTCGTGGGACACAAGAATGACACAAAATTCTTTTTTTTTGCAGTAGAATTGAATTGCTCTGTCAAGTCCTACTGTATTAGTTCTGCAACTTATAAAACTGTGTTTTGGCGTTACTTCATGCTTTTTCAACCACATATATGTTCAAGAGCTAAACTATTACTGCCCTGAGAGGTTATTTTTGCCTTAATCTCCAGTTTTACTCAAGTAACAAAACGGAATCTGCATCTTGGGAGCCAACAGTTTGCGCCATATTCTTCTAAGATTAATATTTTTATAAATACTTTTCGCCTCTTCTCTTGACTCATCCGTCATAACAAATGCATTCAAAATATGGTGTACGCTTGTGATTTATGTCAAAATTGCACTCGAAATTAATCATAAGAATGCACCAAAACTTTCTCATGCAACTGTCATTCACTATACACCTACATCTACGTCATATCCTGCAAGCCACCCAAAGGGTGTGTGGCAGGGGGTGTTTCCACGCCAGGCATGCATGAATTACACAGCAGAACACCAAAACTACATTAAAACATAAACCTACACCGAAACTACATTATATACGTTCTCATTAGGATAACTGTCCTGAAAAAATAAACATCTTGCCGACATAACTACTGAAGTGTGAAATGTTTATGCAACGGTTATTCTCGGAAGCACTATAACTTCATTGCTCCAATCATATTTTGCTGTTTGTTTTTAAACCTGCAAATGTAAAAGGCGTAAATATTAGTCGAATACTTATCGGCAGGAAAATTGTCCTTTCGACAATAGCTGTTGCATAAACACTTCAGACTCCAGTGAGTGCTTTAGTCGGAAAGATATTAATTTTTTCTGGACAGTTATTGAGGGATGAAAAAATCCGGCCTACGGAGTCTATAGCATAATATGGTGCGTACCTAGTGACAGTCATTTGATTAATCCAAATTTATTCAGACGTTCGAAGTAGAGACAAAGTTTTAATATTTTCGAAAGGGATAAGATTAAGAGGAATCGCACTAAATTTGCAAGGGACTTATGGGGATGAGTGTCCAGAGCGCATGAATGGCCGTCATTGGAGGAGGAGACTGTGAGAGAGACGAGATAGGGGGACCCTGAACCGACCCACCCACCCTTTGACGAAAGGACACCTCCCCCCCCCCCCCCGGCGCCCAATGTCCCTCCTTTGTTCAAATATTTCCCTCTCGCGTGCTTCCAGAGACGACCGACGTCGTCGCTCCCGTCGCTAAGCGCCGCTTAATGAGCTCCTTGTCTTCGCCCATGGCGGCGGCAGTGCGGGGCGAGAGAGGTGAAAAGTTTTAATTAGTCGGAGGAGAAGAGGATCAAGGAATGATGGAGGAGAAAGTTAAGAAGGGGGTCTGCTCTCATTGGCTGGCGCGCGCCTTCCCCCCCTCCCCTCCTACTTGGGCCGAAAAGGATAGATGTCGCCACCAACGCACCTCTCTCTCTAGGGGTGCCATGAATACCCGGCTCTACCTCCCTTTCCTTTGAAGCTGAGCGATCACAGCCTCGAAATTGCCTGAATGGTTAATTGGCTGATATCCCACTGTAATGAGCTCCATATTCAGACCCCATTGAATGCTTTCACTGAGTTCGATGCTCACTTAATACGAAAATAAGTTTAACCTTTCGAGGGTCGATGGTTGGGGTTACCAGTATTCCTATTTCTGATATACCTGCAACTTATACAATCTTAAAAGCAAATGTATCGAACATAGTTATTTGATGAGATATAATGGTGAATTTCTCGTCTTCACAATGAATTTCCAGGGGTTTGAGCGCCGTTGAATCGAATTTCAGAGCACTGTGTCGTGTTTATAGTTTGAGACTCATTTCTTTTTGAAAGACTAACGCAAACCGCCCACTCAAGATACATTTTTCCGGAAGACTTGAAGTCTTTTTTTCCTTTATGCCAGCATTAATCGTTAAGTTAAATGGTGTTATGTATCTGAAAATAAACGAGTCCAAATTCCCTGTAATGGAAGCTGAAGACTGACCTATAAAGTAAGGCAAATGAGGAAGCTATGGTCAATTTTATTTTTTTACGGCAAATATAGTTTTCATTGAAAGTATTAAAGGGTTTTAAGCTTAGGATATTTCGATAAACAGCTGAATATTGCTTCGAAACTCGGGGAAAATATTACTCTATTGGTAAAAAAATACGTCTCATTTTTTTGAGCTATCTGCCAGTTTGGAAAGGGGCTCAAATGATGCGGACTACTTCAGCTCGTTGGTGAGGTTAATTTGAAAATTAATTTTTTTCATCTCTTTCCAATAAGTATCAATGATACTCGGTGTATGGTTAGTTTAATACACTTTATATGACCTTGAACAGCGTGTCATCGCTTGAATTTCTCAAAATCATTACCTAAATGACACTGAGGCATTAGGTTGAGTAGTTTTCTCATATTGCACATCAGTAAGTTGGGACTTCTAGCATTCGGAGCCAAAGTCCTCTCAAGAACGCCGGATTATATTCACTGTACTTGAGATAACGCCGCGAAATCGATTTATGGCCTGTCGTGCAATCCTTTGGATGCCTGCGTGAGTGGAAACGTTGAAGAAGATGGTGCTCCGGGTGCGGAATTCACTCGGTCGCCTCAAAAACTCTTTCCTCATGTTCCAATAGCGAGTGTGGAACAGTTTTGTGCGGCGTGTTTTTGCCTGCGGGCTGTGGAAGACTCCTCGCGGTCGAAGGCCACCTTCGTCATATCAACCCTTCCTTTCGAGCGGGGTCAAACTTATCTATCTCTGGCCTCTGCCCTCCCCACTCTCCCTCGGAAACAGTGTGGAGGATCATGGGTAGGGTGGGAGAGATGGGAGTCGAGAGAGGGATCGCCCTCCGCGATTGGACGAGGCGTCCGACCAGAACCACCTACTTCACCCTTCCCCCTTCCCTCCCAACAACCATCCGCTATTTTCCCGCTGCTCTGGAAACCCAACTGCGTCTCGAGCCCCTCTCACCATTTCTTTTATTTTTTCCCCTTTTCCCGGAGTTTCACAAATCACCCGGCAACTCCTAAGGGCGCCGTTTTATCAATTCTTACCTTTTATAACCCTTCAAGAATTCTTTTCAGCCCTTACGCCCACGAAAACCTGTCTGCCCACCTTCTCCCTTGCCTTTCCTTTCTCTCTTCCTTCTCCACGCCAACAATCCACCTCTCTCTCCTCTCGCCCTCCCCACCGAACCCCGCCCTACCTCGCTCCCCCTCCCCCCCCCCGCCCCGACCGACCGTCGTCGACCTTATCGCCGCCCCGGGCAGAGTGAGAACACGGGCCGCCCCCTCCCCCCCCCGACGGATGGAACCCCCCAACCGAACACACAATGAGAGCGCCTCCTCCTCCCCTTCGGATCGTTCGCTGCGGCCGGGCTGACATCGGCGCCCCCTGCCACCCGCCCACCTCCTCATTACTCTCCGGACGAGCTGCGCCCCCTGTGGGTGTAGTACATCATCATACACCACCACATCAGTCGTACGTACATAGCAGTACCTCATGACTTTGGCATTAGGTTCTTCCCGTAACTATCCACAATCATTCCAGGTGCTCTTATCCGTATATACTTCTATTACGGCTCGTTTAAGTTAAGCATTGATTTTGTTCCAGTGCCGAATGAAAACAATGATTGAAGGTGAGAGAGCTAGAAAAAGTTACGAGCTAAATCGATTATGGGATGCATTGAACATGAAATGCAGGTCCTCAAAAGATGAATCGTGGAAATACACACAAATATGAATGAAACACGTCCCTGATAGAAGAGTGGGAATAAAAACTTCCAGAAAAAATCTTCAGATCAACAAGGCAAAGAAGTAATTCTCCAATGGTCCGATTAAAATTGATTTTTTTACCGACGTTCGTGATTTGTTGAAACAAAACCACTTCCAAAATTAAAGAAAAATCATTATGGCACGACCTGTGGTGATTAGTTTTTTTCAATCTATAGAGCCGTGGAGCTCACCTACTCCTAGATTTTAATATTCAAATTGATGGCTGCTAAATAAAACTTTTTCAATGATAGTGCAATGTGACACTTGATCCAACCATCATCTCGATACCTGCAATTTCGATCATTTTGATGAACTTGATTTGATGACGTCTATGCCATCGGCGTAACTATGTCGCTGTGATTTCGTGGTCCGTGTTCACCAGGGAACGGCAGAGAGAAATACATTCTATTAAAATGAAATATTTAGAATGAAAACGTGAAAGAAGAATAGCAGATCCTCCGGAGTTGACAATTCTTTCGTGCCTATTAAAAAAACATCGAATGAAATGAATTGTATGCTTATTTTTGAACGTAGCTCCCGAATGCTTATTTTAGAAGCAATGAATTGGGCTGGGTTAGTTTTTTTTCATCTTTTTTAACCTGAATGTATTATCGTCCAATCTTTACCGGTGTACCATTTTAGTGAAGAAAGAACTCCTTATATTCAAGTATTCTCACTTTATTATCTTTAGAATGAAGCGTTCCGTAATTGAGAGTTCAACAGAGAGAAATAATTAGGAAATTAATAACTTTTTCCATTCTCAAAGCAATGCGGTGAGCATTGAAATAGTTCTGGGGAGCTAATGTTTATAAATAATACACCACTACTCTCTCCTGAAATGTCAGCTTTGGAAAATGCCTCGTAAAAATAAACCGCCTTCACCAGGAGTGAGGTTCTCACATTTTGCTCTCATTATATGACAATGACCATCAAAATTCTAATTCCAAAAAGAAAATATTAATTATATTGTAATGTGAAATCCAGTGTGTAAAATATATTACTCACTTCACATAATTCTATTTGACCCGTCGTAAAATTATGGGACCTATAGCGATGATGCAAACTCATTTAAAAGTACAGTTGTTGTAACACATTTATAATCCCAAATAATATCTCATTGCCCGAAAACGGTATTAATTCTTTCTTTGCATCACTTCTGTTGCATTTTACTTATATGAATTAAATTTATATCCGCCAGCAATCCTTTGAAAATAATTTGAATTTTATTTTGTTTTTGTTTCTAATTATTTTTCTGCTATTTAATGCATCCCTTCCAATCAAATTAAGAAGCAGCTCTTTGTCTTCAATGTACCCGAAGTATTTGATTCCGTTTTTTGAAGCCCCCCCACTTGTTCTGGTTTTAAGCCCTCGATAAATTGATGGCCGTGGGTTGCTTGTTTGCGGAGCCAGATTCCCCCGTTCCACTGACCGTCCCATCCACTCATTCGCCCATTGCCTTGCCCTTCGCGCGCCCAATAAACGCTTGTCGTGGGTGCCTTCCCTAGGGATCCCCGCCCTTACCCCCACCCTCCACATGCCACAAAGCCCCTCTGCTCCACGCCGCTCCGTTTACTCGCTGCGCACACGTAGGCGCTACAGCAAATTGGTGCTCCTCTATTCACCAAGCACCTGTGGAGAACCGTCAATGCTGACTTTGGACACACAAAAGACTGCTTCAACTCGGGATGACGCGGTCGCCTTATCACTGTTAGCGTCGTCAAAGTGCTCTGAGATATAAAGTGTCAATTAGCTGACAAATTCAAAATCGATTGCTTAACGATTAGTATACGCTTGCTCTGCCTTCTAAATTTAAAAAACTATTTTTTCCTCTCCATGTATATTACTGATTAGTGTGAACATTTCTAGGGTATTCATATCAAAGTCATATGTAAACTATTTCACTCCAGGCAGTTAATTTCTCTATGTGATTTAGAAAAATTGCAAGAGCGCGAAGACGCTTTTTGAGAAAAGGCTATTTTTCCATCTATCTTCCTTCCATTAGCGCATGAATTCTAGCAATATGTCGCTTTACATGACGCAATTTTTTATGAATACCCATATATACGATTGTGCAAAGAAATGCCTCACGTAAAACGACCTTAACAATAATAGTTGAAAATAACCTTTCACCATGAAGCCTCTCTCGCCCATCGATGTACTATTTGAAATGACCTCTATCCCTTATCATTTCACCAGGCTCCTTAGGGATCGGAATACGATATGATCCATGCCATTAGACGTCCACTGGCCTTTATTGGGATGAACGATCTAAGAAAACCCAAGTATTATGCAGTATAAAATCAGTGAGAAACGCTTCCTCTAGCAGCCTTCTATCGAGGGATTACTCCCAACCATTTGCGTTTATTTCTCTACTCCTACTTCTGATGTAAATGTTTTTTTTAAGCTCGTATAAAACCTAATTGATATGTGCCTGGTTAGTAATTAAGTAAAAAAAATGGTGAATTTATTTTCGTTGCAAATAGCTTCTTTGCCAAGATATTTGTAGTTCTAATACGGAAAAGTTATCGCGCTGTCATCCATGGGTTTATAAATATGACTGAGTAGCCCGTGCGGCTTAACCCCCTATGTACATAGTTGTAGAATTTGTAGAATTCATATGACCAACTTGTATGTTTAGATTTCGTGAAATACAATGTGATAATTAAGTGAAAGTAGAGATCAAGGCATTTCACTCAAATGTATTCTTATAAAACACTATATAGGCATATATTTAGGTGATATTTTAACCCTTGTCATTCATTGTAACGCCTTTTAAAGTAATGTATTTAACTTTAGAAACGTATTTTATGGAAAAATTATGGCTTTGGAAACATCAGCAGCGCCAATTATACGCTTAACTATTGTGGGAAAGAGCATGCTTTCAATTTGCCCGCGTTTTTGTTTTTATTTTTATTTTCAGCGTTCGACAGAATTCAGCGAAGAATGCATTAATTTTTTGTGAAATTAAAAAAATTCACTTCCTTTAATTTGTAAGACTCCAAACATGAAACATGAATCTCCCTTTGGTGACAATAATATGCTATTATTGAGTTCTTTTCTATAATTGCCAAAAATTGGAATCCGGAAGCATCATCATAATTATTGCGACGGTTTTTTAAGGCATTTAATGTAATGCAAATGAGAGGAGTTATTGGTCATTGGCGACCAGCTAGCGATCCATAGAGAGCATATTGAGGTATTGAGGTGGATTACAATGCTGGAAACAGCCAAGCGGAGTCTTTTTGAAGGTGGATCCGTTATTCCATCTCTCCTACACCCTCCCCATTGCCCCCTCTTCTCTTTCAGCCAATAACTAGAGGGTGGAGGGGTGAGGCGAGAATGAGGCGCCCTTTTCGTGGAGGTTGGCGTAAGCGAGCGGTGAGGCTGAGGGCGAAGGGGGGGGGGGGAGGCTGCGTGGCGTGAGCCGCCCGAATAAATCTCCCGTGCCCCCTTCTTCCTTCTCCCCCCCACCCGACCTCACCCGCCTCCATCCCTCCCCTTCCCCCCGCCATGCCCGACCCAACCTCCGCCTCCGACGCTGCTGATTCAAAACCGCAGCCTGACTGATTACGCTCGTACTTTGATCGCTGGCTCAGTTTAAACATCCGTGTAGTGGCGGGGAAGGCAGAAGGCAATGGCGATGGTAGGGTTATTTATTCCCAGGAAACGGAGGCATAATTTTCACTCTGGAATACGGATTGATATTGGTATCTGAATAGGGGAGGAGGGCGGCTTCGAGTTGGTTTGAGTGGCCTTCTGAGCGTAAAGGAACGCTTTCGGGTGTATTCCTCTATTTGCTCTATGGTTAGTGGAAAAAAATACGCCGGAAGTTTGGGGCATACTTCACTTCATGGTATTAACGAAAGTGGAGGCAATATTTTCATACCCTTTATTTATTACCGATTCGAGATGATTTTTTAAGGATAAATGGCTTGCACAAAGAGATAAAACGTGCCTTGTTTACTGCGAAATAGTTGAGGTCATTCCATATTGATCCATTTAACTTCATGGAAATCCGATTTCTGCAATAAATAAGTAAAGAATTAAGAACTACTTCATCGATTTAGTTGTGATTGCTACGCCTTAGAGCTTGCATTATATATTATCTATAAATGCATAGAGCGTATAGATCAACGCATATTCACAATAGATAT
The DNA here is from genome assembly GCA_963169105.1 of Ceriagrion tenellum. NCBI lineage: Eukaryota > Metazoa > Arthropoda > Insecta > Odonata > Coenagrionidae > Ceriagrion > Ceriagrion tenellum. The sequence continues at coordinate 136,418,106 of OY720640.1, forward strand.
AGTTCAGTTGGGAAATTGCAATTATCCAATGTAATGTGGTAGTTAGTTCTGGCCTGCAATATTTTACAAATTGGGTTAAATTTTATGAAGCCGACCATAAAAAAAGAGTGCATTCACCAATTTTGATTTTTTAACTTGATTATTCTAATAATTATAATTTATAACGAATCTCCTCGTTGCCCCCGATCTTCTAATTTCAACAGGAAAACTATTTATGGGAATTATTTTCATTTTGCTTATGAGTGCTCCTTATGAGTGTATGCAATTCCAACCGTGAACAGTGGCACCGTTTCTGCTATAGTTACTTTAAATGGATTGTAGAAAATAATCCTTGTGAATAAAATTAATGGTCAGTTATTTTCATTGGGGTATTTCTTGAAGCTAGTTAATTGTCAAAATTTTATTAGTTAATCGTCATGCATACTGGAATGATAATAATATTAGCCTATTTTTATACTTTTTCCCTCACTTTAAGTTTTCATAAAAAGTAATGATTCAAGGACTATTAGTCCGAGGAAGGAGCGACTTATTGTGGCTTAAGCAAACTTTACACCCACGCTTAGGGCCGGCATCGGTGGTATAGCTCTTGCTGAAAATTCTCTGCTCTGCGCAGTAGATGACTTTGGGACCTAGACTACTTCATTTTCAAAATCCTGCAAAACGGGGAGGGAGTTGGTTGAGTGTAAAGAGTCATAAAACCTTTATGATTGCTGCCAACTAACACCCTTAAGAATTTGGATGATTTGCCACTATCAGTCTATCCCATTTAAACTCGTCTCACGGTGAGGCCCCAATATTGGGTTCCTAATGAAGTCATGGTGTCGGGTGATTAAAATCACCTGCCTCGCCAATCCTTACGAATGTGTGTGCCTTGTGCTTTTTCGGATGGTAGTTTGATACTCCTGCCTCAGACTCTTTCTCGTTGCCTTTTTCTCTTCAACTCCCTCATTCCCCTCCATCTCCCGCAGTTACAGCTTCCTTCGTCTCTGTGAAGGTCTGTGCTAAGAAATTTTGCTTTCCTCTCGAGTCACTGCCGGTTGATTCTTCCATATTTGGATGCTTTGTGCATCAACGGGTGGCCGCCGGCAGCTCGATTCGAAAATTTTCGACGAAAAAATGCCTCGACTAGCCTTTCCAGAGTTATTGCCCTCCTCTCAGCCTCTCCTAGTTCGAGTCCTTCAAACCCGACAGCGTCAATCAGCCCTTTCCTAATGCTTTCAGCCCATCGCCTTCTGTCACCGCGTCGCGCATGCCTCGCGAGTGCCCGATTTTAACTCCATTCCCATTCAAACGCTTTCATATCTCCACCCTCGACTCACTCTTCCCAGTCTAACACCCGCCCTTCCCTCACCTTTCATGTGAATCCACTCGATTTTTTTGCTCAGGTTTTGTGGCCTGATATCTTGCGGCGCTGAGAGCAACAGGCTCATGCACTCAAGAATGAGCCAAGTTGAACCCACCCCCCTTTCCATATCCTCAAATTCCCTCAATTTGAAGAAACCGCCATTGTTATCCTTCCGTCGGTCATTTGATCTATTTAAGGGATTTTAGGCGACTATTGTTTACGTACGGACGTAAGGTCCTATGCGATCGAAACTTTAGATAGTTGTTATCTTTATGTTATTTATAGGTGAAAAAATTCATCATACCGATCTGGTTTTTTGGCATTTGAATTGTACTTAAACGCATAGTTAATGCAATATTTTCTTTAATGATTCAATTGCGTAGGTAAATATTTTCTTCTGAAAGGGGTGTAAAACATTTCATATAAGTAGTTGCGGTTGGTTGCTGGTCTATTGAAAGGTGTGACGCTGATCCAATATTCGAAAACAAGATTCCTTAGTGTATTTTTAATAATGAATATATCGCATATCGTGCCTAAAGTTCTAGTTATAACCTGTTTCATTCTTGAAGAAAGTTAGTAAATGATTCAAGCTGGAATCAATCGCTTCCTGTATGTGTGGTGAATTCCAACGCAAAAATTGATTAGTGAAATGTGCTCCTACAATTATTTTTATTTTCCAAGGAAATATTATCATGTGCTCTCATTGACCAATGATTATCGCTCCAGTCACGTAAAAATTAAATTCACTGACTGGCGATTGACGATTCCTACCACGCCCCCAAATGGCCCTGTTTATCCAAACCTCCGTCTCCCTTTGTCAGATATCTAGGTTCTGGGCTCAAGTGCCATTTTTCAGTGCACAAGGTTTATTTACGGCTTGCATTGCCTCCTTCTGGAAACTGGAGAAGGTAATAGGACTCTTATCGGCGTTTCCCTTATTTTCGCTCGGTCGAGAGAATGTTTGGAGGCATTCAGTGTCGAAGCACTAACGACGATGTTTGGAGGCATTCAGTGTCGAAGCACTAACGACGTCTTGTATCCTCTTCTTAATTCCTCTTCCGTTCCGCTTTAATAATCCGCAACTCTACGCCCCCCACGAGCACATCCCCACCTTCGGGCAATGGCGGAACGCACAATCGTACCTACTCCGAACGAATCCTCCCCCCCCCCACAACCCACCCTATTCCCGACCCCTTCCTCGACCCCGATGGCTTCTTGGCGCATCACGGCAAAGCCTCCTCGAGTGGGGGATCAAAAATAACGATCATGGCCGTCAACAGTGTTGCGGCCTTCCCTATCCCACCTAATCTCTCTTGCGTCGTAACTCGCAATCAACCGTGGAGCGACATCTTTACGATCATCCGTTCTCTGTCGTCTCTCTGCTGCACCTTGAAAATGAAACGATATCCATCTTCCATAATTGGACGCACAAATGCATTGATAAAGCCATTTCCGATACTTGGGGACTCGCCTGTGTAAATTTTGTCTACGTGCAAAATTTTATACCGGTGATTTGGTTGACAGAAGACTGTACAGCCGGCTGCGGCGATGTCACTTCTTTTTCCCGTAGACTTCGTCGTCATTTGTCAGAAATGTTCATTTACAAGAAGCCTCCAGTGTATAAATCATTTATTTCTCGTATATGTTCAAGTGCTCAAGTGTATGAATAACTATGATGCAAATTAAGTGTTGTGAAAAGAATACTTTCCGTCTTGCATCTGATAATGTATGCGGTCTCCCGCGGTTGCAAGGCCATTTTTCAACGGCATTTTTCAAATTCTAAATTATTATTCGTTATGCTATCCACTTCTCTTGCCACAGATATGCTGAACTAAACTACTCGCAACACTGGTCATTTTCCATCTCCTTTAGGTAAATAAAGATTGTCCTCTTACTTGGAGTGTTGTACTCTATGTCTAGATTACAAACAAGCAAAACGGTAACAAATCCACTCTAGTTTAAAAATTCCTTGCAAATAAGATACACCGTATTGTTCTTCTACCACTTTGACAAGTTTGAAAAACTTTTAGTACATTAGCTTTTTTCTTGGCGTTAATTACAATTTATGGGTAATACAGTGTTTGTCCCAAAAGTAATGCGTCGCATTTTTTCTGACGCAACTGTACGTTTCAGACCAACCGGACTGGTTGGGGTAGGTGGTGAGGGGTCTAAGCTTTTCAGCGATCTGAGTGCCAGTCACCTCCAAGCTCTTGGAGTGCGTACACGCGTGATTTTGTGAACCCCTGTAGTGTGACCTCGTCGAGGTAAAAATGAAGCAATCTCTCGATCAGCGAGCAGCAACCAAGTTTTGCGTTAAGCTTAAAAAGACGCCACTGGAAACTTTTCAAATACTTCAGCAAGCTTTTGGGGAAGATTGCCTCTTCCGATCCCAGGCGAACCGATGACACAAGATGTTCCTGGAGGGCCGAGAGGACGTCGCCGACGAAGCTCGCTCAGGACGTCCGTCGACGTCGCGGGGCGAGTAGTGTTGAACGTGAGCGCAAATTATTAAACACAGACCGCCGATTAAATGTCAGGTTAATGTCTGACTTACTGGACATGCCTAAATCAAGTGTTCATCGGATTGTGTCGGAGGACTTGCTCATGCGCAAGGTGTGCGCGAAACTTGTGCCGTCCGATCCGAGATCAGGAATTCGTGGAAACTCCACCATGACAATGCGCCGGCACACGCCGCCTTCGTCGTCACCCGCTACCTGACCGGCCAGAGCACTGAAACGTAGCCGCAGCCGCCGTACAGTCCGGACTTGTCACCGCCAGACTTCTTTTCTTTTCCCGCCTCAAAATGGAGTTGATAGGTTCGCATTTCGACACCATTGACAATATCAAGGCTACCTCGACGAGGCTTCTCAAAAGCATTCCCGACGAGTTCTAGGGTGCCTTCCGGGCGTGGAAGAACCGCTGGCATAGGTGTATCGACGCGGAAGGAAATTATTTTGAAGAATTTTAGGTTGTTGTACGATTTGGATCAAAAAATTTAAAAAAAAAGCGACGCATTACTTTTGGAACAGATTCTGAATCACTAATAAAAAAGCTGCACTGACGCTCAAGGTATCTTTCAATGTATTTTTCTGCAGCCCACTTTTGCTGAAAACTCCATTTTGTTGCCAAATACAAATTTGACGTGCCAGAAAAGTGAAATATCTGTGTCGTATTTTATAACAACTATAAAATCGTTTACTCTAGACGGAGTTAGACGAGTTAAAAGTTAGATGTTAAAGTCACAGTATGACAGGGCATTTTAATACTGTAATTCATTCTCAGCGAAACATTTGATTGAGACTGGCATTAAAAGTGAAATTGAGCCTACAATATAACACGCTTGATATGGACAATATAATGGAGATTATTGGAGATATCACAAATTTCTTTATGAGATGATTTTTCTTAAAAACCCTTCTTAATTTTCCATCCAATATAACTACTTCACCACTGCTGATTTTGCTTTCACCATGCTGATCCTTGTCCCCATTTATGTGAGTATTTGCCGCTGTGCGGTCTGAGTGAATGAGTGAACGATTGTATGCCCTGAACGGGTGATTTCCTACTTGGGTTAGCGTACCCCGAAACGCCTGTTCTATATATTTCACCACTGTCTGTGTGCTTGAGTTATTCTTTCATTTCGCCTTCTGTGTATGTCATTCTCTCTCTGCCGGTGGGTGAAAAGCTGCCCGCGCGCCATCTACTGGCCGCTCTCATGGGTCATGCCTTGGGGAGTGTTTGTTCATATAAACTCCCGCCGATTCCAGTGGATTCTTTGTAGACTGGGTAGCTCGGTTGTCTGAGCAGTGGACGCGACATCCAAAGGTCCGTGGTTCGATTCCCGGTCCAGTCGAATTTTTTCTGCTTGGAATCGGCCATCATTTCATCTTCACACCACCATTGTCTTTGTAAATTTTATGTGTTCCTATCCACTTTCTTTCTACCTTTCTGTATAAATGTTTGTGAGTATTTGCCGCTGTGCGGTCTGAGTGAATGATTTTATATATATATATATATATATATATATATATATATATATATATATATATATATATATATATATATATATATATATATATATATATATATATATATATATGTATGTATATGTATGTATATATATATATATATATATATATATATATATATATATATATATATATATACCATATGGCCACCGCTCCAGTTGTAATGAACCACCTTCTATTTCTGTTTCCCTCCCTGTTGCCACCCATGTTTCTTCCCACAACTCCACCTTTAATAATATTTTTAAGGTTGGCATTCTCGCCTCCCTTCCCCCTTCCTCCTCCCCACTCCAAATCAAAGATCTTGAGTCCTCTTGCATTTACTTATTCCAGGCTTTCTCTCCGCCAGGACTCAATAAATCCCACTAACTTCTTCTATCACCTCTGCCCATACTACTTCTTCCTTTCGAATTACTTCCACTTCCCGCCTCCCGCCCCCACCTTTCCTCTCCCTCCCCCTCCTCCCCTTCCCCTGTCCCTCCCCTCCCTCCCTTCCTTCCGCCTCAGTCCTCCCTTCCTACCACCTCAGTCCTCCCTTCCTTCTCAGTCTTCGCTCTTGCGACCAAGGTGCTAGTGGCACCGAAATATCAAGAAACTTTGTAAGTGTGTTCATCATTTTTTTGTTTTCTGTGTTTGTCGTCTGCCTTCCTCTGGCAAACTTTTATATATATATATATATATATATATATATATATATATATATATATATATATATATACACGATGTGGATAGGATGGAGGAGATAGACACACAAAAAAAGTTTTTTTTGTGTGTCTATCTCCTCCATCCTATCCACATCGTGTGTTCATCGCCGCATGGCTGACTCCAATCCATCAACGTATATATATATATATATATATATATATATATATATATATATATAAATACGTTGATGGATTGGAGTCAGCCATGCGGCGATGAACACACGATGTGGATAGGATGGAGGAGATAGACACACAAAAAAAGAGACGATCACACTTACATAGCTAGCTTTCGGAACTAGTCCCTAGGGACTAGTTCCGAAAGCTAGCTATGTAAGTGTGATCGTCTCTTTTTTTGTGTGTCTATCTCCTCCATCCTATCCACATCGTGTATATATATATATATGTATACATATATATATATGTATGTATATATATATATATATATATATGTATGTATATATATATATATATATATATATATATATATATATATATATATATATATATATATATACATATATATATATTTATACATATATATACATACATATATATACATATATATATATATATATATATATATATATATATATATATATATATATATATATATATATATATATATATATATCATAATTTTTTTGTTTTCTGTGTTTGTCGTCTGCCTTCCTCTGGCAAACTTTTATATATTCGTCACTTAAGTGATCCTAAGTGCATTTATATATATATATATATACATACCCCCCGCCGATTCCAGTGGTTTCTTAGTAGACTGGGTAGCTCGGTGGTCTGAGCAGTGGACGCGACATCCAAAGGTCCGTGGTTCGATTCCCGGTCCAGTCGAATTTTTTCTGCTTGGAATCGGCCATCATTTCATCTTCACACCACCATTGTCTTTGTAAATTTTATGTGTTCCTATCCACTTTCTTTCTACCTTTCTGTATGAACATTTATGTGAGTATTTGCCGCTGAGCGGTCTGAGTGAATGAACGAACGATTGTATGGCCTGAACGGCTCATTTCCTACTTGGGTTAGCGTACCCCGAAACGCCTGTTCTATATATTTCACCACTGTCTGTGTGCTTGATTTATTCTTTCATTTCGCCTTCTGTGTGTGTCATTCTCTCTCTGACGGTGGGTGAAATGCAGCCCTAGCGCCATCTATTGGCCGGTCTTCTTAGGTCATGCCTTGGGGAGTGTCTGTTCCTGTAAACCCACCGCCGATTCTAGTGGTTTCTTAGTAGACTGGGTAGCTCGGTGGTCTGAGCAGTGGACGCGACATCCAAAGGTCCGTGGTTCGATTCCCGGTCCAGTCGAATTTTTTCTGCTTGGAATCGGTCATCATTTCATCTTCACACCACCATTGTCTTTGTAAATTTTGTGTTCCTATCCACTTTCTTTCTACCTTTCTGTATGAACATTTATGTGAGTATGTACATATATATATATATATATAGTTCAGTGTGTTCATCATTTTTTTTGTTTTCTGTGTTTGTCGTCTGCCTTCCTCTGGCAAACTTTTATATATTCGTCACTTAAGTGATCCTAAGTGCATTTATATATATATATATATATATATATATATATATATATATATATATATATATATATATATATATATATATATATATATATATATATATATATATATTCGATTCCCGGTCCAGTCGAATTTTCTCGAGCTCGATTCTTCAGGTTGAAGTGATTTCACTTCAATATATATTCAAAAAGTTATCAAAGGTGTGCATGTACAAACACATACACATACAGAGAAAGAAACACTAATTTTTTAAATTTTCAGTAGCACAACTGACATCTTCCGACTATGAAATAACAATTAATTCAATCCTCCGTTCAAAAAGTTGTCTTCCAGTCATTGTCATTGTTAAGAGAAAAAAATTACCCCACATATTACAATTCCCCAGTCGTCTTATGCTACCGTCAGAATATAAAGAACTACACTGGAGACCAATCATCATACTCTTAGAATCCACCAGTGATTAAGGGAAAATGTTGGTCAGTCATTGCCGTGGAAAAAATCCCGATTGCCCTTTTTATGAAAATTCCACGGAGTGGCCTTGAATCATGATGGCTAACGGGATTTCCTCCTCGTTGTGTTAATTTTTTACGACAGTTTTTCGTGCCTTCCAGCTCGATTCTTCAGGTTGAAGTGATTTCACTTCAACCTGAAGAAGCGAGCTGCAGGAAACTGTCGTCAAAAAATGACACAACGCTGAAGCAATCCCGTGAGCCATCATGATGCCGATTGGATGTTCATCAGAGAACAATAATCTACAATCTAATCAATATCTAATAAACTAAAATCAATATTTTTTAAATTTAAAACCCTTTTTTGCCCTCTGAATACCATATGACAATAAAGTTTTAGATCATGATCGATTAAAATTTCCCCAGTCTCTCCTCCTTTTTCTTAAAATTTCACCTTTATTTTCAATTAATTGCTTTCACCGTACAGTGCTTTTAGGTAATGAAAATTGAGGCTGGATATTCATATTTTGATGGTAATTTTATGGTTATTATGATGATGTATAACCATAGAAACCAGGAACTTATTTTGATGAATGCCAATCGAAATTTTCAAGCATTTCTTTCCCGTCTTATATTGCCGAGCGATTTCTTAATGATAGGCTATAATTTCGATGGTAATTATATGGTGGTCAAAGGTGATTGGCTATAACGAGCTTGGGTAGTGATCCCGCTATTGTCTCTCTCATATCTCCTCCTCTTGCTCCCGTTTAAGAAAATACTGAATATAAAGTGGAAGTCTTCGACCCCTCACTTATTCCCCCCCACCCTCCTTTAGCATATACATATAAACCCTCTCACCCGCACCGATCACTCCTCAGCACTTCCGCGGTGAAAATAACTCACATTAATTACGGAATTTGCCGAAAATTATCTCGGGTGGATGACAAGGAATCTCACTTCTTTACTATTCCGCCATTATCAACACACTCTTTTTCGCTCCTTTCCTTCAGGAGTGGAATTCCGGATGCTCTCTCCGAATGGCTCTTGGTTCGGAAAAAAACTCTGTCAAACCCTTTGCCGCTTAAGATATTTTAGGCCATAAGTTTCGAGAAAGGCGAGGAAACCTTCTAAGGAAGCAAGATATAAAAAATGGGAAAATATATTTGGCCATTTGTAGTGGAACGGAAGGGTCGTGTTTCTACTTGCCGATTCCAATCTCTTCACCTCTTTTTCTGTTCTCCATTACTTTGTTTAGTTTCCTTTTTCCGATTTGATGTAATGTGGGAACACGGTACCAATAGGGTAACCAATATCGAAATAACGTTCATTCTACTAAACAGATAGTAGTATTTTCCTTCGAAAAAATGTACTTAAGATGCTTTCTGAAAGTGTGTACATTCCAAATGTCTGCGATTGTGAATGGTTTGATTAGGCTTGGCCGACGTTGGAGGCTCCAAAGAGCAAACGACGTATGCAAGCTTATGGATTCTTCACTGATATGCTTCTTCTGAGTAATCCAAAATAGGAAACATTCCTGAGAAACAAACTCTTGTTGGACCGCGAAATACAAATTTGTAAATGCTACATAACGGGGTGATATAAGTGTGTTAAGTTCATATGCTTCTTTACAACTGGCTCGTTTTATTCAAATTAATTCGTAAAACTAGTTTTTCCTGTTGTTAAAATGTTCGTTTCCAACCATCGGTTGGCCTATCGGTACTTTTTTTCCCTTCTAGCAGAATTACTTCGTATGTTTAAATGTTAAACACACACGCAGGCGTCCATCTCAAAAATCATTTCTAATGCTCATTGCTGATATTTTTAATAAAACAATTCTTCTTTTCTTTTGTCGTAGAATAATTTTTTTCTAATTTTTTAGTTCAGCTCGTTTTAGTTCACTCACGACGACAGAAAATTTGGTCATGTTCTTACCAAGATGCCATTTTTCTTCAAATACTCGCACGTGCAAGAATACTTGAAAATTTTATGCTCACATACCTCGTGCTGAAGATATTGATTAGCACATCTGCTGAACCTTTGCCGAGGACCTTTCCCAAATCTTCAGGAACTTACTATCTATAGTGACATACATCAACACCTTATTTTCAAATACAAGTGCTCTAAGCGTTTCACCATCCCGGAACCATGGTCAAGATAGGTTTCTATCTGTAACTTATTTTTTTTCGTTCCCTTCCAATAAGGTGTGAACTGGGAATTTTCCAACCAAAAAACCTTTCAAAAGCGAGTCGGGCCTACTTACATTAGTAGTTAGAGCTTCTTCCCTATTACTCTTATTATACTTCAAGGATATTAAATTGATACAAAATAGAATATGAGGGATAAAATTACTGTTGCGTATCTTTCAACCTTTTCCATAGTTTAAACATTATGATAACGACATTTCCATTTAACGTCAATCCCATTTCTCTCTCCATTCAGCAGAAACTCAGAATATATCCATTAGATGTGCAGCGATATAATCACTGAAGATGGATCAAAATAAGTAATTCTGGATGGTTTTGTGAAAGGGCGCCTCTGTCTATTCCTTGGATGTAAGGATTGAATCGGCACTGAAGGATGCCAACCAATTCATCACTAGCCTCTGCCTTAAGATCTCTGGAGCGGTAGGTCAATAGGTGCACATTTTTGTAGTTTTTGAAAAAGTATTTCGTCACTAAACTATTGGGTCATTTTTGGTTTGGTTGTATATATTTATGACTTGGAACGCCCTATGGACGCAGAAAATGAGATATTTTAAGGATCCATTCTAATTTTTTTTAATTTAAGCATGTTTGTACAAGCGTGTCAGTTGAGCAAGACTCAAAATTTAAGCAAAATTATACTAAAAATTGTTGTTTTTGATAACTGGACTTAGCGCAATACCTTGATATTGCTTAGCAACGGGATTGATAGTCATAAATGTATTATTTCGTACTAATAAGAAAATATTATCATGAATGATCGATTTAATATGAAATACTATATTAAATGTGCCATTAGAAAACATGTTAAGGTTGTTTGAGCGAAATATCATTTTACCAAGAAATCAATGAATTTGGTCTCGATTTAAAGAAAAATACCTCATCCTTCCAATGACACCAAAAATTCAATCCCTTATCTCACTACTTTCCGAGATATTTGCCAGAAAATACCAGCCCTTTTACATGGGAAATAGTACGTGTATGCACTCCAATGAGACATAATTTACAAAATGAGGAATTTATAACACCTAGATTTCGTCAAAAAATCAACAGTGTGTAGTTTGTATGTTTTTTCATCTATATTTGAAAATTAATCATATTTTCACCGCAGTAGATTTTTGGGTATCACAAAAAACCTTCCGTTTTGAAGGAGTTTCCAACGCACCGCGGGAGAAAAATGCATCGAATTAAAGGCTTTTTAAAGATATTTTCATTTAATTACTTACAATTTGTGCCATATAAAACTATATTATTGCACAATTAATAATAAAATATTAAATTAATATGTACTACAGCTGGTAAAATTAAACGTATAATTCAAATGTGGTCTCTATTATGACTAGTGAACTATCTAGCTCGGACTACCTTAAAATAACATCGAAGTGCAGAAAACCAATATCGGCTCGATGGATTTATTTTCATCTTCATCGATAGATATCACTAATGACATCAAAAATTCTGTCTCATGCTAATGTGTTCATAATCAAAATATCTTAAACCACCTCAAGAGCCAGCCATCGTGTATCGTTGACATCAACCCACTGGGGTCTCAGTATTTCTCATTGGGGAAGTGTTTCCAGTGGGCGAGGGTGTTTGGAGTGCGGCAGGGGTTGTAGGGAGAGACGAGGTAGGAAGGGGGTGTAAGGGAGGGGTGGGGGGTAAAGGAGTCAAGAAGACCTCGTAAATACTTCTCTTCAAATTCGAAGAAATGCGCCCGGGGCGGTTTATATGGGACGTAAAACTCTTATGGATGCGGTGGTGCGAAAAAAATATGGATAAAAAAGGCGGAGGAGAAACAGCCGTCTTGACGCCCCCCCCCCTGCCATAAACCGGATGTAAAAATACGGAACACGTGCTCATCGATTTCCCCCTTTCCACATCCTGTGCCGTTCTGTTCGCGCCATGTGAAAGGCCTCTCTCTCTTTCTTGTTTTCTGACGCTCCTTGCTGTACCAACAGCAAGGAGAGCACTTGGAAAGTTCACCTATAGATGAGGGACGTGTGGTTCTTTCGTCTCGCGAGCCTCCTCGTCATCCTGGCTCGCCGATTTTTTATTATCTGACGCTACATAAAAATGCCAATGAGGCGATTGCTCTTGGTGTTTGGAGCGTTGGGAGTCATTCTGGAGCACCAGAGTGATTGCATTCCGTTGGAACGTTCGGCTCCGGAATACCAACGTCCCTGCTTTTATCCGAACGAAAACGAAAAATTATGCTCGGCCTACGAATAGATCGTGACCAGCCGGCATAAAGAGAAAAGCGCGCTCGACAATGTGGTTAATGCTTAACTGCTCAAACAGCAGCATTACCTATCACCATCAAACATGGCAATGAAAAACTTTGCAGCGAAAACACGAGCATAAATTCCATCGTCGAACCAAATATTGCTTCGGCTGTAAAGGTTCACCGATGGGATGTGGAGACTATTGCCGATGGACCTGCATGGAATACATACCAAAGGGTGACTGTCGTTTCCATTTTATTCTGATCTGAAAATTTCTTGAAAACGTTTCCATAGCTATACATTTGCATTCATATACTATGCCTGTTTATCTAGTCTTTTACACTGTGACAGGGAAGCGATGCGTGGAAATACGAATTGAATAAAAAGTCTGTGCTACCGAGTGCCAGAATAAAAAAAGAACGAACTATGGAAGCCTAGAAACCCTTTAAATGCAAACTTAGGAGGTTTTTACTGCGTAAAGAATTCAAAGCGGCTTTCTTATGCTTTTTCACGTGAAAAAATGACAAATAATGGCTGGTACTGATTTTGCTATCTGGTAGACACACAGTAATAAAAGATTTTGGAAAATTAAGTCAATTAATTGGAAAATAATTGCAGTTTTTAAAAAAAGACCACGTATCGTGCGGCTATTTAAGCTTTCATCTCACATTTGATAAGTGTAATTTGGAGCGAGTCATTTTGATCGAACATACTACTATCCCACTCTGTTTAAAATGCCATAAGTCGGCTCAGCAAGGGAGTTTTTAAAAAATCCTCGCAATTTCATCATGCATATTAGCATGAAACAGAAGAGCCAAAGGTAGACGTCACTTACATGATATTTGCAATGAATAATAATAGCTATAATTTGATTTTGTTTGACTAATAATAATAGTCTACTTCTTCTTAATTTACAAATCCCGCTCAGGAATGGAGGTAAAGTTTTACCTATTGTAACATTTAATGAGCATGTTAGGATACGATAATCATATTGCTGTATTTCATATGCCTGCGTTGCCTGCAAATCAATTTAGGCCATCATAAACAGCACTGATTGAATTTTAGCTGAAGCGGAGCAGAAACGGTTGAAGCATTGGAATTTTGGTAAAACCGTATAATATGGAAATCAATGAAATGAGATTCGTCAATGAGGAAGTAGGAGAGAAAAAAGTGTGTAGAAAACTTGAATTGTTCCCCTTATATTTGCTCTGGCATTATCTATTAGTCGTATTTTGCCTCAGTACACCCTAAAACGAGGTTGCAATAGAGTATTGTCTGAGGTTAAATTCCTGAAATTATTTCTTTTGTGTCACACTAACAGACATGATGTTTTCTGGCCATTTAGAAAAGTTTTGAAGTAGCCGTACTCGTGATTATGCAAACTATGCTCGCTACCACTGGTGGAGTAACAGGAGGTAGGAATCCTTCATATGTGTCCATCTTCATTTATGACATCCACTCACCAACCTATCCTCCCAATATACTATACCATCGCATTTAAAAATCTATTCACTGCCACTGATTACTTTGTTTTACATGCTGCGGCTGTCAAATTATGCCGGTCATGCGGTTTTTGGAATTGTATGCAAGCTGAAATATGTTTGCAGCGCCTTTGAGCCATTTTAGACGGAATGATTCGGCACATATAAAATAGAGTAAACAACCAAAAGTCTGAAAGACCAATGTAAAGGTCTACGACAATAAACGTTTGCTTATTGTTAGATATTATTATTAAAATTCCCAATACATGCTTCTCAAGTATCAGAAAAAATAGACTGATCTCCTCTATTTGATAATCATGATGAATTAACTGCTATTTTCATGGTAGAGGAGAAACCTTGATTTACATTTGACATGGAGACACGATGAAGGCCCTGAAGTTTTTGCTGGATCCGCATTTAGGGATCAATTCAATGAGATAATGAGAAATTTCAGGTTTTAGATTATGTTGAATTAATTGGAAAGGTTAAAGGTGAACTGTGCTCATATCTGGCGACTGGGGGAAACTTATTGGATTTTGCCACGCTTTCTACACAGAAGGTCTGACGCTTGCAAGCAATTTACACCTTTTGACCTCAAATTGCAGGTGCAGATTCATCCAGTGCATGCATAAGAAGTTTGACGAAGTTTTAAATGTTACCGTATTCATATTCAAAGTATATATGCTACGCTACCCCCATTTGGAGAAATGTGAGAACAAGTTTTCACATCACATTAGACTTTCGGAGAGTTTATCATAATGAATATTGCTGGTCATCACCTGCGCAAAGATTTCTACACAGCAAATGATAATAACTTTACAATTTTTTACTCTTAATGGAGACAAAAAGTCCAAAAAAGGAATCATGGGATGAAAAAAACACACTCAATGAGGAACACTGGGTCTATCCACCCTGAAACTATCCTAAAAGATGACGTCTTTCCCATAGTTTGTCAAGAAAAAATCGCGAAAAATTGGAAAGGTCTATGTGATGTACGTATTTCTCTTCAAGTCTTTCATCGAAAATGCTCCCAGAAACCAGTGTATTGCTACAACGGGGTATGAGTTGACTCATTTGATAAAAGGTATCGCCTGTAGGTACTATGGGCGCACAGGAACAAGTCTAAAAAAATCTTGATAAAGCTCTGGATGTTTTCAAATGGTAACCAAACCTAAAATATTTGGACAGCCCGCTTATTATATAAGATTGTAAATAAGACAAAAATAAGTCATGGGTTATACAATAGAATTTTTCTGAGAAGTAAATTTCCTGCCACATTTTCTTAATTGATCTTGCGTAGGAACTATCTTAGAATAACTAATAATCACTAGACAAGGTTTACATGTGTTGAAGATAGCGTCGAGGTCAAAGTGAAGAAACTACATAAATTTTATGTCCTTCAAACATGTCGAGACGAAAAAATTAATTTCTTTCTTGAATACCGCGCATGGTTTTTTAACTAAGCCTTACGCTAGACCGATGATGGATCGTATTTGTCTTTAAAACAAACATAAAATGACTAATGAATTAAAAACGATAATGTAGACCAAATATACTTTAATATAGCCGCTTGTTTAGAATTACAAATTCTTCATTTTTCTTAATTTATGTAAATTTCGTTTTGTATGTGGAAATTTAATAAAATAGAATCTCCTACACGTTCAACGTAATTATGTACTTACTAGGGTCGATATGAACACACTTTAGAAACTCATGCACCTCGATGATCAACCTTGAACCTTGTAGTCAGAAAAATACCGCTTGATTTACTTTTGAAATGTTATTACTGATCGAAATTTGTACAAATACAGAGGTTAGAGTAAGGAAACATGGAAATTCCTTGGCATTGATTCAACCACCGGTAGACACGGCACATCAAAGGCTCAAAAACTGGGAATACAAAAATTTACATGAATTGTCAAGCTCTTGGTTGCGATGCAACAATTCTCAGACTTGATGTGAATAAAGTGGAGCACGATTCCAAATATAGGACGTTCAATTTCAACTCAGAAGAAGAGGAAGCAATGAGAATGTTCCGGCGACAATCGGTGTTTCTAGGAGGTAAAAAATATCCAGCGTATCAGTGTAGAATGTCTTACACCTTGGTGTCTTAACTCTAGAGTTTATTCCATCAAATTATTTTCTTACTTTGAGTAATGTAATTAACACCACAATTATGTTGGAATATACAAAGCAGGGGAAATGCTGTCAATATTATATTGGCTAAAATTTCTTGTAAACCCCAAAAGTTTGAGAGGAGCTCTTTGTATTCGATATATGATAAGCTTGAGGAAAATTTCATCCGTGATATGTAAAAGGTAAAAGGCCAAGACGTTGAGAAAAAGTGTGTGTGAGAGACAGAGAAAGCAGGGGGTGAGGGGGGGGGGTAGATGGAAACAAAATGAAGACGGCTCGCGTTTCCCGAATGCACACGGAGCACATGGCGTCGACCTTGAAATCTTCTCCCGCGTTAAGTCGCACGCAGAGCTCGGGGAAATTTATTCGCCCCCGTCTGTTCGCGCTGTGCCGCCTCAAGACTGGCGCTGTGTGCTGCGGCGAACAGACGCGAAGTTTCATCTCTCGCGGCGGCCGCCCCTATAACCCCTTTTGCAGCCCAGAATGTGTCGGAGGTGGTATCGTGGAACTCTACATCTTACCCTCTTCCCCGTCTCCTTCTTTCCCCCACCCTCCTCTCCCCCTTCTCACCCCATCCACTCGCAAGACCACCCTCCCCTTTGCTATGCGGCATTCCACCGACGCACTCCACATTTTCTACGTGTGGCTGTCGAGTATCCGGCATAAATCACTCAAAATATTATGTTACAAACATAATTTCCTTTTAATTAAATGGTGACGTTAGTATTTAAATTTACTGTCTGCGCTGTGGTATTTTAATTTTTTGCCTGTCAGTTTTTTTTGTCTCTCTCTTAGTACGAGGTATATAATATTAGGTACATCGGCATGTGCACCAATAAAAAGTGTTAATCTTTACTTTCCTATATGTAAGACATTTGTTCTCGCTCAATAATTTTCCAGGTTTAATGATTATCATTTAGTGCAGCAATTAGAAGTTCTAAAGTAGTTCCCGTATTACTTGGTCTTTTTTTAAATAGTTAATTTCTTGATTTAGTATAATTTTTGTTAATAATAATCGTGTTTGTGTAATTTTAAAACCACTTTCTTCCATGTTGATTTCACCGAGTGATCACTAAAATCCTTTCTCCCAATGACTACAAGGTTACGTCATTTAAATCAGTTTCATTTAAAAATGACCTCCCCCAACCCTGGCTAGTCATGAGTTCCTGTCTTCCTCCATGTAAAATGATCACCCGGACATCTGCCTGAAAGAGATACCCGTAAATTAGTTAATTATAAGGTAATTATATGACGTTATAAACTTTGCTGTATATTTGTGTAAGTGGTGTTGATGGAGTCGTTGACATTGATGTTTATTGTTTTGACCCTCCATTGATGGAATGTTTAATGTTCTGAAACGTTGTAAATGTATAGCTGGTATTTTATTACTGATCTACTCCCGAAAAAATTATTTGGTTACCGTAAATTATGCTTAATGCATTTCCGAAGGTTAATCTGGCGCAATACACCACTCTCCAAGTTAAAAAAATATTTTGGGCGATTTTTTATTGTAATTAGAACTAATTTGGTCTCTATCACTACCTCAAATATGAGTAGCGCCAGTATTTGGGACACCAGTAGGATTCACATACAAGACGCAGTTATTCTTTGTGTTACAAGTTTTATGACTAGCGCAATTACTCAAGACGAGAAGACTTCAAGAAAGTGATGTGCTAAGTGGGATTACCATACCGTTTTAAGTTAAGATAACCTTAATGCAGAAATTTATGCGAAATATTGTCATACTAATTGCCTTCTCTTAAGACTTTTCTTAATTTCTCTCGTGCAAGTTTGTTGAGATTCGGTTAATTCTCACTCTCAGAATTCAGTAGCAACGTTGATTCTGCGTAGTGGTTATCGAAGAATTTTTAATGCGATTCTTGTAGCTTATGATCGCCTCCATTCATAGGCGTACCGGGCGCATGCAAAAGAACTATAATGACGGAATGAATTTTTTTTAAATAAATATCAATTCATTTTGGCCAAACAAAGCAGCACTAGAGCGGGTCCTGAAAATATATATCTATTCCTGACTCTGACGAATACGTTTAATGCGAATGTACTTCTATCGTTGATGATACACAAAACTTTCTCGCTATTTTCTTCATGATACAGATTGCCAACAATATCCCGTAAGTGAATTTAAGTAAATAAAAACTTGGTAATGTACACTAAGTAATTTTATTTAACTGCACGTTTCGAAGGCAACGCGTCGTTATCAGGGACAACCATTGTATTGATCATTCTTTGTGTTTCTAGTAATATCGTCTTGGTAGTGATCCGCATAGGACAATATAAAGATTCAGTATAAATCACCAATAAGTAAATAAAAATGTACTTAATCTCACCTACGATGTCCCGCCATATCTCGCCATACATCGTTAAATATATATGTTTGACTGTTATGAAGGATAGAAGAGCCACGTTTCATTGAGTCTTTCATTGCATATTTTTTATTCTGATTCTCCGTGGTATGTCGTCGTGATGCCAGTTCGCGTGGCCCATTCAAGATGGCAACGAGGGAAAACCTGGCTACCGTCGCTGCAACTCTCACCCTTCCTCTTTCCCAAGCAGCCCCGCAGGTATGCGCCCCCCCACGCCTCTTCTCAACCCACCCTTCCAAATAATTCCCGCCCGACTTAATCCGACACAGAAGTGGCGGGGGGTGCTCTCAACTGCTGGCGCGCTGGAATGCGAGTGCTGAAAGGAGACTGGAGGGAGAGAACATTAAGTAAATGAAAGAACGGGGTTTCGCCGTCTTCTTGCGACCTCCCCTCTCCCTCTTCCGCTTAAGTGAGCGGCGGGACTTTGTTTTGGTGGGGTGGGGTAGGGTCCTTCGCGCAGTCCCACACCCGCTCCCCCTCCTCCGGCCTGCTCGAAATCCCCTTCGCCCCGCCATTGCCGCTCGCCGGTTGTGAAGGGGTGGGCCTCTGGGAGGGACAGGGAAGGTCGGGGGGTCAGTTGTCCGATCGCCTCTCGGGTGGTCGTTCGCTGGCAGTATGGGAGTCTCCTCTTCCTATTCCACTTCCTCCTCCACGACACAGTCGTTCTCGATTCACAGTTGTCGCTGCTTTGATTTTTGCCCCTCTCCTGAGGGTAGAGGCTGAAAAGACGTCGGGGGATCGGGTTGGTGTGGTGGCTAGAGTACTGGCTAACCGTACGGACAGCCACGGTTCAAATCCCTGCGTAGGAGGATGTTTTTCAGAGGAAACCCGATCCCTACTTGAGTGCCTTGTGGAGGGCGCTTAAGTGCAGTACTCCGTCTGTTGGATGAGGCGTTAAACCGTGGTCCCTTTGGCGTCTTTCACTAAGAGCAGGCTTATGCCGACGCCGGGTTTCTATCCACCCTTCCCCCCTTACTTGTCCCCAAGGGCGCAAATAAGCTAAGCTGTCGGTCGCCTCCCCTAATATCCAATCCAATCCTGAAGTGACGTCTTCATTCAGGGCCGTGGAGAGCTCAAATAGTGACATTGGTGGGCTATACCAGAGAATCAGAGGCTATATATCTTCCGCCTTCGGTGAAAAAATGGTGAAGATACTGACTTGAGGACGAAGCAGTATGGCTATATTCATACGTCAAATTCGTTTAGATCCGCAACAAATTGCCTCGCGAATCATTCAGTCTGGGTAGTGCAACTATTTGCTCATAGCGCCAATGGATCTTAGGACCGTGGCTCGATTCACAGTCCTGGGGTGAACAGTCCCTAAGTCCCAGAACAATAGCTAAGATGAACAGCTCCGGACTGTTCATCTTATCATTTTAATGGCCGAATCAAAGTTTGTTGTAGTATTTGATATAGTAGCAAAATGTTCTCTTGGCATTTCTTTTTCAAAAGTTATTTTCTCTTCGTCATCATTTGCCAAAAGTTCTCTCTTAACATTTTGGGCGTATTACTCCGGAATAAACAGCTCGTTTGGACAGTGTATTTCCAGTTGACTGAAAGTGTTAGAATTTCAAGCAAGTTTCTATTAATTTGCGTGTCTCTTTCTGCTTAAATTTTCTATGCATCGGCAATTTTGAATTTATTGTTTTTTTTCTCCGTGCAGGTGTCTACGATCGTAATTTATGAAGGAAAATTTAGGTCACGATCGGAGCGCGGGAAAATGCAAGTCTATGCTTTTTGAATGCTCACCAAGCGTTTTTAAATTTTACCTGGAAACCTTTCTATAGGTCACTGATGCTTTATTTTAAAAGATCAGCTGAATTGCGTCTTTGAAACATTATCAGACTTGCAGCCTCTTAGTCGGCGAAGTACAGCCGCAGGCCCTGAAATTACTGCCCACATAAATTACCAGAACTTTTATGTATAGTCGAATGACGGACCATTCGCACGATTAATATGCAGCGCATTGCGATGGAATCTTTCCCGGCCGCGCGCGTCTTATCGGTGGGAACGATTGAAGCAGGAAAATGTTTTAAAAGCCACAGTAAAATTATGCACGTAGCTGGTGGCCGCGCCAACGTTGGCACTAGCGTCACGCACGGGTTTAGTCGGCGACGTCATTCACGTGCGACACACTCGTGCTGCCGTACTTTAAAGAAGGTCAACGTGAGGAGAGTGAAGGGAAGGGAGAAGTGATAGTAGACAACAGGATAACAGTGTATGATCTCCCGCAATTTAACCATCAATCGTATAATCTCGACAATATCGAGATTGTGACGTCACTTTCTCAATCAAGCACAACTTTCTAGATATTGGACATTGACCGATGACCTGCGTGGCTATTCAGTTGGGCCTCGGAATTTTTGAGCTTCGACAGAGACAAAATTCTGTCGTCACTGTCTCGAAAATTTCAAATGGGGCCACTAAAAAGTTGAGATTAGTATGGGGTAGAGAAGTCACATTCAAGGACTTTACGACATTCAACCGTGTCGTATCCCTTCAGAATAACACTCATGATACGTAGATTATTTGGTAGGATGGACATAAACTTTTCAGTCGTTTGAATTTTTATTGTTTTATATAATTCATCGAAAAAATCATCTTTCTACCTAATACTTTTTGGTCCATCAAGCTACTCTACCAATAAAATAGCTATTTAGTCCGAACTATCGAATCAAGGAAATAGAATTCTCTACGTGCTATGATCGCCACCAATGATATTTAAACGAGATTTCTGACAACAAGATATGAACAACAGCACCATTGCAGCATCATACGACCCCAGATGTCTTTGATTTTTAATCTTTTCTATCCCCTGTTTATTTTTTAAATTTTATTCCCTCCAAAAATTACGCGGATTCCTGCAGTCAAAACTGTGGCGATACACAGTAACGATGGCTCTCGAATTCCCACCGAAGACAGCTGGGAGCTGACCCTATCCCTCCTTTATACTTCTTGAATAGCTTAGGTTATCCAAAGCATAAATGATCCATTTGGGTTGAAAAATATTCATCTTTCAAACATAAGAATATCACTATGCAAATTTTACATCCTATTTCTTGTTAAATTTTGATTTAGCCCAGTTTGAGGTGAATCCATCAATATCTGACTGCTATATGTTTGCTAAATTAACTATTTCTCTGAAACATTTCTGGTGATAGTCGACGACCAAGGTCTCTGATTTCTTAGCTTATAACTTTTGGGCGACCAAAAAACGCGATGGGGAGACAATGTTTTTCTAAAATCTCTATTCGTTATAAATATGACACTGCTTTAAGTGTAATAATTCTGACAATAATTGCTTGAATTGGGAACACCGGGTTGAGTAATATCTAATTTAGTTTCTTGAACGGAACCCTCTAGACCGTATATTACTTCCTATTTTTTGTCATTGGCTAGGACACTTGAATGCACCCATGGCCATATGCAGTGAAATGTCATATGGCCATTTACAATATCATTGACTTCCACAGTAAAAATGTGGTGCAAGTGATGTTTTCCTAGATATTACACTGTATCTCAAATTGAATATGTGATTTATTCTTAAACTGTGAAGATTTTTCATCCAAAACAGAGGTGTGGTTATTAGTTTTGGTAGCGTTCAGACTTCTCATTAACTATTAATAATCAATTGTCTTTCGGCAACGTTGCTTTTTATATCAAAGTACTCGAAAACGTGGCTTTTTACCGGTGATACTATTCGGCTCAAAACGGGCATCCAGATGAAATAGCAGTGGCTGATCTTGGGCAAAAACAGCTGCATGTATTTACTACGAGTGATCCGGCAGCAGCCAATCCCATTTTCTCATAGCCTCTATCCTTCACGAAAACACATATCCGTAAACTTGCGTAATGTACTTTCAATACCAACCGTAATGACTTCTGCCAAAAGGGCAGAAAATTTCAGCTTCTAAAGCACACCCGAGGGATTTTTATATTAATGCCCTGAGCAAGCACACCTCAATGATTCTTTTGTGAAGTGCTTCCAAGCAGCGGAGTGGGTTTCTTCTTGACGTTTGCATCTTCCCCTTTACATTGGTAATCTTCTCTTCTCTCTGTCTCTCCTATATAACCCTTCCACCCCCACTCACCCACCCACCTGCTCCCTCCACCGCCGCCTCGCGTGACTTCAACCTCGGCAGCCGTGCGGCACGCTCGCTCCCTCTGTGTTTGTGCCTGCGAAACTGGTAATGCGTGTGTGTACTCGTGTATGCAAGCTATTGTGTCGGCACGCCATTTCAGTTTCCGTGCTCCCCTTTTGTTCAAGCCCCAATTCCCTTTTAGGCGTCTCATTACTCAACGGGAGGAGCATGGGGGTGTATGGGGGGGGGGGGCTTTGGAAGGTGGGGAGGGGTGGGACTTGGGGAGTGGGGTGGAATGGGGGTAGTGTTGGGGGCCGCGGAATGCTCAGCTGATTCCAGTGAATGAAGAACTACCGCTTGGAAAAAAACTGTTCGTTTACCTAATTTATTCAAGACTTGTTTTACAGTATTCATCCCTTTTGCGGAAATAACCTCTCAATTCCTCGAATGACTTGGTAGTTTGAGCGAAATATCATTTTACCTAGAAATAAATTAATTTGGTCTCATTTTCAAGAAAAATATACCACCCTTCCATTTATACAAAAAATTCAACCCCTTACCACATTACTTTCGGAGATATTTGCTAAAAACCAGCCCTTTTACATGGGATTAATTCACTCCAGAGAGACATTATTTACTAAATGAGGAAGTTATAACACTTAGATATCATAAAAAAGTAAGAGCGTGTAGTTTGAATGTTTCCTCGACTATTTTTGAAAATTAATCATATTGTCACTGCAATAGGTTCTTGGGTATTACAAAATACCTTCTGTTTTGAAGGAGTTTCAAACGCACCGCGCGAAAAAATTAGTCCAATTAAAGAATTATTTGCATATTTTCTTTTAATTACTTACCATTTCTGTCATATAAAACTGTGTTATTGCATCATAAATAATTCAATATTTAATTTATGTGTCCTACAGCTGGTGAAATTAAAACGTATAAAGTTGGTGCGGAGGCTTCCACGGTTCTCTGTCGTAGTAGGCTGAATTTTTCTTGGGATTTCACCGCGTTGTTGTTTTTGATGACAACGGTTTCGCCTGCGTTCCAGCAGGCATCTTCAGGTTGAAGTGCTGATGCCGGAGAATAGAGGGAGCGCCCCTGTGACAAAGTATATAGCCCTGGCGACCTTTCGCTTTTTGGCGCCAATTTCTTTCCTCTGCCGTGATTAGCCCGTTTGTTTAAAGAGTCTTTTCAATGCGTTGTGGAGGTGATATCCGTCTTCCCGGTTGAAAGTCAGAGGGTGTTTGGAAATCTCGATTGCCTTCCGAATGATTCTCGGGAAGTATCGAGACTCTCTGTCAACACGGTGGCCTTCTCCAATTGAACGGAGTGTCCCGGTTCGGAATGAATGTGTTCCGCCACGGCGGAGAGGTGGAACTGCTTATTCCTCATCGCCCGCCCGTGTTCCTGCAGTCGGCACTTTACAGCTCTCCCTGTCTGTCCGATGTAGGCCTTACCACAGCTGCAATCGATCTTGCACACTCCCTCGTATGAATGAGGAGAGATTTTATCTTTGGGTCTCGGCAGTATGTCACCCGTCTTTTTTACGCAGTTAAAATGAGTAACCACTTCATACTTATCCAAAATCCGGGCAATTTCGTCCGTGGTCCCTGCCACGTAAGGAATCGTGGCGTAAGGTGCAGGTTTTGGAGACGTTTTCTCCAGGGGAGTAGGAGTTCTGGCAAATCTTCACGAAACTTTCAAAAAATATTTTTTGGAATAAGACGGTCAAACGCTTTTTTTTGACTTCGGGTAGTTTGGTCATCAGAACGTAAGCAACGATGAAGACCTTGAAACGTTTGATACTCATTACGAGACAAAATTTGTCAATTCCATCACCTTCCTGCCCCCTAAGTTCCTCCAGATATTCACGAGGGGATTTATAAACACCTGCTAAATACAACAAACCAATAAAAGCCTTCAGTTTGATCACATCGTTGTGTCTGATATCCCTCTCTCTAGCAAATTTGGGCTTGAAGGTTTCCATATAATGGTTTGTGTACGTAACAATCATTTCAACAGTTTCATTAGAAAGTAAATTACCCCAACATTTATAAGCAGTTTTAGTACTAAGCGCACTTTCTTTGAGTTCGGGAAGGTGAATGATGTTTTTGCGATGGTGGCTTTTTATTCCACTTGGTTTTTTTTATCTTGTCCCAAATAAAGTTCCATATCTGCAGCTGACGAATCCTCTTCATCTGAAGGTAGATCCTCACCATCTTGTTTAGTTGATAATTTATCTACTATTTGCTCCGCTCATTGCTCATCGATGTCACTCTCTTCCCCCAAATCCTCATTCTCTGCAGGGTCATCTGATTCATCATTCAGAAACAAACCCCTAGTTTATCAACATGGTTAGGGTTATTCAAATCTAAGTTTCTTTTCACCATTTGAGGTGAGATTCTGTGGCAGAAGAGTTGAAACCGCTTGATGAATAAACATGAAAACGAGTTCGGGCGCGGTGAGTCTGAGAGGCACAGGCTGAAAACTAGTAAAATGTCACTTGCTTCTACAAACTAACTTCAAACAATGTGTTATGCATTCTTAAAATAAGCAACATACTACTACCGTCAGACTAAGGACGTAGGAGAAATAGGATTTTCTCGGTGTTAAATGTTTTTTTGGATAACGCATTTTACTATTCTATACAGTTCTGTACAATTAAAACCATCATATTAATACGGGATATCAATTCGTTCTCATTCACAATATTAAATCTTCACCAAGAGACCCGGCTACGTTGAATGCTCATCTCGAAGACTGGAAGAGCGTTTCCACGAAGACAATAAATACTGTATTTTTAAAAGATGAAACATAATAAAAAGGGCAGCTATGAGTTGAATGTTTTGCTGATTGACCATTAAATCAATCGTATTCTATACATTTTATGAAATAATGTTACCACCTGGAAAATAGCCAGCTTGTGGAAATCTTGTTCAATAATAATAGTAATAACTTAAAAAGGACACACGATATTGACATTTTATATTAAGGCAGCCAGAGATGAAAGTATTAGAAAGAATAACTGGTGGAATGCAGGGCTTGTTTCTCTATCCTAGATTCCAACACCCGTTCAATTAACACTACGTCAACCGAGGAAGATATGAATTCCTTCTACTGGACTTCTCTAAGGGAATGCCGACCGCAAGGGCGTGAAATAGTTGGGAAAATTCGAGCCGAAAATATTAATTTTCGGAATTACTCTCGTCATGTAGCGCACGGGAGGATGATGGGATTGGCGCGGGGCGACTTGGTTATGAAAACCTCATTCCTTTATTATTCGCCCCACTCTCGCGGTGGTGGCGCCTTGTGTCTGGTCTAGGGCCCCGTGCCGCGGGACACTCACCCCTTAAGAAATAGCGGGGATATTAGTTCAAACACACGACCCCTTCGCTAATCTATGTCACAGGGGCGCACATCCCTTCCTTTTCTCTGATATACGATGCCATGCGGATGCTGTGCCATTTGTGAGCGGAGCCAGGAAGCTCTAATTACAGGCGCACATAGATGCCGTATAATTAAAACAGCCGGTGTATGTAATGAGCAGACGGCATAACGCAGGGAAGCCACACAAAATCTTCGTGAAATAATAATTGTCATTTTATAAGTTCACAAAAGTCGCGATATAAAAGTGATCAAGCAAATAAATCTTCAATAGAATTTAATATTTCATTATATCGAGCATTGCATAGTATAAATTAAACTCAGTTTCTTATCACGTATTACAACAAGGAATATATCCCGCAGAGGTTAATCATGAAGTGCTTATGATTTAAAAAACATTCATACATATATATGAATAATAATTTTTGTACCTGATATTAAAATTATAATTATGAATAAAAATATTTCCGCGAATAATGTCAACACAATGTCGATGATTTTTCTACTGTAATAAGTAAGAGTTCCAGAATTTATTCAATGATTTAATTATTTCAATACGAAAAGCATTGACAGTAATGTCCGAACTTTATCCTGAAGTCAATTCCTCGATAGAAAAATATATGGCTTGAGCCGAATGAAAGCAATTATTGATTTAGTTACAAGAATGGACGTCATTTCCGAATTCATGTCCCACGCTAGCAAAAAACAGGATTATAATAGAGGACAGATTTTGAAATGATGATTTAATTACGCTACTATATAAAAATTCTCTGAGTTTAGCCGATCATCTCAAATGTGGTACTAAGGGTGTTTAAATTTCTTATTGTGAATTCATTTGAATGTCACTCAAGCATGAAAATAATTATAAAACGGCTCTGAAGGCCGAAACTGCTTAAAGTGAAGACTCATCTCGTGTCAGTTACGGCCTATGAAGTTATTTCGAAGGAGGTAAGTAAGGGCAGATTGAATGATGGATTGGACGATATTAGCCCTGTGAATCATCAGTTAAAGTCAGTGTCATCCATGCATCAATTGAGTGTCCAGGTGAAGCCATTTTCGCGCATTGCACGAAACATTCAGTGCGCATTCAGATAATGCATTTGCGTGCGAGGTAAAAGGTTATAATGCCCTAACCCATGCAAATATCTTTTCACGTTTATTGCAAACATGTGGTCTTTGGAGCTTTCAATCCGTGAATTAGTGAAAAATAGGAAATCATTATAAGCCTCTATAACCGCTCCAGCCACCTTAAGCAGTATTCGGGATTCCAATGTAGAGCCCATGCCACCGGTGGTATGCGAACCCAACCCTTCCGGATTGGAAACCAGTACACCAGTCACCTTTAAACCTGATCCTCTGCAATATGTCTGCCTAACTAAGAGTCGACCAGGGCCCGTCTGGGCATGCAGACTGGGTCGTTCCGAGGTTAAGCTTCCTTCGTCGGACGTTCGGAATGGCTCAAATGGCTCTCATTCATTCAATACTTATGCCCCCGCCCAACATACCTTTTCGCACTCAGGGCCTCCCAAGCTCTCGATAATAAAGTACGGGCGATTGCTTTCAAAAGGTTCCGGCAACTGAGGCTATTGGGGGTGATATTGGTGTCAAAATATTGTTGTATCAAGTTAAACATCACATAAAATGGAATCACATGGCTCAAGCTCATTTAGCTGCTTGGAATTAAATATTTTCCCGTAGAAACATGTTTACTCACCAACGTCCCCATGTATTTGACAGATCTGATTCAAATTCTTCGTTCAAACTCTCCCAATCTAGAGTTATTAATGCCCAGGTAGCTTAGCGCTGCCTCTCGAGGCGACGCAGAATAACAGGGAGGAAAGCGAAGTGAGGAAAGGAAGCTCCTTGTCTTCTTGTGAAAAGGAACGCATCCGGAGTGGATGAGCAGCAGCGGTAGGAGAGGTCGAAGAGAGTACCGCAAGCCTCCCTCTTAGAGAGGACTGAATATTAACGGCGTGGCACTCAGAGGGAGGGTTGGGGGGGGGGAGCGTGGGACGCTTGCTCCACTTCGATCCCCCCCCCCTTCCGCATTACAGAAACAGGGAGAGAATAACTGAAGTGAGGAAAGGAGGGTGTACCATTCGATTGCATTGGAATATTGCTCCCGTAGATGGAGTACCAAGGAGTGACACAAAAATACTGGGTGAAGAAGGGAACAGGGAAAGATTCACCGAGGTAGTCGACGAGAAAATATATTGGGGATATGGGCTACGGATAAAAATGGAATGAGCTGAAGAAAACAGTCGCAGAAGTGGAAGAGGAACCCCTGGTGAGCAAGAGGGCCGACACAAAGGAGGCATGGATAACGACAGAGATAAGAAAACTAAGACGAGAAAGAAGAAAAAAGATGTACCTCAAAAACGAAGGTGAGGCAACCCTATTCTAGAAGCTAAGGAGCCAAGTCAATCGAGAATGCATGAATGCAAGGAAAGATTGGATCGAAAGATGCTACAAGAAAGTCAACGACAAAATAAAGAAGGTGAACATCTAAACATAGTATAAGCTTGTGAAGAAACATTTTGGAGAGAGGATAACAAGAGGCAATACAGAGATGCTTAAGGGAATATACTGGTAGAGGATGAAGACATTGGGAATAGATGTAAGCAGTATATCAAAGAACTCTAACGAAGGTCGACGCAGCTGGAATAAAAAGTCATAAATGACGAGAGCGAGGTTGACGTGGCCCACACAATATGAGAAATGAATTTGATAGAGCAGTAAAAGACCTCATGAAAAACAAATCACCAGGAGCAGACAACATTAACGAAGAAATCAGAAATGCGCTCGGAAGAAAAACCAAGGATAACCTGTATGAAATAATCAAAACAGCTATCAAAGAGGAAGACTCCCATATGCCTTTTATAGGAGCGTAATAATTGCGATACCAAAAAAGACAAGAACTGAGAGTTGTAAAGAGAACCAACCCTTGAGTCTAGTGCCATACGCATCAAAAATACACGAATTAAGCCAATGGTTGCAGTAGAAAACCGAAGACAACATTTCGGAGCACCAATTTAGATTTAGGAAATAGAGAGGTATCGGGGAGGCCATAAATTACCAGAGAGTAATGATAGAAAAAACAATGCATGTTGTGGCGTCGGGAACTCCACTACTAGATATTATAGCGACTTGTAGTTTCGTGCACAATGAGCAACCACAATAAAAAGTGAGCTCAACTAAAAAAAACTCTTATTATACATATCACCGTTTCACCTTCAAAAACCTTACCCCTTACATCTTTACACGGCCTATGTCCTAACACCCTCTGCCACACGCTCATGCGGCGGCTCGCAGGGTAGTATGTAGATATAGTTGTACGCAATATGGGTGTGTCATCGGTTTTTTACTGTAATTCGTCGTAATGATTTCTGGTTGCAAATATTAGGTATATGTTTATAACTATGTGAGCTGCTGCGTTTTATTTTAGACAACGGCAGTCGTGGATTTAATGAGTCATTTTATATATTATTATTTTTCTACCAACCATTTTTCCCCTGATAGATGCTCTAACACCGATCGCTTCTCAATATAGTTAGCATGACTACGTTAAATTCTTTTAAAGTTTAAAATTTTACTTTTCTTAAAGCTTGGAATTGTGTTAGTTTATTGGTTATTTAAAGCAACCGACTTTTTTTCGAATCCATTCTAAATATTCTTAACAAAAAAAAATTTTTCCCCCGGCAAATTCCACTGCCACTATGGTAATGTATGATTATCAGTTTCATTAACTATTCCAAATAATACTGCCACATTGGATAAAGTATAATAAGAAGAACTGCATTATCTGAATATACTCTCTAAAATGCATTAACTTACTCCTCTAAAGTTTCATAAATATATTCTGGAGACCTCGGTGGCTTCACTGGCTATGGCAGTCCGCGCGATATCGAGAAATCTGGGATTGAGCTGGTCATGGCTCTTGATATTACCTGTGTGGGATATCGCACGCATGAAACAAGAATTTTTTCACGTAGGAAGAAGAAAGACAGTGAAGAACTACAAGCTTTAAGGACTTATTACCTTCAAAACATCAGACTTTTATGAATTGAAATTTCAGGCTTTTCCTTACTTCCTTGGGTTATTATCTGGCCTCTGATTTTCTCTTATGATTCAAATGAAGGGGAAAAGGTGATTTTTTACCTCACTTCATGATGCGTGAGATTAAATTTTGCATAATCTCTCGTTCATTAAGCCCAAGGGAGGATTATTAAACATATGTGAGGTTGGATTCAAGAGGGCGAATGACCTCTGTCTCTTCTACCCGAGTTCAAATTCCTGATTTCCACATGAAGGCACACCTTTCACCTGGTGCTTCCGCTGCGTACAATATGGTCGTGTTTAAGAACGATAACCTCTCCCATAGTCTTTATGTGACAAGGTTTTACCACCGCAAGCTTCCGTCATACGCATGTGAAATTGTAAGGAAAACGGTAAAAAAGAATTCGATGAAGGGTGAAATTTCGAAATTAGAAACTTTTCACCCCGACTGTAGATGCTTTGTCAAAATATCCGTAGGCAATGTGTTACATGCTCAACGTAATGGAAAGGGAGCGGTATTTATCGGTGGGAGGGTGAACAGTGGCCGAATGATAATAGAATGACGGTTGAATGAGGAAATATTGTGAACGGGGGAGGAATTTATGCTCAGTTTTGTGAATGGGGGGCCGTTATCCTGGGAGTCTCAATGGTTATCACTTCAAGCCACTCTCGCCCGCTTACCTCCCCACCCTCACTCCCATCCTCCCCTATTCTCTCGCGTCTCCCCTTGCGAAGGGGGAGGGGCGACGGGGGGAGACGTGCAAACTGTCCCCTGGGGCCTTTCCTCGGTGCGAGAAACTGAGTGAGTGCTTTCGGAGTCATCCGCGGGCGAATTCTATGCGTTCAGGTCAATCCTCATTGGGTTGCTTTGATACCGAGTTCAATGGTGCGTGCATCGAAGGTCGGCAAGGAATGTAAAAGGCATTGGGATAATTTTATTAGTACTACATTCTAACTGCAGCAACTATGAAAGAAATCACTGCGTTCCTTTCATTCGCTCCAGTGTGATAATAACTTCGTGACACATCTGTGAACTTGCCTTTCATTCGTTAGAGACTCTGCACACTCGCTAGAGTTCTTCAAGGTAGATCGGAAGCAAAGTTGATGTTCACTTATGAACAAATGAACCTCCAAAATCTCATCCATGGTCTGTGTCAAGTTTGTTGATTTTCAGTGAAGGGGGTCAAATACCCGTATTGGAAAGCTTTAGATTTCCTTGTGGAAAAAAGCTTTCCTTTTCAATACTTATTTTGAACAAATTCAACGACTTTACGGCTGCAGCTGTTGTTTGTCCATAGAATACTACCAACCGGCCGGTTACAAAATATTTCCATATCTCACATTGTTCCATTTACTGTCCCTAAATGAGTTCCAATGTGCACCAAATTACACACCATGAAACGAGTGCTCTCATTATGCAAATCTTTATCTAAAATGTGGGGTAAACTGCCTAATTAAGGCTCTAGCCTATCTGTTTTCTGATTAGGTGAGAAAATCAAGCCAGCAGTTGAAAATGAAGTGATGAACCCAACCCTCGAAATGTATGGTAGAACAATTCATAAGAATAAAATTAGGAAAAATATTCTGCAGAATGATTAGATATTGAGTGTCGTTTTTTCACTTACAACCTGTTACTGTCATGAGACTTAATACTTAGATTTTTGGAAAGATTCTGTTGCTAGCTACATAATTTAATTTTGACAGCACGTCTAGCATTCTTCCTGTTCAACTCTATTATCTTTGCGCATATATGTCTTTGTACGATGCATTAATACTCATATGTATTTCCTCTAGCACGTGTGGCATATATTATAATGTTCGTAAAAGATAATAATGGTACAGATAATAAATAGAAATTCAGCCAATCCCTTGGTTTATTGGCAAGCAAAATTAGTATTGTTCAACTACGATATTATTTGGACGGATTATTTATATTTCATGGTAGCGAAATTTTACCCTTACTATGCACTCATAGGTTTAGTTTCAGGATTCTACATATATGTAGACTCCACCAGCGCTAACTGAATTGGCTACTCCATGCCAATGCAGCATCTCTCTTTCTCAATCTCTCTCAACGGGGGTGTAAGAAAGAACCCCTTTTATATGAAAAAATAAGGAAACGCCGAGGGATGGAGAATGGAAATGGGCGAGGGTGGAGCCAGGATTAGGGGTTTCTGAGGGTACAAGAGGGGATCGCGGCTGAGTGAGAGGGACCCCTTTCAACAGCCCCATACCCCTCTTCCCCGTTCCCTCTTCTTTTCTATTGCCAGGCCCGTATCTATTACCCTGCGAGAGCCCCAAAGCTCCATTCTCGCCCCTTGTGTGCGCGCCGTTGAGTGTTCTGCGGGGGCAGACGGGGCGTGTTAAGAGTGTGGGGCGGTCGCCCCACGGCCTTCCCCTTCCTCGCATCTCCCTTCCCCCCCCCCCCTATACGCCTATATCTTCCCTTCAATCTTCATTCATTCCCTCTCGTGGAGGGGGGGCGAGGGGGCGCGTGACGGGGTTTCCAAAGGTTTTAAGGAAATCCACCCGCGCGCGTCGCTCTCCGCGGTGTGCTGGTGCTTCCATCTGCGGGCGAGCGAGCGCGGGAGACGGTTGTTTGGACGCTCAACCTGGCAGGGCGCACTTCAATTGCGGAAATTTCCCCTCCCTCTCTCTCTCTAGGCAGTCATGACTTCAAATTGGTATAGCTGCCGCAAAAGTTCCTAGCGCAGGCCTGTGAGGCAAGGAGGGGAGGCACAAGAGGAGGGGGTGCAGGGAAAGGCAGTTGAGGAAGGAAGGGAGGAAAAGAAAAAGAGAGAGAGGCAAGTGAACCAGATTGCTTCCCCAAAACGCGTGAGGCGCACACATTCGCAAGGAAAGTGGCTAATAATCACCCTTTTTTCTGTCTTTGTCAGGACACCTGTTTAGAGATTTCATTACAAGTCGAGTCAAAACGGAACTGCAGGTTGAAGTAAGCCTTAACACTTCTCGGATTGGTAGTGTTGGCAGTAATTACAGAGGATTCTCTAACTGACCATCCTAACAATACAGCCTTCTTCCCCTGTTTTGCAATTTTTTTCGAAAGTTACGTAAACCATGTATCAGTCTCGTCCTCTGCAAAGCGACAGGAACTTTTTCCAAAATTGTGCATACCCCCTGAAAATGCTCCTGGCGCAGGGCAGTACGCTGAAAAGGGAGGTTAAAATGAAGGGGAAGAGGGGAAAAACGGATGAGGAAGGAAGGGAAGCAACGTGAGAGAGAGAGAGAGGGGTAAAAGTGGCCGGGGATGGAAAATAGACAACGAAAAAGGCACGGAGCGGAAAAATGGCTAAAATCACCCATTCTCTTTTAGTCCACCCTCATTGTTCGACGAGTCCAAAAGTGGCGGAAGGCAGTGGTGAGTCATTCCACTACTTTAAGTGCTTCTGTTGGCTGCCATGAAAAATTTATATAACCCACCAAACTGAACGATGCTCCGCCCCTGTTTTTCGGTATTTTGAAAATTTTGAGGCCACTTTCCCAATATCGTCCTTTGCGTTGCACCAGTAATTTCTGCGAGAGCTATATTGCTTCCGCCACAAATAAGTCGATTCCCACCATGCCCTTTTATTCGGATTTGATGAACTGGGATGTTGGTGACAAACATTTGCATGGTTGGCACACATGGCTGGCGTGGCCAATTCTGTAATGGCTTTACATCGCGGACTTCCTACGAGGTGGGATTCGGCGCGGCAGAGTTAGCGAAACTGGAGTGTGATAAACTTCTGGGGCCAACGCCCCAGTGGAAGGAATGCACTGAAATAAATCATGCCCACGTTCCAGTTGAGCCGGACCAGAGTCTTTTCATCCGTGCTCCGCCTCGAAATTTTCGCTCTCTTTTGATCCGAAAGAATGGCGGGAATCGACTTATTTGTGGTGGAGGCAGCATAGCTCTCACAGAAGTTCCTGGTGCAGCGCAAAGGACAATATTGGGAAATGGGCCTCGGAATTGTCAAAATACCGCAAAAACGGGGGTGGAGCATCGTTCAGTTGGTGGGTTATATAAAATTTTATATGTGAGGGAGTTTTCCGAGCCGCCGTTAAATTTACAGAATTTTTAAGCTTTATATTTGGAGAAGCTGAAGTTGTAAGTCAAAATAGTTAGAAGAATGAAAAATGAAATTTATTGATTAATAAATCCCCTGGTATCCCTTTTTGCAGATTTATTCAGCGCGGGACTCGACTATCGCAGAATGCAGCTTCATTTCGAGAGGTCGAAGACATACAGCCAGTGCAACGACGCAGAAAGGCCAAATCATAAGCAAATTTCCAGGGAGCGATCAGTTTCTACAAGGCATTTGGTGACGTGATCACAGCACCGGTGAGTTATGTCGTCTCTTAATGGGTAATGTGTACCGAGTGATCTGGTATTTCGATCTGGAACGGCGGTATGTTTTTGTTACAATGAACCACAATGCTTTCAGATAGTTTCTATTTCATGGATTATAATCGCATTCTGCTTGAAAATAGATATTATTTTTTTCATTGTAGATGGCTATTAGTCTAACATTTCTTTTCTTTCGTACTCAGCATAATCTTACACTCTATGTAAGGTTGATTTTAAGTAACGCAGAGGGATGTACTTTTTCGTCTGGTGCCAAAACGTTCACCATAAACGTGTCTTCCACATATATGGACTAGTTTTTACACTAACAATTTTCATGTTCTACGCCTGAGGGTATTTTACTTGATTCCCACGTTGTCTAATAATTTTAAACTTCTCTATTGACTTATGCATCAAATACGGCAACGCCATATACTTAAAAAGTTAGACATTTCCCAACACATATTTTTTCTCTTCTGTCCTTTTGATGACTTGAAAAATTATAGTTGAAGTATTCTTCTAATTAACATTACACCTATTGCTCATACAGTTCATTCTTTGTTAGCCTATATTACGTTAATTTATATGAAACGCTTCTTTAATTCAATTTCGCCGTGTAATTTTAACTAGTAATTCAGTTTCATTAATGGCCGAGTGGTTAATTGTACAATAGTAAAGGATCCACCAAAAGCACTGAATTATATTTCATGAATTGTATAAACTCCTCATAGATGCATGCATTTTTCTTTAAAGAGCAAAAACATGGCTAAAAGTTACATGTAATTGACCACAGCAATTTCAAATTCGATTTTTTATGTCGAAATTCATAACTTTCCAACTTTCTTCTCCGATCGTATTAATAGTTCCCACCAAAATTTATCCCATGACAGCAACACAAACAACGGGGCCGTTTGTCGCTAAAGCGATAAAAAAAGAGAAGTCTGTTCCTCTAAAAGGTCGTTACTGAATGTAATGAACCCTCTGATAGGTCTACCTTTTCCAATCGCGTGATGAAATACCCGATAACAAAATAAGGAAGGCTGATGCCGTCAGATCCAAACGAATAATCTGCCCCGAGATTAATTTGGGTAATTAATTCCGTTGGACCCAGAGGGGGTAAGGGATCGACGCACGTGTAGCGAGGGCGCCACCCTTGGGGGAGAGGGTAAGGGAGGGGTCTACCCCAATCCCCACCTCTCCTTCCTCCGCATCTATTCCGTTGGCGTTGCCATTTTATTTTCTTCACGACTCTCCGTTAGACACTCTGCGATACGGCGATAACGATTTTCTCCGAAGACCGCATATCTTAAAGCTAGGAGAGGGTGAGTATGTCGCGTGTACTTGCGGAGTTGGCGGAGGGTGTGCGAGGTGGTGTTGAACTAAGGAGGAAGAGGGACAGAGAGGTTTTTTTTTAAAAAAAAGCCTTTCACCTCCTCCCTATACCGCTCTCTGACCGTCGGAGGGAGGGGTTTCCTGTTTGATTTACGACCGAATAATTTTTCTCCCGTCCGGTGTCATATTTCTGACGTTGGGAGTATTTTTGGGAGTTCCTTATCGCAAAAAGGGAGAAAGGACGTTAAAAATTGAGGCACATTTAGTCGGGTCGATTGGATTTTTTATCGCTTCTCTAAATCTGGAAGTCATTTTTGCAGTCCCCATGCCATGTAAATTGTGGAGGGTTATCTTCATCTGGTCCCCAACGCCACCACCCCGACACCGTGCCCAGGGTGATTCGCCTTCCCACCCTCCCCTATACCACTCCCCCCACCCGGTCCCTCTGAGCACCCCCCCACCCTTACCCCCCCTCTCTCTCTCCATCTGTTGAAATTAAATCCTTCATCATCCCTCGGAGGACGTGTTGCTGACAATGAAAGCCAGCTTAATTTCCACCATTGCCAATGAAAATATTCTTGTATGGGCGACGGCGAATATTCCTTGACGTGGAGATCCGTACAAAAAAAGAACGCATTCAACTTTAATTCAAAGCAAATGAAGCCGTCGGTACACAAAAGGAGGAATTGATTCCCACTGAAACATTCACTATTTGGTTATACGAGTCATAGACTGGTCAAACATCAGCGCATTTAGGATCATGATGGTGATGACATCAATCGGGGTTACGACTGCATTTCTTACAGATTTTTTAAGAGCCTTCCGTCTGGTTAACCATTATTTTCCCTCCAATTTCTATTTCTCGTTTGTGTCTTATATGCAAGTATATTAATTTTAGGTTACCTTTGCTGTTTATACGCCTTAAGTTTCTCTTCTAATTATAAGAATCTCAGTGGCAACCAAGCTGAACGATTGCTTTAATATTCCACTGCTGTCGAAGCAAACCCCACAAAATTGGTGGTAAGATATACCCATTTGCATTTTCCATCTACTAGAGAATTTCTGCCATGGGAATGGTAGAGAAAATATATGTTACTCTTGTGAATGTTGGTTCCCAATAGTCCTCAGTCTTTTAATTGTGATTTATTGATCGACAATTACTCCTGAGGGTTATTTAAGAATGTTGATTGTTAAATGATAATCTCGAAGTCTTTCATGCGATGTTGGCGCGGGGGTATGATTGGACATTTTTTGGCAAATATTCTTAACATTTTATCTTTGAAGGTGATATGAGAGAGGGAAATATGGATAAAAACCAATTTTGTAGCGTGAACGGGTAAGAAACGTAGAAATAATGTGAACGCAGACCATTTTGTAAGTTAGTGTGCCAGTGACCTACAAATGCAACGTCCAATCCCACAGGAGTGAGCGGGAACACCTATCCTAGCCCAGAGATTGCTTTGCAACGTGCAAGGGATGAGGACTGCGAAATGAAAGCTTTGGTTTTAAAACCCGAGAAAATATATGTATATTTGAAACTCCTTTATAGTGTTTGGAGCGATTAAAGTTTATGCTCTGTTTATCGTGAAGCGTAATATGCATGTTCTCATCAATGATATTTAAGAATAACTTTTTAAAAATGGCAACCATGCCCATTGGTAATTCACATAGTCTTGTGGAATACGACAAGCATTTTGTAATTATTAGAGTGATCATGTAGAGATTTTCTTCTAAACGCGAAACAACACATTTTATATAATTATGAATGCTGCTGACAAACGTCCAGATTGATCGTCGAGCCCAGCATGATAAAACTACACAGTACGATAAAATGTCGTCTAAATTTCAAATTACGCCACAAATATTCACATCATTACATGCTTAAACTAAGAAAATTTATAAAAATACAATTATTTTAGTATTTCCATTGCTTCCTGTGTGGTGGGTTCCAACCATGTGTTAGCTGACTGATACACACTAACACACTTCAGTAAAATGTGGTCCTTGAGGTACTTGAAAAATTATTAAAATATGCACTCAATCATCCACGCTTACCACTTCAACCTAAAGAGCGGGGATATGCATGAGGTTTGTTGCATTTGCGCCTTGGGAGCATCTAGTGAGGGGGGTTTATAATGAATATTTCCCCCAATCCTCTGACTCGCTTCCGAGTGAGAACGCCTTAGCTGTGAGGAAACAAATAATAGACTTTAACTGTCTCCAGCGAACCAACAGCCCCAGACTATCAGCACATAGCTCCGCAACTTTTACTTGGATCTCCATTTGCGAATTCCGTCACTTACGTGAGAACGCCACTCCTGATTAATAGTGGCAGATTCCTTGTTCCTTGCCACCGTTTTCGTAACGGCGCCTCTTAACTATTGTCATCTTCACCTCATCTTTTGTTCGATATATTTTTACTCTCAAACTATGTGCTTGGTGTAGAAGTACCTAAATCAAAACATTAGGGCCCCTCGCTCCAAATGTTATCGATTAATTTATTCAATAAGATACCATAACCGATTTTATCATTGTTCTTATGTGTAGTGTTTCCTGGAATCAATATCGTAAACTATGAATTACATTTCATGGGAAATCTGAAAAGTAAACCCGGATTTATATCATTCTTAGCTATCAGAAAAAAAATATGAATACGTATTGTCTCGTATTCTACATATCTTCATTGCTATAACAAAGGTCGCTATATTCTCATAGGTTCGTATAAGTTACGCTTTTTACAGCACGTGAATAAGGATTCATATCATTTGGAACAAAATGAAATTCCCTCCAGTTTAATATCGCCGTTGCCATTTTTTTAAATTCTACAAGCTAGCCAAGACACAATTTGCCATCTGGATTTATATATTGAGTACCACAGGAAGCTTATATCAACTAGCTTTCCTCTGCGTAATGGCTTTTACGAGAGTATATTGTCCCCAATTCGTTTCCCTCCCAATCAAAGGGGGAAGGGATAAGGAGATTTAAGGCCGATAATCCAATTGACTATTATACCAACTGATTGGTAGGTTTGTGAATTTTTATATCATTCACACTTCTTCAAAACATTCTCAATCCATCTTGTCTACCTCCGAGCTTATGCCACTAGTATTCTCTCCTCTCTAACCATACCCAAAACTTCCTCGTTTGTCTTTCTCGCAGCTCATCGCACTCTCTCCATTCTTCTCTAAAGCCACATCTCAAACACCTTAAAATCCTCCCCATGCAATGATCACGTCTCCGATCCATACACCACCACGCTCCACATTACAGTTTACACCAGTCTATTCTTTACGTCTCTACTCAGATTTGCTACTCATCTATTTCCTTCCTTTTGAAAATGCTTCTTTGTCCATGGCAATTCTACATCTTTCATCGCAGCCACTAAGCCCTCTCTTCTCCAAATGCTGTCCAGATACGCCAGCTGTTCTACTTACTTAGCTCTATTTTGGCCCTCCCACCCTTATATTCAGCCCCACTTTCTAGCTTCTATTGAATCTCATCACTTTCATCTTTCTGTGATTTATCTTCATCCTATGCCTCTCATATCGAACCTTAAACGCATTCATCATTGCTAAAGGACGGCGCTAAGGAGATGAAAGATTTCTGATGGGACATGGAATTTCTATCGGTGGAAAATGGGCTTGACAATGGAATGACCGTCACTGAAACTAAGAGTGTGAGGATTCCTTGGACTAACGGGTTATATAAGGACCTACTTGACTGAATGAATACTTTCATCTTCATCTACATCTACATAATACCCTGCGAAGTGGAGCTCACCTTTTATTGTGGTCACTTGGGTCATTGTGGTCAGCGTGGAAAGAACGAGTTTTTGTACGTATCTATTATGTTAAACCTGATATGTGGTTAACTAAAATAAAAATATAATTTTTAAGCAGGGAGTTTCGAAGTTTTCCACTTATTTTACATTTTGCAATAAAAA
This sequence comes from Ceriagrion tenellum, assembly GCA_963169105.1. NCBI lineage: Eukaryota > Metazoa > Arthropoda > Insecta > Odonata > Coenagrionidae > Ceriagrion > Ceriagrion tenellum. The sequence continues at coordinate 136,457,737 of OY720640.1, forward strand.
GTGTTGTATTGCTTTTCACTGCAATGAGACTTACTCTGTGCACGAAATTCTATTGAGCACTGCCTTCTGAATGAAAAAAATTGGCAATATGCAAGAGAATTTTGAGGTAAGAAGTGAGCCATCGATTGTAATACTCAGCTAAAGATAATTTAAGCATAATATATTCAAATGACTGAATCTTGTGCTAAGTCTCTTATTGCTCTTTGTTTCCCAACATTTCTATCTTCTTCATGGACACATCGTTAGTAACATCTGACCTCTGTCTGCTCATGACTTCATGCTCATACGGAGCAAAAAATTGTTATATTTTACTCCTGCCTATTTCCTGCATACAGTGATGAGAACTTCTGTCAATTCTCTTAGATCTACTCAAGTGCTAAGATAGAGAGAACGTGTCTACGGCAACCCATTCACGACGAACCAGAGAAGACGACTGGTTAAGTCACGTATTGTTCGAGGCCAGACATTAATTTTTATACAGTCCACAATTTTGTACTTCTAGCCATTATCAATCTCTCCTATGTTTCGTCTAATTAAGGGTGGAAAGAGAGAACATTTTTTGGTAAACTCACCTTATAACTCATTCATCGATCAACGCATTTGAATTGGCGGCAGTGTAACTTCAAATAATCCCTACAATACGGCCACACGCATTGCCATGTATTACAAGTGCCCTTGTGGCATGTTTCTGTCCGCAGCTACAAATGCTAATTAATCAAGCTTCATAATACGTTTTTGTATATTCTCGGTTGTATTTAAATATTTCGCTACTTTCAGTCTCTTATTTTATATTGTAGTCTCCGCTTGTCCCTCTTGTTTGCAGAAAAGGGGTAAACAAACTGTTTTTTGATAACTCATCCTTATGTGAAGGGTTTTCTAATGACCCCTAATAGAGACCTCTCTGGCAAAAATAGCTAATTTAGGCTCTACACCGTAAATATATGGTTGCTATTTACCTTTCTTGGTCACCGACATATAAGCCCATTCATTCAAAAAATTATAAATTTGTTGTTCCATCATAAAATTTACTGACAAGTATCGTCCCTAATTAAATTTAAATTAACCAGTTTTGTTATAAATTACGATTCGTTGCTATCTTTGATCACTTAATAGAGAAATCTATTTCAATGACATCATGTTTACTGCAAGGTATTTCAAGTAACCGGGGCCCCCAAAGTCTTATAACGTATTTTCGCAATATTCTTCTTGAGATGGCGTAGTGATAGTTTTTTCCTCTCTTATTTGACTTATGCTGTAGTCAAACTTTATATATATATATATATATATATATATATATATATATATATATATATATTAATGGCTAATGGTATGTTTATATTTGTTGATCAATGACTCACTGCTGATTCATGCAACTCTTTTGAAAATGACAAAATGGAATGACTCATCTCTCGAAGAAAAAAACGAGTTGAAGGGATTTCCTGGAAATGAATTTCCCGGCATGTCATTTCAAGGGATATTTGAAGACAGGCAATTTCACCATTCCTCGGATGGGACGGGAGGCGATTGTCCGAGAGCTCTTCTCATGCCGAGTTGCCTTGGTATTTTTGCGGTCGCCATCATCGAAGCTTTAGCGTCGGGGAGGAGAGCGAATTCTTAAGAGATTGTGTGAGTGCGCTCCTCTTCCCCGGCAATGCCTTTTCGTCGTAAATGGGTTGGACTCGGCAATTAGGCTGCCGAAATGGGGAGGGATGGGCGGCGTGGGAATTAGCAACGGGGTATTTGGGAGTGGGGTGGATAGGACGGCAGATCAAGTGTTCCGGAGAATGGTTCCCCCTTGTTGATTGGAAAGATATTGGAAAGGAATCCCTCAGCCCATCGGCTCCACATCGACGTCCTGAAATGATGACGGCCCATGATGGATCGTACCCCCCGCGTTGCAGTGCCTCACCCCCCGGCCGAATCCTCCCTTAATCTCCGCGAGCTTCCCACTGATTCTTCTCCCAAAACTAATTCCCTTCGCCTTTCCTCGTCCATTCTTTTCGTGTGCCTCTCCATAAGCTTTTTTTATCGCGAGGAATTCCAGAGATTAGCAGCCCCGTTGAGACCAAATCTCTGAAACCCTTTATATTATGCGTATGAATCTCCTCTCTTGAGAGAGATTTTGAAAGTGGCTCTCGAAATGGCGAATGGTAAAATGGCACAGGAAGATAAAAAGGCTTTTCAGGGAAAAATTGAAAGTGTAAATGCAGAAACAGTAATTTAAAGGTGGATACATCCCGGGTTTACCTCCACATTGGTCCATTTTCTATGGCCACAGTTTTACCGCCGTTGCAGTTGGATTCTTCTGGTCGGTTAATTGAACGTGTAGGTTTATGGCCGTCTTATATACATAATCATTTGAATTAGGTCCCTTGCCATTGGTGGTAGTTATTTGTGTTTTCCCGCGCAATGTGCATTTTTATGCGCTGGGGAGCGAATGAACATCTTCTCTATTGATGTTGTGGAGTTACTTGCAAATTTCAATTGCTTCCCGTTTAATTTGCGGGGTGTTACGATTTTTCATGTATTGACATTGCCGCTTTAAAGTTATTTTTGTGAGTAGGACCCATCCATGCGTTATTTGCAATAATAGAAAGTGTTGTCATCTTTCCATTAGTGCCCACATGTGTTCTTGCTAGGATTTTTTATAATGAAATGATGCCCAATTATTTTCTATTTTTTTTATAAATACACCATCCTTGACTCATATTAACGCGTTACTGGTTTTTAAAATTTGTTTTACTCATATTTAACTTCCCGTTCAAGTTGTCCAGGGTTCCAGTATGCGATTAATAGCATGTATTATCTACCAAGTTCTCAAAACTTACTAATTTGCTTTGAAATTTAAAGCAATGTTGTTCAAAAGTATATGGCTCTACCTGTGGAATATCACGATGAATACCTCAATTACTTTGATGTAGCCTATGTTAAATGCATCAAACATATCTTGACCGCGAAAGGAATGATTTTTCTCCCCTGGTTTTTACCGGTTATTCAAGAGGTGTCAGTAAGTTCGTCAATCGATCAGTAGAGAGCCGTTTTCTCCTATTCCGTCCGGAATTCCTCATTGTGATGAAGATGCCCCACATCCACCCGGTGGACCATATCCTCACACTTGCCCCTCCATTGTCCCTCCTCCACCCGTTCGTGTTCTCGGAGACCATCCCCCTAGCAATGCACGCTATCATCGATTGCCGAATGTGTGCACAGTGGGACGAGGGGTCGAACTCTTTGTTCCGCTGTTCGCGCCAAACCCTCTCCGTAGCTCACTGGCAAACGCCGTCGCCGCGGATAGGGTCCAAAACAAACGAGCAACAAGTCCCGCAAACATCTTCGTCCCCTCTCCCACCCGACCCAGACCCGTTCCCAGTGAGCTTTCGTCTTCCCATTCCCCCCACCCATACTCCCACATATCCCGACCCGACCGCCAACCTCCGCAAACACGCTCTCCCTCCGGAGCTGCGGTTTCCAACAGGGGGGACGCGCGTACCCCTTTCCCCCAACCCTTTACCCCCCCCCTCCCTCCTCTTGGAAATCCACCCTACAAAGCATTCGTGTCCAACTCCCAACTCTGGGATTTCAATATATCGGAAACGACAACCGTTTCACTGATCCTTACTTCACTCTTAGCCTTTAACTCTTTTTAAGGTTAAATTTTGAAAATACCGGTGCTGCAGTATTTACCTTGTAGAAGTCACTTGCAAAAGAAAACACGAGGGAATAGGATAACGTCTGCAGGGCAACCAGATTTTCACCCCGTTCGTTGGGTTATCTGGACAATAACAACGGTAATCGACGCTGGGATCGACAATGACTGAAATGTCAGCGAAAAAATTGTCCAGCCAAGCCAAAGAACGCAGTGAAAATTCAGAAGCAGTACATACCCAACTTACTGATTCCAAGTATATCAAGCACAAAAAGGGTAGGGAAATGCCTAGGAGGATTAATTGGTCAAAGCTTCTGGCGCATTATCGAAGGATCTTGTTTCGAGTTCCGGTCAAGGCAAATGATTTTTTTCCACTGCAGAATTTTGCTCTCAAAGTTTGCTTGGAATATTTGTGATGTATTTTCAGTGAAATTTATCAATCGAGTCAACCAAAGTAAATGGTAAGGAAGGATTAAACCAATTGAAACTCCGTATGCATAGGACGATGCCTAGAGACAAATGAGATTTCACACATTCTGCTGTTTCCAATGGCCATAAGATTTTCCGGGCGAATAAGGTTCACGAATTGTCGAAGGTTTCATGTCGGGTAAAGCTCTCAGATTTCATTGACTAACTCCGGTGATACATACAGGACGTAATATTCATCCTCATTCTTTCTCTCTCTCTCTATCTCACTCCAAGCTCGCCTCTTCTGTGATCCTATATCTCCCAATAAATGCGTAAATTACCATAGCCTTTTAAGAGCCAAAACTTTTTTATCAGGAAAGCGATGATAACGCTTAATTTTATGGGGAAATTTTCACATGGATTTTATTCTCTTTCTCACTTAGAGCACCTTCAGCAAAGTCATACTTTATTGCAACCAAAATACTATAGTATTTACAACCATATCTGTCGGAAATGATATTTTATTGAAAAAGAAATTTTTAACATTATGACATTGCACGCTTTAATCGGTGATCGTTTGTCTGAAAAATCACTTCGATTCAATGCAGTGGTACGTCTTCACACTCAGAGCATTTAAATAGGACGAGTTTGAAGGGTGGCTTCAGTAGAATGGAAAATATTAGAATAATGGAAATTCAGTGTAAGTGAAGACTCATTTACGGTCAAATGGTAATGACAAAGAGTGACGCTGGGAAAGAACTCCTTCGAAGAGTTGCGGATAAAAGAAGTTGAAGGAAACCTGTGCACAGTAGATGTGTCAAACTAATTATACACATCCTGTTCCATTAAAGGTACCTCTCAATAATATTGGGGAAAGAAATAAATGAGTGAGATCGTAGGTAATAATCAATGTGGAATGGAATCGTATAATTATGAAGTAAGTCAAAGTGTATAAATATTATAAATAAATGTTAAGATATAGTCACGGCTCTTTGTCAGGTGACTTGGAGAGTAAGTAGGCGATTCTTGACGCTGCTGAATATCGGAAAGTCTTCTCAGGAGGCTCGATGATTTTTCCGGACATTTTGAGGAAATTCTTCAGCGTAAACGGTGATAAACCAACAGTTGTTTGGCAAAAGCTTCTATTCTCAAACTGCATGTAGAATGTCATCCTAAAAGTGTTCTAATCAATTTTTTTGTCTTCTCGGACAGAAATTACCTTAAAAAACTGATTCTCTTCCCCGTTCTCATCATTCTTGTATTTTGCATGCTGATGTTTTGACTTCTCCTATTCTACCCATACTCCATCTGCAACGGTCGGGTATTTTGAAAGCGCTAACCCTAAAGCCAAGAATGGTCTTGAGAATTTGGCTTGCATGGTTTATTATACGTAAATGAAAGAGTCTTGTATGTCAGGCTTAAAATTGTCCGAATTAATTGAGAACAAACTCAACAATATGTCATCTGGAATGCATAATTTTATGATCCGCGTCAGAATTTGCTTGCACAGCCAAATATACGGATTTAAATATACGTGAAATATTTACATTAGGGAATTAAAATGCAAAATTTAAAACAATATTTTCGGGAGAATTAATTATTAATTGTTTTTACCATTAATGGGTCATGAATATTCATATAAAAATAGCTTATTTTTAGATATAATGCTTTGCGGTTTTAATTCTTTCACTCCAGATTTTTCGTTCCAACTTTTTAATTCCTGTCACATAAACTTTTACACCCTTAGAGATCAGTGCCAGCGTTATGTACCAGATTCATCCAAACGTCTTTTCTTAATGATAAGTGTAAATACAACCTACTGTACCTTCCAACCTGAAATTTGTCTAATAGTAAGCCAGCGCAGTTATTATTGCTGACTCTATAAATCGAAATAGGCGATGCGTAGTTGTGGTGCACTTCGTATAACATAAAGGCTATAAATAAGTTGATAGTTATTTCATTTTGATCGGTAAAAAATGTTTTTATTTAAGAAAAATCTTGTACGTTAACAATTGTTCAAGGAATTTTGAAGTATGTACTCCTTTATTGTATTAACCCTTATGCTATTATAAATATATTTTTAACCTTAGAATTGCATCACGAGCATAATTTAAGCCTGGATTTTCTTTTTAACTGCTGCCATTTTATCCTTAGAATATGCCCAACAGAGCCCAGGCGTATAATGGAACCCGTCGGCAATCTCTGTGATGCAGTGCCGACAGCAACTTCTTCCACGGAAATTCCAGAATCTTTCTTATCCGCCACCATCCACGAGAGTTTTCGGCATCTCTGTAGTTTCCACCCTATGGACCGTAAAATCGTTCGGACCTCAAAACACTCCCCCCGATGGAATATTCCGATCCTGATTCTCCGCGCATAAAATCGCCCACTCTTGTGCCCTGACTCTAGGCGACCTCTAGGGCACTCCGTGTGGCGGAAATCCCTTATTTTCCGAGCCCACAATGCACATCGTGGACGAACTCTTGCGGTTCTGTTGTGAAGATGCGGCATTCGCTGCCATCTTGCCCTTATTGACGTCTCTCGGGCTGCGGGGAGAGCATTCGACGTGGGATGGGGAAATTTCAACGGAGAGAGGCCTATCATCCTCCTCTTCTTGTCAAGTGCGCAGTCAAAGAGCAGCAAAGGAGATTTAAGTTTCACAGTATCCGGAGTGCGTCGTACGATAGCCCCAGGATCATCGTAACAAAATATCGCGATCCCTTTTTGTGGGAATTTGCATTATCAAGAACTCGAACATTAACCTTCCCGTGTAAAGTGGATACACTCTATTAGGCTGGTAATAATTTGGAAGTATACCATCACCAGCAGCCATCTTTCCGGTGATTGGCTTGCTGCAGCTCTTTACTTCAATTTTCTCTCAGCTCACTGCCTTGCCCATCTATAACTCTCTATTTAAATGTCTCCAATAACTTGCTTCATTTATTCTCTCATGGCCACTCTTCGATTTTTATTTATAATCATTTCACCTTCCGTCACTGTTTTTAGGAGATATTGTGTGTCGCAGAATGTGCCCGTTAAATTTGCTCTTGTCTTTTAGTAGATAGTTTCAGTAGTAGATTAAATTTATGACTTTCCTAAAGAGTAGCTATCGGCGATTTTTTCACTGTTTGAAGCAAATTAATCGTAGCATTCCCAAGTGCCGGATTTACGCTGTGAAAATAATTACTGTTACACACTAATAATATTTCTTTAGGTTTTGGCGGCAAACTTGGTGTGGAAGAAGGTGTTAATTATTTAAGCGCCCTTCCTCCAGATGTTTATTGACTTATAAATTGATTTAAACTGGCCCCTGATATGGTCATCAAAGTCAGATATAGCGCTAAATAAGAATATAACCGATGCAAATTCTCCCGCCGTCCTTCCGGCTTCCAATGCGATTGAAAATCCTCGAGGATGTTTCACGAATTAAATGTCATGTATCGCTAAGTATTGCGGTAGGCAACTAGAAACTACTTCATTTAGTGTTACTGTAAAAATTATGAGATCATAATCCTGTGAAAAAGGAAATCTTGCCTGGTATGAAATTCAAACCCAAGCGTCGAGTGGGACCCATACGCAAGGAGCGAATTTTGATCTGGAGTAAAAATGATTCATGTGATGCCATCATATGGAATGATTGCACTCTATACATAGAAACATTGCACTAGTAAAATTAAAACCTTAAAAATTTGGAACCAGGTTAGGGTGAGATGAATAAGATTCTTTTATATAAATTAATTTGAGGAATCAGATAATACGTTTGCTGTGAATTTGGACTTCAGTGAAACCAAGTCGTTTACTCTGGCTCTCACTAGTAATTGGTGAAATACCATTTTGCCGAAATAGAAATAATGGATTATGTAATGCTAAGTTGGAATTAAACTTGAAGAGTAGTGTTTTCATATTTTTAGCTAAATGAGAAAAGTATTTTCAGTAGTTGTAACTATGAAAAAACAATTTAACCAGGAAAATTCTCTCTGGAATAATCTAATGGGCAGTTGTGACCAATGATACGCTTGTCATCTACGAACACCCACGAGTAAACATCATGGTGATAGATGTGATTTCACGTCTTTCCAAATTGATATAAGGTTAACCTTATTTAAAAGAAGGGAAAGCGCATTGCTGGATGCGGGAAAATATATGACCCTTTTTACATTTCAATTCTGCGTATTAATCGCACTATTCTCGGATGAATTGGACTTGTACATACCTACGTTTACTCTGAATTTTGACTTCAGTGAAGCCAAGTCATTTACTCTTGCTCTCAGAAGTCGATGGTGAAACACTATTGCGGTAGGCAACTAGAAGCTATTTCATTTATTGCCACTGTAAAAATTATGAGATCATAATCATTTGAAAAACGAAATCTTACTTGGTATAAAACTCAACCCAAGTGTCGAGTGGGACCCATATGCAAGGAGCAAAATGTTGATGTGGAGTAAAAATAATTCATGTGATTGGATTGGATTTTGCGGAGGCGACTGATGGCTAAGGTCATTTGCGCCATGGGGTATAGGCAAGGGAGGAAGGGTAGATAGAAGCCTCCTCCACACGACACTCAAGTAGGAATCAGATTTCCTCTGAAAAAAATCCTCCACTGCAGGGATTTGAACCCTAGCCGCCCGTATGGCTAGCCAGTATTATAGCCACCACACCAACCTGATCCCTCAATTTATGTGATACCATCATCAGGAATACTTACACTCAATACATACAATCATTGCACAAGTAAGCATTTTTTAATGCAACGAATTCAGAGCCTAATAGAGTATCGCACAAAGCAGAGATGGCACAAATTGTAAGTGAAATCTCCAAATAGCGCTCTAATGGTTTTTGCCGGGAGTGAGTGCGCATGCGTGAAACAAAACGCGAGCTGAGAACCTGACACTGCCAAAGCTCTCTCTCTCTCTCTGCAGGTAATGAGACGCATTTCACCCCCGCGAGCGACGAAGAGGGGAAGGGAGTCACAGACGTCGGTAATTAGGCCCAAACCTTCTCCGGGAGCGGTCTTGGAGCACCTCCGCCCCCAAAAGAGGCGAAGTGGAGAGTCAAAGAGAGGAGGAGGAGGCAGTGGAAGGGGACGGTTGTCAGAAAGAGGCGGCGGAGGCGAGAGGCGGGATGGGAGTGAATAGGGAATAGGGGAGGTTTTGGGAGAGAAAGAGTGTTTGGAGAGTGGGGGTGAAAGGAAGGGGCGGGAGGGGACGAGAAAGGTCAGGAAGTGGGTGAGAAAGGGGGAGGAGGGGGTGGAGTCACGACGGAGTGGGTGAGGAAGGGGGATGGGACGCAGACGACGACGATTGTTGCCAAGGAAACCACCCGGGTTGTGGAAACGAAATGGGAGGGAGGGCAGGATTTCCTAATCCACCGTGCGCGTCGACTGTTTTGGGAGCGGGAAGGGGTGTGTCTCTTTCTGAGGGAGAGCCCCTTGTGTAAAAAAAAGAGCCTCTTGTAGGGGCGGGAAGGGCGCAGGTGCGTCTTGTATGTATGGGAGGGAGGGAGCCGGGTGGGAGGGTGGCCGGAAATGAAGCGGGAAGGCGCCGGTGGCGCCCCCCGGTATGAGGAAGTGAATGCGGGCACGGCGGAGTGGTGGAGGGGTTTGCAAACAAACGAACGGTTTTCCCTCGAGAGTGGGTGGGGAGTGAAGGGGTCAGAACAAAAGAAACTCGGTGTAGCGCATTTAAAAAGCATCGCCGAGCTCTTTGATTTATCTCTCCATCATAACACCCTCACGGCGCATCCTCTCTTCGGGAGGAGAAAGCCAACTTCCCTCCCCCGGGGGCGTAATTCGCAATTAAACGTCGCTTCGCCGGCCCCACGGCGAGTGCCTCTCTCCTGCTCCCCTGCCCGCCCCCGCCCCCCACCATCTGCCTCCACCAAGCGCCATCCGCGGTTTGCGAACCATTCTCACACCACTTCCTCTTCCTCATTCCCCGTTTCTTCCTCTTCACGTCTCTCTGTGCCCAACCGAGTTTCGAAGACACCTTTTGTTGCCCAATCGCACGGTTTCGCAATTTGATTATTCGTGGCCCATACAGTTTGGCGATCATCGCTTGACTTTTGCGAAGGTCAGCTACCACTTCCTTCCTCCATCCTCTGGGTCAAGGGCGCTTGACATTTAGATACCCTTTGTAGCGCGAAAAACGAGTTAATGTTTTTAACTGAAAATAAAACAAATTATTATCCCTCTCTCTCTAAGGTATTGTGGTTTGTTGCCATGTTAACACTAGAACCGCTAGGTTTTTCAAATCCCCTTGAACGATGTGAGATCATTTGGCGATATGTGTCATGACTCCCTGACAAGGCGAAACTTATAGTCACCTGACGAGTTTATTGTTACAAATAAGATTAAAAGGTTGTCCAAAAAAAGTGTTTTCAGTGAAAGAAGAGGAGTATAGGGCACTGATAAAACTTTAGAAACTCGAAAAATATAAAAAGAAATATTGTTTTGTATGACAACGTAACTCTGAAAATGCTCGTAAAATTTTTTTTAAAATGTAGACCAACAATTTATTAATTTAATTTGTAACCGATAACCATCATTTTTAAAAGAATTGTAAAAGTATTCTACAACTTTTGATTATTTAATACGACAAACAGATCAATATTCCATTGAGCAACAAAAATGTTCCATTTACGGTAGGTATTTCTAGTTTTTTCTCGGAAACTATGCGTCGACGGATGAATACTATTTTCCAAAGTGAACAACTCCATAAATAATCAATGGTAAAAAACTCGGAAAGTTTTACGAAAAATATTGAGAGAGATATGGCACATCAAAAAGGGACAAATATATCCCGTTCGCGGTTCTAGTGTTAACGCATCTGGTTGCCGAAGATATCGGCCTCAACCCTTCACAAAGTTTGATTTCGTGCCTTCATTCACATTTCACTATCACACCTTTCAATTTGACTTCCTTTGAAGATGTCAGTGTAAAGTCATTCTCACGCTCAATAATCACTCTACAGTGGAAAACACGGGCGTGTTTATGGAATAGTTAAGAGTAACACTTCTCGAGCATGCTCTTCGGAGGAACACGTTGCGTTATAATTATCTATTAATGTTGGGAATGGTAGATATAATACTGCGAAGTTCGGGAGATATCTTTAATGGAGTCCTATTCAGGCTAAATCACCCTTGAAGAAGGAAAAATAAGTACTCTAAGGAAGTTTTTCCCAAGCAAAACTTTATTCTACTACGAAACCCCTTAAATTAGTAATCGGGTACAATTCTCTCGTTTTTTGTTTTTTTAAATTTTTGCTCTGGTCTTCAAATGTAAAATTTTAAATTTCAAAAAATAACATAATCATCTGTTCAGTTAGTGAATTCCTTAAATAGCCACTTTACCTATTTTCATGTATGAGCAAACTCTTTGTGTTTTGTAATGTGTGAATTGGGTTCTGTTCTCTGTGATGTATTGAGTAAAAATGTTTGGCTGAATTCTATGCTAAAATGATGGTGATGGTATTTACTTAAAAGTGTCCCTCGACGTAAAAAATGAAATTTTTACTTTAAATTTCCTTTTTTTTTTGGAGTCGATTTGTGGGAGCAACTATAACGCATGCTTTTTTCATTAATTTTGGAAGTGCAAATTTGCCGTTTTTCAGGTCACACCCCAAGAAAATTGCAGTTCTCCTCAACCCTGAATATTTTATGGTTTCCAAGAGGTTTACATTTTCAGTCTAATAGTCAAGGTTTCGGTACACCTGGGATGGGAATGCTTTTTATGCAATTTGCTTTAATATCTACCTAACGCAAGCATAATAGAAGAGATTCTATGGGCGCCTCATTGTTTTCAATTTATACTTTATACGTGCTTTTCCATTAATGCGGAAGTGGTAATCATTGTAATACTTTTGCAAACCATGCATGGAAGTTTTTTTTCTATTTCGGACTAATAGGGCTCAAAGGACTTATTTCAGGACATGAACTGACAGAAGTCAGTCCAGGGGCTAATAGAAGTGACTAAATCGTAGTAAAAGAAGATGAAGCAACATTTTAGTAGAAGGAGATGGAATATTCGTGATGTGTTATGAAAGATATTATCGGAAGGGATGGCAAAAGCTTATGATTGATTTGAAAAACATGAGACTTGAAAGGCAAACCTGTCAGAAAAAAGTGACCCATTTGAGGAGTGACAAATTAATCGGTATCCATACTGACTCTATGGCATTGCAGTCTCATTTTATGTGTTGAATCGCCCCATTTGCGGAGCTAAATTAACTTTGGATGAAAATTGTTTAATATGTTCAAAAATATGTTAACATGGGGTACCAAATTATTTAAGAATATATATATATATATATATAAGATTAAAGTCATACTAATACAAATTTGAAAGTATTTCTTCAACTCTAGCATATTAGTGGAAAACTATTTATTAACAGTAACAAGCACACATACAAGTACGTAGCTGACTTTTTCAGTAGAAAATTGATAACACCAAAAATACGAACAGTCTTTGGCAAAATAAGAACTCATTACAATTGTTAGCTGTTACAAATATTTCTGCACCCGCTGTCGATTTTTATTTCATAATAAAGCCTACATTGCTACTAATTTCAATCATATGCATGTACATTTTAGTAAGGGTTTATTAGAATAGTGAATGACTTTGCTCAGGAATGTAGAGATGGAGGGAAGTGATTGAGGGAAATACTTTGGAAGGAAACCATTCAACTATGGTAAGAGTTTAGCAAGACAGTGAGACATTGCGTCAGTAAATCTTTTTCTTCTCTCCTTTTCCTGTGGCAATTCCTTATTTCTAAACCCCCTCGATTATACTTTGCCCACCTAAAACTCCCGGCCGCATTTCATGGTGGCGGCTATCATGGTAAAATATATGCAAGGTAATATTAAAAATCCTCTAAACATGTTGGCATATATTTCCAAATTTTCTATACCATTATGTTTTGACTGGTTTAATGTAATAATTACTAAAGCAATTTCTTTGAAAAACTTCCTTGATGAAGAATGAGCAATATGCTATTCTTGAGAAGCCTTCTGTGAATTGGAGGTTTTCATGCAGAGGATTTGTTCACGCAAACTTCTGGTGCTACCTTTTTTTAAAAATCAAGCCTGACGCACCTAAGGTGAGTTGTGACAACAGGGAAACCCTATGAAAAGGAATAATTCGTTGAGATTCGCGAAATTTCGAAGCAAAAAACATGAATAATTCAAACATTTCGCACGCCTGTCGGAGCGGAGCGTCTGATCGTTTGAGCAAAAGTAAACGTTGCTGTGCGAGGGGGCGATATCGCTTTCGGGACGCGTCGTCTTCCAGTTTGACACGTCCGATGGGGGCGGGAGTGGGTATCTCCCCCCTCCTCGATCCCCACTCCCTCACACACCCCATTACCCTTTCCAGTATCAATTGGCCAAGGGAAGGGTGACGTCACTAGCCTGCTTGTAGGATCCTCGATGGCGGCATCTTACGGCGGGAAGGGGATAATATTTGCTCCCTCTGTTGGATGGGGGTGTATTTCTTCACGATTCGATAAATAAATAAATGAAAGCGAGGATGGAGGGGGATGAAAGGAATCCCTCAAGGTTTTGGAACATCTGAAAAAAGTCTGGAAAGTTTGTTACAAAACGAAGTAGATTCAATTGGAAGGGACACAAAAGCATAGGGACGAGGGAAGAGGGAGAATTGGGGGGAAGGGGGCGTGGCATTTGAGCAGAGTGTTCGGGGAGGGGAGAGGGAGGGGGGTAGGATGGGGGAGCCAATGATGCCGGCAAGAAAAGGGTCTTGAAAGAGGACGTGTGTGTGTGTGTGTGTGTGTGTATATATATATATATATATATACACACACGTATCGAAATAGGAGGGGGGTAGGAAAAGGTGGGGGCGAGGAAATGAATTTGAGGGGAGATAACAGAGGGAGAGTGGCAGAAAGTAAAAAGGGGAAAGAAATTTTTATGTTGTCTTCTCGGAGTGATTCCGAAGAAATGAAATAGAATATTGGTTTTTAAATCCTTTTTCTTATTTGTTGTCCCGAGTTTTTGCTTGCGATTGAAAAGTGGGAGGGTGGCTTGGTTGTGTTCGGGTTTATGTTTCAGAACTCTTGAGGCTTTCCCGGTTTACGAATTGCATCGGCATATTTACTTGACTACTTTGCTATTAAGTCCAGGGATCAATGAGAAAGAATTTTTTATGATTTTAAAATATCTGAGCGTGGTCATACTTAAAATATTCCATTTAGATACAGGCTCGTGTCGGCTTCATGTGTTCTTATTGCTATTTCATGCTAGAGTAGTAACTCAGACAGTAGGGAATAAGTTTTGCCTAAATTTTTATGCTGAATTTTCTCAGCTAAAGTGTGATTTTCAATATTGAACGGCGCAACAGAGGAGAATACAGAAAATAGAAAGGTTATCATTAATCTTAAATAAAGGAGTCTTTTGTGATTAAGCAATTCAATCTAATCCGGTAGAGTGCACTTGCAATATTTTGAGCAAAAGAGAGCTGCTGCAGAACACACGAACAGTTATGGTTGTGTCAAATTATGGGAAAAGAGATTTCTCAATCTGAAAAGTAACGGCAGAGTTATTACAAAGTCAATGAATGGAATGAAAAAGGAGAGAAATGGGTGGTGTAAAGAGAAATAACGATTAAATGGCAAACAAAGCAAAAAGGTAAAATAGCCACCAGATTTTTGTAAGGTCTCATGCGAAATGTTTAGGACGAGAAAGAAAAGAATAATTTTGAACTCTTAGAAACTTTAGAATCCATAGTAGATTTTTGTATAATTTCACCAAGGAATACCTCGTTTAGGCGGAATATACGGAATTTGTGGGCCCAGTGGTGGTGGGTAATCCAAGTTGAATCGAAATCGAATGGCCATGGATTGAAATGGAGCCCGCGCCTTCAATGAAACTTGAGATGGTGCTCTGGGGCTTGACTAGATGGGCGGAAGCGGTGTTCGAGCCGGGCGCGCGCAGTCGTCTGGTTTTGGACTGTGCTGTGGCAAATGGACAGCAGTTTGCATTCTGGGATTCCCGACGGTGGCTGCTTTTGCAATCTCCCACCCTTCCCCACCCAATTCCCCGTCTGCACTTCCCAATGGGAAGACCCCTCTCCCTTGGCGCGCTGGTGGCGCCTCCACGCGGCACTCGGTCTGTGCGCGCCCGTGATGAAAGTGAGCCATTCGCCCCAGACGACCTCGTCGCTCCTCTCTTTCGGGCGTCGGGAGCCTGAATTTCACTATCCGAAGGGGGATCTTGAGCATTTGCTTGCCCGTAAGTGTATCGTTTGCGTGTTCAGTTTCTACACTCGGAGGAGCACTTGCATCTCTTTCTCATTAGAACGAGGAAAATATGCAAGATGAATTTTCAACATCTTTTTCGTTGACTCAGGAAAAAATATCACCGATCTACAAAGAAAAACCTACTTCATATATTACTGTCAAACTGAATGGAATATTAATGAAAACGTTATGCCAGCGTTAGGAAATCGTTTTCTTTGAGGGATGGGTAATGGTGCATTCTTCATTAAGCGCATTTGAAAGTTAAATGTAGTACATCCAATCAAGCTGCATTATTTTTCAAACATGTAACATATTTTCGTTTATTTTTACCTGTTATTCTCAGCTAAACAAATATAAGCTAATAGCAATAGCGTGAATGGTAAGTTTTTCATTACATATGTTCATCAGATTGACATATTTGTAACCAAGTGCGAGAGAAAAAGTTTTCTTAATTAATATTATTTAAATATAATAAGTAATTAAAGTTACAAGTAAAACTGAAACTGAGATGGATTATTTTTGGCCCAATTATTTATTATCATGCCGAAAAATCAACCCAAAAATAAATTGATATGGCCATTAGTACACTTATGTCTTTATCATATCTACATTTTATTTGTTTTTCATTGTATTCCACGGATAAATTTTAATAAAATTGAGAATATGGCCAAAGCTTTAATGATAAGCGTCATATTACAATAGAGTTTGATTTAAATTACTATAATGAGCACACCCATAAAACCACCAAAGGTAATAATACTGTTTAAATAACTTTCTATAGTATTAAATCTGAGCGAAGGAACAAAACAAAATAGCAGCAAGCGTGTTAACGAGAATAGCCCTCCAAATGCAAATTGGTGCGATAGATTTCAGTGTAATTACTCTCCTAATGACTATTTTCATGTAATATTTACAAGCATATTGTTGTATATATTCCTCTTCTAAACATTTTTACTGAAATGAACAAGAATTTATCCATTTGAATTGAAATGCATGGTATGAGTGCAAACTGCGTAATAGCATTTAATTGGTGTAAGCCCATAATCATGAAACATAGCAGCATCAAAAAAACGCCGCTTCGTCGCCGAGTGAGAGAGAGGCGTTAGAGGGTCGGAGATAAAGTTGGGGAAATATAATGGGAATGATAATAAAAAAATGATACCCCCGGGGGACTCCGTAACGCAAACAACTGCGCGTAATAAAAGATAGCGATGAAAAAGGGAGACGATTGTTCTCGAGATGTCCTCTCTCCCGAATTTATTCGTGTGGAGACGACGTCCACGAGCGGATAAGGAGGGACGAGGGAGCAGAGCGCCATTCGCAGGGCAAAAGCGCCCGCCCGCGCTAAGACGCTGTCTCCCACCCGCACCCAGCCCACACCCCCTCTCCTGGATACCTTTTTTTAGCGCGACACTAAAAGAAATTAATGCGCCGTTGATTATGGTTATCCGCTCCTCGCCTCTTCTTTTGTCCTCACCCGGGAGCACTTTGTCTCGCCACCCCTAGCGCGCCCTCCCGAGGCGCCGAATGAAAGAGGACGACGTAGGATAGTGAATTGGCTTTGTGTGCATTCGAATATACCCATAAACATGACATACTAGAATAAACCCCACCCGTCAAACATGACAGAATGAGGATAAAAATATGATATGATGCCCATCATTTCAACATAGATGTGTTTCATAATGCGCGAAATTTGTAAGCTTCATAATTTGTGATTTGTGGGCGATATTTCAGTACGGGAAAAAATAAAAATCGTTACAGTAATAAAATTTGTTACTAAATTGGATTCTTTTGTTCAGACGCATTCCTACAATTAGAATTCTCTAAGACTTGTACATGTTTCTAAAACCTAATGCCCCGAATTTTCCAATATTCAGTTGAGTGGAGTCATTCATAATTTCGTGTCAACAATGCACTTTGCGGAGTCCTTTGTAATCCCATGTAGGCTACTCTAAACCACCAAAATACCACCGTCTAACTGCCTGTTTGGGAATCTTTCATCCAATCAAATGCTATGCCTGCATAAAAGATGCGTGCTAAACTCAGAAATTCTTGTCTTATGATAAACGCCACTTTACATTGATTTATAATGGATCGTAAGTGCATATGCATATCACATGAGAATCTTCTTCTACAATATTGTTTATCTTTAAATGGACTCGTCCCTATAAAGAGGCGGTTTTAAATAAAAACGACTTGTTTTTAGGAATATGACGACTTTTTTTCCCAAATTACGCGAACTGGAAATAAAAACGACAATTGCTTGCGGGATAAACATTTTAAAATCAATTTCCATTTCATGGTGTTTGTATTTTATTTGTAAGCTCATTGTTTTGACTGCATGCAATTAAATAAACCTCATGTATGCATCCTTATGGGAATTATTTGACAGACAAGCCGAGAAAATTTGAATTTATATTGAGAATTTATGTATTCTTCTTGCCACACCTTTCCCGGGGCCTCCACGAGAATAAATTCCTTCCCTGGTAAGCTGGACATTTAAGTATTTGATGGGTGGATAGCAAAATGAACGGCATGAGGAAGAAAACATGCGCTTGGGTTCATCGTGTGCCACCGTTTCAACGCTCTGTCCTAAAATTGCGTCGGCTGCGAAGCGTATTATAATTCTTTCGCAATTCTTAGAGATGGAAGAATGCCGTTACTGCATCGCCTTCGAGTATTTCATTGAGTTATCTGTGTACTACCGTTATTGAGCTATTTATATTTCCCTCTCATCACCGCTAATGCGTTGTTTTTGATGCACATTTCTGCCACGTGAATACTTAGGGTCATTTTTTGTTTTTACTTTTTATCAAGTATTTAGAGGATTTTATGGTATTTTAGCTAGTGATATGCTTAACTGTGTATTTCTCAAATCTTCATTTTATTTATTTTATTAATCATGCTTGCAGACTACATTAATAACGTGTCAGTTTGATGAATAGCCATAGTTTACGATAGGTTTTGGTGAGAAATAAATTCATATTTGGAATTGCTACTATATTTTTTCCGCTGCTATAATGCATCTGAATGGGCTTTAACTCATGTAATGGTGGAGGAACTTATTGCACTGAAAATAATACATATTAATTATCTTACGAACTAATTTGTAATAACTAAATAAACTAAGTAAACTTAGTTTATTCTCTAATAAACTACGTCGACAGCCATGACTCAGACTTGAATGAAACTAATGTATGTGCTCAACAATGAGCCTCATAATGACGTAAAAGCGCGTCACTTAGTCGTAAAATCGAGCGCAATATTCTAAGTGAGTACCCTTCCAATTTTGGGTAAATGCTGTTCCACTACTACCTATGTAGGCCTTGTTCGAATGAAATGTCATTTTTGCCTCTTGATCTGTTCTGTTTACAATTTGAGCTACCTTTGCTGTCGTTTATTGGTTTGGTAGTGCGATCGTCGCACAATTGGTTTGGGTGGGAAATGAAGGAGGAGGCTGTGGCTGCTGTTGTAAAGGAGAGGTTTCTCATCCACTGAGGGGAGTTGGGGTCGGGATGAAGGAAGAGTGGATGTGGGGGGGGGGCGGTGTGGGGAGAGGAGGGATGGAGATGGATGACTTTGGAGGCGAGGGGGTTGAACGGAAGAGGGTTGGAGAGGTAGGTGGGGGAGAGGGAGATGGCAGAGAGTAAATTCTCCCCGCGTGGGAAGCGATGGATGGGGATGGAGGTGGAGGAGGGACTCCAGATAAATTAAAAGAGATAAGAGAGAAGAATGAGCGTCTGGAAGGGGGAGTGGAAGGTAAGAATGGAGGAAATTCGGAATGCAGGAGGTCGAATGCGAACGGGGGGAGTAGGGGATGGAGGCAGTGTGGGGAGGAGGGTGTGTTGATTCTAGGGGGCCGGGGATGGGGTTGCGTGCCCGGAGGTAGGGATTTGGAAAGGTGAAAGCGATCGAGGGGCGGCCATGGCACCGAAAGGATCCTCCCCTTATTCCCTCGTATGCAATCGCAGACACGCAGCTTGCCTTGGCTTAAGGTGAAAGGAGCGGTGATCGTAGATCATTAAGTGCACATCTAAATGGCATTATAATTAAGACAAAGTATAAGAATTATCAACATTTTATTTTAATAATTTTTTGGTTAAATCTATTTGATCAGGGTCCCAAATGCTCGTGGCGTATTCGAGGTGTGGCCTAACCAGAGCGAAGTAGCATCTCTCTTTGACTTTTTCGTCCGAGGACATTCCTATTATACGTTTAACAAAACCTAGTTTCTTTAATGCTACGCCACACATAATTGTATGTGTAATCCCCACGATGTATCAGATGTTAAGATAATTCCAAGATAGTTTACTGTATATACTGTATACATTTCCCGCTACTACAAAGCACCCGAATAAAGGGGTATAATTATAATATTTTTATTTCTTTCAGTAGTGGAAGCATTTTATGGTTTGAATTTCTAGCATGGTATTCAATTTTACCCAAAATTACATATAAATACTAATGTTCGAATTTTGGAATCAACATGACAACTTGATATTTGTTGGAATCGGCGATAGCAATTAAAAACGTATTATGAAGCGTTCAGAAGAAAATCAGTACATATGCAAAAGAACTAAAGTGAAATGTGTGCCATAAGGCTACGTTTCAAAATAGCATGAATAAAAAGAAAACGGTATTTTGCATTTTTTTCATTGTTATTTATAGATATTACTAATGAACATATCCGCAAAACTTCACGCAAATCTGTACCTAAACAAAACTCGCTTCAACCACCTTAGAGAGATGGGAAATCTAATTTTTTAGTCTTGCGCGGTCAATCATGCCATAGATTGGAACACAACTCATGCTGAAAGTTGATATTGACTCCATTTGGAAGAAATCATTGGAAATCAGTATTTACCTGTATTTAGGCCACATCCCTAAACGTAACGAAACATAAAACGCATAATCAACATAACTGTGTACAGCATAGCGTTTAGAAAATAGCAGTGCTCATTTGTCAGTCACATCTACCTCAAGGAAGCTCAATTGTAGCTGGTTTCAATGACAAGCGTCCCACTAAATGTCCTCATTTTTAAAAGTGGAGTTACTTTAGATTGGTTATTCTTGTTATTTTTTAGCCCACGTCAGCAAAGGAAAAACGTCATTTGCCGGGAAACCAATTACCGGATCACTTATCAGCAGATACTGACTTCTGCACTGTAAAACCGTGAATTATTTTACTGCTTTTTGCATTTACATCTTATGAATTATTGTCATATACTTTCTCATTATGATTATAAAAATTATTTTTCTTTCAAGTATTAATTTTATGTACTGCTCTTTTTTGAAAACATTCGTTCAAAGTTATATTCTTCAAGGTGTTTCTAAGATTCTAAGTTTCCTTTGTCTTTGACGTGTAACAGTAGTATGTATAATAGGGAAACTCAGTAGATGAATTATTATGCCATTTTTAATTGTATTACAGATAATCATAATGTAGTTTGTGAGAATAAACTATTGCGTATTGGGAAATTCTCGCTCCTGCTGTTAAAAAATTGAAGAAATGGTTTCTCTTTTACGTTGAGTTGTATAGTTGGTGTTTTTTTTACATTCTTAAACTTTACGGCAAGTTTCATTCATTTTGTAACGCACACTTCCAGATTTTTTATTCCTTTGTGTCCACTTTGGATCGATGCTTAGTTGTCTTTATGAGTGCAAAATAAGGAATCCTTATGGCTTAGAGCATAAATTTTGTAATCGCTGAGAAAAAGAGTGAACATGTTCAAATTTAATTTTCCACAAGTACAGACGCACTGAAAGGCTAAAGTTTAAAATCAAGTGGAGGAAATTTAAAGCTGTTGACGTATTTCTTGCCATTCACTGACAGTAGAAAAGTAAAAATAAAATGCAAAACTTTGGGATGAAATGAATAATCTTGGCCATTTGCCGAAAGTTTCTGAAGATGGATTTAGAGAAGAGGATTGCGCATTCTTTTTTGTGAATGGTGAAGTCGTTTAAATAGATAGTTATCTTCTCTAAGGTCAGAAAATAGCTTAAATAAGTGATTTAGATCTGTATTCACTTTATAATATCTTTAGCCTCTCTTGCATTAATCGAAATGCAAACAAAAATTAACGGTGCGAATTATTTTTAATTGCACGTGGTCTTCTTGCTAGGTATGCAATCAGTAACGCCCGCCTTAGTCTTTTCCGGGCACTCCCATAATATTTTAATAAACTTTGTCAAGTGACGGCCGTAGGGTCTGCGTTGCAAACAGGTTGTCGTAAGTCTTTGAAAATGGGAAAGGGTAAGCTTCGCCTCTCCCGTTATTGGTGCTTTGGGATTAAGTGTAAGCCAAGATGAGGTGCAATTTCCTTAAAATATCTAACCACCAGCTTAATTCTTATTTTTCGTAGTTCTTAGACTTACAATTAGTTGTACTTTGGTGTACCAATTACTACAAATTAATACAAGGTGATTGATAAATGTATATAAGTCATGAGTAAGGTGTTTCCCTATTTTAAAAGTATTGAGTTCGGCCTCGACAAATCTTTAAAAAAATTGTTCTCACGCATTTAAAACAAAAAAGTCTCATTCGGCCAAAAATCGCCTTCGGAAAGTTGAGATGACTACTGGAAGTCCGTTTGGCGCCAGTGTGCGCCGTCAACTCTTTCCATCGTTCTCTTTCTCTCACTTCCTCATCTCCTCCACTCCGCTTTAAGAATTCCCTCTCTCTTAGGTCTTCCGCTTTTTCCGCATCTTATCCTCCTCTTTGGCAATTCGAGCCCTTGCTTCCTTCCCTGCCTCCGCACCCCTCTTCCTCGCCACTCTGAGCGCGGGAGACAGATAAAAATGTTGAAAGGGGGGCACTGTTGGTACTCGCTGAAACCGACACGCACTATTGCACCCCCGACCACGCCCCCTTGGGATTCCCCGCGCTCTCCCCGTAAGTAATCAGCTTTCACGGAAAAACGCGGCTAAATCGAATAAGTAGCGCTGCTGCGTTCGCGGTGGCGTCCTCCTTTTATCTGCGCCCGTTTGCGACGTGCGGCCGGGAGTGGGTGAAGGGGGCGAGGAAGAAGATCGTCGGTGGGTGGGTGGGAATGGAAGAAACTACAGTTCGACCCCCATCCTAACTCCCTCTCTCCCTTATTCACTTAATCTCGTCAGCTCCGTGCCTGACGAGTGTCGGTTGAGTAGTGCAAGTACATAGCGGTGGGCCCTGGTGGTGTTGGGTCAAAAGGAGGACTGCTCGCTGGAGGATGAAGGGCTTCTCGCCGGTTACTTTGGCTTTCCTTTCTTTCGGAAGTGTAATCGTGTGTTGATGATGTGACAAGTCCCTCCGTCAGTGCTTCAAGTTTGGCGCGATCCTGTTTGGTGGTGCCCCAAAACAGCTCCTCAATTTGTTCCTCTCGATTCCTACGCAATACCTTGTGTTCCGTGAACACACTATGCGTGTAAGCATATTGTTTAGATGTTCATTGCTTGAAAAATGACAACAAATTGCCGTATTTGGAGCTATTTTACGACTTCGTCATTATCTAAGCATCGC
This sequence comes from Ceriagrion tenellum, assembly GCA_963169105.1. Taxonomy (NCBI): domain Eukaryota; kingdom Metazoa; phylum Arthropoda; class Insecta; order Odonata; family Coenagrionidae; genus Ceriagrion; species Ceriagrion tenellum. The sequence goes on from OY720640.1 coordinate 136,480,538, forward strand.
CAGATGTGGAATAATTGTTATAGAGTGCGAAATATGGCATAGAAAATTATGACAGGATATTATAGACATATAGAAACTTTGTAATAGTTTGAGACGCATATTTCTTTCACTGATAATGGAAAAAATTTTCATCGGCCTGAATTTCCGAGCGCATACCCATAATGCATATTTAACTCTGAAAACAACTGATAGAGAAGTTTTAATTACGATTCTGAACTGCAGCATAGATACAAATTATTCCTCAGACTTAAATATTATTTCGAGGAGCTTTTCTCATCCAACTATCAATTTTGTCTGTTTACTTTTAAAGCTAGACTACCTTAGAAAATGAAAGGTTTTTTTACCGAGTTTTAGAGAATTATAGAGAAATGACACTGCATTTTCCTATATTGTTTGTGGGCGGTATTAAAAGGCAGTGACCTTCCACTGATAAGATTTGACAATTTTTACTTTCGTGTATTGCCTTTATCTACTATGGAATTGTAGAAATATAACCATTGCCTAGTGACTAAAAACCCAAGCCTATGGAGTAGAGTCATACAAAACGAATGGTTTTGGGAGGAAAGTAAGTATAGTTTTCTCCTCTTAGTGGGCAATTTTTTATGAAATTTATGACTTCTTACATGAGATGTATGTAAAGACATCGTGAGTTTTTAACACATTATATACAATCCATCCAGCATTTATAAACACGAATTTGAATTGCATTAATAGCGAGGCGATAGAGTTTGCCTTCGATTTTGACATAATGCCAAATAATTTTATCATGAATATGTTTCAGCAGTCGCCATTTATAAATTTTGCCGAAGGCAATGGTTTCAAATGTCAGCATTTATAACATAAGTTTACCTGCGAAAGGATAAATCTAGTGTTTTAATACACTCTTCGGATTTTTTTGCCATGAGGCATCCTTTGGTTATGTTGTGTTATGTTATATGAAGTCATGAAAGCAACTTCGGTCTCAATGAAATTATTAACATTTCTATTCACTGTGAAAATGTACTAATGATGCGGTACTCAGTCGCGCCTACAGATGTAAATACATTCACAAAGAGGATATGAAATAGTCATCGACTGAAGTCCGGATAACTCTCTATTGTCTTTATATTCAGTTATATAGGGGTTGATTATTTTTCATCATATATGCGTGACAAACATTTATACCCTTCGCCCTTTGCAAGTGCTACCCTACGCACCTCTAATAATTCACCTCCAGTCAATAAAATGTTTATTTGTAAGCGTAATTTATTTTTAAGGCACGCTAATTCGGGCTGATTACTGCCGCAGAAGAAGCTACGCTTCTGCTGGATTAGGTACCTGTATGTTGATGATGAGAGGCAACAGGTTATCTCTTTGGATGCAAAATAACTTTTGTATGACTTTTGATCTTCCTTTTTCAAGAGCATTACTAAATAAAATCCTGATGAAGTTAGAAGAACACATCAAGGGTAAAGGTAATCATTATTTTTGTAAGGTACCTGTTGGATTCTCATAATTAATTTACCAATTATTTGATTGTGACGATGAAAAGACAATTAAAACTTGAAAGCTAGATATAGTGAATGAAAATGAATAGAGACTTGAAATAGAGTGCATTTCTTGTTTTTTAATCTCCTTGAGGACAAAATGTCTCCATGTTACTTTCAATACCAAAGCCATGTTTGCATTATACACATCGAAAGAAACACGCCGTGATTTATAAATTTAGAGAAGGAGACGAGAGGAAACAAAACAGGACGGTTGTAATTTTCACAGTGACAGCGCAGGAAGAACATGGGACGGAACGAAAAACACTGACTCATAAATCAGCCTCAAGGCGTGTTAATCTTATGTAAGCTTTAAAATATTCAAGAATTCTTCTCCGAAAATCATGAGGATGTAAATGGAATTAACGCAAAAGCAATTTTTCCTCATTAAATACGACAGGGAAAAAACACAAGCTAACATAAAAATTAATTGCTGAAAATTTTTTCTCGTGGGAATACCGAAAGTATTAATTTTGTGTAGTCTTATGAGTTATTTCCCATTTATCTGAAAACTAACCCCCGTGACATCCAAATGCATGTAACGGAATGCACAGTAGATTAATTTAATTATTCTTAAAATATAACTCATGATTTTCTATCTTGTGTACGAGCAATCAATGCGATTATTATTACTCGGCACGAGGGGAAAGATACGCGGCACATTTTGTGGTTATGGCTCAGGATTGGAACTAACGTGATAACGAATTTATGAACGAACGATAATTAGGTGTCGTTTCTCCCGTAGATCCTTTGAAATGAAATGAATGAATATATGCAACAGGGCATGAAAATAACCGTTAACTAGAGAGCAGTCCACGTTCTTACCGTCGTAATATTTTTACTTGAAAACGAGAGTGGCGAGTGTAAAACTGAGGAAGTGCATTTGGTTACCACGTGCTGTTGCGTGGAGTGGCGCTCGCGTCGCCATTTTCTCTGCCCCCTCCCCCCCAAATTCTTTCCACTTTTCATGCCCTCACAGTGTCTTCATGACTCTCGAAGGAACTTACCTTGCAGCAGCGAAAGCAGGACGACGAAGTGACAAGGAGTCGTCAGGATGCCGGCGAGTCTTTTCATGGTCGCCGCGCAAATGGCTGCTCTCTCACACACTCTTTCTCCCTCTCCGTAATCCAAGCTCTATCCTCTCTGTTGTCTTCTTCCCCTCTTCCTTCCTTCCTTCCTCTGTTGCCTCCTCCTCGTGTTCCACGACAATGGGAGGGAGCTTAAATCCTCCCTTTATTCCGACCTATATATTATGTGATATCCCTCTCCTCCCCTCTCAAGGTCCTCCTTTTGTGCTCCCGTCTTCAGGAAACCAACCTCACCACCCTCCCCTCTGCCTCTCGGATGTATCTTTCTGCTGCTTCTCCCACTCCCTTGTTGTCGCTGCCACCGCTTCGGCTTTGATGTGACTGTTGTTTCTCTATCCGCCTTTATTATCTCTGTATTGGGAGGGCAGGACTCTTTTGCTTCTTCTCCCTCTTCTTCTTCCTTGACTTTCTCTCTCTTTCCTACTCTTGTCTCCTCCACTCCTTCAACCCGCAGCTAATCAGCCACTCCGCCTTCACCCGGTCCTCTCTTCCTCCTTCTGGCCTTCTTCTCCTCTCTCCCTTTTTGCCTCTCTGCACCCTTCTTCCTCCTCCTTCCTCCTGCGGTGGTTGTCCGATGCTCTGTTGACTGGTACTGTGGGTGAAAAAACATAAAAATGGTAAATATAGAAGCAGGAAAATAAAATAATATTTTTATTAAATAGCAAAATAAAAGTATCCTTAGTATTAAAGCTATGCAAATGCTTCGAAATCGAGTTGAATCGACTCGAATCAGGCTTAATTCGATTCGATTCGCCTGCGAATCGAGATGCTTTGAAAGCAAATGATTCGTAATATTCGAATCTGATACATTCGTCTTCAAATCGTTACATGCATTCAAACATAGCACTCATCCCCGAATTGTGCGCCGTCCGTTTAGAAGATGTTTTACTCACGCGAAGCGAAAGTTTAAACGACCACACGTTATTTTGTGCTATTATTTGTGACAATATTTAGATGTATAAGCTAGTGTAGGTCTCTTAAATATAGTAAAAATCTATAATATTTTAACTCTGCATAAATTTTCATTTTATTTAGATTTCGAATTCGATTCATAAGCAAATGTTTTAGGGTGATTTGATTCGCTAACAAATATTTACAAAAAATTCGTTATGATTCAATTCAAAATTTACATGAGAGATTCGATTTGGTTCGATTCAAAATGACAATACCAGATCCGCACAGCACTACTCATCATGCATTCTCATAGAAAACCCCTTATGCTCGCTCCGGCGTATTTTTCCAGAACCAAATGACCACACCACAGGAGGACATCATTTAGTTCTCCTCGCACAAGTATGAAATTTATGTGGATTGGATGTGGCTGTAGAGCTAATTGGAAATTTTGACCTTTTACGATTATTTTACAAATGATTATTTTTGAATACGTAGTTAGCAATTAGTCTACTCCAGGAAAGACTTGGGAAAACATGAGAGAGAGGACAATGTGAGAGCCCCTTCCTACGATGGCATGGAGAAATCCATAGGGCATTCTACTCTCAGAATGAGAACATGTTTAGTATTTTGTGTTATGATATTCAGTGCATGGAAATACTCTCATGTAGATATGCTAAGACATTAGTTACCATTTACATCATTTGCAGAGCATTTATATTTTTATGACTGTATTATCTATTGCAAAATAATGTGTGAACTAGGAGCTGTGGATTTTTAAATTACTAATCCGGATTTTTTTGTTAGTAAGAAATGGATTTATAACGGTGTTACCTGATAAAACAGTACAAAGAGCATTCGGTGCGGACTATTTGATTGCCTAAAAATCATTTTGGAATAAATTAATCAATTGCCTGGTCCAAATATTTTTTTATAATCACGTCCTTGTGGGACGTTTATTTTAACTCTTTTCCCTATTATTTCCTTCTTTAGCTACAACTTTGAATATTCTTAAATAAATATAAATGTATAGCAATTGCTAATAAAATGAATATTGATTTATTCCTCGTAGGTCAACGCACGCTGTACCTTCATGATTTTCCTCTTTCCTTAGAAACCATCTGCTCATGCTTATTTTTCTCTCTTTTTACGGAAGATAACCAATTTTACGGATGCATCCTTTTTTTCATCTCCGCATGGCCATTGTATATTTTAATTATTTAACTGAAATATTTTGCAAATCAGTATAACATTAGCCTATAGTCATTTAATTTGAGGCACATTTAGCTATTTTCACAATTACTGGATGGATCGAAATCTTTTTATAAACGAATTTTAGTTATACTAATCGCTACATATACTATTTATTCACTGCTATACATTATTAATTTGTGATAATTGAACTTTGCATCATCATTTTCAAGGACAGAGGGAATCAAATCAAATGTTTGGTTACAATATTAATCATAAAATACTAAGATTTTTTTCATTAAATTACTTTTCAATACACTCCTTCAATTTTGAGTGAAATGGCACAGCATTCAGTGATGTGCGATTTCATAGACACTGATTATGCATCGACTAATGACTTATCATTGGCAAGTCTTCGATTATCACTGTCCCGTCTTTGTCGTTTAGTGCTAGGGTTGTGACTTTTGAGTGAATTCTGTTCACTCCTCTGAGTATAGAATGGAACATGATCAGAAGTATGTGAGATATTTTCAATTACTGCTTTCTAAACCTATATTTTTTATTATTTTGCAATAATTTACTTTCACTCACTCTTTCATTCTCTGCCATTATATTCAATGAACAAATGACGCATTTGAAAGCTCTAACTGTTATCTGGCATTATTTTTAAATACCATCCCATGTTATATAAAAGTGATATGCGTAGTTTTCATTTATTTTTGCCGCGCATGAACAATTAATATGGATGATAAATTAAGTTTCTGTACATGTTTCTCCCTAAATATGGGTAATCTGTACCCTATGTTTTTATCAGCCCTAGCATGTAGCGGAAAATTTTCTAGGCAATAAACAAATGAACTAGTGCGACATATTCAAAAGAATGCGTCTGAGAAGTGTGAGACTGAGTTGCCAATTTATATAGTGCTGCTAATATGAAATTCGAGTAATGGGGGAGGGGAGGGAGAAATAATCAACTGAGACTAAGGAAGAATGGCAATAATTTATATCCAACCTAATGGTTTTATTACTGTTGGGTTATAGAGTGTTGATTCCTCGAGTTGAAAACAAATTAATGAAGACCTGTGCCCTACTCAAGGGTTTGGTTTACAATTCAGAATTCATTCTATCGTCATTGGAGCTCTCTTTAGAGCCAATGGTCACCAATTGGTCACTGCTTTCCCTCCCCTTCACTCCACTCCAAAAAATATCCTCCCTCCGGTCTATATAAATAGCTCTTGCGCGTCTTGAAAAAGTCATTTGTCGCCTCGTATCCACGTCGTTTCGCCTTCATTTTCATTACGGGTACGGGGTGTGGAAGGGACGTCCGGGGGGGTGGCGGAGAAGGGGGTGTCTGGGGGAGAGGGCGTCGTAAAAATGAGAGAAGACAATCGCCGGGTGGTTATGTTGGCACGCTCTCGAGCGCGCGGTGTGGTGGCGGCAGTGGAATGTTCATCTTATTAAAATAAGGAGAAAACCCACTTCTCTCACTTCCTGCGCTGTTCCCCGCCCCCCCTCGCTTTTAATGCCCCTCCGCACAAAATAGTTATCGCGTAAATGAAAAGGGAAAAACCTGAACGCCATGAATGCTAAATGCGCTCCTTGTTATGGATGCGTCGCACGCGAAACTTTATGGCTTCGTGAGCGAGGAGCAGCAAGTTTCATCTTTAAAAAATAACTATGTAAACACGGGACACGCCCCGAAATTATGCTTTTTTATGCAAACAAGCACACACAAATACAAAAAAACACACTTTCCGCTACTCCGCGTGCGTGCTTCGAAAGGAGGAAGAGGCGAAAAATTAAAATTTTTGAAAGTGCTTTCCAAACTCTCCGTTTCCATTTTCCTTACCTCTCCCTCAAGTGATGAATTCACACCTAAATGCACACCTGAATAAAATAAAGATGGCTAAAAATATTTCATAGCTCGAAGTGCAAAGTGCTAAAGGGCATGCAATCTCCTCGGAAATTTTCGACGTGGAATATATGCGAGCGAAAAAGGCAAGCCCTATAAACCAAATTGAAACCTTGACGTAAGATTTCAATATCTGCTCATCCAATCACTCAAAATCTCCTTCCCACGTTTTAATTTCAAAGAAATACGTGCGGTAGAGTACCTGTCTTGTTAAAATAAGTTGAAGATGTAAATTGAAAAATTAAAACCTATGATATCGCTAATAAATAGACGATGAGACAGTGTCTAAATGCTCGCTTGCATGAATATGAGATATGTTTGTTAAAGTTATGTCATGTTGAATAAACTGCAATTCTAAATAATTATAGGTTTTCCATGCCTTTTTATGGTGCCTGTTTCTACAACTGAATAATTTAAAAATGAATTTCATGAATCCATTATGAACATGCTGTAGATTTTTTAAGCCTACCTTAACAAAATCTTATTTTTGTAACGAGTTCTCTCATATCGGCCCAAAAATATAATCAAATTTATCAAAGTTTGGCAATATATTTTCTTATGATTTTAAGGTTTTAGGGTCTAAAAGCAACCCTATTGGGATTTTAATAAAATCACTGGGTTTAAGCATAAGAATGGCAAAATGAAGTCGTTTAAGGCTCTCATCGTCCCTTTATGATGAATGAGGATCCCATTTGTGTGCCTACCCGTGATATGAAAAATTGGACAACTTCCACTGTGATCACAGAGGAAGTTGCCTATTTTTTCATACATTCCAAGTCCACTCCATCAAGCCTAAAACCACAGAGTATATCCTACCTGCGATAATTGATATGTGAATAAGCCTCGATCAAGTCTTGGTGCGGATGAAGAACTGAATACTCTGCCATGAGTTCTTAATGCAAAACAATTATCATACTCTTTGTACTGCTCAAGTTTCTAATAACACCTTTATACAAACTCCCCTATATCATTGGCGTTTTCATATCAACTTTCTTGTTGCTTCTAAATTGTATCTTCTTTTCCCAAATTGATGTGTGTTTCTAATTTCAAATAAGTGGTTTTAGTTGAGTGTTTCATTACTTCAGAATGGCTAAATTAACAAAAAAACTGCATATTTTTCTATTTTTTCATGGGTTTCTCTGGTTGCCTTGTATGGAAAATTGTAAACGGTAAGTCAAGCATTAATTAATATGCGTCTGATAAGGTTAAGATCTAAATACTAACGTCGATTTTTCAAATCTCCCGTTATTTTCATTTTAATAAATCACATTCAAATACTTTTTCGTAAACAAATAAAACAACGTTTGATACATCAAATCCAAATATTCAGTTTTATAATTGATAAAATTTCTTTTAATTCTGGTAAATAAACCTACGCCCTATCATGGTGTAATGAAGGTTACGAGATGGGGCACTATCTTGTCATTATCTACTCTTCTGATTTTACGACAAGGAAGTACTACAGGCCTTCTTATTTATTACCACCTCCTTTTTTCTTCATTTGCCATCCTTTTCTGCTAATCAAGAATGCGCGATCAGTGTTAATGCGTCACCCCAACATGAGGTCCTGGTTGACTTGCATTTGAAAGCGCGAGGAAGGAATTAGTGACACGGGAACCCAATTCAATTCGATGGTAATGCGACCCCCTCGTCTGAGGATGGGTGCATCAGCCGGTCGTCGATTAAGTGCTTTCAAAGCCCACCGCGTTCGGAGTGAATCAGCGAATGCAGCAAGCAACTTGAGGCGCGGATGCCTCTGGCATTCAACGGCAGAGCCCTTGTCTGGGTGATGAGTTGTTGGGAGTTCCATACTTCCTCTCTCATCCCTTGCTATGGCTTTGGCCTGCACCTCCTCTCCCCATTCAAAGCCCTTCAAGGCCCCGCAACTGATTTCTCGTCTTCGGCAGCGGCTCCAAGTCTTGAAACATTTGAGAAGTCGCCGTTTCCTTCCCTTAATGCCGCTAGTCTCCGCATTTATAATTCACATTTTTGAAAATTACTTACAATAAATTTAAAAAATATTGTAAATTGTGTTTTTGGGGAATCTTTTGAGAGTATATTCTTTAGTATTGTTTCATCATCGCATTATACAGAATCGGACATACCAACTAAAGAGGTTGTAAATCTTTTATACTAAATACAAATTATGCTGGTCTTCATGAACGGTTCCAGTGCTGTATTTTTCTGAAGTTTCATCGATACTTAGAAATTCACTATGATAAACAAAGGGAGAGTGTTATGTAGACAGATGATTATTTTAGCGATTTATATGCATAAGATTTCCGCTTTGAATATGAAATTTCTGTCTTTTTGCTCTCTTTCCCTGATAATTGTATGCTTCGCATTGTTGGTTTGTTAAAGAGAGGAGAATATCTAAAGAGTTTGTGAGATAAAATCTGTTCACTGTAATTAACGTTGCAATTTCAAATATGTTTGTGAAGTGATTCTCGTTTGTAAGCACTTTTTTATGGCCAAATAGGTTTCATTTTGTCTCAGGTTCCAACTGATTTAGGTTACAATCCATTCTATTATTTATTAATATTGACTAGCTTCTTTTTTGAAGAACTCTACTTTTTCTAATTACCCACTAATTGTTATTCAATATTCCTTTATAGATAGACTATACTAATGAAGGAATTGGACTATATTTGTGCATTATTTACATTTATTGGGAAATATTATTATATATATTGCTTAGCAATAGATATAATTGAATGAAATTGTTTCTGGTCTGCGGTCATTATTATATGGCGGGGTATAATTCGAGTTGAATGTGAATGTAATCTAACGTGTGTCGTCGCCAATAAGTGTTTTGATGCTCCGGTCAGTAAAGTTTCGGATTTATGATTAGGTCTTACGTGAAAATTATGTTATTCAAAGAAGATTATTACTTTTAAATATCATCGGGGGCTTTATACTAAGCTAATTAATAAAATAACCCGGTATCGAAGAGAAATAAATCTATACAAACCAAATAAGGGGACTATTATATCAATATTGTATAGATATTCGACCAAATATGTAAAGTTCTATTATTATAGTGTATTGAAAATTGGTATAAAAGTATAATACGGAGATAACATTACTTAAAGTCTTAATAAAGTAAAATAATTTTTCAGTTCAAATGTAATGAAGTATTTACAGCTCTGTGTAAGAAAATTGGGGTGTTATTGCTATTGGGTGTCTAAAATGAATTTCAAAACGTAATTATACCTATGTATTATATTTCCTTGGACAGTCAGATACTTTCTCACTGAACTAATATAGTTTAGTAAGTATCTCTGCCACTTTCCTCTCCTCTACGCTCATGATGTACATCTGTAGATCATTCACTATAACAGAGGAAAGCTGAATAACAGGCGTCTAAAGAAAGAAGAACGGTACACTAGGAGTAACATAATTCTTTGTACCCTCTCGCTGAGAAAAATGTTGGCATCATTGACTTGATGGATTTTATGAAAAAACGTTATGTAACATTGTAATATCCTTCAGTTTTTAGTCTATTCAATGTATTATATATTATTAAATGACGATACCATTTCTATTCTTTTATTATGCCTCCCTTGCTCCGTGTTCAACTTAACCTCGAGATCTTACTGCTCCAGAAGCCGTCGTCCCTTCGTAAAAAGATTTAGAGGAACGTCAGAATTTTATGGCCATTATAATTCCCATACTGTACCGCTCCACTGTATAGATTTTGTAACAGATGCTATCCTCTGGTCCGACATAAAGGTTTTACTGATTTAATAAAACACCGATGGATTTCCTTTCACTGATGTTCTTTCTTTTTCAAGGCGTATGTGCGCCCGCGAAAACTGATAACGAACATTAAAACCCCGAGTGGCCATTAAAGAGGTAGCGCTGACGTTCTTTTTGAGGAAGAAATTTGACAACCATAAAAGTGAGCCATTCAAGGATAAGAATGCGGAAGTAAATGTAATAAACACTCGAAGTGACGAATTGCACTGAATACTATGATTTAAAAAATGGAAAATTAAGGCTTGGACTTAATATTCCGATGGTGCAATTTGGTAACAATTTTGTGTTTGTTTTCATCATTAATTCCTGGGTATTCTATCTTCATGTGAGGCTTTTCTCACTAAAGTAATTTTTTGTCGGCGACTATTGTACTGAAAATGTCGGAACCTGTCATCTCGCATTTGGCACATTTTTCAAAATTCCATCGACCATTATGAAGGCGTTAAAACCCAAGAATGGAAATCGATTTGATCTCCTCATCACCAAAGAGCTTTTTATCTTTGTCAGTGGCATTAGGTTTTTGAGGCAACTGCAGCACTGTGTGACTGTGTCAGATTTTTGTGTTACTTAATGTTCAACTATTGAGAGATTTTTATATCGAGATGATGCACTTTGTGTCAGAGAAAATCATTAATTCAAAGGGTCCTCTGCTCCCGCATTTCTCTTTCTCCCTATTGCATGTATATGTATCAAATTTTCTCCTTAAGCAAATACACGACTACGCTAATCGCTTAATATGACGTCTTATTGCAAGTAGGAAAATAATCTTCGATAGAGAGAAAAAATGAAATTCATTACACTTTTTGGCTTATTTTTTGTATTCCTAAAGGTGAAAATTGAATTATAAAAAAAATTTTGTTACTCTCCTAAATTGCAAGCAATATACAGGATTTACTACTGAAAAAGTTCGATAATAATCCAAAAATAACTTAGACCATCTTTACTTCTTAACTCATACTGAGCGCTACCACTTTTCAGTATATTTGTAGTAACTACGACCTGATTATTACAAAGTACTTACTTTTCATTACAGTTTAGTAACTAAGGAGTCTCACTTTCACATCCGTGAAGCAAAGATACTAAAATTACCTCCCATTTTAACTTATCAATCTATGGTTAGTTCGAGTTTCTGACAGCATGCCTATTATTTTTGTTTCATCCTGTGATGTATGCAGCTGTACGGGTATATTATGAGTGACGGAATGCATAGTATCAAGGATGTACTAAGTATGTCTGATGAATGCCAGCCTGCTAACGGCCTCACGCAGATAACATGCATATTGAATGGTTACAGGGGGCCGGCTTAAGTTCTCGTCTTATAAATAAAATGTGGGTTGTGAGTTCAGAACCAACTCTCGTGTATTTTTTGCTATGCAGAATTTTTGCTATGTAGATTTATATTTGTGTTCCTACATGTTGTGCGCACCCCCACTAGTAAAACGGACAAAGGCTACCGACTTCCACGCAGTGAACACCAGTTTTACAGTTAATATCAGTTGTGACAGTCGAAGGATAAAGTTACAATGCGTATTGGCTAAGAAATTTCAAATGCAAAAATGAGTTTCAGAAAATCATCTGTAATTTAATGAGCAATTTCCGTGCCCAAATCGGCAGAACATTACTTAGTTAAGAAGTATGCATTTTCAAGTAATCAAAACTCGCATCGTAATCATGAAAATTAGTATTTCTGCAATTAATTTTGTCATTTTGCCATTGATTAGCATTTAGTATTATTTAAATCACATTTATGAATGTATTAATAAGAGTTATAGAACTTGTGACACTCAGATTGTTCAGGACAGAACCTTTCTTCACTGGAAGTGATATATGTCCAAAGAAAACGCTACTTTGGTTGTGGTATTTCAAATTATAGTATTTTACTCGTTTTGAATTTTGGTAGATATTCCTAAAGTGAAAGAAATAGTTTTATCATACTGCAACGAACGAGAATTGACGCCGGTTGGCAGATGCTTCCCGCATTCTCTTCGTATTAAGAGTTAGTGTTGCCGCATTAACTACCAAACGAATAAACTTTTATATATTTCACTAATTTCAGAACTTAATTCATTCTTCACTTCATAAGAACCACGATAATTAAACTATTCTTATATATTTATTTCTAAAATTTTTCTATGAAATATCTTGACTGAGAGAAACTATATATCCTATACAAGTACGAATTTACAGTTAAAAATTTCTTCACTATTGCTAAGGTGAGTTGTATTGTTAGGTTCAATTGATACTAAATTTGTTTTTTCTTTGCAGGAACAAATGTTTATCTAAATAAAGCTCAAATTTAGTGGTGGCTGGTCAAAAGCTAAAGTTTAGATCACGCGAGTGACCTGCATGTTTCAGCTTATAAGCTTGTTCTCCAGTACTGCGCTTTGGTGGCGTCGTGGCGGTGTAACAATGGGGAACGATGGACGGTAAAAGGGCGCCTCTCATTTTCCGACGGCGCGGCTACGGCCCTTGGGTTGTGTCGCGTCTCCTGCTCGACTTCCGCTCCCGGCGACCGACCTATTCCTTCCTCTACGGCCGAAACACTGCCTTACACTCCCCTAGCCCCCATTTTCCCTCATGGGGGCCCTTTCCATGACGCAAGGAGGCCCCACCTCACGCCCCGGAACGTGTCACTCGTCTGCGAGGAGGTTGGGATGATGTGAGGGGAGGGGGTGACTGCCCGTTGTTCCACTCACCCTCCTCTCCGCGATGACCTTTCACGTCCTTACGGCGGGACATCGCCCCATCCCCTTCGTCTGTCTGTCCTATATGGACGCCGCCACAAATCCATATGACTGGAGAAAGGATACTGTATTCTCATCCCCTCACTTGTCTCTACCGAAAAAGCCAGGAGCACGGCTAATTCGAACCTCCAATCCTGTGTCTCGGACAAACCATTTTTTTTACTGTGTTTTTCCTCAATTCGGAGAATTTTATGTCCTCACTCGTATTCAATTGTTCCAGTAACTCTTGATTATCTCACAGATAATGTTGTAATTGATAAAAGGTTTTTATTCTTGGCATATTTAGCTGAAAAAATATAATTTAAAGAATTAATTATGATACAAGTTAGTTTTGAACATCAAACTCAAAACCTTTACTTAATCCGTCAACTATCATTCATGGCTCACTGGTCCGTTAATTTAAGTCTTTACAGATGTGTGCAGTTTCATTTTTTTCATTGATAAAAATATGCAGTAATATGAAATTTCAGTGGAAATTTGTTTGCCTTTTTTGTGGCACGTAGCTATGGAAAAACCTTTTAAATAGATAAACGGCAGCAAAGCGTTCAATCACAAACTAGAAACTTACTCCCTTAAAATTAGGGCAAGAGTCAGAAGTCTCTCTTTTCAGTATCGATAGCTTCCGTTGCCGATGCAGGCAGATTTTTAAGTGATAATTAAAAATAGTGAATATGATTATTATAATATCTGATTATTTCCTTGATTAATTGCGCTCCATTAGTTTTTCAGGTCCCTCCCAGTCACAGTAAACATAAATGCAGCCTTTCAAATGGAGAACGAAATGCTCAGAGAACAAATACTCGATAAGTCCTGAGTTCAAAATGAATTCCTAATATCTATTAAATTTATTGTCATCTCCAAAGCCTCTGTCATACATGGACAACGGACAGTGGTGTTGAGGGGTGACCATCTCCAAGGCTACGGCAGTCCGTTGCCCCTAGTCCCTCCTTGGATGAATTACATGGTCCTCAGCTCATTCAAGAATTATTTCTCTGCTACGGTTACATTGTAAACAGTGCGTTAGTGTAACAGTGTCTAGCGGATTCTACCCGCACATGGGTATGGAATGTTTTATACACTTTAAAGGCGTGGAATAATATTAAATGGATCTTACATTGGTCAGAAGGAGTTGAACGCTGCTTCTTATTCTGTACTTTACATTTTTAAGACTCCTAATTTAAGCGCTAAAGATGTATCTACTGCTTCACAAGCTGATGGAGAATATTAAAGTGTAACTAAGTTTTAACACATTAATAAATTGGGTGTGTCTTTCTGTGAATTTGGCCTAGCAAGTGCATTTTGATATTTTAATTTTATTTGCATTTGCACTACTGGTAAAAATAGGGGATAGAAGTGGATAAGTATGATATATTTGCGATTGCAAAAAGGTTGACAAATTCTTCCTAGTGGAAAGGAGAGAATTGTAATTTTAATTTTGACCCATGACAGAAGACTAAGAATGACCGCTTGGCAATATACATACTCCAAAGTTTACAGTGCTTTATAATATGATATCTGTATTTACTGTCTTTAGCAGTAACGTATCTTACCATTGAACTTTCATAAAAGAACATATTGAGTCCTTAGATTAATTTTGCATGCAACTATCAAAAGTACTTGTGTTATTTTTTGCTGCGGAAACGTGATAATCGACGATATTTTATACATGTGCATGCTGTAGAAGGAAATAGATAAATTGGATTACAATTTTCAATTGGTATTCCTCAGGTATACGAACTAGTTTCTCTTTATGCAGCAGAAGATAAGCTATTTGTCGAATACTTCTCACGCATCACGTAGTCGTTGCACGCTAGTCATGATATCAATGAACGAGCGAATATGCCACAGCCTTTTTGTCCTTTTCTGAGAATATTCCTCTGGCCTCGCTTTCTTCTTTTTGATCTTATGGTCCTCTCAAGATTGTAGAGAGCGTAATCCCAGCGTAATAGCGGCGCAATAAGAGGCCATGTTTAGGGTGCTATATTGATAATCTCCTCATCGTGTCATAGCAACTATTAGTGGGAACTCCTTTAGTTACTCGATAGGTGATTGCATCAAGAGTTGATGATTGCCTTATTCAGGCAGCAACGAGATAACCCTTCTATATTTTTCTCTTTAATTATTTATGGAACTTAATCTGTTCTTCATTTTTGGAATAATAGCATCAGTCATTATATTTTTGTAGAATCATATTGAACCGTGCATTTGGTTCCTCCCCTACTCCTACCCCCAATTTTGCCGAAGGAACCCGGCCCGAGAATCGACTCAGCCTTTCCACGGTGGGCGAGACGAGAGGGCGAGTGTCGAAAGGGCTGGGGAAAGAGCTCCAAGGTATAAATACAAGGGATTTGCCACAGATTTTTGCTGGTGTCTGGAAGTCGGGACGATCGCGGCAGAGCCGTGGAAACTCGACGCCTCTGCGCCCTCAGCACCATTCGCCGCTCTCCGAGAGATGCGTGCCCGATCTCCTTTTTTTCTCCATCTTTCTTACCCTTTCCTTTTCTTGTGACCGTTTGGGACCACCACCGACGTTCTATTGCAAGTCATTTTACTAAAGTTCTTCTTTTTGGTAAATCCGGCCTTTTTTGTTTTTCGTCAACCGATCCGCGGGACAAAGTCTCAACTGGTAGCAGAGCGTGGTTTTTGGTGTCTCGCAGATGAAGATGGAACCGTCGGATTTACCGCGAGGTACTTCTTGGATAAATGATTTGTCGAAAAATGCTGCGGTATATACATGCGTGATGTTTGGACTAAACGAAGAAGGGACGCTAGATGAAATCCGAGCTCGGCTCAGGGATTATGTCCGAGGGATGCAGAGAGAGGAAGGAGATCCCCCAGAGGTAGGAATTTCGTCGATGGGTATTACGAGAGGCACGCTTAGGGAAATAGAACTAGTGGTAGCTGCTGCATCTAGGTGGGAACTACGGTTTAGCAGCGATAAGTATGAAAGCCTTATGGGGTTCCTCGAATTATTGAACCGGTTCAGAAACCATGCAAAGCTAGAAAAGGACGTTAGTCTCAAAATACTACCCGAAGTTTTACAGGGAAAAGTGAGAGAATGGTTTTGGGGAAATAATTTTACACGTTTCAGTAATTTTGAGCAAGCCTTTCGAGAAACCTATGGTGCACCTAGTTATGACGTCCGCTTGAAGCGTGATCTATTCAATAGGAAACAAGGGCATAGGGAAGATATCGGGGAGTACGTGTCCCTAATGAGAAGGATGAATAGGAGGCCCAGTGTTGGGTTAGGCGAAGTGGAACTAAGGGACCAGGTGCACGGTTTAATATGTAAAAGTATATCTATCCAATATTATAACTAAACAAAAATAATAATACGAAAAATATTGTAAAGTACGATATTTAGGCAAAACTTTGCTGACTTGTTCGGTAGACACTCGTAAATCACTGCTCAATAATCCACCTGTTTTAAATTGTTTTATGATTTTTTGCTACCCAATTTTTTCCTCGCGAATATTCCTTGTCACATCTAGGATATATTTTTATTTTAGTCTTTATCTTGAATGATACACCTTATGAAGTTGGTGCAAAAACGAGCGCAACGGTACACGATTGCAAAAAAATATTCACAAGGGCGTTTATCTTTGAGACCATAATTAGTGGAAATCTTACTTTTAGCAACAACCTGGAAGAAAATGCTCTTTGTAGATTTCATAAGCCAGTATACAATTATTAATATATCGTTAATTTTACGACTTATACAAAAGCAATATTGTGAAAATAATTATTTTCATGAAAAGCAGCGAAACGATTGTATTTTTTGCATCATCCATTCCGGATGTTTTGATATAAAAAGAGTAAGGGAACTGCTTGAAACATTTCTCGCGGACTTTGTAAATAATTCCAAGGAAAGATGAAATTAAAGAGAGGAAAAGGGAAAACGTACTCAATTTTTCAAAGGAAACTACTAAAGCCGACAAGAGCAAGGAGATGAGTATAATAATAAATTTGTGGAGAGTCCATTCTCTTTCGGTTCTTCCTCCTTCCCCCTCCTCCCGCTCCCCATTTCTCTAAACTACCTTTCTCCTTCTCCACAACCGATTCTACTTCCCCTTTCCCCTCCTCCAGAAGATTCCAGCCTCTTTTACCCCCCTCGTCCTCGGTCCAAAGCCACCCTCAAGCAACGGATTGAGATCCGTCAACGTTTTACTGAAATTGGATTAAATTTTCCATTTCAATATTTTTGAAATTTATTTCTTCAAATGTCGCCGAGGCAAAATTCATTTCTTCCTTTTCCAGGATGTAAGTGAAAATCCGTTGCTGAAACTTTCATTGCTTAATTTCACGTCGCTAAGCGCGAAGTCTTCTTATATTACCCTTCTGTTTGGATATTGGTCCCTAATTTGTTCTTACTCTTTAAGATGATATAAATTCTCTGTTCAAATTGAAATTTCATCTTCAAGGGCTCATTTTCATTACCTCTAAGGCCTGATATCTGGCTGAAACTTCGTAGTGGTTCTTGTTTGGCCCATGACATCATGCTTTTTATTTAGTAACTTAAATATTTTTTGGTGAATCCAATTTATTCTCTGTTAACAAAAGAACATATGTTGAATATTTGGCATCTGTGGAGCGTTGATTAATAGTTATAGTAAAAACCTACAGTAAAATCTTATAAACGAGCATCGTAAAAAAATGATAGTATGTCGGAAGTAAAATATCCGTTTATTTCTTCTCTCCCAGGTCTACATAATATATTAGAGCATTGCTGCTAAGCTAATTTCGACAGCGTAAAAGCATTCCATACACAAGATACTGCGCTTTTCAAAGTTCTCATTGAGAAGACTTGTTGAGAGTTATTCTAAAGTATTTGATTCAGCTGTCGATACAGATGAAGGGGTGTAATAACTGTGAATCATTGGTATTGTTTACTCTGTGAAGGTAAATGGTCAACTCTCAGCTACATTCCAAATACTACTCATTAGTGAGAGTAATTAATGATTTCAATGGTATTATTTCCCAATAATTCTCCCTCAGACATTTGCAGTTCAAGTGTTTGTAATTTTAATTATACTTATTATATGTGAGTGGATTATTTTAAATCCAAGATTTTTCTCATTGGCATGTAGATAATCACCACCGCTAAAGGCTTAACTAGGGTTGACTCAGATGGAGGAAGATGGCCATCCGTTCACTGCGGCCGGTTGTTAAATGCCATCAGACGACCCTTGGTGGACGAAGAGACGGAAGGAAGACCTCAGATATACGTAATGGGCCCGGCAGTGCTCACATTGGTCCACGGATTCGCATCACGTGATCCTAGCGACCCCCCTCCCCGTATCATCTTCTTCGTCCAAACGCATCCCTCCATGCGTCACTCTCTCATGTCTGCGAATCCTCTTCTCTCTCTCTCTCTCGCTCCCTTTGTCTTTACGACCCTGCTTTCTTAGTATTCCCATTCACCCCTAAATAATGTTATCTATCCCTTACCCCTCCCTCCTATTACCGCGGCCTCTCCTCCTTTTAAAGGGTCCCTCGGTCCGTAAACCCCTTCGGCCTCCCACACTCTCCCAGAATGCCTCCTTTCATAAAAACCGATCACCTCCTTCATGGGCTCTATCCCCCCCTCCACCTGAAGGATCTCTTGCCCTCCCACTTCTCCCTCCCCAAAACACGCCCCTTCTTACCCCACCCTCTCCCACAGCGTCCATTCCCTCTCCATTCGGTGGTGTGGTGGTCGGAGAGGCATCTTCAACCCCTCAAAAGCGGAGAACCCAAAGGACATATACCCCTCCATTTCCTCCTTTTTCCTCTTCTCGCCCATTGCCCACTCCCGTTTTGCACGTCCTCAACTTGGGCCTCGTTTGGACTGCTCTAACTTTCACTCTCCTCCCCTCCCCCTCCAAGTCCTTTCCCCCCTCGGCGTCAAAAAGTAAACACTCGTCTTCATATTCTTTGGAGTTATCATTTCGGAGAGGATTTCCCTCCAGCCGTTCTCCGCCTCTCCTCTATTCCAACGTCTTTGTAACTCATAGTGAGTCTCGTTCCTCGAAACGAAGCGAGAATTTCACTTCCATCGCCATCTCTTGACTCTGCCCCGAACGATCTCACCTTTTTCTTCAACCTCCCCAAGTTTCCTATTCGTAGTAGCCATATCATTTATTCAAGCGTGAAAGAACGTTACGAGACGGTGTCACTATACTCATGACTTTTACGCTTTTTCTTTTAGAATAATACTTAAAGATGGTTTTTGGACGGGCTAAGATGGTAATCTTTTAAATGAAATAATCATGACACAAAGGACGCGTCTCCTTTGCTTCAAAATTTCAATATCACTGCAGTTCTTACTACTGAAATCAGTTCCATATAGCCAAATCTTCTCTCCCAGAAATTGGGATCCGAATAAGAAATCTATCGAGTTGTCAGAGTCCGTGTTAAAATAACACTTGTAAATACCCTGACAGTATTTGATTCAATGTGTATCCTTCTTCCACTCCGGGCATTCCTTTGTCTTGATATATGATTCTCTGTCCTCTTTTGCTTCAAATACCATTTAGAGTAGCTGTCTGGAATACTTTCCTTCTAGAACGTGTTCTAACATTCGATTAATGCTATCCAATCCCTTCATATGGTGCCTAATACTTAGCGTGCATTATAAGTACTGCTAGTAAATTGTCTTATATTGGTTATTGTGCGCAAAAAATGTTGAAAACGGGCTCCTAGTGAGGTTATTTGCTTAGAAATTAAAAGTAACCGTATCACGGAACTAGTATCCGTTTTGAAAGCGGTTAAATCCTCGGTTTACCCAAAAGAATAATTTGCGCTCAATTCAATTGTAAATAACACAGTAAAGTATTTAGCGCAATAAATTATGATTCTAGAGTTCCTCTCGAGCAGATATTTTACTCGGTGACAAAATCGTCATTCTTTATCATTTTACCATCGCTAACGCTTTGTTTTCATATTTTCGCTCGCAAAAGTTTGTTTGCGTCGGCAATTGATGTCATTTTGCTAATTTCCTTTTTCTGTCGAGAAGACATTCTTCTTTAGGGAATTACTTTCTTAGCTCTGGGGGAACTTGTCATGGGGGGCGGTGAGGGTGGTGGGGGGAAGGAAGGGAAGAAAGGGGGTTGGGGTGTCGCCAGTTGCTCACTCCCTCCCCCTCCCTCGCACAATAGGAAAGAGAAGCTACTTTCTCTCCCGTGGTGGCTTTCCGCCACCCCACAGCCTTCCTGTCCCACCCAACCTCCCTCTCCTCTGTCTCCGCAATCACCAAGCCCCGCAAATAATGCACCCGTAGAGTTGTGCGAATGCTTCGAAATCGATTCGAATCGACTCGAATCAGGCTTAATTCGATTCGATTTGCCTGCAAATTGGGATGCTTTGAACCCGAATGAATTGAAATATTCGAATCTGATAGATTCGTCTTCGAATCGTTGCATGCATTCAAACATGACGCTCATTCCAAAAAATGGTGCGCCGTCCGGTTATGCGATGTTTTCCTCACGCGAAACGAAAATTTAAACGACCATATGTTATTCAGTGTTATTCTTTGTGCCACTATAGATATATAAGCCAATGCAAGGACCTAAAACATTGTGAAAATCTTTATTACTTAAACTGCGCATAAGCTTTTGCATTTTATTTAGATTCGAATTCGATTCGAAAGCGAATTTTTTAGGGTGATTCAATTCGCTACCGAAATTAAAAGAAAAAGTTCGTTTCGATTCGATTCGAAATGTTTTTTGGGAGATTCGATTCGGTTCAATTCGAAATGAAAATTCCTGATACGCACAGCACTATGCACCAGTATTCGGAATCACCCCACGACCTTCAAATCCCGTCCTCCGGCTCCCGCTTCTATTCGCCCGCCCGCAGCCGCCCAAATTTCCGCGACAACTTCCACTCCCGCCTCCCTCTCACCCCATCCCCCTTGCCACGTCTTCCCCCCTCCATGCTTCCCGCCCCCTCTTCCGACCTCCCTTCCACTATCCTCCACCATCCCTTCCCAAGCTGTCCCTCCTCTGTCGCTCACGGTGAAGAGACGGAAAATGTGCTGCCCCCCACCCACTCCTTTCACCACTGCCTCTTGGCGTCTCCCATTTCCAAGCATCTGTGCCCCCTTGCCTGTATCCTCTGCCCCCCACCCACTGCCTCAACTGGCTGGGGGCCTGGGGGGGAGGGGGAGCGGGGGCGGAAAAAGGCCTGGGCCAGGAGAGGGTTCTTGAGAATGGAGCGAGAAATGGTTTGACGGGGAAAGGGGGGGTAGGGTTCACTTCCAAGGGAGGTTGTGTGGGTTATGATGGTGGAGTTTAGGTTGGGAGAGGGAAAAGGGCAAAATAGTGCGATTTATATGCGCCTGTTTTATCCGTCGAATCAAGAGTT
This sequence comes from Ceriagrion tenellum, assembly GCA_963169105.1. NCBI lineage: Eukaryota > Metazoa > Arthropoda > Insecta > Odonata > Coenagrionidae > Ceriagrion > Ceriagrion tenellum. Next base: position 136,501,992 of record OY720640.1, read on the forward strand.
CAGAGTCGCACCCTCCAATTTCAGTTGCCCCATTACGCGTCGGAAACATTGATGATGTGCTTTGATCACATTTACACTTTCTACTAATCGCAAAGTAATTTTCTTCAATGAATGTATGCAAGAAGCGTGCTATTGGTCCATATAAATTATAACCAAGGTTATTAAAGGATAGATACAAGCTATTATGCGTTCGGTTGGAGTTAGTCATCTACCCCGACGTTCTGTCAACTTACTTAATTGTTCCATATGCTTTGGATTTTTACAATAGAATCTAAGAACGTGTCAACCTTAAATATTTTCTCCTTGGTACCTATTGTATTCTATTACAGAATTCAATTTATCTATTTCTTATCCGGCGGAATATCTTTGCTCACATTCTCAAATTATATATTTTAACCTCTCCCATGGTAAGTGCTTGCTTCAAGAGACATTAACACCAGCAATACGGTCCCATCATATTTTATTAGAAAAAGCTGCTCAGGAGTTGGTTTAGACTGCTCCATTTCCTCTTGCCATCTTGCCATGTCTCGTCAAGGGAAGATTCCTCGGAAAGGATTTGAAGAGGGAATGGAGCGACTAAGAAGGAGAAAATGCTGCGGAAGAGGAGAGGAGGCGGTAATAGCTGGATAAAAGGAGGAAGGAGTATAATAAAAAGAGAGTTGGAAGGAGGGAAAGAGGAATGGAAATGAGGAAAAAGGAGGAAAGAAGTCTTCCTTCCCGTCTGCAGGATTTCCTTCGTCCTCCTCTAAGAGCGCGTGTAACTGGAGTGAAAAGATATGGCCGTGTTTGTTTTTGGACGGAGAGGAGAGGAGGAGAGGGAGGAAGGGGTAGAAGGGGGAGAGTGCCAGTGACAGTCTTAACCTCTCCTCTCCATTTTCTTCCTCCTACATTACACTTCCCCTCTTTCTCCACCTCACCCCTATTCCCTCGATTCATTCCTCCTTTCGCCATGACATTCCCCTACTATCCTACCGATTCACCCCTTCCCTCCCGAATAATAATAATATCTCCCACCCTCCCCCTTGAATGGAAGGAATTCCCCTCTCTCCCATCTATTACTCCTCTCGAGAAATGGTTTTGTGTCCTCCTATCTTCCCCCCACGCCCCTTTTCCTCTCTCCTTCACTCAGTCCGTCCCAAGAAAACTCCTCCCCCGCCAACAATGCCCCCTGCTCCTTATTTCATCCCCATATGTTGGCTGCTCCTCCTCCTGTTCTGTGTACATATGTATGAATGTGTGTAACACATATGTACTCACCAGCACACACACGCGCTCACTCTCTTACGTGCAGAGACGGAGAGGGAACAAGACAGGACTCCCTCTCCTTCCCTTTTATCCTTTTATGCTCCGGGAGGGGACACTTCTCTTTAAACTTTTCCTCTCCCAATCTTCGTCTTTTCCCGCACAGCTTTCCTTTCCTTTCTCCCCCCACATCCCTTCACCTTCTCCCCTTCACTCCCGTCCCCTATAAATCCCATACCCTCTCGAAGAAATATCGAATAGGAAATAGTGCCATGCCCTGATTCTCCTCCGAGCGCAATTCCACTCGACCTCTCCTCTCGGTCCCTTCCTCCTTCTTGTCCTCTCTCTCTCCCTCTAGCGTGCAACCGAGGATGGTTCAATCCCACAGCTAGGCGAGTCATGTATTCTTTATTATCCAAATCCATCCGCTGGCATAAATAAATCTTAAGCTGATGAATCGTCGGTTTCGATTTATATATTATGTATACATTCATTAAAAAAATGGGAATTTATTTTTCTCAGCCATCAACAGACCTAACAATATATCAGGCGTCTTAGGCTAAAGCGTGTTTTAAGAAAATGAGTAAAATAGAAAAAGAAATCCGGGCTCGTGTACTTAATAATATGATTCAGATAGTTCCTTGATATTTAATGTTCCCATAAACATATACTCAGTATTGTTTACTGTACTACAATCTGCTGAAGCTTCTTGCTTCCCTTCCATGCGTGAGATTATGTAAGTTAATTGGATACTTTTGATTCAATCATAATTAATATACGAACCTTAGTGACTATTGTGTACATATTTTCGCTACTTGAGAATTATGGAAGGCTGTCTTCTTCAGAGCTTACTAGTAACTGAAACCTAGGTACTCGGTTAGAATGAAAGCGAATTTTTCTGGGACAGATGTAAATTTGTAAAGTGTGAGGATTATAACAATGTGTAAAAACTTAGAAAATGCGAAATTGAGTCGAATATATATGTGTTATCACTAATATATAGCTTAAGGTCAGAAATACCATCCCTGTAGCTAAAACAGGGAAGCATTTGGAACACAAGGATATCTAGTGTAGCTACATGAGCATCTAAGGGAGCATCGTTTTTAATGAATGCGCAAAGTCTATGAACTACAAAGCTAATAATATTTTCCCACCTGATTCAAATTTATTCTACCCTTTAGCTGGGTCCTTCTAATGATTCCCTGAGAGAAAGCCCTTCTAGAATTTGAGAATTGACACTACTTTCCCGCCTTCTAGCCATATGAATGCTTCTAGAAAATAATAAATAGCGTTTTAAGACTCTTTAAGTATGTTCTACGGCAAATTCACTTTATTCAAAAACGGTCAATAAATTTCTCGGAAAATCAACTCCGCTGTAGCAAAAAAGTCGAAAATCAATTATTTAAGTCGACATTTAATTGACTTTTAAAATTAAAATTAGACAAAGAAGTTAACTTTTGGAGTAAAAAGTCAACGTTCCACTACAGTCGACGTTGACTTTCCAATCCCTAGATGGCGCAACAAACTTAAGGTGAAGCCAAGAAGATAGGCTGATATGAAAATATGTTCAATTATCAACTTTATACTTTCCCACCTTATCCCAATCTCTCATTAATCCAGCATTTTATAGTTAGCAAAGGCTTTTATAAAAATGTTTATGCCTATTACGCTAGTGATAAAGCACGGACACTCAGCAACCAGCGCCGCTTCAGGTGCTGTGCTCTCTTTGCCTTCACCTTGATTGATTGTTATCATTTGAACACAACGGGACATGCGTAATGATAATAGCACTGGAAGCCTGTTGAATCGTCCGCTGGTCGTGGGAGCGTCTTCACCCGACGAAATAACGCAACGCCGCCCGTGCTTTCTGTGAGGAGAGTGAAAGAAGAATAACTCCAAGGTTTGCAGACTCTGTATCCTCCGTAAATTCTCCTAAAGACGTTTCTGGGGAAGTACAAGAAGCGTCAAACGATGGCTCTGCCCACGATTGTTTTTCACAACGATACCTACCAAGAATACAGTGTAATACTAGTCGGATATCCTCTTCGTGCATCTAATTGTTCCAAAAATATGACAAACATCAAGATATCTGCTAAATAAACCAACATTCAAAAGCTAATGCCATTTGCTGATGCCATGCTAATGCCAAACCATTAAGTATTTTTTTGAATGAACGAATTTATATTTTTATATAAAAGTGAGTATTTACTTTGGGATCATTAGGCAAAGTAATTAGGTATACAGCTATGATGGTTTTTAAATGTTTCAGCCTTAAAAACAAAAAATGTTAGAAAAATTGATTTATATAAACAAGATAGCTTGAAGGAAATGAGGCGTAGGGTATTATTTACATCAAAATTAATACCCACAAGGGCGAATAGCAGTGACTATTGAAATTAATGAAATATTCTAAACTATGTATGAAATTCTCTCGGGATGTGCGCCGGGTTAAATTTTTGGTAGCTGCCAACGTTTCTATGGATAACAATTCCATCGTCATCAGGGTAATAATGACCGGGGCTGCCTGTGTTCTCCCTTATATAGGGTCTTGGACGGTATTTTTTTTACTTCTTTCCGATTTTATTTTTAAATTAACGGTTTCCACCCTGGATTCATTGAGTGCCCCGAGTCCCGATTTAAGTTATTGGACTGAGGATGAATTTCTATGGCTTCCTTAAATAGCCTTTCCCAATAACCATTGGCCTTGCATATGAATTTTGCACATAATATTCACCGGGAAAGTACTAAATCGTATTATAAACTAGTAAACTAATCATCTTGATGAGTTCATGGTACTACTCAGTGGCTTACTTACTATCCATTTGTGCTATACTGTGTGTAATTGAGAGTAATTACCACACAAGCAACTAAACTTCAAAACTTACGGGCTCTGCACATGTCAACTATGCACAAGCCAGTCATTTCGATTAATATGGGAATTTTTTTCTAAATAAGCCATAGTGTTGATTTTACAGACGTAAGTAAGTGGAATCAGCTGTCTTAAATTCAAACTCGGGTATTAGCTATCGTATATTTTCCATGTTTCGAAATACAAATTAAAGTTCTTCACAAAAATAAATTTTAGCAGTCTTATTTTTAAATAATAGATTTTCGTAAATTAAATTAAAATTTTCTTATGGGGAAATATGAACTGTGAATAATGTTACTACTTGTATCATACACCAATATGAGAGTGCTTCTTCTGTACTGAAGTCCGAGATATGAAAGGAGGAAGCGTACTGCAATGGACGTCAATGAGATAAATTACGATATATGTGAGCATTCTTCGCTTTACCATATTTTATACTCCCACTTTATTTGAATGTTTAGGTTTCCCTTTGACCCATTTTCACCATAGTATAACGTCGCATATAAACTTTTCTGGTATATAACCCTTCAGTAACGAACAAAGCCAGTTATATGGTTGTGCCTACAGAATCTCAAAAGACTTTTTTGGCTTTTTGTGGTCACAAGTGTATTATTTGCTTTGTAACAAACGGAATGCTTTTAGAGCAATACATAAGTCATTTAGGTTCATATATTATAATGAAAATTCATTTACACAGGAATGCAGTAATATTTCAAAACATACTTAGTATTCATGCTTAAAGATGGAGGTTGCTTCAGTGCCTGAGCTTTCAAATTCATGGGAACTAAGAATATTGAGCCGCAAAGCAATGAGATTGAATACTACAATGAAATAACTCTGTAAGCAGTTTGCAGCCACGTTTTTGCATATCCAAGTTTATCCTACATATTGTTGATCAAAATTCAGTGCGGGTGCTGATGGCCAAATGATCACTTTATCAATTAAGATGTAGCAAAAAATATCCTTTTTGGCCTCAGTGGCAATGTGAGCAATTAGATTACAGAAATAATAAAAAATAGGTTTTTCTTCAATTAATTCAAATATATAAATTAGACCTAAAAAACAAAAGATATGAAACTTGAGAAATCAGTTGTTGTAAACAAAGAAAATGCATGATTTTTTCTTGATTTTGAACTTAGCAGATCATTTTTCTGCCAATTTTTGTTCTATTAACTTTGATTCAAAACTTGATGATAAAGTTTGATCTACTGCAATTCTCTTAACTTGTTTTATTGTGCCAATCTCTGGTACAATTTCTGCTACAGTGTGAATTACTCTACCACTATTAGTTTTCATGCACCTCTGCTGAGCATTAGGCTCCGAAGTCAATCATTTTAGTTGACACGTGGCCCGGAGGTACATGAGGGCGTGGTGAAGGGTTTCTGAAACATTATTTACCGCCAAAGGTTTTCCGGCTTTGTTCGCCTCGTTCGATTCCACTGTGAAATAATCTCTCCTTTCTCATCCCCTCCAACCCCGAATCAATCGATCTCCTTTTGTTTTTAAGCCCCTTTTTGCTTCCCATCCTTCCACTCACCAACCCCGTTCGTCGCTTCTTCTGAATTCTCCTTTCAGTGCCCTCCTTTCATCCACATTTTGCCTTCTAAGCCTTCGTTCGGTGTGTCTGTGAGTGAGAGAGAAAGACCCTTGACGCGTACGGAAATCGGATCCTTACTTCTTTTGGCCTACTCCTTTCCTCATCTGATGTAGGTCCACCTCTCCCTCCTCCTACCTTCCCGCCCGCCCGGCTCAACACTCCCGCTTTCCCCGTCAACCCTCCGTCATGCCGTCTGCGTCGCACAGATGCGAAGATGTCAGAATTTGATCCCTTCGGAACAATCCGAGTGATTTTGCGCTTCACCACTTCTGCGAGTCACTAAGTATTCTTTGTTTTTCGCAAACGGATGTGAAACCAGTAGGCAATCTGGTAATAGCCATACTCCCGACAGTGGGAGCCTAAGTCATGACTTCCAATTACAAGTTAGCTACAAAATTGGCGGCATTAATATCATTTACAGGGTAATAAGACGAACGTCGTAACTTTCACAATTTGTTTAAGAATGCACTATTGGCTTTAGCAGTTACACCATCTTCAAGTACACCTCTATCTGGAGTTGGTGTACCTGTACCTGTTATATAGTTCATCTTTTTACGATGTCGATCTTACACCATCATCTGAGTTTGAATTAATCGTACACAGGCGTTATATTATAATCTCCATTTCAAGATCACTTGTAATTTATGCGGGAAAATTGAAAAAACTAATCTTATTTAGTTAACATCAAAATTTTTGCCTGGGGATGATTGATATTACCGTAAGTGCGACTTTAAACCAGATAGGGTACCATCGTATGCATGTATTTTTACGCATGTAATGCTTTTTAATTAAATCCTCGCCGTGGAATTTTAAGCGGGGGTTGTGCTATGAGGAATTCAAATCCCAGGTGGGTGAAATCAAGCATTAAGATTTTTGAAATAAGGCGGAAGAAATTTTAGTACCTCCCGATGTAAAAGATTTCAGTTATATGACTTATCTTTCCGAAATGTAACACGGTACGTGGATTCATTTTAACTATTTTTCCAGCTGCTATTATTTGTCTAGCAGAGGGAAGTAAAATAGATTAGGTTAGGAGAGTAAAATAGTAGACAAGAGTGCGAGATTTGGGGCGTTACTCCTACAAGCAGCCGAGAGCGGTGGACCAAACAGTTCTGTACTATGACCGTTCATCCGACGGAAGCTATGGTGACTTATCAAACCTGTCATTCACTACGTTTACCAATCAAACTTAGATCAATTTGGCCGGTTTAACTAGATATTGTAAACGTAATGGGCTAATGGAATCGATATGAGAAGTGGGCTAACTCGGACTACTACTTCTGAGATTTCAAATCGATATGAACCAATTCGATTTCAATCGATTTCGAGTCGGTTAACCAGGCGATCCGAGTCAGCTGGCTTAGAATGTTCAGATGGGTCCCAGTTCATATTGAATTGAGTTTGATTGGTATACCTAGAGATATAAGCCACATGTTTTCAAGCTCGAATTGCAAAAGTTCAGTTGAAGGCCTTGCTCAGAGTGTATACCTATGAATCCATGAGCATGGGTGATCCTATGATAGCATGGAAAAGAATGGGCTTTTATATGAGCTGGAATTTCCCTCCCTGTGCGTTGTTGGTTTGAAGTACAAGAAGCCCCATATTTGCGTGCCAGGATAGTGTCAAAACACAATCGGGTATCGCCGTCTCAAGGAGGCGTTCGCGTGCACGAGTTGCAAGGTATGCCGATGCCAGCCGGAGGCATCGAGTCACTGCTCCTGCCGCAATTATTCCTGGTTAACGTTCTTATCTCTGCACAGGTCAGCTCCGCGGGTGATACATTTTACCTTTTCATCCATCAAGGGTTCGACGAAACACCTACACTTCTACATGCTCCTGGAGATAATAATACGACTAAAAAGCATCGAGTGTATTCCATCTGGCAAATCACTGGAGGAATCACTTGAGTTACGCATGTTGATGGCCGTTATATCGGAACCACTTTATCTGCTGCGTACGCATGACCACAACACAGTGCAGCCACCTATTCGATGGTTGCCATATGTGACCGGAAAATACTGCCTTACCACTTCAGAATCATTGACCGCCATGGCAGCAATGACATATGATTTTTGCCGGGGAATCGGAGGATAGTGCTTCAAAAAAGATAAGGTATAATATTCAGATACCTAAGGAAATAAGAGAGGTGTTGTTTCATTTTCTTTCAACCAAAATTTATCTATGCAATTCCATATATTCCAAAATTTCCACTTGATGATGTAACCACTCACCAGAAATTGTCACTTTTTTACGGAACCAATCTTTTTTTTAATAAACATGTGGAATTGCAAAGTTATATTTTCATTTTAAGATGGTATATTTTCTCATAGTACCACTGAGTGCCGATTCCACTGAGTACTGTTTCGTATTTATTGTTGATTTCTTCCTAGTAGCGTGAAAAAGCCTTCGTTACTCTTCTCTTCACCAAAAATATGTTTGCCAATTTTTCCGACAGCACATTCATTGAATAGCAAGTGCTAGTTTTACATAATAACATACATAACCCCAGCTTCCCGCCGAGTTATTACACGCAGCTAAGAAGTGGTTGCGGAATTAAGCTTAGGTTTATATTCCTGCGACTTTTATATACTTCTTCTATTTAGTGTCCTACATTCAAGTAGATACTCAAGTTTTGTAATTTTTCCATTGGCGGCCATCCTCGCAAGTGCTTGCCTCATTGCACGCTTCTACAAGCGACCAACGCGTACTGCTCGGCCCATGTCCGCAGCGGAGTCGATTTTTTCGTCGTTTCTACTTTAGAGCCGAGAAGGATGGTCATGTCTCTCGGTCTGTTATCGTCTTGTTTTGGCGGGATAATCAAGGGCCGTGTAATCGTTCGTGTAGCCGCCCTCGTCCTTCGTACCTCTGGCGTTATTGCGAGGAGAGGGCCGGGCATGAATATTGCGAAGGCGACTTCCCTCTCCATGTGCGCTGCCCGCTTTTTCCCTCCATTCCACCGTCTGATGAGCGTTCCCTTCCCTGCCGTCCGACGCCCCCTGCAGACTCCTCCCCGTCAACACGCCTTTAAACATCCACCCGGCCCTTCATTTTCACTTGTTTTTACGATCTCTTCCTCCTTCCACGGCTACGGATCCCCGGCATCTTTTTAGTGCCCTTCCTTGTCGTCTCCTCCCCCCCCCCACATCCACCCCCAGCCTAACCTCACTATCTTTCTTTCCTCTTTCCCTCCGCCTCTCTCTGCGTTCTCCTCACCCGCTTTCCCCTTTCACCTTGGAAGCCTGAAGACACCCAAACCCTCCTCATACTTCGCCATATCCCCTTTCTCTTTCCACCCTTATATGTATTCTATTAGCCTTCCTCTCTCTCTCTTCTTGAGCTCCTTCTAATTCTCTCCCTCTATTCTCATCCGCCTTTCCAGCCTCCGTAGTATTTGTACTCTTTCTTGTTTCTCAGCAGCCTCTGTCAATGAACTCCGCGAATATGAGTTTCATCCTCTCCAGCAGTGGTAGGCCACCGCTTTGACCGTTAACCGTCAGATACCGCTTTTAGCATTACTTTATATTTGTCCAAAATTCTTAAGATGGTTTATCGCATAAAAAATTGTCTAGTTATGTCATGTGCTTTTATTGTTGCATTGCGATATTTTCTTCCCCATTTTCCTAATTTTTTATCTTTCGTCAAGCTTTATGTACCTTGGAAACTCCAAATTCTCTCTTCCCGTTTCCTTACCGCTGGTATTCACTTTTCTTTGGCTGTGAGGGAAATTGATTAATTAAGGAGAGGTAAAAATTCAAATATTCGTTAATACCAACCACCAATTGTAAATAACTCACTAGTTATCGATAGGTGTGTACTGTTGATATGGTAGTGATGTCATAATGCTCTCAGACAGATATTTGGTAGTGATGAAATCTTCTGGTTGATGGTAATATGATTTACTATCAACATGCATCAACTAAAATATCCTCCGATAGACATTGAAATTCCTTAGATCGAATTCCGCATTATTTTAATACATTTTAGCATAAAAGGACATATACATGAAATACAATTGTGAATTCTACAAAAACTTGGATGAAACTGATCTTTACGTTAGTTACGCTCAAACTTGCTGATCAGGTTATGTGCTTTACATCACATAGTCAGTGAACTGACAAGAGCATTATCTGAGAGAGAATGCCCGTGTGAACGTGAGTGTTTTTCTGGTTACGTGCGTACATACGTGAATCTTCTAGCGCCATCTACTTATTCACGCTTGCGCTTGTATAGTCCAAGTTTAGGTTCTATTCCCACCGATCAAGTAAATCTTAAAAAGATTGTGCCAATATGATTACCCAGGCCAGTTACAACATTACTATATGTATACATCAACTTGATCCTTCTTGAGGAATGGCTGTGGGGTAAGTATTCAACTGCCTAATGCCATCGTTATCAACGTTTTATACTTGAACGTCTTTTGGTGTCATTTTGACTCCTCCTCCCGGAAAAAATAGCTGCTATTTTTTAAGTTCCATTGTCTAAGCCGTTCCCTCTTGTGACTTTTCCTGAATCCCGCTATCATATGTTGTACATAAAGTAGAGACCACTTAGTATCAAAATTTTCAAGTTAAGGTAGTCCGAACGAGATAGTTCCCTAGTCATAATAGAGACCACATTTGAATTATACGTTTTAATTTCACCAGCTATAGGAAACCTCAATTAAATATTGCATTATTAATGGTGCAATAATATAGTTTTATGTGACAGAAATTGTAAGTAATTAAATGAAAATATCTAAATAAGTCTTTAACTTGACTTATTTTTTTCGCGCGGTGCATTTTAAACTCCTTCAAAAAGGAAGGTTTTTTTGTTAAGTACTTTCAATGTATGCTCCTCATTCTGGAGACGCAATACTACCTCATTTTTACTCCCCCTTCCTCATCATCCCTCCCTCTATTACCATTGCGGCTCCCGGTCGTGAGATGAAGCACTGTATGAGAGGCAAAATGTATGGGAGGGATGGAAACCATAATGCTTTGAGGTGGGCAGTCAGCCTGTCAAGAACAAAGCTGTGCTCGTCTTACTCTCCTAGAGTTCAAGAAGCCGATTGCCCTCCTTTGGAATCAATCAATTTTATGAAAAAAAATATGCTGATGATGGACGGCTGAAAATGAAGGGAAATGCTGCTTTGGCATGCTGTAGAGATTTCATTTATATTTGTTGTATTTAATCGCTAAAATAGTGTGCAATGTCACAGAAAGCTAATTTATACATGTGCATAAAACATTCCAAGTCAGATTTGACTGCTTTTTCAAAAGAAAAAATAATCTTTTAGGTGGAGTTAAAATAGCACCCCACGGCCGTTCTTGGAGCAACTAAGTCCTGGAGTTTTAGTGTTCATTTATTTGGATTGTACTCATCCGACTCGAAACATAAACTAATATCATGCCCTGATGATGTGGAAATGAAGTCGCGAAAAATGACAAGAGACGATTAATTAAATTTTCCAAAACTCAATTTCCATTATAATTGTGTAAATATATAGAAAAGAAAAAATTAAACGACTGCTGTAAATCTAGATTTTAATACCTGATTAAGATTACAAAAAAGTCTCTAATATCGTGAATTTAAGGATGACATGGAAGATATTTTTATTAATCCTGCACTTCACCTTGAGAGCTCATCGAGACATGAAAATAAAAGAGATGCGTTGTCAAGCAAACTGGTTCGAATTTCCCTTCGTTCAACGCTCCATTAATGACAGTAGCAAAAATGGAGACCTATCCATCAAAATTCATACCCTACTTCTTATTTTCCTTCTACCAGCAACTCTGCATATTTTTATCTTTTTCATGGCTGATCTCCAAACCTTTTTCATATGCTTCCACGGGGGGCTCGAATTGCTTTGCGCAGATTTGTAATAATGAAAACATATTACCTCGTAAACCTCATTCCTGGTTATATTTCAAATAAATGACTATCCTAGTTGATAGCTCTCGGGTCAACAAAGGATTTTTGTTTTCCTACACTTTGATGACAGTTAATCGGTTAACATTGATATGATAGGATCAAAACATTCATATGATGTATAGTATCTACTGAGAATAGAGGATTTTGATTACTTTATGATCTATGTCACGAATTATTTGTTTAATTAAGATCTTGTTTTTCTAGCTGATAGGATGCTAAATATAGTACACTGAAAACACTGGCATTCCAAAGATGCATTTGACTGCATTCCCACCGGATACATAAGGCATTAATAAGCACACTGTGTAGTTATGCGATTTCCCTCGTAAAAATTTATCGTATTCTATTTCTCCCCGCACCCCCTCAATTTATCTCAACTACTGAGAAAAGTCAACCTTTTTCACTCGTAATTCATCCTGTCCACCCGGAAGCAAACACCAATCCCTCCGCATGAATTTACCTGTTTCATCGCAAATACTTGCTCCCATTCTCACTTATCCCAGTCCTCAGGTACAGATGGACGAAAGAATATGTTAAGTTATATCAAAGCCATTCCCACTTTCTTCCACCGTTTTTCCATCCTTATATTCTGGGATTCAGCCTTTCTCTCTATCTATTACCCCGCCAATATTGACAAAATATTCAGTGTCCTGAACCGTTCATACACTTGTGCCTGGCTACACCCACAGAGCTGGCTCAAATTTTCAGCTTAAGAAGAAGGACCTTCAATATGTCCCTCGGACCAATCCTCGGTACACATACCCTACACTAACTTTCTTATTCCTCACACCCCCTGCCGCTTCTCTCTTCCCCTTTGACACCCTCATTCTTCCAGAGCGAACTTTTCTTGGCCCTCTTTCCACTTCTCCATCTCTTATCTCTCCCTCCTTTTGCCCCCTCTTTCAGCGCGTTCTCCTCTTTCCGTCTCTCGGCTTCCCTGCCCTTCCACCTCGCATCTCCATACCATTCTGACCCCTAACACCATCTGACCCTCTCTTACCCTGTATGTCCCCCACCCCACTACGCACCCCACTTCAATCGAATCCTTTTCCTTCCAATCGCTCGCACTTCCTCGCCCACCTCTTTTCCCGCTCCCTCAGACAACTCCTTCTCTGGAGATTGCCCGTTGGGACTGGACGGTACTCCGGAGCAAATCTCCTCATTTCGGGTGCAGAAGTCGGTACCTTTGCATAACGTGCTCACCATCCGAAGTCAACTGTCCGACGATTGGTTTACTGCAGCTTACCTCGGCCATTGTCTGGAACCGAAGCTGTTTCTACAGAAGTACCATCAGTTAACACTCCTTAATATTTTGCCTTTATGTATTATATCCCTTACCACCTTCGATTAATCGACTATCCTGTCAATCGAATTTAACCTTCGTTCAATTTTGCTTTTGTTTAAATTTAATCAGTTAGCAGTTTAATTTTTAGTGGTTTTGGGTCTAGAAAGTAATATAATCCAAGAGAGAAACGGCAGGTCTTTTTAATTTGACTACTCGATAATTTCCCTGAAAATTGAATCGTTTATAAGAATCCTTCTCATCCCGAGTGATTCACGGGCATTTCAATTAGTAATTTTCCAAGTTAACTATCATATACTTGAATAATTTGGTTTTAATTAAGTCTGCAGTTAGCTTATTCTGTGGGCTATTCTCAGTATGCGGAGAAAAAGTCAAGTCTTATTTCAAGGAGATAGAATTTGCCATGGAAAATATAATTTAACACTCCGGGATTCGAACCCAGATCAAACTATTTCCTGTCGGGTATATCAGCCACTTAAACCTAAATCGTGCAACCAAAATGGCATCTTATGTCAATGGACACGCGAATAACCCCAGTTTATGTAAGAGTCTGTCAGTATAGTCTACCAAAAGCTGAGATAACTACATGTAAATAAGGAAGAACTATAATCAAATACAACAAACGTACTCGTTCATGAAGGCGAAGCCTAAGTGATAACAGCCGAACAACAGCAAAAATTAGAAGTAATAAAACCGTGGTGTCTTGGAATAATGGTTAAGAGAACGGACTCTACCACTTCTGATGAACGGCTCCAAAAATTTAGAGAAAAAAGTTTTAGTTTTATTTCAAGTTTAGTGTTCCCTATGGTCTGCTCGAGATCTTGCATTAGTACGTAAATGCTGACGCTAGGTTTTTCTCCACCCTTCCCTCATCATTACAACCCTCAAAACCATTCAAATGTAATGTCTAACTCTAGATATGTCACGTGTAATACATGTATCTCGTTACTTTTCGCATTTCCACGCGGCACGAAAAAGGCTCGGTGCATTCGTATTCCTCGGTCAGAAATCTGCCGCTACTTCCCACTTCCCTTTCTACGTTTCCGTTTGTCTCGCATCCCTCCCCTTCCCTTCCATTCAGTTCAACTCTCCTCCCCCTCCTCCTCCTTCTCCTCCCGCCCTACCCCCTTCTCCCTTCTTGCCTAATGTCCTCCACTCTTTGTTTTTCCTCGAAGGATCATCCCCGAAAAGGTTTAATGACTGGGGTGTGGTGGGAGGGGAAGTGAAACGTCGACACAACCCTCTTTTCTTGCTCCAGAGGAGAGGCAGGAGAAATCCGAGATGACTCTCCCTCGTTCACCTCCAACCCTCCTCTTCAGCCCGCCATCAGCAGCACCGACTGCGTGGATGTCATGGGGTGTGAAGGGAGGGAAAGTTTTATCAACTCCAAATGTGTTCAACGCCGCCATGGCAGTTTGTATTCGACAAGTCGTCGGAATGCTTGAGTTTTCAGCTTCGAAATTAAAGAGTAAATTTCTTCTGACGCTGGTAAAAACATAATTCTTCGTTCACTCACCTCACTAAATCAGCTTAAGAACTACTAATTTTTGAACTAAAATGTTTTCATACAGTTAAGCCTCTCCGCAAAATCAAGTCTTAAGCATCGCGCTGTGATATGTATTTTTTTTAAATACAGTATACCCTAAAATAGCGTGGTTTCACTTGATATTTCGACAAGACCCGAACGTAGTTAGAACCGATTATACAAGATGCGACGATTTCAGGGGGCCTAACCTCGCGCTATGTAACAGTTTACTCTATCATTATATCAAGACGGTTTTTAGGCTTCCACGTCGTTAGTCAGTTAATCTTCTCTCCATTTTTTTGTCATTACTGCGAATGTTGACGTGGGTAGACAAGAGTTATTTTCATATTTTTTCATTGAAACAAGGTATAACCTAGTGGAAAAAATTTTCTGCGGACCTCAAAACTTCATCATATAATATTTACATAATTTAAGTGTGCCATTTTGCCTTAAGGTGGTTTTAAACTTAGATTTGTATATTGCATACACGATTCGATTCAAATTTAATGAACAAAAAAGTGAAGTACTACTTTTGTTGTTGATAAACATTACAATACTTTTATTCAATAGATTTTCATAAATTTCCAATGCTTTGAAAAATTACCTAATTGATATTGAAAACGACTATAAATGCAGACTGATATCCTCCAATAGACCTCTTACACAATAGTAGAGCGAATAACTGGATGAGCCTATGTCTTTGGGGAACAAGACATAGCTAAGCATCTTAATCATTAGCCATTATGTAATGGGTTTATCTTTGATCACAATTTATCCATAGTTATTAGTGAAAACATACTAATAAAGGAAGATATTTATTTTTCTCTACTTCAGACTGAGTGAAAACTTGCCTTGATGTGGAGTTAGAGATATGGACGAACGAAACTTCCTAATTTGCTCCCTAATCTGTTTAAAGTCGAAGGTCACTTGGCGTTGACGCTCCGTTAGTTTTAAAAGTCGTTCACTGGTCTAAAATGGAATTTAATAAAAATTTTCAGCCCTTAATAGTTTTTGCAAGATTAAATTTGTACGTCTACATATGATAAACTATCTTTTCTATCAAAGTTTACTCGTAGCTCATAGAATCTGTTGCGTATATTTCTTTCTAATTCATAGAATAAAGTTGCTAAGTCCAGTCATTCCGTTCGTCTTGATTACTTAGTTGCCAATATTCATACTTATTCAAGCAAAATTCATCCTCATTTTCACTATGATTATTCTTGATGAATCCAGCGTTTTTTCCTATAATATCGCCAAAATAAATAGTTTTCCCGTTGCCCGAGCCTACGACATTCAATTAAAATGTCATGTCGGCCCCCGGTTGCGGCGGGGTAAAGTCCTCGCCTGCTAACCCGAGGGTCTCGGGTTCGAGTTCCGCCTGGGTAGAATATTATCTGCCCAGAACACGGGTGTTTGTATCTCGTCTGTTGTTACTGTCATTCACCCGACGTAAAATTGGCCCATCGTGCTGTTTTCGGGAAAATGAAGATAAATAAATGAATAAATAAATAAAATGAGAGGGAGAGCATCGTTAACAAAATTGGGTAAGTCAGCCAAGCGACGCCGATGAGCACTTGCGAGTGATGTCTGCTAATGTTGCGCCGTAATGCGCGCCTGTCGAACGGTGTTCTCTCTTTTTGGAGGGGCGTGAAGTGAAATGGGGAGGGGGGGAGAGGCAGGGGTTGCTGGGGATGCGACGCGACGTTCCGTCTCATTAGGGCCGGTTGAGTGAGTAGATTTTGGCTGCCCATGATGTCACGGTAGGAGATAAAGCCGAAATAAATCACTTTATTTTCTTCCATTTTTTCAGCTCGTCCCGGAAGTGAAAACATACATTGCCACGGATTAACCTGAAATATTTGGCTGTTTGTTGACTCAGTAGACCAGATCTGCTTTCCAATTAGGAGCCATTCTGAAATTGGTGATTTTATGACCCTTAGATGGACGTTTCATTAAGTTCAACAATAACTAGATCAGGGTCGATTATGTTTAGCTATAGGGAGGATGGCTACGGATACAAATTAAATATCTGCCATCAGTATGTCATTTCTGCCATTTCGGCTAGAATTGCAATGAATGATAGAGAAAGTAAAAAGTATCTCCTTGGGCGCGACTCCGATAATATTTTATGAAGTTATTAATGCAATGCAAACGATGGAGAAATCCTTACTCTGGCAGAGGTTGTAAAATAGCATAGCCTTATCAGTTGTTTATCATTGGAATTATTGGTGTGAGATTGCTGCGTGAAGTCTAGGTGGATAATTCACCTAGGAATGTATAACCGGTCAGTTAAAACTTTTAGTCCGAGGAAACCGGTTTATAAGATCGAGCGATGAAGCAGGCATAAACAGTTGACAAATTTCGTTTCACTTTTAATTTCATAAACACTTGATGCTCTCTTAAGTCTTACTCAGTTCTCTTTTCGCTAGAATAGGAATTGTTTTTGTGTCTCAATTTATGACGCTGCTGACCCTTGGATTTTATTGAAAAGTTTTGTGAGAAAAATACTTTAAGGCTTTTTTTGCGCTTTATAATGTTCTATGCTATATAAAATGAATATTAGTTTTGTCTACTCAATGTCGTGAAAATCCCTTTCAAGCATTTTCTTTCCCACCCCGGTGATGAAATTGAATTTTTCGGGTCAAGTATTGCTTTCCAAAGCGTTCTGGTTCTCCCTTCCCATCATCTTTTGGGCATCCCTGACTGTCTCCTTCTCCCTAATTAACGTTCCGGGCTCATCATTATAACTCGTCCCTCGACCTATGAATTTCCTTTTCTTTCCTTATCCATCCTATCTCTTTCATCCTTCAGTGACAACAGTGCCATCCTTTTGGTGTGAAAATAACAGTGCAACTGTTTTTAAAATTAATCAGACTCTTGAAAGAGGGTTCTCTAAAGGCCTGTATGAATCATGAAGGGATACCACCAACTCACGTTTTAACTTTGATGTCACAAAATTGACTGTTTTCACTGGGCAGCGTTTCAATATTACCTGAAAGAGAGAACAGTGGGATTAGAAAATGGGCAACGTTCAGCTCCAGATGACAACAAATTCAAGTGCATCATTTCACCAATGAAAAATTCTGACTTATCTTGAAAATGTTTTGTAAACAACTTGAATTGCCGAGGTAAATTCAAATATCTATTTTTTCAAATTTACTAGTTTTGGAAATAACTTCAAATACTCTGTGAAATTATGGTTAATTATCATAAATTGAAAATTTTGTTCATTCCATTATGTTTATTTTGTGTGACGGCCATTGGCATATGGGACCATGGCTCGAAGTGAGAACGCCTGAGGGATTTTGCTCTCGACAATTTTGTCAGCAGTTATTCGTCACATACCAACACACAAAAATTACCCATTGAAGCACGGATAAATTGCTTTTTGTACTTTTTATGCAACTTTTTTACTTTATTGTGGGCAGAACCAAGGCAGTTTTTGCTTTCCTTAAGGTTCCAGTACGTCTTAATTCCATGTAAGAGAAAATTGTGTTTGAACAAAAACTACACATCAGATTCCCTGTCATTCACGGCGTTGGCCGGAATGCAAATATCCTACTATTGTA
The DNA here is from genome assembly GCA_963169105.1 of Ceriagrion tenellum. Lineage (NCBI taxonomy): Eukaryota > Metazoa > Arthropoda > Insecta > Odonata > Coenagrionidae > Ceriagrion > Ceriagrion tenellum. The sequence continues at coordinate 136,520,007 of OY720640.1, forward strand.
TCCTTGACTTAGGATTCGTACGTCTGGGCAGAAAAGGTTTGTATACAATTTTTATTTGGAAAATTCATTTTATCCTAGAAATATTTCATCCAATGATGATGGATACTTATAAAATACGTAGGTACAACCTATGCTAGCTTCAGTAAAAATTGTATTAATATTTAGAAGCATCTCATAGGTATCTAGGTGACTTTATTTATTTAAAAAAGGTTTAGGTTTCCATTAGATGTAATTTCTGGTCATCTACAATACCTTTAAGCTTATTTTTTGGCTTGACAAATTTAGAAATTCGACACTTATGTGCTACGATCGACGACACCTACTCATTTGCTTTGCATCACAAATGCCAGGTGTTGGAAATGGCGTCTTGTGTGTACATTTGAGGTAAAATTGTCAAAACAAATCGCACGTACATTTAAATAGAAACTGAAATATACAGAGCATACAGCCAACATGGATATAAAACGAAATGTTTGAGTTCATGAGACTAATGAAAACAATCGTGAATCTTAACTATTGAAGGCGTTTTCACTCTACATTATCCTTCAATTTCAGTGCATATGTTAATGAGGAGAACCTTGAACAGCCGTCAATTAAGTGCTTTTGAATGACGTTTGGATAGTTGGCTGGACCTCAAAGTTACGGTATCGGAACCGTGCAACCAGCAGTGACCCGTGGTGGTGGCGATTAGTGGAGGATCATTGGTGGCTTATTTACCCAAACTGATGTAAGTATGATTAATTTTTTATTTTAATTTTATTTGATTATGGTTTCGAGATTTGGTATACAAATTACGGTTGTCAAGTTCCAATGGAAGATTTTAGAATTATTATCCTTCGGTCACAGTCATTTTATCTTCTATTGGGTTCAAATATTTCAGAAAATCCCAAAATATCATATGACTTTTGTCAGCTGAATCCATGGTTAGCAATATCAAAATATTAAGTATCCAAATTCTAGTTGGATACAATCTCAGGAATCTTGCCGACAAATGTTATTTTTGTATTAGAAATGAGGTAAAAGCTTTCATGATGTCGTAATGAAAAACAGAAAGGTCGGATCCGGAAACATAGAGCCCCAGGATGCCGCATCGGTTAAACTTTTACGAAATATTTCCTCTGATAATGAAAACTCAAAATGAAAATTGCTCGCACTCTTTCATATTTTTGCGTTAAATATCTGAATTAGTCTCATGGATCTTCCCTACAGTGGCGAATGGCGATGGTGCTCTTAGCTGGGCGGGATGGGATGTCTGGCAGATCTTAATATCTTCTTGAGATTAGCATGTCAGAATGCTAATCTCATCTTGAAAATTAGCATTCTGTGTGCCCTTCATGCCCCATCCTCACCCTCGAAAGGATCCTTCATAAGGAACCCGGTCCCGTTGATGGTCTGCTCTCCTCCACTCCAAGGTCGTCAATAAAGTGACCATCTCCCCTTGCCCCGCTTTGAACTGTGGCCATGCCAAGATAATTGGTAGTGCATTGTCCTCCCGGCCAGCACATGGAAAGTGAATTTGTTGGGAGAGGCAAGAAGAGGAGAGGATGGTGGGCAGATATGTCGAGCGTGTGAGAAAGTTCAAGAGATCTATACCGTCGTGCAATACCAACACATGACCCAAACGAGGTTTTTCTATTAGTGCCTACAACACCGTTTCAAAATCCGAGGGATGGTGACATTCCGATTCAAAAGATTAAGCGTTTTTGTGATAGTCATGTAAATGAGCATCGCGGCTTGGAGAGAGATAAGGGATTAACATGCACCGGAAGCAAACGTCTGGAGAAAATGTTGCACTACATAACTGACCTGGTTTTCGTGGACTAAATTCAGCAAATTTTGATTGCAGAGAAGGTGGTAGAATCAAAGCTATTTATGTGTTTTCCGCATTTATTTAAGCTACTCGGATTCTTAATTGCCAATGCTTGCATGAGATATTTTCGTCGAATGGTACGATGGAATTAAAGCTGATGGTCGAGAGCTGGTTGGATTGATTGGCATCCTAGGGAACAACAGGAATGAAGTTCTCCTTCAATCCATATCAAGTAACTGTCAAGAATCTATGAAATAAAAAGTAATTTTGGATGAAATGAAATGAAATAAAGAAAAAAAGAAATGAAATAATAAGTAATAATATAAAAAAATAAAAATAAGAAAATACTTGAGTCAGGAAAAAACCAAATGTATCAATAAAAGAGCAACTCAGTGAAATTTTTTTGAATATGTTATGTGGATTCGAGAAAATTTTTACATAATGCATTTTCATATCATTGACGCTATATTTTAGCGCTTTATGTTATTAAATCGAATGTTTTTAGCTTTAGGGAGTCATTACAAAATCTTTGTTCTTTATTTATGATAAAATTTAATGTTGTTGATCTTTATGTATAACAACAGTTAACAAACTGTTATCATCCATTTATCATATTGAACTAAGCCTGCCATCAATCTTAAGGTAAAACATTGTTTTATAATTTTTAAAAAGTTTATGAAAAAGTTGGATCACTTATAAGTTAAAGAAAAAAGTTTTTCTATTTGTTATACAATAGCCCCAATAATGCGGAAATTAATCAGCGAAACGTTGGCGGAAAGAGGTGTTTCAATTAATAATACAACCGAGATAATTCCTGCAGAACAAATTTGTGAGCGTAAAAAAATGGTAAAAAATAATCTCCATTAAATGTATAATCTGAGACAATATGAATTGATTATGAACTTTGAAAGGATGCAATGGTAACACATTCTGACAGCGACTCGTCTGAGTCCAATATTCTATGAAAGTTGATGGTTGGTCAATCATAAAATGTTCTGCGCGTGACGATAATAGAGAGAGCGTAATATGTTGCCACACTGTTTATTGGTTAGTAGTCCCCTGTTTTGAAGTTAAAATCATGAATGTATATTATGGATTCGGATATTTAGAATTGTTGCCTAGGCTATGTGTTGCCGAAATTCCCACTTTTAGTCCACCCAGTCCTTGGCGCCACTTTGATTAGAGTCTTTTCTGTTGTTATTGTAAATAGACGTAGTTAACTGTTGCTAACGTGAGACTGTGGTGAATATTCAATAACGATCTAAGAGATTTGAATTAATTGATGATTAGAATATACCTTGCTATTTTTGTTATCTAAAATTTACTTTTTAAATGCTAGAGAGGTAATATCTATTACAGGAAATCAGTAAGAGACTAATGAAACGTTCATCGTGTGCCGACTACGTTGTTTGCCAGAATCCGATTATCATTGGAATGCATTAAGCCCTTTCGACTAAAATAAGGAATTTATGATGCCTTGTTAAAACTGAACTTGCTTCGTACCAGGCTGCAAAACAGGGTATGCGTCTATGAGGACCCAAAATAGGAGACTTGGATTGAAAAATAAGAATCTGTTCATGGCGGCGGTAAGTGCATTCCTTTTTACCTATACTGCAATGATGGCCATTGTAAATACTCATGAAGTCACCTCGCATTATTATTAAATTTCCGTATAGCGATATTCACGAAGTGCAAAGAAGTTAATTGTGCATATGTGTAATTAAATTTGGAGAGGAATTAAATATCTCTGAAGACCGGACGATATTAAAAAAGTGTATAATTACGTCCCGCGTGTAGTATTACGTTTTTATCCACTCCCCATATATATAACCATGAATATATATTATGGATCCCAATCCATAATATATATCCATGGTTAAAATATTCCTACCTTGATTCAATGGTTTTCGGTTGTCAAAGAGATTTGGTCTGACCTTTCGGTGGACCTTGAGTGTCAATGCATCGGACAAGCATATTTTTAGGCATGAAATATTCACATCTTTCATTTTGATGATGGATTTTCACGCTCTTATACAACGTAGAATGTAATTGGCGTCATTTTCATGACAATATTGCTTGGCTTACTTTTGGAATGCACTGTATGAAATCTTACGATTATAGTCACCAGTAGCACAGATATCAAAATTGGCAATTTCACATAATGATGATTCTTATTCGTGATTATATTCTTAATATATTCTATTTAAAACATTTCCTCAAATAACAAGATGACGGAGTAGCTCCATGGAAATTTTTTTAGTACGAGCATATTAATGCCTAGAAACCCAAGGTGAATTGCGTGTATAAGTTTATTTTATTTTTTACTCATCCCGCTATTTTTCAATGGTTGAAGAAGTCCTATGACTCGCATTTCATGGTTGAAACGTAATGTTTCCACGAAATTCATCTATATTTTTCTCTGCATTGCATAAATTTTGAAAAGTTTGATTAAGGACGATGGATTGCTGTTCTAAAGATAAACAAGTTCTCGCAAAAGTTTGAGTTAACAAACGAGAGGAGGCTTATTTCCACTGAGAGGAAGTATTTTTTTGCTTGAGTGATATTAAAAAAATAATGCGTGGGCACTATGGGAAACTCTTGCATTTGGACAGAAAAGAGGTTAATCGTATGTAATCATTACAAGTTTTATACGTTGCCCCCCGATAATAAAATGCTCTGGATAATGTAACACTTGATAGCATCTGTTTATCTCTCGAGGTGAGCTCTTGTGTTTCGCGGTGGCAGTACCTAACCCGGGAAAATAATTATTCGCATGTCTCCCTCATTATTCTGCGCGGAAAAACGACTCTCTGAAAGTGGGCTCTGGGATGAGAGCCTTCACGCGAATTAAAGGGATACTTTACGCGGAGGGCTCAAGATAAGGGGGAGTTAGAGGTGGAGGAGGAAATGAAAGAAGGGGTGGGCGTGGAAACCCTCGGGTAAATAACCTTTTTAACGGTTAATAACTTTGCATAATGTAAATGATAAAAAAAGGACGAAGTGCCGCTCACCGCGTTTCCCGTTTCCCTTGTTTCCTTCAACCGAAAAATAAATACGGCAAGCGGTGGGAACAGGACCTCCTCAGTGCATCTCTCATGTTACGTAACATTTGACGCGATAAGCATTAATTCGAACAATTGGGACGGGGTACGGGCACAGGCATTGGAGGTTGAGGGAGAGAGAAGGGAGGAAATGGGGTGGGGGTGAAGATGAGGCGGGACGAGAAGGAAGAGAGGAGCGAGAAAAAATGAAAAGTAAAATAAAAACAAAAGAGCAACGACGGTGGCAACATCATCCACGAACTGACGCCATCCAGAAAACAAAGGAAGGTGGAGGGCGGTGGGGACAGAGAGAGAGGGGGGGGGGCGGGCATGTTTGGGGTGAATTTACGTCCCCTAGTTGTTTCCTCCTTTTTTAATTTATTATTTTCCTCTCTCTCCCTCTCTTGCCTTCCCCACCATATTCCTTCCCCACTCCCATCCCTTTTCACCGCGGGAGGGGGACAGACGGAAGGGCGAAGGGGGTGGCAGAGCGCCTTTCCCGGGGAAAAACTGGAAAGGCACCACACACTGGCTGACAAAGCACACGCGTTCGGCGCATCTGCGAACTATGAACGTGGCGGACACGAGTGGGTGAGATGAGGAAGCACATGGGAAACACATGGCATGGTGCAAAAGGGGGAGGATTCGGGAGGGGGATGGGCAGGAACACACGTCCACACTCTCAATCTCTCGAGTGCACAACCAAACAGAGGAGAGAGGGAAGAGCGTCGTCACCACGGCGCGGCAGAGGGCGGGAGTGAGTTGGCGGAGAGAAGAGGAAGAGAGACTCGCGCTCTCTTATCTGTCGACAGTAATTTTGCCGCGCTGGATAAGGAGGCAGAATGGAGACGTGGTGGAAAAAATTAACTCCGCCGCTCCCCTTTTAACCTCCTCCACCCTTCCGAGTATGCGAAGTTTATTTCGTTCGCCTCATCCCACTCAACTCTCTTCCTCCCTCTCCCTCTTCTCCAGCAGCCACCCCTCTCTGTTGCCCCCCCCCCCATCCTACCGCCCGACTGTCTCTCCTCTCGCCGCCAAAATGCGGTCGCGTGGCTCCGATGTCCTCCTCCCCTCTCTCTTCCCTCCCTCAGCGATCCCGTGGAGCGTGACACGGATTCTTGCCAATCGAGAGAGACTTCCTCCCCGGGGCGGTGTGGCGGCGGTTCATCAGGGATTGTATCTGCGACTGCGGGTGGACTCGCCTGACATAGAGCTGCCAGATGCGCTAATCACCAATTTCTGCTTATGGTTTTCGATAAAATCTTATGATCCTCAACACACTTGCCACATTGAACTACTTGAGAGCTAATAACGCGATCATATCATCAATTCATCAATCTGCACCAATCGGGGGATCAGGTTGGTGTGGTGGCTAGAGTACTCGCCTACCACACGGGCGGCCAGGGTTCAAATCCCTGCTGAGAAAGATGTTTTTCAGAGAGTACCCGATCCCTACTTGAGTGTCTTGTGGATAGCTCTTCAAGTACAGCACTCCGTCTGCCAGATGAGACGTTAAACCGTGGTCCTCTTGGCGCCTTTCGTCAAGAACAGGCTAATGCCGGCGCCGGGTTACCATCCACCCTTCCTCCCTTACCTATCCCCTTTGGCGCAAATGACCGTAGTAGTCGGTTGCCTCCCCAAAAATCCAATCCAATTTAGGTCAGTCGAAGGGTGGTAATTGTACTAACAGACCGTGCGTTTTTTTGACAACTTTCTTGTGGGTTTTGGAAACGTAGAAGCTAAAATCATGTGGCGGTGTTGTGAATAGAGATTAGTGTAATCAGTATACCCGGTGAGCTTGTGTTAACTGGATATTGACAATGCTAATAGCTAATAGGATCACCATGAATATACTTCTGTGCGAACTATTGCAACCAATCTCGTTAGTGTACGTTTGAAGTAATGTAAGCTTTGTGATTTTATGTGGGATTTTATTTCGCTCTAGGAGGTTGAAGAGTGGGATTACACCTTAAAATATGAATACGGCGGAGATAGGTTGCTAAGTAGCGATTCAATTATTAAAAATAATAGCAAGTATTTTTTAGTTCCTGTGCATTTTATTACTATATTTTCCACTCAAAGCTTGATCAATGCCCAAATGAAGCTTTGTCGTGAAATTTCAGTCATGCAAAGCTGTATTGGGAATAAATTGTCTGAAGTACATGATGGCCTTCCGACCCAGCAATTAAAGAAGTAAATAATTTTTGGTCCCGATTTCCGTTTCATCTTCAATATTCTCTGGGAAGCGGAACTTTACAGATCTCTACGCTGTCCGGTGAGATTAGGACTGGTGCCATACTTTAATCGTTTATAATCTTCTCTACCTAGGCGTTAGGGACATCTCTTACCCTGCTTAATCAATCAAACTTTTCGTTGATCGCTTGCCAAGTGAAATAGGTCCAACGGCCGGTATCTCGGAGCCTATTACTCAAAAGCAAGCATAGAGGCCCGGCTCTGATATCCCCGAGACTGCGGTATTTGATGTTGGCTTCTAGGCAGTAGGAAGTAGAGAAAATCTTTGGACCACACTGCAGTTGCTTCACGCTCCTCTTTCCTCTAAAGATTGATTTTTTCGAAGATGCACTACTATGCAGCAGAATTCGAGAACTATATACAGACTGAGCTAAAGATAATAGACAGTGGAAAGGAGGACGGGGTTACTAACTTCATACTTCTGTAGCTTCGTTAGAGCTTCAGGTCCACAATGCTGTGAAAGTGAGGTCCTCAAAATTTGCCTCACTGATCTGACTAGCCTCCCGCCCCCCTACTTACTAATTACAGAGCCCCCATCACTCGCGGGTAATAGGCGTTTATGCATGCCTCATGCTTGCTCAGTTGTGTAAGCGAATATGAATCACGGTTTTCGCAAAACCCCTCGCGCTTTGAATTGCCATAAACATTGGAGTTGAGCACATCCATCACCAATTATATCTCTACGCCTGTCCACTCCCAGCTGCATATCACTTTTTCCAGACTTTCCGATAGCTCGATTGTAGCATCTTTGACGTGCGTTTAATAAACTGGGATGGAAACAAATAAGGATTTTTTAACTACTTTCACGGACAATGAGCATTGTAAATGTACATTTTAACATGGGCTCTCATAAAGATTGCTCCGATTACAGCCGAAAAAACGCCAATTCTCATAGAGAGAGGATATTCAAGCTCTAAAAAAAACTGTTTATAAGTAGCAATAAACCCTTTAAAGTTGGAGAAACATAAAATGTAGGCGTCTTAGCCTAAATATTTTTAAGTTATTAGTAAATTATTCCTGTAATTTTAATCAAAATGCGTTAGCCTCAAGCACCTAGCGCTGCCGTCGGCCTCGTAGACTGTTCGAATGTGGCAGTCAAAAATATATTTGTGGAATGATTTGCATATTTTGTTACTTAATTTTCGTTTTCAATACTTAACCAATTTCATAAGTGATAGTAGGATTCTTTGAAATTGGCCAATAAATAAGTATAACTTATTAATTTGATACACTCCCATAGGCAAGCAGATCCACATGAACTTCGATATGGAATTAAATTCCACGGCAGTTACGACTGTAATTTCCGCGAACTTTTATTGAGGCGTTATTAAAAGATGTAACATAATAAAAAGAATATCTAGGTGAATAAAAGGCGCGCACAGAGACGGAACAGCGCGCGACCTATCAACAGTCTCATAAAACAGATCCCTACCACTCCTACCCGTACTTTCCGAGCGGTGGAGGCGATATTGTCGCAATTCCGCGAAGAGCGTTGCCAAGCTACACAGAAAGAAGTAATTCCTCTCCACGCTTTCATGGAAGTTGCGCGTAGGGGTGGGTGAGGGGTGGTCATAGAGAGATAGAGAGAGAGAGGGGGGAGCGTGTAAGGGCGATGGGTTAGCAAGCAAGCGATTTTGGACTTGGGCCTGTGCTCCCTCTGTACTGCTCCACCGCTGACCTTGATTCGCGGCGACGGGAATTCTAGCGTGGATAACTCAGATTTGCTCTGCGCGCTAAATCTTGAAAGAGTTTGCAAGACTTTATCCACAGTGTCCCTATGACTGCAATTGGCTATAGGGTGAAGCTGACGAGATATTATGAACTATACATCGGCATTATATCCTGAAAGCTACCTTAACGGGGTGTGGTAGGGAGTGAGTCATTACCTAGATGCATTAGACACTAAACCAGAAACTACTACTATAAATGATTATAAAAACCTGCAAAAACTTGTCAAAAGATGAACATTCATCAACATACCACGCACTATAGGTATGCTGTAAATGCTACCGAAACTATTTGTATTGAGAAACTCTTCAACTACCGAAACGAGCAATCAGGAAGGTAACATGTGAAACGTAATCTACGTCCAACGACAAAGATTACGAAACATGCATTGGAGAAAGAGTAAACTAATTAGCAACACTACACGTCTACTAGTCTAGTATTGAAGTCACATTGGCAGCTATTTTGGTCTCCAATCGATCACGGGATCAAAGATCTTTTAAACTTGTCTGTTCCAGAATCAATTTTCCTAATTTTGTTTTATGATCTGATATAAGGTACTACGTAGGGTCAAGTAATATGTTACTTGACGAGGAATGAGTAGTTGATGGAAACTAAATATGCAACTAGCTATGCTAATTCGTTACATTGAGAAACCTCGACTGAGTGCCCTTGGCTTCTAAATGACCGCTGCTTGTAATTCATGAGTAGCAAGAGAGCCAAATGCGCGTTGTGAAGTCTCTGATTACGTATCTCAGTATTCTTTTTTTTTCTGAGAAAAAAGCAGATCACAACGTAATATGATACGGTCCCCAAATTTAAGTATGTTGTCACCTTACTTTGTCATCGAAACTATAGTAAACTATTTTCCCTTGACGAGACAAACTACGTCGTTCGAGCGAGAGAGTTAAATAGTTTTTGCATTATGAAGCTGCAGATTGCTTAAAAAGGACCTAGGTGGAAGTTTGGCATTGGCGAAAGTACTACAGTAGAGCAAGGGCGATTTTTTAAGGCTTTGTTAGCTATTTGGGCAGCCACCGATAACTGATATTAATTAAGTCAAATTTACATCTACATCTACATACTACCCCACAAGCCACCTCAAAAGGCGTGTGGCGAGGGGTGTTAGGACACCAGCCGTTAAAAAAAAAATAAAAAATTAAAATTGAAATTAAAAAAAAGAACTGGTGGGTAGATTTCTTCAAACACGAATTTAAGCTCGGGAGTGTATCTGGAGAGGATATTGAGAGTGTGTGGAAAAATTCGTCTTTGGCATTGCCCCTCTCACTTAGCACTAAGATACCCGGACATTTCGACATTGTTTAACGTCCAAATGCGGTCAATTTGAACCACAGTTATTTTTCTCTTTACATGTGTATGTTTACATGTTTACTATTTCCTACACTTTCCCAATCTTAATATTTACATTCAATAATATTTTTACTATATTATATTTATTGCTGCTAAAAATAATAAAATATCAAGAATTTCTCACATTTTATGTTTTTGTTTTCAGTTTTATTTCATTCTTATCACTTAAAAAAACGGTACCAATATTATCACAGTTTGGTTCATAAAACAAAGAATATAGTGGCGCACTTGATGTATTATCCACTCAGCACTCAAGTAGTGATCGATTTTCCACTGAATGATCTGAGTCGCCACTGGAATTTGAACCCGGTCTCTGGGGATGGGGAGCTCTGCTCTGCTCTGGAAGCAATGGAAATCGCTTTCGAGGACACGCTTACACTCTGCAGCCCGAAAGACTTTCCCTGATGAAGATCGCCGTTAGAAATGCTCCCTATTCATCCCCTTGCCTCGATGATTGACGATATTTCCGGAGACGGCTGGATTCTCCTCGACGTCCGCGAGAAACATCGGGAAGTCATCGGCAAGACATCGGAGCGATTTAAACTGCTCATTAAACTCGATGCATTTGACCACAGCAATTAAAATTCATCAAATTTACAGTGAAAAAAATACCAGTCAATTAGCTCAATAACTTTTGAGCTGTTTTACAAATAATTACCGGCCATTTTCCATGAGAAATGACACAGGTATGAAATTCAGAGGGAATTTATTTAAAAAATGAGGCAATTTAACGTGCAGGCCTCGGAAAAATTAAAAATAGTCTCTTATTTTAATTCTCAAATATAAAAAATCTCTCAATTACTAGCCACAGTAACTCTTACAGGGAAGCATAAGAAATCTTTGGTTGAGAAGGCGTTTTCATCGCAAAGAAATGAAGGAATGAAGTCAAGTTGAAGGGTGATTAGGTATATTTACTTGATTAGTGAAAATTTTAGTCATATCAAGCTATATTTTTTGCGCTTTTAATATTACTACATTCAGTTAACTGATTCTGAAATAACAATTATTGATTTTATTTTGTTTTGATTTTTAGAATGATTAGGAAACAATCTCGCAGAAACCAGGATTAACGGCCGAGGGAGGACACCACGGTCGGAGAATGTGGGTTTATGTGGGGTAATGGGTTTGAAGGGGATGAGGGCCGAGATACTGTCGCGGTTGTAACCAAGGCGACCGCTCAAATGCCGCGGCTTTTGTAGCCAAGTAGGGTGCGGCTCGATAGGGGGTTATCATCTGGGAGGAAGAGGGGGAGCGGGGCAGGGGGGGGGGCGAAGAGAGCTGATTGGCGGTGGACCGGGAGGTGAATTGTACCCGTGTGACACGGGGTCGGTGAGTGATTGTTCGAGGGCCACCGTGAGTAGGCCCGGCGGCGGAGGCGAAGAGAGGGACCCCTTCGCTCCGACACAATGCACCCTCGGGGAGGAGACGTAGGCACGTGCCGGATGGGACCGAAATGCACGAATGCCAAGGGGACCGAGTGACGGAGTGGGAAGGTGACTGGGTTTTGATGGGCTCCAGCGTAGTGAGGCTATTTTTTTGGGCCATTTAACTTCATCTGTTGGTAGACAAAGGAAGCGTTTGAGTATAAGTATAATCTATCCCGACAGATCTTCAGGTAAAGTAAAATATCTTGGAATTTCCTTAACTTCTCATATATCGTGGGTATTACACATACAGAACATATGTGGCGCAGCATCAAAGAAACTAGGTTTTGTTTAACGTATAATAGAAAGGTCCTCTGAAGAAAGAGTCAAAGAGAGATACAACTTCGCTGTGGTTAGGCCACATCTCAAATACGCCGCGAGCATTTGGGACCCTAGCCATAAAGATTCAACAAAAACATTAATCAAATACAACGGAAAGCAGCATGTTTCATTAAAAACTGCTACGAGCATGCATATAGAGTCTCACAACTTCTAGAGGGATTAAGGTGGGAGCTCCTAGATACTTGGAGGCTACACGCTAAGCTTAGCTTGCTTTATAAATTTAGAACTAATATTTTTCAGAGCGACATAGAGAATATAATCATGACTCCTCATTACATCTCTAGGTCTGACAGATGCGATAAAATGACCGAGATACACTGCCAAACAGATAGGTACAAAAACTCTTTCTTTCCCCACACAATAAGAGACAACAATAAAAACTGATCTCCTCTAAATATACTCCTATAATACATGTCATCATTTCATCTCCAAAAACTGACACGTTTACACGGATGGTGACCTGACACCCCTACCACACGCCCATGCGGCGGCTCGCAGGGTATTATGTAGATGCAGATGTAGAACAGATGGTACCGTAAAGAACTTAAACAACAACTTCCATTCATTGTATATTTGTTAGAAGTATTTATTGGTAAGCTGTAAAATATATCAAAGATAATTGATCCACATTTTCGTTACTACAGAGTTATTTTCAACTGGTAATTAAGTTTTATTATATTTTACTACTATATTTAAGATTTATGGGTGGGTTTTATTGTTGGAGGAATGCATGAACAGATAAATTAGTGAGGAAGAGTTAGATGAAGATTTAAACGGGATGGTTACAGAGGAGTGTTTTCGGTTAGCGTTGTGACACAGGAACCAATTCCGACAGGGGGTGGAGAGTTGCGGTGATTAGGCTGGATATTTCAGAGTGCACACTGACGCAGATTTTGGCAGGACATCGAGGAGTCTTTGAGAATTTTTATCGAGTTGATTTAAGGAGGGTGGGGATAAGAAGGTTCCTTACTAAGCCCCGCAAACTTCCAAATAACTTCTGAATCATATCTGGATGATTTTATGTCAATGTAAGGGAGTTTCATTCGTAATATGTGACCGTTTATGCTCAGATTACGTCACATTTAGTCTTCTGCTCTCTATCTAGCAACCATATTAAAGCTCTGCAATTTTTTTACCGTCTACTTCGTGCTTGTTTTTCTGTTTTCAATTTTTATATTCATATAATTTGAAAACAAAGTTAAGTTATTAGAACTTTTATAACTGCCAACGAGGAAGTTAAGCGAAAAATTAGCCAAATTTTTTAAATTATATGTCCACATTATTAGCAGACATTCTCCCAATACTGGATACCCCTTGATCCTGCCTACTAATAATTTTCCCCACTTTAGAGTTCTCTCTTGAATTTCACTCCTAAAGCTTCAATTAGCTCTTGTCAAGCTTTGAATATTGTCTGTATCACAACAGTCGGTTTAAAAAGCCAACCGTTTTCCGTCGTTCCCTGCACTTATTCAGAGTTCTCCCTTCATCTCCTCCTTCAAGGTGCCATATTTCTTAATGCGTCCTCCTTGAACTTTTTCCGTACCCTTCTTGCATCTTCTAGTGGCTTTCTAACCACGTGGCTGTCATTCAGCACTCTGTGCTCCCGTATCTCATCCAGCTGCTCATCCATTCATTCTCCACGGACTCGAATCAGGATGAGTCTCGAGTGCACGCTCATCTTTCCGCGAAGGCCGCGCTTCTCAACAATGCATCGCTGCTCCCCATATTAAAGTTTTAACTTATCTTTTCTTTGTGTCTTTGCCCGGAGTCCCCATCACTAGTTTCCCCTTTTCGTAAATGCCAACGTGGCCTACGCAGCTCTTCGTGAAATATACCTGCCGGTGCATTCATACAAATTACTTTTCACCGACGGGAACTTTTCTTTTTGTTTTAGGTTACGTTTTCCTTGTTCACCTGCGTATTTAAATGAGTTTTATCTCCGGATTTTTTATTGAGCTTTGGAAACCTGTTGGCCCCATTTTTGAAATAGGTTCCCCATTAAAGACGCGATTTATTCAAAAAAATGTAAATCTACTTGAAAATTGAACTACGATGTCCGTTCGGTCGGGTCAATAAAATACCTATAAAGTGATCGCTGAAAAGCTTTACTTAATGAGAATACAATTTTTATTGTTGTAAACATCCAACAAGTTACACATTGAATTGGAAAACATTCATGGGAACGAATATTTTTCTATTCGTAAAAATTTACTTCTCTTCGTAAATATACCTAAACATGACCATGAATCGGGTAGAGAATTACTATTTTATCCAAAGTTTTTGTTCTGTATGGGCGTGAAGGAGGTTAACCCAATCCTGTATCTTAACCGCTGAAAAAACTAGAATTCAAAACTTAGACCCCAAAATAAACCGATCGTATATTGATTGGCTTCTAGACAAGTCGCCACTGAAGGAAACGGGGAATTAGTTCCGTTCACTGGGACGGCTTAGATTACTGTGTATTGCGACATGCCAGGTGTTGTTGTTTGCAGCATGCAAGTTACTGCAGGTTGTATCCCGTACTTTTAGGATCTCTCCATCAAATTAAGATGCTTATGTGGCTACAATCCTAATACTGAAAGCACGTTTTCAACGTGTTCTCTCCGAGAAGAACTTGTGCAGTGCGTTGCTTCAGCACGACAATGTGGGGCCCCACATCAGCCGGCAAACTGGTGAAGTGATCGCTAAACTTGGCTTCACCGTATTCCCCCTTCCACGCTTCATATGTAGTCCCAACTTGGCACCGTCGGACTTCCACATGTTTTGCCCATTAAAAAAATGTACTCGCTTGAATCCAATTCGCTTCCTATGACGACACACGCTGTGATAAAGTGGTTGCGTGACCAGAACCAAAAGTGGTCCGGAGCTTGAATACACGCTCTTCGTGGAAGCTGGCGTGAAGCCATAGGAACGGATGGAGACTTCATTGAAAAATATTAGACCTGAAGGTTGTAACATTACGATGCCTGAGTAACAGAGCTGTTATTTATATTTCTAGAGAATATAATCTTTGTGCATTCTTGTATCAACACTTTATTTGACTTTGTTAACTGAAATTTGCCAAGTAGTCATCGTAATATAGGATTTTTGATACAACTCATTGATCAACGAAAGGTTTTGGATTTTAGAACTTAAGCTGCAATCGTATTTTGAGCACGAACTTCCAAGTGTATTTTGTCCACTAATTGTATTTTATTTTCAGTAATATTTTCTAAGTTAAGTCCTTTATTATTTCTAAACAAGATCACGATATTTTATTGTAACTGGCATAATTTGATGCATAAATAGGTCTAAATACTTCTTCCAAGAAGCTGTTATTGTCATCGTTATCTTATACATCTATTCTAATATCCTGGAAAGGCTCTATCTGTACTGAGTAGATAATATTTAACTCTATTATTCCCATGAAAGCAGTTTGGTTTTTTCCCCATTATTCCTCATCTTTTTAATGTGATAAAAATTGTATTGGATTTTCAAAAGCTTAGAGGGATTGATTAAGGTGGAGTTAAGGAAAGATCAAATATATATATATATATAGTTCATTGGTAACAAAACGTACAGTAAGTAAGCCGCATTCCACCTTTTAATTTAAAAATGTGATTTAATCTTTCTTTTTAGCTTTCTTGAGTGGAAATGTAAGGCCTATTCTGGTCGGATTCGAAAATTTGATGGTAAAAGAGTGAACTTCCTTAACCTAGTTTCTCGCTGGAAGGAAAGGTGGCCTGTCATTTGCACTGTGTACCCTTTATAAACCTGAATTGAGAATGACGTCTAACAAGTAAAATTTGCGCCAATGGAGCGCCGTGGAAGGGAGGGGGGAGAATAGGCGTGAGGTGGAGATGAGGAGGGAGAAGCCTCGACGGCCGTTACCCAGGCAACGCAGGGGAGCATTCTGGGTCGAGTAATTCCCGTCGGCTTCCCTCCTCCCACTCACATTGCCCCTCTCCTCCTTCACTTGCAAACCATGACTCTCTCGGCACATTGTTACACTTGTAGGTCTTTCACTGTCCCTCCATCTGAATCTGAAAATTTTTTGTTTCAAATGATATAATCAGTGGTTATTCCTATTATAATTCCATTTGAAATGGTTGAGTGATGTTAAATGAATTGGGTAAAACGTATATGAAATACAAAGAATATGAAATTCAAATTCAAAATATCTGTTGTTCTATCTTTGTATCCGCAGCCAATTATTTTAGCTCTCTGTGGTGCCTAATTTTGTAAAATTAAAAAGGAATATCCACATAATCACATCTACTCAAATAATGATCGCTAGCGGTCGAAGGTATTCTTTTAATTCTAATTGTTCATTATTAAGGGGCACATTTTTGGTGATAATTTTCGGTAATTATAGCGTAATTAAGAAAATACTAAAACTATGAAAAAGATAGAGATAAAAGAATGGTATAGGGGATAGGAAAAGAGAAATAAGTGAGGGGTGTATCAGTAGTGCTCTTTTTTCAATGGCCGGGAGTTTTCGAGGGGAAGACTGAATTCTTATTTCTATATCTTAGATATTACGTTGGCTTTATTTTTTTCACTGATATCTCTTCTAGAAGCTTAATATTTGGGACAAGAGTCATTGAGTGTTGATCCAAGGTCTTGGAGTTATGTTTTAACGTCATGTTGCGGGAGTAAAATAATATTCTCTGTGTCAACTTGACGCTCTCAGCCCTAAATTCGTGGATGGAAATCTTTCCATTCTGATAGCAGCACCCGTCCAATTGTTAAAATAGCATTGTCGCCCGTTCTACGAGCTCTAACCTATTTTTCGTGCAAATGAGATTTTTTCCTTTTAACCTCATCAATGCTTTCCATCACAAAAACTTGATGTGCTGGTCTTATCCACATTCTTTTTTTCAAAGCAGTCATCTTGTCATCAGGGAATGTAATGAGTGAAGTTTTATTTAACTTCTCAAAATTTACCGGGATCATAAATATGACGAGATATTTCTTCTCATTGATTTATATTTGCCACTATGCAATAACTGCGAAGTCTTTCCTGTCAGTCTTCTTCCTTAGGAGTATCGACATATACGTACCATTCTAAATCCCTTCAGTAATGGATGTATACGTTTCATCCTGCGAAAACTTTTCTGGAGCACAGAAAGGGAAAAACTAAGCACTCTTTGTAATGTAATCACTCTGTGAGCGAGATCGAGGAAGTTGAAATTAATTTCATCGGACAGTTTGATTTGGAGGTTTGTTGGCAGTGAAAATCAGCCACCTTCAGATATTATTCATTAGCGTATAGTCCGACGAAGATTTTAAAAACTCAGTTCAATATTTGCTTCTATATAGGTTTCTGTGAACAGATTTGAATGAAAAATACCCAGATCATGCGAGAAGTGAAATTCAATGAACTAACTTTTATGTCAGGTGCTAAAAAAATATTTTCCACGTCTCCCTACCTAACATGCTGATTTTTGGAAAAAAATTGACTTTTTTTCTGACTCTCCGTATATTGAAACAAAAATTAGTTAAAACGGCAGTGACATCCATGACCCCTTTTTATATGCATATTTCAGCTTAAATAGCAGCTTTTATATGCATATTTTCTTAACTTTAAAATTGTTTTGCGTTTCACCAGATGGTTATTGTATCAAACATGGGTTATATTTTCTTCCGTCCAAGTTAAAAGCGTCGTAGACAGAGGTGCAGCAAATAAGCAAACATGTTTAGTGCCGTTTAAGAAGGGAGTTATGAGATAAAAGAATCCAATTCAAGATGGTTGCCTTTGTGTAAACCATACGATATTTAATAAAATTTCCATTTTTCATTTATATTTTATCCAAGCCAGTATACCCCGAGGAATGAAGTTCGGCATGAAAAAAAATCATTTGGCATTACCGGGATTCAAACCTCGATCTTTCAATTGCCGGTCAGCTCAGCACATCTGACCGGCAATCTGAGAGATCTGGGTTTGAGCCCCGGTCAAGTAACATGATTTTTTTATCGGCGAATTCCATCCTTTAGTGTACTAGCCCCCTTGCGAGTGGCTCCCTACCTTTAACTTACTCATAAGATAATTGGAAATTTGTCAAGGTAGTACATTTCAACTCCCTTATTACCTTTAATGGCTTCAATCAATTACTTATATATACTACAATATCTCATAAAATATTCTTAGTCATTATTGAGCTGATATACCAATTATCTCTAAAAAAATTTCTGATTGGGATGGCAGTAAAACGTTGTCTCCTTGTTTGCGGATGCAATAATTAGCCGCGTGCCTTTTAACGTGTTAACACTGCACGCAGTGAAGTGGTTGAGTCGTCTTTCCGAGTGTGGGCAACGCTGCCATAGCGGTGGACGGGGAACGTATTGCGTGATTGGTGTGCGAGGCACGTCTCCAACCTGCCTTCTTAACCTCACGTCCGTTTCCTTACTCCTTTTTGCCCTTCCTCCTCCCCCGTTGATGTCACCCCGCCAACCCGCCCTTCGCTGTCACTCTCCTCAAACGTCTCGCAAACATATGCTTATTAAAGGAGATAACCCGTCGGTAGAGCGCTGACGACTGTGAAACGTCTGGATGCCAACATGAATCATTCAACTCTCTCCATTATACTGCCGTCGTCATAGCAGAAATGATATTGTTATGTCTTTTTCATGCAATGATGACCCGATCCATTCTGTTCCGATCACCCTAAGTAGTATGAACTTGAAAACACAGAAGAAATTGCTTCTGTTTGCCACTGCTCATTGGTTCATTCTCTTATCCTGTTGATGCAAGGATTTCAAAAATCATAAACAAGTAATATACCTTCATTCATCAATCTGAGGACTTGATTGTGTTACTCTCCCGTCCATTCTCCTATGCTTGACCGTTAAGCGATTTTTTCTTATGATTATTCATTTTAACATGGCACATAATTTTCCTCCTACGTGATCTTCCACGTCTATTCTTGACACTAGGTGAGGTATTATTTTTCTTATTGTCAGTTCTTTTTATACTTGCTTGCTCTAAATCTCTTCTCAAGCTTTTTTCAATTGGCTATTTTTTGTCAATTTTATCTCTAAAACTTTGCGGTTTAACTATATTATTCTTACAATGTGAACGTTACCTTCGGAGCACGGAAAAAATATAATTATATTAACACTGCAAAGGATTTTGGAAAGTCCCTTTTATCATGACTACTGTAAAAATACTATCAACTGGACACGGATAAGGCCACGTATGTTACAAAGAAATTAATTTCCGAGGCATGTATCATATACACCTCTATTATCGCGGGTTTAAATTAGAGGATACTGATAAAACTAATTTGATAGACATTTCTAACTGTGGGAAAACTTATAGAATCAACTGGATTATTAAAAAACATCTGTCGGCGGATTGCTTAATCACTAGCCTTCTTGGAACCAGGTGTTTACTCAATTGTGCGCCATATTAATGAGCACAAGTACTTTTGGGCAGTCCTGTTGTATTGAGCCACTGCGGCTGACTCAAATATCTCATCACCTTCGATTACACTGTGATGATTAGTAGTTCATATGGATACTGAAAAAGGCTGATTAAAGAAACAACGGACTTCCAACTAGAAGAACGAAGTTTTGGCTAAGATGAGAGCAGCACTCTCGGGCGTTCATGGAAATTGAAGAAAGAAATGATAATTTCAAGAAGAAGGAGAGAAAATACCCGTAAGGAGGAGCTGTTTGCAGATTGGAGGTTCAAGTATCGAAGTGAATCATGAAAGTGCATCCTTACCCCTTGGACGATGTACTTGCTCATTCTAGCTCGTAGGACAGGACCAGCCTTCAAAATTAGCTTATCTCCCAACCCGATGGAGAAAATCAAGTAGATATTATTTCAGCTTTAGATTTTACAGAGATGGAGGCCATGATGCCAACCACAGGGTCCTCATGAGCAAAGAGTCCCGTTTTTCTCCACAAAGTTTTGTTGATCCTCAGTCATAACTGCGGTGGCACAACAAATCATTTACCCTAAAGTGGAAAGCTTTCGATGGGAATTACGAACAGACTCACCGTGCAATATAAGATATTCACTGTCTCCATATTTCTATGCATACTCTAATGAGCCACGACGTACTCATCCCTGAGTCACGGGAGTTTTGCACTTTGGTCTTCTGAAGAAATGAATTTATAAAGTTTGGCTCCGGCATCGTAAATAACTTTCGACTTTCAAATTTGTTTATTTTTTATGTAATAGTTATCACGTGACGAATTCAGCGTGAAAGAAAATGTGCTTCTTCCAAGTTTTACGCTTTAGCTCCCATTTTTAAATCGCATTTGAAAAAAAGCACTGTTTCTTAAATTCGATTTATTTTTGCACATGAATATTATTAGAGTAGTTCTCTGTTCAAATATTCCCCTTTATTTCTCTTCTCTTCGTCTTTTAGCGGAGGATCTCTCCATTGGGTCACGAAGGGGAGGGATATTTCATCCAATCAGAGTAAATTCACCGCCCACTCACGGCACTGCCTCGCCGTGGAGCACTTATCACCTCGTTTCCATAGAAACCTCTCATGTTCCGGCAGTGCAAACTTCCCTATCTCCTGTTCTTTTTTCCACATTGTTCGTTCGAAATAATTTAACTTTATCTTACGGATACCCTGCACTTTTTCCTTCCCGCCCTTTTGTCTGCATTTGTATGCGTCTGAGTTGTATTTCTTTTTCATCACGTGGTAATTTAGTAAATTTTCATCCAATGTTTGCTCTACTTTTTCGCCTTTCACTCTGACTTCAGCCCCTCCTTTCTCCTCGCTCAGCTGAATTCCCTTCCAGCATCACTTCCAATGGAACAGCTCTTTATTAGCCTCGAAGAGCATTTTCAAGCAGGTATTTACTTTCAAAAGTGTCTGTTTTACTTCCTACGAGATATGAATAATAATTATTGATCATTTTATTATTCCATAAAATGTTCTCATTTTGGAAAACGTGTACGATGCAATTTTTTGCCGAATAGAGTCACTATCAGGCATGAATACGCTGGAAGATTGCATTTAGCCTTGGAATCTTCTTCCTCTTGAATGGCTGACATTGTGTCACCAAAGAATACACTAACTTCTTGATTATGTTTTTCAAATCATTGCATGTACAAATGATGCTACAAAGTCAATCGTACGGGCGCCTGCGGGTAATAGGATTAATTCACCTAAATAGTATTTGGGAGACCCAGGTTCGAATCCCAATTAAGTGAAACTATTTTTTCCATACCAAATTTCAATCACTCATATACCTCCTAAATTCTTAACTTTTAGGCTATCTGGAGTAGATAGTTGAATTTTTGTGGGGAATTGTTTTCAAATTTTTATTCAGTATTGTATACAAATATGCACTCTATGATGCGTGCTTGGAGCATGTTCATTGCAAAAAAATTAATTATCAGAAAAATCTATGACATTCACGTCTGAGTAACTTTGTCGACGTAGTCATGAAAATTGCTAATCATGTTTTCTTAATCACATCTTAGCAGACTTGAGTACATGAAGTGGAGTCACTTTGTTTTAACTGCTACAAGTTGTTATCACATTTCCTACCCTGAATGGGTCATCGTGAAGCGTTTGGATATAGTAGGTAATGTTTTGCTAAGTAAAGTCACAGGAAGAAGTGTAAGGTCATAAAGCAACAAAAACCCAGGTCCCTTCCAATTTATCACCCTTAGTCCTTCCACCACCTTTACAAGTGCACTCACCTGCCACCCTCATGACAATGACTCCACCATTTCCCAATACTATGATTTGTAAATAAATTCACTTTGTAATATTTTACAATGGTTTTTATTATTCCAACCTAGGATTCAACTCAAGTTAAGTCATTATCAAGGTCATTGTCAATCATTATGACCTTGATAATGACTTAACTTGAGTCGAAACCTAGGTTGAAATAATAAAAACCATTGTAAAATATTACAAAGTGAATTTATTTACAAACCATTGTAATGTTGTACCACAAAGTGTGGCCTGAGAATTTATTATATATCCTCCAAATTCTGCCGGTGAAAATATCCTTATTTTTATAAGCCCAGTTTAATTTGAAAAGAAGTTGTAGAAAATAAAATAATATTCACAGAGTGAATCACGGATTCAATGAACGCAATATGACAGCAGATTCCGCCACATCCAACTACTCACTCATTGTTGATCTCGGCGCGCCGTTGTAAGTTTTATTGGATATAAATTTTCAAATGAGATGGGAGCAAAAAATATGTCCTCACGCTGCGTGAATTCAAATGTCAGAGAGCTTGAGCTTTGCACAGTCACCTTTTTAGGATTGATGACCATGTAGACACGCAGGAGAATTACTGGCGAGATGTAACCTGCATATTTCATCAATTTTTTCATGCTGTGGGCACATCTCTCCTGAAAATTAGGTGGCTGCCCAAATACTCCTCGCCCAGAAACACGGACTGATGTGGCTCTAGAGATTATTGGAGCAATTTGTGTTTGTGTACAGAATTAGTTGAAATTTTGCACACAACTTCTCATAAGTGATATCTATAGCTAATAGAAAAAAATGATGCATTTCTCCCATTGAGTTTTTTTGGCCATGTAATGGTGTATTTATAAGCACCTGACTAATTCGTTGGAGTAATTCGATCACATACTTACAGATTGTACTCTAAATGCGAAATAAAGTTTATTTTGCATAAGTAAATTGTAGATAACCAACATAAACGTATCGCAAAAAGTCCAATATTCTAAAAAATTTATTTTCACGTACAATTTCATCTGAATTTTTGAGTGCCGCGCCGACAATTCAAGTCATAACTTGATTTAATTAATAAAATAAATTATTTTTTTCTATTTCTTCCATTTCATCTTGTTTGGTGACTTAGACCGTGTCAACAGAACAGCTAATGAGAAATGTAGTTTTGGAATTTTTTTCGAATTACTTCAAAAATTACTATGTACACTCAATGACCCATGGTTACCGCATCCAACCAACTAAAAGAAGAGGGGAAGGTGGAATGAGGCGCCACCACACGCATTCACGGAGAGCGAGACAGCGTGGATGCAGTGTCTTCCTCTTTTTGGGAGAGTTGAGGAAGTCTTTCCTTTTTATTCCTCTCCTCGTCCAACCCTCCTTCTCACCCATCCACTCTCTCCCCTCCCGCTCTTTCAACTTCTCCCCCCTCCCTCCTTTCCTTCCCCACCGGTCCCTTCTCTTTTCCAACTCATCCCCCCCTCCTTTCGCACCCACTCCCCTCAAACGAGAAGCAAGGCGCTCGGCGCTATTCTTTTTTTTCTCTCGACTCCCTCCACCTCCCTGCCTCTTTTTCCTTCCCCTCACCCTACCCCACCTCCCCCCTTGCGCCACAATTTGCCCAGTTTTGCGTCTCAACCCCCACTCACACAAACACGCAAGGTGAAGGGAAAAAAAGAAGGCTGGTTAGCGGGAGAGAGAGAGAGAGAGGAGGGAGAGGCGAGAAAAAACGTAAGGAAACAATGAAATAAATTAAAAGCAAACCCCACGAAATAGCCGAGAGAGAGAGAGACGGTGAATAAGGGAGAAATGGTTAACGCTCTTTCTCTCTTCCACTCCTATTTATTTTTTCATCTACATTCCTCCTCCTCTCTCATTCTCACTTCCTTTTATTTCTTCCACTCGGCGAGACTTGCTGCTACTTCCTCCCACCCACCCACTCCACCTACCCCCTCCACACCATCTCCTACTTTTTACCCCCAGGTGGCTCTGGCTGTTCCGCCACCTTGATCACCCACTGGGTCATGGAGTTGCTGCCGAGAACTTTTTACAGCTACCATGCTAATTCAAAAAAAAATAAGTAACGGAGTGCTCACGCTACTCCTGCTGACCACCTCGTCTATTGTGTCGCCTCGGGCGGAGTTTACGTCCCATAATGCAACGCGGGAGGCCGAAGAGCTTTATAACTCGAGTGGGAGGGACAGCGGAAGCCCGACCACCCATCGGGGATCGTCACTTTCTCCGTATTCATTGTCCATGAGACCGCTCCAAGGGGGGAAATCAAACTTTAATGAGGCCTTGTCTGACGTAAGCCCATGAGATGGGCTTAGGCGCGATTTCCTGGTTACAAATACACGTCTGGGAGGTGGTAATCATATTTGATCAAAAAAGGGAACTTCATCGCTTATTGTGGAATGGATCGCCTGTGAGGAAATGGATTTCCGCTTTTCATTCTTTTTCAAACAAGTTTAGTAAAGATACTATTTTTTCTTACATTGATGGTATATATACGTAGATCTTGACCCATTCCTCCTGATATGATCAAAGAAAAGAAGCGAAGTAGCGCTTTCAGTCGTGTTTATGATAGGCTGTGTGATGATATATTGTCAATATCGGCAAATTATATTCCAATTTTATCTTAAAACTCATTGACTACATTCAGCCGCCGGAAATCTACGATGGAATGCCAGTGTTTTACGCTTGCTTCGTATTTAAAATATCGTTTACCTGGTGATAAATTTTATAGTCCATTAGCTCTAGTTTCACCTTTAGCATAACTATTACTTTCATAAGTAATTAATGGATCAAATTCCGAGAATGTATGTATTATATTAGTCTTCTACGATATTATGTAAATTTATAAAATAAAAATTAAGGAAACTGCATAGTGGCACCATCGCCTTCGCTCCATTACTGAGTCAAAATATAGATCCTCCTATTGAAATGGGTCGTCTTCACATCTAGAATATACATTATCCGGTAAAATAGAAATTTATCAAATAATATTATCGGTATTCAATGACAAGATAAGAAATCACACGTTTGTATGTATTTGTACACATTTAATGCTGTTTCGCCCACATCTTTCAGTAGTCGTACGACCAATGTGAGGAACAGCTAAATGCACGTTTCAAGTGAAATATTTTACCTCTTGCGAGCTTCGTATCGGTTAAATAATATTTTAAGCTTGTTAGTCACAGGGATTAAGATCGACTACCGTTTTTCTACCGTGGCGCTTTGAGGCCCAAAAGAGTTGTTGTAAAAACATTTTAAAAAGCCTTTCGTGATGGAATTCTCAACCCTTAAAATGAATGCCTATATACAGGTTGACGAATCAGTTCTAATGGACTTTACATTTTGCGACTTTGCCCGGCGGCATAAACATGGAGTGATGGCTTTTTGAAGAGAAGCGGGATTTATCAAACGTCCGAACATTCAATCAAGTCCTCCAGAAGAGAAACAAAAATTACCTTCCCGCGGCGCTCAACAGAAAAACAAGCAAATGCTGTCGTGGCAAAACTGCTTCCTTTATCCTTTGTTAACTTTTTGCAGGATTTTTGTTTTCCTGGAATAACTTTGATGTGTACGGTTTACTTCTCAAAGAAAACAAACTAGTTAGCCGGCCTCGTTTCCATTTAAAGATTTCTGATACCCTTTTTTATTTTTTATCCGTTCTGAAGTTTGAATTTGTCGCAGTTTTCCGTTTGGAATTGTGATTCTTTTTTTTCCTTTGAAGCATTAAAAAATGATACTGAGGGTGCCCTTTTTGTATGACTGACTCCTACTTTATTCCATTATAATTTTGTGTAGTATCATTTGGAAGGAAATGTCACATTGAAGTCATTATCATCGTACGTATACGGGAAAGGCATTATTATGCTTAAGCATGTAATTTTTTGGCTCTCCATTAAAGTAACATTACTTCAGTATGCAAGAACAAAAATTGTAGCAAAAGTGATTTCAATATGACTGTGATGATCAACTCATTTAGGTTTTGGCGTGAAGCAATAAAGGCAGAATTCCTATTGAATATATGGACACATATTTCTGACACTCCATTGGCGATAAATTAAGAGGAGGAATTTCAATATTACCTCTACTTCCGTAATTGGCTCCTCTCGAGAAACTTCTTTGTTTCAGAGAGCTTACAAGTAAAGTAAACAAATTTATATTTTCTCATATATGAACAAAGAAAGCAATAGTAAAATAGTTCACCATCAGTAAATTGTAGCCCGGCTCCTTTAGGTTTCGCAACACGACCTAGAGGGATTCGATCTTCGCTTCCGGCCATTTCTCTCGATAGCATTCAACTATGCACCCCCGGAAAAACTGGCAATGCCGCAACCGTGAGAGTATAGCAGAGCCCCCACTTACACCCCCGTCATTTCCACAAGCCCTTTTTGCGCACTACCCCCTTTGCACGCGCGCCAATCGAATGTTTCCATTCACCCCACCTTGTTAACTTCCCGCACACATCTCACATCTCCTCCTCGTCCAAATAAGGGTAGACGTCTTCTCCCACCCCTACACACCCCCTGCTCCACCCTATGTCTCTCTTTCTCCATGCCTCTCCCTTCGAGGATCGGCAAATACAAACTCACGGGAAGGGAGCCCATCTCCGTTAGTCAAATGGGAAGAGAGGGGTGGAGCAATTCTTGTGTTTCACCCTCCTTGCATCTACAAAGGAGACTGAAGCCCTATCACAATGTGGCCCCGTGTGAGTAGGTTGGTAGGTATTGTTAGTTTAAATGGGGGCGTAGAAAATTCAATCAATTTGTACCACGCACAATCGATTTTCCAAAAAAAATGTATTTAAAACCTATTGAAAATACAAGCTGACGCCTCTTTTTTGTAATCGAAATGAAATAATATGATTTTATACTAGAAACAAATATTGATAGATGAGTGGAAAATTTCTTTGCCAAGTAAATGCTTCAAAATGTGGCTGATATCATCAAAGTAAAGATAGCTTTTCCTTAGCATCTGAGGGATAACCCGGTAACCATTACACTCCGTCAGGGAGTGTGTTTAGCTGAGAGCCGAGCCCATCTGAATATGTAAGCCTCCCTCTGGTACTCCACTGTCGCCCCCCGCCATCGCCTTCCTTTGCAGAAGGCAATTTCTCTTTCTCCTACCCTGGTCCCCTATCTCCTTTTCTCCACCATCACTCTCCCCCAACCCCCCCGCTATCGGTCTGTTGCTTGCACCCGATGCGCCCTCGAAGTCGAAGGGGCATAGAAAATGTTCTGAAGCGAGTAGATCTTGCTCAGAAAACCACAAAAAAGCCCGAATTTCTGTAACTATATCTCTTAAAAGCGCTCTTTTTGCCCATTCTATGCCAGCGTTATATCTATAAAGGTGTAAAGGTATGTATATATCGATAGCTAGCTGTTTTATCACAGGATAATACTGACAGGATAGATATTGACCGCGATAGATGTAAATCAAGCTGTGAATACAAACAGCAATCCGTAGCCGTTCATTATAACGTGCGTTCAGCAAAAAACTAAATAAAACAACGAAAAACTAAAGAACATAACCTCTGCAACTTTTCATTGAAAAAGCATTTAGGTATCAATGGTATGCCGTTTCATCACTGGATAAATCAGGATTTTTCCAGAATCTCTTTGAAGCGAGTGATGATTGGCATCAAACTACGAATACAAAAAATTACTTTTATATTCGTGAGTAGAGCGGTCGGCTTCTGAATACTACCCTCCAAGCTGCCGCACTGCTGTGTGGCCATTTTACGCAATAAATACTTAATGCACTGGTGTAAAGGTTTTTCACAAGCTAGTTTTAAACTTACGGCGACTCCCAGGTATATATTCAATAATGGAAGAGTTGAATCGGTGGAAAAGCAATACTCAAATTAAAGAATGAAATTAAATAACCTTTGTAACTTTCTATCTAATTTATTGAAACTAACTCCTTTCTGGTTGCTAGTCATTCGTGTCATTGTCAAGGGTATAATATCCTACTAAAATTTAAGAAAAAAAGTCGTTACCAGGTTGATACCAATTTCATATTATAATATGGATTCATGGGTGATTGAACTCATGAGGCAGTAAATCAAGTGGACGAAACAAGGTGCCCTGGGAAGGAAATCATTCGGCCAAGCGTGGATGTTGACCAGCCGCTGGTTCTGGTGTCGCGAATCCCCCGTCGCCCGAGGAACGCCCGCTCCAGACGCCCAGACACGCGTCTGGAGCGGCGCGGTTGGAAGCCTTGTCCTTCTCTGGTCCCCGTTGTTGTTAAGGGGGAATTACCATGCAGAGGGGATAGGGCAGGGTTGAGGCAGAGTGGGGGAGGGGAAAGGGAGGTGCGGGGGAGTGAGATTGTCGGAGGAGGAGAGCTGTAGGAGTTTATTTTTCGGGGTGGATGGTGGTGGTGGTGGAAGGGTGGCGCCCGTTGCTGCCCTCTGGGAGCGGGTGGGCGAACGACCACTATTCAGGGCCAGCCAGCCAAAGCCGCGGGGCCTTCCCCCTGAACTCGATGCGAGGGGATCAGACGCTTTAAGTTGCTTGGAGTGATTTTTGTTTACGCACCGATTTGCGTGAAACTATGCACACGTGTTTTCATCAGTCATATTTATCAGCCGCTAGCATATTTGAAAAACTTGGTTTGATGTAGAAAAGAGATGACTGTTGGATTCAATGGAAGGATAAAAATAATGATTTGTAAAACCATCTGCTCCTTCCCTTCTAGGGAAATATTTTACATTTTCTACATTCGAGCGAGTTTCTCTCGAAACAACTACGTACGGAAAGACGCCGTTACCGGGCGTACTGATGTCTGGTGATACACAACTTTAGAATTACTTTGTGATGATGCAGTCAAAAACTCTATAGGAAAAGCCACATCAAACTTTTCTGCAAAAACCAAAATAACTGAGTGTGAAATTCCAGGCTTCTGGTTGATCCGAAAGTAATCGATTTCTCAAAAGAGGAGGAACCGGAAAGCTAACGAGGGTTGCTTACATGGTGCTTGCAGCCGAAACTTTGGAGCATGTCTCACGAAAAGATAATTGCGCTCCCAATTAATCTTAGTAGTAACATTTTGCCAATTAATTAACAGAATTTCTGAAGGAATAAATTCCAAAGCGCTCACGAAATGATAGCTATTTGGACGAGGTAAGTTTTTGTTAAACGGAAACGAAGAAATGCACCAGTAGGATGAAAAGAGTTTTAAAAAATGTGTTTTCCTACATTTTGACAGAAACATGCTGAAAATACGAGCAACAAAGAAAGGAACAGATTTATTAAGAAAGTATCCCTAGGGAAAATTGAATGTCGAATCACGCGGAGGATTTTTTTTTCTAATGTGAGCTAAATTCGGAGTGCCTTACGTCAGTTGTGTTCGAAGATGTCAATGCAACGCCGACGAGAGAGAAGTCGCATAAGAAAAGAAGGTCCTTGCGGCCATCTGGTGCGCGCACTCTTCGTATGTGCTCCAATTGCAGGAGTAGTTCACTTTTCACAGTCCCGGCCCAGCCAGGAGATTTGCACCCCCGACTACCTTTCAATCCTTCCCCTCTCACTTGGACCAACTCCCCCGACCCTCCCTTGGGAGCCTCGGAACGACCATATCATAACAGAGTGGCGGCCGGCGACCCCCTCTCTTCCTCCCTCCGCCTCCCTCGCACCCTCCCTTCTTGATATGATTTCCACCCCCACTCTCTCCTCCCTGACGGCCCACCCTCCCCATTCATTCCCCCCACGCATGAAACGGCACGCAACGGACAGTCTACGGGGAGCCACCTCCCATTCCCAATGCGACCTCTTCCATCCTTCCCTACATACACACGTCTGCGAGTGTGTGTGTGCACATATAAGTATCAGCGCGGAAATAAATATGTGCACTCATATGTGTCCGCGTATGTATTACATAGACTCCTTCCCCGTTCCCGAATATACGCCGCTTCTTCTGCCGTGCTGCCCGGGAAATATACCGTGGACGGAGGTGGGGGGAGAATTTTTATTTATGTCCTCGAGGAGTGAGGAAAACAACTGAAGATTTCTTCCCGCTGCGTGTAAGGGATCGCTACGGTTTAACTGCTCTCTTTCTGCCCCCTGGTGGCGGGAGAGAAGATGGAGAGGCCGAGTTTCGGGAGTGGGCGGGGTCGGTGGGAGGAAGGAGGGGGTTGAAGCACACACACATATATATATCTATATATACATATACATACACACACACACATACATATATATATTGGACTGGGAGGGGGTGAGGTGAAGTAATGTGATGGGAAGGGGGAGGTTTTTTTTTGAGCAATGGTCTCCTTCTCAACCCACGACCCTCTCCAACCATCCCCCACATCTTCAACCTTCTCACTCGCGTCCCACTCCACGAAGCCCAGAAAATTTGTTTCTTTTTTTTCCTTCTCTCCTGGTTGCTAAAAATTTCGAGGAGACACAATCTACAACTTCTTCCTTCTTCTTCTTCCCTTGGCCGTGTCTTCCTTCCCCTTTTCCTTGCGTGGTCCCTTTCTCCCTCCTAACCCTCCCCCCCCTTCCCCCAGGGTGCGGTTGGGTCCGATGGAGGGGGTGACTGGAATTGCTAGCGTCGGTTCGAGTTGCTGCTCTTCGTCGTTTTCTTGGGTTGGGGCGGGGAGCGGGATGAAAAAAAAAACAATCCAGATTTATCGTGAAAATAAACCAGAGGACATTCCTTTGGATTCCATGGGAGGGTAAAAAAAAAAATTGGCTCCGATTCTTTTCTTCCGATGCTTTGTTCGATTAATTTGGAATGGATTGAATCGATGATAAAAATGTCCTCACGGCCTTTACTTTTTTTTGCCACAGTACCTCCAGTATGTCTTTTTAAACCGCTCACGGTTATTTAGTAAAACTCATATTTCGTTTTTTATTCAAAACTAAAACTTTACCAAATGTTTGCTTCAAATCAACTTTTTATGGTCTGGCTATTCAATAAACAGACAATAAAAATAAATTGGTGAAATCTTAGACTAGTTTAGTAACGTAAACTTCCTAGCCTGTCAGTTCAAAGACTAGTGTTCAGTATGGTTACCCCGTGCACTTAGTTCAGTCGAAATGATGTGTGTACTTCTTAATCCATCAGGGATAACTCGTATTGGCTGCATTCAGCATCTATTATGTTGCAAAAAGACTCGCCAAACAGTAACCGATGAAAGATTTTTCAGTGCGCACCGTATTTTAATTTGCAAGCAAGCCATTATTTTAGAAATATCGTTTATCTCAAAATTTAAATCCAACCCGTTATTTACCTTGTCTCTCTTACGGTATGTTTGAAATAAGACCTGAGAATACAGCATTAGTCTTGTTGGTACAGTGTTTCTGCGCAAGAAACCGTTCCATACCGATTTAAAGAGCTTGTCGCCCTATCTTTGGTGCACTTAGTATTTCTATTTTTTCTATTCAGCAACACTCCGGAGTAACATCCTTTATAAGTAATGGAGGGACTTTGTGGTAGTTTTTCCTCACTGTTATGGATTTGCTTCTCGTAAAAAACCCACTAGGTCCCAGAATAAGAGCCGATTTAGGGACAATATCAATGTAAAAGTACATTAATGCGACAAAAAGAACAAATTAATGTAGGAGAAGTTAAAAAATAAATAAAAAAGTTTTTTATGGAAACTGGTAGAGCTGTGAAATTTATGCGCCAAAAGGAATGAGAAGAGGAAGGGATAGGAGGATAAGGCATTGAGGTCACTAATCTTGGGATTTGATCCATCTAGCTTCCTGCCCGGAGTAAATAAAAAAAGCCCCTTCTTTACGTGAATGGGGCAAGACTTTTTATGGTAAAGTTATATTTATATGTATGGTATTAATTCTCTCTTTCCACTCCGTCTTCCGAAGTCCCCTTTGTCGTCCTTAATCTTCTTCTTCGTCGCTCAGTGCGATTGAATCCAGAGATTGCTTTTCTCGATCTCCATGGCCACGCCCCCAATCCCCTTCCCCCCTCCCCCTCCTTCTCCTTCCCCTTCTCCTCTCATCCCCTCACAAACCCGTTCCACTCAATCTCTCCCCTACGCTTTCCGATTTGCAGCGAGATGAATTTGCTTATCAAGATAGTTACGTTTTCTTTCTTTGTCATCTCTGGTTATTAAAAAACTTGGAGCAATATTTTACCTGGAGAAATTAAAAATATATTTCTAGATAGATAAAATGAATTTCAAGACCTCTTGGCTGATGACAAAATGAAATCATCAGCCAGATGAATCTTACTTTCCTTCAAATTTTACACATTTATCGATGAATTTCATCCAAATCCATATTTTTTAGCCTTAATTATATATGCATGGTCTGTGTAGTAATTAGATTGATGTGACGCAAATCTGTATTTTAAAAAAAATCCAGTTGATGAAGGATCAATAGAAGTAATTATATGAAAAAAATCGAGTTTCCCAATAAGGCGCATGTATTTATTATATCTTCTTATTATTCATAGTATTCATTGAAAAACGTGATTTATTTTTCAATTTCTTGAGTAAAAAGATATTTTTCAAATGTATTGCCGAATTCAATCAAGCAAGAACCATCTTTGAGCTTTATTGAATGAGGGAAAATGTCGGCCATTTTATTTAAATGCAAGCAGTTTCTCATCGTGGAATACTTTCTCAGAATTGCGACCAGTTCTTTATGTTAGGTCTCAATCCCGGGAGAATGTGTTAATTTGTGATAAAAACACTCTCTCCCTGTATCATTTATATTAAATTCATGCCAAGGTAGGAATTTTTGTTTTACGAATTAAAAACCTTCGAAAAAGCTATAAGTGAGATTGCCTTGCCATGTTATCTCCACATGCTTTATTATATAATTGGCTTAGCTTGTGACAAAATTGCGTATTTTAGGAAAAAAGTTACATGTGTCTTTTATTTATTACTATTTAAAATTAGAACAGGATACGGTTAGGCTGATACCATCTACTTGGAAGGTTACCGAGGAAGTTCAAACGTACACAAATGATAGCAGGATATTAGATAAATCAACCACTGAGTTCTTGAGTAAATTATGATTATATTTTTTTAATGCTCTATATATGCATCGTTTGATACCAAACACTTTTTAACCATTTTGATTCTGTTAAATTATACAATTTTTTAATGAAATAAGTTATTGTTAAACATAAAAAAACCTATAACTAATCACTCTTTGCGATCATTTTACTTATGTCTTAATGGAATCCAAAATTGTCTTTCCAATTAAGAATCCTGGGTAATGTGATTATATGCACATTGGCCCGGTAAGCCAAAGGTCCCTGATTAGAATTTTACTGCAGGTGGATTCATTTTCAAGGTAATTTCCAACTGACTGTGTTTGGTACTTCAAAGGGCCTCCTCGAAAGAACCCACCCAAGTAGGAGTCGCGTTATCTTCAGCGTGGGAAGTCAATATCCTTGATTATTGGTCAAGATAACACCTTTTTATATCATAGTTTCGTCGGTGTTTGCAAGCCTTCATGTGATAGGTTGTGTACGTCAAGATAAAAGTTGATTATCTGAATTATTTAAGAATTAAATTGAGTATATCAAAAGTATATCAGAATACGTTCAGACTCAAGCTATCTACTTGGAACATTACCAAGAAAGTCCCTTCCTGCCCACCCTGCTCATCACCGCCTCGTCGAGGACGGCGCAGTGGCGGCCATCGAAACGATGAAAGGCGGCGCGGCACGGCACCACTCCACACTCCTTGGGGAACAGCAACCCCTCCGTCTTCGTTGACTCGACGTGTCACCACGTGCGTCCGCTCAGAGCACGAGTGGCAATGACATGCAACGGCCTCGGAGGGCGTGAGGAGGGAGCAGCACGGAGGGAGATGGAGAAGGTCTCTGCACCCGCCGCGCCGCTCCCACGTGTCGTATATCGCCTCGGCGGACTGGGCGCTCTCTTCTGTGGGGAGTGGAGAGGCCCGGCATATTCTGCGCTTCACTCTCGGCCCCCTCGTGACACCGCTCCATCCTCCTCGTGAGACCACCTCACCCCCTTTCCATATCCTCGTCAGCTACGTTTGACGGGCCGGGCCACAGTGATTGTCTATATGAGCCCCAATTCCCAAAATTCTCAGCAAATGATGAAAGAATGAGGAGTGGGAATGAAATACTATGGGGTGAAATTATAGGTTGTAATAAAAAGGTCTTATTCTTCTCTCTTATTTATGATGGGCAATTAGTCTGTACATTCTTTATCACTCTATCTATCCTATTTGATTTATGGTAAGTTCTTCCCTCCGTCTTTTTCTTGGTCTTATTATATTAATTTTTCACTATGATAACCTATCACTTGATATTTTCATCATCCCTGCAAGTAATGTGCTCATTCAATTCTTGTTTTCTTTTAGAAGCCCACTCTTAAATGATAGCATGTTTATCTTATGTTTTCGTTCGTTTTCTCTCCAATTGTGTTTATAGCACATTTATTTCACCAGTTCCTATTAGCCTTCTAGTTCATTTTGTATCTGATCGAGTCTTTGCCATATTGGCCATTATTAGTCCAATAGCCTGTGTATAAATTTGCGTGTAATATGAAGGTCCTCGGATCAAAAAGTGAACAAGAAATGCTACTTCGCTCAGGTTAGACCACACCTCGAATACGCTGCGAGAATTCGGGATCCTGGTCATTAAGATTTAACCAACAAATTAATAAAAAAAGAGAAAAGCAGCTCGAGGTAGCTTCGTTAAAAGCTGCT
Source organism: Ceriagrion tenellum (assembly GCA_963169105.1). Classification (NCBI taxonomy): domain Eukaryota; kingdom Metazoa; phylum Arthropoda; class Insecta; order Odonata; family Coenagrionidae; genus Ceriagrion; species Ceriagrion tenellum. The sequence continues at coordinate 136,554,309 of OY720640.1, forward strand.
ACGAGTACACATATAGTGTTTCACAACTTTTAGAGAAATTACCGAGGGAGCCCCTAGAGGGTCGGAGGTTACTCGCTAGACTTAGGTTGCTTGAGCAATTCAGAACTGGTATGTTTCACAGCGATACAAAGAATATTATTATGATGTCTCACTCCTTTTTCAGGTCTGAGAGAAGCAATAAAATGAGAGAGATACATTGCTGAACAGATAGGTACAAAAATTGGGGAAGAAAAGAAAATTGCTTGGGCTGGTATTCATTTAGAGTGGAGGGGATAATGACTACAGCTCTAGATGGATAGGTTGAAGGGGAGAAGAAAAGAGGAAGAGAAAACTTGAGGCGACGAATGGTGCTGAGAGAGAAGGATGTAAGGAGACGAAGGAGCAGAGAGTAAGAGAAACGGATGGACACATTAACCCCTATCCCAATCGAGCCTCTCAAAACAAAATTTTTGATTTGTTTATAGATATCATTTTCAATTATATTTTGCAATTTTTTTATGAATTATGCATTGATGTAGGTATATTTTTATTTGTTGTATGCTTAGAAAACAATGCTCCTTCTTCACCACTCTTTAGTCGTTAAAAATGTCTCTTTGAAGGACGTGATAAATACATTGCAACAGATATTTTAAAATATTTCTTAATATCGGAGAAATCTAATACATTTTCATAAGTTTGATGTAAAATTTAATTGAAAAAATAATTAAAATGTAAAAATCAGCACTTATCCAACTACGCCAAGAGAGATCTTACCCAAAGGAGGTTTCATTCATCTCAATTTTGTCGTAATCTGCTGTTCGGAGACCAGGCATGCGTGGGTATGATCATTGTGTCCTCTGCTCACCCGAGCGACGGTCACTTCTTCCACTAGACGGCCCCTGACGCAAAAGAGCCATACCGACGCAATCTATCCAACGGCACGTACTGCGTTGTCTCTTACAGACTGCTGCGTTGCCTTCCAACGCTTCTGGGCAATGGTTCTCGGCGATATTTAAAAACTTTCAATGGAAAAAATGCAAAGTATCCATCTCAGTCACATTTAATCTCTCTTCAGCAACTAATTCTGCCTTTTAGGCGCCAGTTGCTTACGGCTATCGAGTGGTGTTCAGGAACACATTCCAATTACGACTCGTCAGTCAAAAAATTCCCATTATGAAGGAAGTATGTTACGCTATTAAAACAGCATTAGCTTCACATCATTTACTCGACGCGAAAATCATATATGTGCCAAAAGAGAAACCCTAAAAGCAGGCAAATTTTATATAGGGCCTAAAGACCACAGATTGAGTCGATAGGCTAGGGAAGATAGTTTTTTAAGCATGATGCACTACCTCCTGAATGTATACCATTAACTCAGCCATTGCTCTTAATTAAACACGGCTAAAAGAATACATTGCTCTTAGATTTACTTCAATAAAATCATAAGTACATGCAAATATGTTTTATATTTCCAAGTAGGATAACATTCACCTTACCTGAGGACTTTTTTTGTATTCTAATACAAAATCGGTACCATATAGGAATAAAACTCTTAATCTAAACATTTCAAATTCACTTTAAATGAAGCGGGAATTCAGGAATTGATTGAAGACCTCTATAAGTAACGGGACTGTTTCGAAAAAAACAAGCGAATTGAGAACCTTACCCCCAACCGTAGTCCGCCTTTTGAATAAATTAGTCACGCTACGAGTGAGGTTGGGGTTCCCTGTGGTTCTCGGTGCGTGGACAAACTCTCAACGCAACCTCAGGAACAATTCCCATGCTGCCAGAGGTAGAGACGCGGTGAACCTCACACACTAGGGGATATAAGGAGAGAATACCCTGGAGGAGGGGATAGGGTGTGACAGAGGGGTCCACCCTATGCGTCCCCATCCCTTATTCCGATAAGGCTACGAGTGTAGCCACCACCAGTAGGGGGGCAGGACCGTCCGCCTCCTTGAAGACAGATGCGATATCCCGATTGTATTTTCGTCGGACGAGGCGTCAGCATTTCACTTTTCCCAATATCCACTTTTCACGCGCTAACGCATGCCGTTCTTTCCTCGAGCTGATTTTTAGATCGACCGTTTGCCTTGAGCTCAGCGGAGTATTTGGTTCCTCATTTAGTAGCGGACCAAGATTATCGCAGGAGATATTCCCAATTTCTATTTTCCATCCCTTTTTCACTCGTCCTCTACCCTGTCTAATTATACGGCAATTTTTTAAAAACATTTCTTGTCACACTTTTAAAAGTAATAGATATTACACAAGTGCAAAAAGAAGTGCTATTACTGGTCGCCTTATGTGAAGGAAAAGTATTCTCAAATGTGGATTCTATGTGTGAGGATTTCAGCAGCTGTGGTTAACATTTATTATGTCAGAACTTTTATTTTCACTCTATATTTAATAAGTTCCTAATTCAAAACACGTGTAGTATTATTAAATGTTATGCACTTATTTCTATATGTCATAATGCAAATACAGTATTTTTGGCTATATATCGATATCGAATTTGCGCCACAGTTAGTTAACATTTTTAACAGTGTAAAGTGACAATTCTATTTAAACCTTGGCGGGGTGTTTTTGCGTAGTTTGTCCGGTTGGATATTTGTTTTAGTTTCCTTATGCAATTTTTTGATACATGAAAGTTTTGAAGTTCTCATGATTTACAACTTCTGAGTGTTTTACATAGTCTCGCTGTAGACTTCACTATTTATAAACCCTCTCTTATTTTAGGATCTCTTTCTTTCTAATTACTTAAATAAGGTACCTTTAAAGTTTCCTTTCTTTCTTTCTTTGCAATTTTGAGCGATTTCAGCATATGCATTGTCATATTGGAAAGTAATGGGCGATTTTACCGGTTCTCTCTCAAGATTAAATTATTTTAAAAACGACAGGAAAGCGTTTCTTACCCTTAATAAATAGCTTTAAATTTCTCAGTCAGAATTTGAAACTTGAGAAACTATTTTGCTTCTAATAGTCCCCCTAAAAATTATGTTGAATTCGCTTTTCAATTATTCATGCAAGTAATAGAAGAAATGAATGGCGATGGACAACCCCAAAAATTAAGAAAATATCTGATCAAAGACATTAAAGACATTAAAGACAAAAGACAAGCAGGAGCAGATGGACCCAAAAAGGACCGTTTTTTGTTTGTATCTCAAGAATATTAAAATGTTCGGGTCGATTTACTGTCTTCCTTTTCAACGGCTATTTGAGATCGATATCGGTTACATAAGTTCATACGTACATCGGTAGCTCTCACTGATGAAATATTTGTTATATACTTATGTGTACATAATACTTGGGTTTTGAGGAAGTCACTCCTTTATGACACCTGATACTACAATTCAATGCTATTTCTGAACTAAATATCGCAGCAGAAAATTTAAAGTCAAGCTAAGCCTAGTATTACTTCGGAGCTCCTTATGGATTCTCTCGTACAAAATGCCCATTACCAATATTTCATAGTAAATTTATTAACTATTAAGGTGGTGAGCTATCTATTTAAGTTGTTGAGGTTAGCGCACATGCATATGGGTACTTTAACGCCCTCGAGCGACGTTGATGGAACTATGTGCGTCGGCAACTTTTACCTACATGTAAAATTTTTATTGACAATGTTTTGTAACCTGGCGATTGGTGACATTTTGTGGGTGAACAATTGTAACTGCGGTATGTTTTGTGTAAAGCTGTTGAATTATTTTTAAGCAAATGTTTTTAAACGTAAAAATAACAGTAATTCAAATTTGTAGCATGCATGTGTAACGCCTTTATGTAAATTAATAAATTTAGCATCGATGTAGGATGCCATTATCCACATTCTTTTCTTGTTAAGCGCTCATCCAATCCGCTCCAAATCTATTTTGAAGTGCAGTGTCTAGTCCGCAGGGACTGTAAGAATTGGAAGGCAAGAGCTCTGTTGTGTTTCAAAGTAATTAGCGCATTAAAGCGAAAGAGGAGCGCCTTACTAATAGATTCCTTCGCTCGTTGGTAGCACACTGTTTTAATGTATACGATGAAGCATCCATTGTATCGAATAGGTTGCATCGATGAATGAATTTGCATTACACATTTTATAGTATCGTTGCCTCCCTCCCGTCTCCCCTTCAAACGCCTCTTTGCTCCCCTCAGCTCATCTGTGAACGCCCGAGGAGGAGAATAAGTTTGAGTTGGCATTCCTCCAGGGGCCGTTGCTGCAGAGAGAGGGAAGGTCTCTCGCCGAGAAGCAGCAGCAGCCAAAGGACACAGATACACACTTTGGAATCGGCCCACCAGGGGGTCGTCGTATCGGATGAAGCCGAGGGAAGTGGAGGACGCAGGGGAGTGTTTGGGATGCGGGGGGTTGGAGGGTGGAGGGTAGTGCACATCCCCCCCTTCTTCTTACTCTCTCGTCGAAGAAGTGGCGCGATACGCACTCTAGGAGAGTGGGGGTGTGTGTTTGGGAATGGTTTTTTCTCTCCTGACGCCATCTCCCCCCCCCCCCGCCTCCAATATGCCATCCTCCGCCTCCTTCCCAGTCAGTCCGGCTCTCGATAATCTGGAGGATGTAACCTGTGAAGCAGTCGGGGGAGAATGCTGGGCGCAGAGCAGGTGGAGGGGAGAGACACCAGAGCTCACAGCGCCTCCCTTCTAGTCTCCCATCCTCTTTGGTCCAGTGCCCTTATCATCCCCCTCCACGGCATCACCTCCTCCTCCTCCACTTTTTTCACTCCGTAACTCCTTCTAACCCCCCTCCCCCTTGGGGCCGATTTCTTATTCTCTTCCTTATGGAACCGATATCCGGTGCCTCCCAAGAATTTTTCCAAATTTTTTCCATCACCTCTCCTTGTCCTTCTCCCCGCCATTCCTACTCACCCCCTCCACCCTTTTCTACTTTGCAGCCTCCCACACCCCCACCTTTGCCACCCAACCCTCCCACTTTCATCCCCTCTCTCTCTTGAAGAAAAAATTTTCTTTACTTTTTGGTCCCACTAGATTCTTTCTTGGGCCTCCTATAAGATCTTGGGGTCTCATCTTCTTTTAGTCCTTAGAAAAACAGGGAAATGACGTTCTTCCTCACGTTCCGTCGCAGTCATTTTACACCTTGTAGCACTACAGAGGCGTTATATGTGTGGAGAGCAGTAGAGATAGTTAAGAGACTCATTTGCGTCAGCGCGTCTGAGTAGTGGTGTGACTTGATGCCACTCGGCTGAATTTTGAACTTTGTAAAGGTCTTGACTTAAGCGGTCGACGCACCCAGCAGCACCTTCACTCACACTTTGGAGTGCATCAATAGCCGCCCTTCGGGCCATTTGCCCTGCTCATTTGAAAATTTTATCCGTCCCACACAGCAAAGTAGAAAAACGAAAGTACCTGATAAAACGAATACACAGTGTCTTTAACTTCCGTGAATCTAAATCATGATTCTCACGGAATGGTTATTTACTTTATGAAATATACTTATAATAAACCTAGAATCTGGGGATACAGATTCCCATTGATGTCACCAGCACTTACCGTCAGAGTTTATCCTTAAAAGACTTAAAACATTCAGGCGTTACACGGCTCTAAAAAATATTGGGGAAAATTTGCCTAGCCAATCAAAATATTCTTTGATTTATTCCTAAATAGTTCTCCTCGGTTGCCCTTTTCCCTGTTTTTCCTTTCTTTGAGTCGAACAATTAGTCCAGTGGGTGGACTGCACTTCAACACGTCCGATTTATTCCTCTCCTGGTGCCCTTCTCTTGTAAAGACAAATTTATCTCTTTTTTTACGGTATAATATAATTTAGGCCAATACAAGGAAGAACTTATTTTAGTGAGTCCTTATTCAATATTGGTTGCACTTTAATAAATCAGATGCTCCCTTATGCTTTCTCAGCATTGAGATCCTGAACTATTAGGGTGGAGGTCTTGTCCGGAAATTTAAAGATTTTCTTACTCACCTGCCTGTATTACAGAACTGATGATTAAGAATGATCGATTTTCAGATAAAGTTAGGACATTCATTGCTAGAATATGCGGCCTTTTATTTTTGCTTGCTGTTTTTCACACTGCTGTACATTTTATCGTACCGTAATGTGTGTGATATTTCCTTTAACTCTTAGATCCGTTGATTTTTACGCTTTGCAATGGCTAAAACGGCAGCGACCCTGATGGTTTTCTGTGATATAATAAAGCATATTCCTACTCTTGGTGTAAAATCTTGTTTACTTCACTCTGCCACCTTCAACGTCATTCACTGCGGGTACTGAGGAGAGGTTTTAAAAACTGCCACCAACCAGTGATCTTCGGTTAAACTCTAAAATTGTCATCCCCGGAGAGCAGCCGAAGAAAGTTACCATATGAAATGATTTAGCAGCACGACAAACGAGAAGAGGGGAAACTTTTTGCATCGCCGGCGAACGATGAAGCGATGCACCCATCCGCCCACGCATCCAAACAGAACCGCGGTGAATGCCCTCACTCCAGATGGATTCCTTTTTCCACCGAGTCGAAAAATAAAACGATGCTTCGATTCCCGCATGAACTCGGGCGAGTCTCATGTCCAATGCGCGGCCCAATAACAGTCGGATCACAAAAACTTGCTCGCGGATTCCACTTCGGGACGGCCGTAATTCATTTTCGTTCGCCCGCGACAGATTGAGCAATACCGATTTGAAGCAAGGAGGGGAAAAAATAAACGCTCTGGGGGTGGTTGGCAGGGGGGGGGTGACGGTTAGGAGTATATTGTATGACCGTGCGGCTACGGTCTGTTGCATTATTATTCGGCCGGCCCCGTATTTTCATTTCCTCCGCGCGCGCCGCGCCGGCAGGGGACTGCTCGTGACGTCACGGTGGGTGGGTGTCGGGTTGAGTGGACTGAGAGATGCAGTCGGGCCGGCGGCCGGCCCTGTCCGCACACCCGCTCATATGATCGATAGTGGAGGCGACCTCCGCCGGCGGAATCCCTGATGAGCACCGTTCATGACGGCCCAGCGAGCGACCGAAACGTCGAGGGAAGGCCGTCGAAAGCGGTGTCAATTTCACGCGCACGGGACTTAATTTAAATGTGCCGATCGAGATCACCCTGGGTGGCCTCTTCTAATAGGATGTCAACTGACGAGGCCTCATTATCTGTGGAAAGACTGTTTAATGGTCAAATGCTAGTTTTATCGCACTCAAGTTTAAAATAAGATTTAGGAAATGGAAAATTTTAAGTGCCTATTTGCGTGATTGGCTGGGGGTTATATTTATCAGTCCTATGTTAATAATACGGGTTATAGCTGCTGAATGTAATGTTAAAGTTCTTAATTTCCTCTCATTGCATCAATCCTGGAATAAATTGCAGGAAGTTGTAAATGCTATAATGATCAACTTTTTGTTTATACCAATGGTACTACTGAGTAACGTGTCTGCTGCCTCCCATGTGGAATGTTTTATTATATCCTTCGACGTTCCGATGAAATAACCGTCGGCTGAAAATCGGCTGAAAATAATTTTTGTGAGTCTAAATGATCATTTTGCATGAATTCAAGTTCGCTCCATTTTGTAAGGTGGTAAAATTTTCCTCGGAGTAAACTAAGTTAAATGATGAGAGAATCTTATATAGACGCCAAAGTTGTCTACTAGGAGTTTTGTTATATTATTTGAATAATATTGAAAATTACCTACATAGGTACGACATCTGTAATGGAATATTACAAGAAAAAACCTAACAAAAAGCTTTATCTATTATCATATCAGCGAAGAGAGATACAAATACCATGTAAACCATATAAATGTAAAATGAGCATGACAACCAGTATAGTTTTTTGCAATCTAGATGTGATGCACGGATAATTGTAGGACTTGACCAGTTTGTTTTGATAACACTTCTAATGATTGAAGTTGCCAAACTGTTTGTTAATGATGATTATGAGACTAAGGAAGGGGTATTTCCAAAAAGATTTTCAAAATTAAACATCTCGTTTTAGTCAAGAGACTTGTACGATCGATGTGGCGTTTTGTTGAAAAAAGTTACTTATGCGTTGATCAGTAAGTCTGTGAGTTCGAAATAAATCCGAAACCTGGCGTTGGATGTGGTTGATAAAGATATAATCGACAGATAAATAGAAATTAAGAGGTATTCGCAGAATCAGAAGAGGAAAGGACCAACTGCAACAATGTGTGGAAAAGAAGAACCTGATTGTTTGGACGCACCCTGAGGTAGATTGCGTTTGTGAAGAGTTAAATTGAACGATAATTGGAGGGAAATGTCCCCAGAGGAAAACCCAGGAATATATACATTGTCCAAAAAGGGAGAGTAGTGAATTAGCTGAGCCGCTTGGGAACAAGAGAACTAGAATTACATATGGAAGTTTGTATGGCTGCAGTCAACAAATCTTTGGATCAAACGACGGTTGATAAATGGGCAACAAAATTTATTTTCATCAGATAGTTTTGTCAGAGGAAAATTTTAGAAATAAAATAGCTATGAAAACATGTCACCATTTCGTCGTAAGCTCCATGCTATTTAAAGCTAAGGACAAGGATTTTTAAATTGTAGTATAAAGAACTCTAAATGACCGATTATTTCACACTATTTTGTCGCTAAATGGCAAAGAATTACCCATTCCACAGTATTTGTAAAAATTAATGTAAATTACTACTTTTTTCAGTGACTCTAGTGCTGCTCTAAGCTTCCTACGTTGGAATACGTGGTAAACGAGGTGCGGAGATGCGGCAGGCTAAAGTGGCTCCCATGTGACTGAGGTCGCCACTGCCGTGGCACGAGTGGACAATTGTGGAATTGCGGAGCGTGAGACATATCGTGATGAGGAGGAGGACAAGGTAGAGTATTTCTGATAGTTGGGGAGAAGAAGGCGTTGATCTCTGAGAATTCAGACCTGAAAGGGGATTATTTTGTGACTCAAGTGCCCACTGATCCTTTAAAAGGGTGACTTTAAAGCCCAGCTTCACAGTCAACGGAAACGTAAAAATCATACATTTTCGCCTTTTTCTTCAAATAAATTATCCATTTTTTTCCGCCCGAATTTTCAGATTCAATCCAAAAGTAAGAGGATATATTAGTAGATACGGAATGTTACTTGGCAACCCAAATTGACAGAAAGATCCCCTCACTAATGGACTGGATTTAGAAAATTTGAGCGTAAGCAATTAATATTTTCTCGAAAGGATCATAATATTACGATGTTTCCGAAATTCTTCTCGACAGTGACATAGGTATCTAATTCTTTCCCTCCAATCAATCGGTACGAGATTGCTCGGCGAATGATTCTTGACACGTGACAATGGGGACCCCATCCACCAAATCCCGGATCTTTCATCCTATATGCTTGAGAAAATCTTATTAATCCATAGAGAGCTTCTCTCTTCTCTTAGGTTTTAATTATAAGATAGCGATTGGCAACTTAAGACGGTAATTCTAATAATAGATACTCCTGTTACATGGAACTATTGGTTTTCTCTTGCGATTGATGCGATGTCACGTCTCTTGCTGGATTTTCCAGTTATTTTGTCTTTAGTAAGTGTATTGTTAAAAGACTTATATTATTGAGGCTGTGCTTATTAATGCCAAAAGTGACATATTTGTAATATATGCGAGTGTAAAGAGTAATAAATTGTGAAATGTTTTCCGAATTAAGAGAGATGATATTGATTAAAACTAGATTTATTCATTTTCAGAGAAAATTGGTATATAATTTCTTTTCCGAAGATTGAACATATGGTCTTTGATTGAGTATAGCAGTAATTTCCAGTAGCTATTAAAAAAAACTATTTAAGACCCTTTTTCTGCAGCCATCCAAAAGTTATTAAATGCTTCCCAGACAACGGGGAGCTTGATCGTTCGAAAGCATATTACTGATTATCTTTTTCTATTCTCGCTGTCCTGCGACTCGATATCTGAGCATAATTACATTTTCAAATTCTGTCAGCTGAAGCTGAATGCCCTACAGTAATAAATGCATAAGCTCATACATTAATCTAAATTAATGAAAACAATCCCAAATAGCTGCTAAGAAAGTAGTGCGCATATTCTCAATTAAACTAGAACGTTTTTGCTCAATTACATTATATGTGAGAAATTTCTTCCCTGATTATTAGACCAATATGTTTTATACTTCGCACCATCAGTTTTCTATTTAAAACGTTTGTAATTTGTCTTTGTTTACTCACTAATTATTGATTGTTCATTTGTAAATAAGTCCAGATATATAAACTTGAGCATATCAAATGTGGCCTTCTTTTAATACGTGATACTTATTTTCCGTGTGATTTTCCTGTTTTCAATTACATATAAGAGAATATATTTTCCTTTATGCATCTAACAGGGTATGATATTATTATCTTGAAAATTGTCGTCGATTTTTTTTAAATAGTGGTGATTATTAAGAAATACCGTAGATTTTTCATGAATGGAATACTACTTTCTTGCAGCCGTTCGGTAGGGCCCGAGCAAATTAATATGCCCTTCATAGAAATAGGACACTATTAAGCGTCGAAAAGTAGCATACTGATAGGTTCTCTATCTTTTCATAGAACTTCAAAGATTACCTCTCTTGGATAACGAATAAGAGTGGATCATATTGGAGCTTAAGAGCAAATATTTTTCTAAGCGATTCAGTAGCCCCTGGTGTATGGCGCACTCTTGAAATGTTTTCATCATATTTATAGCTTATATTGATCAATGAGAATATTAAATCTCTATATCAAAGAGAAATTTCTAAAATGTAATTGGCAATCGAATCAATTTCACGGTATTTTCATCGTCACTGAAAATATTTCATAAAATTTAAGGAGGAAATGGTATTTCACGTGAATTTAGAAGTAACTCATCTTGATTTCATGAATATTGAATCCAAATTTCTCTATTTATTTATTTAGATGCTCATTTTATTCTACCAGAGCTATGCTGGATGAAATGATATTTTTTATGAGGGTGAATAGTATCAGCCAGTGCTTCGATGACTACTCGGCTATGAGTGAATGTTTTCTTTTCTTATACCTCCATCTATTGTAATTGAATTTGTCGGAGAGGTAATAAAAAAACAGGCGCATAAAATTATTTTATTCCAATTTCCTTTCCAATCAGGCACTCAACAGTTCTACGGTGGAATTACTCAATCTTCAACTCTATGGAGTTTATTCGTTCTAAACTGCACTAATAGCTCTCTAAAGTACATTTCTTCTTGTTGATGCCCATACAAGTGTTTTTTAAATATTTTATCTCTTAATTCCTCGAAGTTAGCTGTTTATAGCCCAAGCAACGGCTATTTTATTATTATCCTCGATAGCCCGCGGAAAAACAGGCCAGTTTATGACGACACCATTCACTAACAATGCCTAGGTGACATGTTAGTACATGAGATGGCCAAAATTCAGTAAGGCGTCGTGGTCCACTCAAGAGACGGGGGTTTTCTGGAAGATTTGGTTGTGAGCTATGGGATTGCTTGAATGAGTTAAAATTTAGAAAGCCTCTCCTTGGTGATGCTGTGACTGCATAAAATTATCAGCGACCCGTCCACCGTCCGCGCTGAGAAAGCTTCTGGAGGCATCGTTCGCACACAGGCAAGACGCGAGGATAATACCTGTGACTCTGGTGCAAGTGAAAACCTGTGCATTCATGGTAACACTCAAGAATTATTTTAAAATCTCATATGTTAAACCATTCAGCTTTCAATGAAGGCAGACACTTTCCTGCAGACCGTGGTGGAGGAAATATTATAATGTAATAAGCTTACGTTTTGTTTTAAATTTTATATTTTATCGAGCCGAAGTACATTTACAACGAAATGCGCGAGTAATATGACAAATAAGAAGTCAGTTTGAAGAAATGGTCTGATTGAGAATGGTATTTGTTGGTTACATAGGTATTCTATTGATCAGTGATATATTTTATTTTTAATGGACAAATGAGCTAGTACGTAAATGACCAAGGGTCAATGGCAACTTCAGAATTCAAATTTAGAATTTTGGACGAATTATAACTCTTATATTTTAATTTGAGTTCGGTAATTTGAGTGAACTTAAATGTAGATAACCAGATGTCATTAAGTTCGAATCACTATTATATGCGTCTCTCACTGGTATTAATCTTTGATGAAATATTTTAATTTGACCATGAAGTCCGCTCGGCGTATTTGTTGACCTAGATATACAGTGTTAGCTACTGCGTCTATGGACGATCGAGGATTAAAAATAGTCCCAGTTCACAAAGGCTGAGCGTTGAATTACTGAACTGCCCTCTGTGGATATGAATAATACTGTCACACGCTGTAATCCGATAAAACCTCTCCGTGCAGTTTCAATTCTCGTTGATGGATAAAGTAATTACCCCGTTCGGCGATAGAGGGCAGTGATAACTGAATGGAGAACGGTCGGTTGCGGTTGGATGGACCTTTAAATTGCCAAAGGGGAGGCGTGGAGGTGAGGGAGAGAGAGGGTGAGCGATAAACCTCTCATCAAAGCAACCACTCCCTCCGTTCCATCAGTGACCCCCTCCTCGTGCTTTACCCTGCTATGTCCCCTTTCCTTTCCCTCGTATGATTGGACCTCCTAAGTTGCCAGATTATAACAGCACTATAATGATCTGGGGACGAAGTCGCTGGCATTGTTACTTACTTGAGAGAAAGTGCTGATTTCGAACCCAGGTTAAGTCTTACTTACCTTCCCAACGTTTACCCTGCCAACTTAGGTGGATAGTCGTTAGCAACGTGCGTGAGCTGTAGAAAAATATTCTAGAAATTCATTTTTGAAGTGAAGTGTTCAAGTAAAAGTATTTGGAAGATTAGATTACTCTCGCGAAATATGCTGGAAATGAAAAATATAAGTACCTGTACTTTAAATAACCCACAATTCTAAATATCATTCTCATCCATGTAATTATCCTTAATAGCTTAGGTACAAAGAAAATAATTGAAATAAGAAATCTACTATATACACATTTTTAATGGAAATGGACTTATCAGTTAATTAAAATTTGAAATTAGATTTAATTCATTTGGTTCAATTTGAGAATGGGATAATTCCACAAGGGTAGAATATAGTGTTGAACCTTTATTAAAACTTAATTCCAGAATTAGCCAATGGAAGCCGTTCGCATCAGCTAATTTTACACTAGACCGGAGGAAAACGAGGATGACGTTTTGGTGGAAAGAATAATTATGCTACAACAATAAAAAGTCACTCATAAGTATATAAAACCAGTACCATAAATAACTGGAAACATCAAAGCTCCAAAATATATGTCGGCAGGTACCCAGCAGCGGAAATACTCTTCTACTCCTATCATCCTCCAAAAATTTTATGACTTTTCCAAAATTCCCATTCAAACTCAACCTACTTTCACACCGAAAACCATCTAAATCCAATTTTAGACCAAGAATCCAGTGCTCCAGGCTCTTTCTCCTTTGATCCAATCAGGATTTTACTAAAGCCTTTCCTCCTAACAGCCTCTAGGTAACGTCATTTACTTTATTTTTCACAATGCCTCCGTCAATTCTCACCGGGCGTCATTTCCCGGTTGCCCATGTACAGCCAATGTAAAGGTTTTTTTAGAAATCTGCCTAAACTTAAGCGGTAAAAATTATGCTTTTTTTAAAGGTAAATCAGGCGTTATACATCTCTCAGTTTAAAAATCTATTGTTTTGTGATGCCAGTAGTGCGTATTTGGTCACTATAACAATCATGAGCAGGATTATTTATTCACACCCCAACTGACTCAGTTACCCTTCCTTCCAATTTACATTAGCAGGAAGTCTGAATGGGAGAATGGATAAAAACTCTCCGCAGAAACACTTGCTTCTTGACCAAGAAACCACGGCAACCCTCATGCCTATCCACTCCCCCCTCCCTTCCATACAAATCGACCATTCATTTCACTTTTACTCTTCTTCTCTTTTTTATTTCGGGATGCGAGCGTGTTTTTTTCTTCTCCACGCTCAATCAATGTAGCTGCCACCATCGTAATCGGAGGCATTTGCAATGTTTTTCACCCTCGCATAAATCCTACGGCCCATTTATTTTCGTTTATTTTTCCTACTATTTTGACTCGCCGTTTATGACTTTTAAAGTGCCTCTTTGTTAATTGAATTTCCAGCAATGTATGACTCGGGCTCTTTATATATTCGCGCTGCAAATATATTCGGAGCGCCAGGAACAGTCATAAAATGTATGTCACGCGGGAGCATTTTTGGCTTTAGTGATCCAAGTTCTTGAGTGGAAGCGTGTGCTCATGCACGTTTCACGATATATGTTCTTTGTACGGAATAGTTACAGTCATTATAATCAAAACTGTACTATTACTTTTCGTCAAATTTTGCGGGATAGTCTTTAGCCAAATTTTTCTGTATATTGCCAGTAAATTAATCATTAAAAATTTCCTTGTGTGCGATTTGCATCTTTCTGCTTTTAGTGCTTATTTCATTTCGTTGTGAACAATTTTAACGCATTTATGTTCTCTAAAAATATATTTTTTTTTATTTAATGTATGATACGAATTGTAAATTTCTATGGTATTATTGACCGTCATGGATTTATCCAGTTTTAAATAAACTAGTATAAAATATGAGAACATTTGGATTCTCAAGGCTAAAGCTAAGCTAAAACAAGCTCCAGTTTCAAGAACGTCACAAAAATTTTACGTTTTACATGGTAAACTATTCCGGAAAACAGACCAAGAGCTATGTATATTCTAGTGGATTGCTTGGCAAGCTCTAATCATGAAGGAATCTAAACAAAGGAGTCTGGAAATGCGTGATAGTTCTCATTTTCCATAAATGAATGCGTTTTTGGTAAAAAGACTGCTGAGTTCAAAGAAGATATGATTACAAACTAGGAAGCAGCATGTGTAAAATTAGTGTGAAATGTGGCACTCTATGGATCGGAAGCATTGGAAAAGCTGACCAGAACAAACTAGAGGCTTTCAGTAGCTAGTTGTGTAGGAGGATGCTGAAGATAAAATGGACGGGCAAAATAAGAATTGATACAGTGTAAGAAGTGTACAGAAGAGTAGAAAAGGAAATGACCATATGGAACACCTTACAGAAAAGATGAACAAGATGGATTGAACTCACCCTGTGACACAATGCGTTTGTGGAAAACCTAATTGAAGGTTATACAGCGGGAAAAGTCCTCAGAAAAAGACCCATGATTAAGTTTACGGACCAATTAAAAAGAAAAGTACATTGGAAGAGCCAACAAAAAATATGGGAACTAATATTTGTTAGGGAAGAAGGAAGTGCTGCAGTCAATCAGTCTTAAAATCGAACAACAAATGATGATTAGATACACCTTAAAGGGACCAACTATGAATAGTAATATGAAATAAACTTTATCTTTTCAAAGAAATGATAAATGCCAAGAAATTAGACCTATATTGATAGACGGAACCCAGGAATGGTGAAAAAAATGTGAAATATGATTCACGAATTAGTTTTGCGCGCTGCTCAAAGTTATGGGACTGAGAACAAGTGCATGATGTTGTTTTATTCTTTAAATTGACGTATTATGAGAATAATACATGTCAAATGCCTTTCCATACGCGTTTTTCTCATGCTGAATGATTTTTAAACGGTTTTTACCAAACTGTTGTCTCAAAATATACCAATTAAACTCCTCACATTTTAGTGTAAAACTGTGATCAACAGCCGATAAATTTATATGAATCAATACCTGGATAAGAGTTAAGGAAGTATCTCGTTACTCCATCAAACCAATAGCCAGGATGCTGCTTTGGCTGAGACGATTGCATATGATTTCATTTCTCTTAGGCCCAGAGGGATAATCATGAACCAAATATTGCAAAATTGTAAGGAATTATTTTGTGAGTGTCAAGATTGTTTCATTACTCGCTAAGTCTTGGAAACAAGGATAGTTTTGGTGCATGTATGAGTGGTAATTTGTGGACCGTGATCTCAGAATGGGTGCCTTCAACAGTTTTCAGTTCCGTGATCAGCTAAAATTGCTAGCTCCGAGTGTTTCCGTGAAATTGGATCGGAAATGAATTTTCTTCAAACCGATACGTGACTTCAGTTTTCCTCGAATAGAGTTTAAGCTGAGTTAAAGATCATTAGAGATAGTTAAATGAACTAATTCTGCGATAACAGCTGCGATTTAAATGTTATTTATTTTCGGAAACAATTCGAGGAAGACAAATATTTCCTTTTACACGTTCTGCGGAGCTATTTTACGCAGCAAGTGAGTTGGTCCGATTTGTACACAGACAGTTGAAGTGAGTCTGCATTATAAACGGCCATTGGTGGTAGTTCCATGTCGTGGATACATTTTAGTATAGTATTTGATCTGAGGAGAGGGGGGTGGAGAAAATTAGCGGTAGGTACGAGAGGAGAAAAAGATAAAATGTAGCCGGTTTCATCGATTCTATCCTCTTAGTAATCACTTTGAAAGAAGAGATGGCACCAATTTATACCATTTGGCTCTAAGTGCACACCTCCAGCTTACTCTATAGGGTGTAGTCTCATTGGATATCAGCATGGAGAGCAATTTGGCGGAAACATGTGAGAACGAATTGATCTGCTGTCGTTGCAAACGTCACTGGGCTTCTTCGTTGTTTCTAGTGAGTATTCCTCCCAAGATATTTGTTTTTCGGCACAATTGCGTTGTGATTAATGATTTGACCTCATTAGAACCGTTGCAACATGTGCAGTGAACTATGCTCAAGAGACAGTTTCCTCCTTCTGCAATGAATTCATTAGGGTATTTCAGAAATATTTTTCAGACATCCAGAATCAACAGAGGATATTCATTTTATCTTTCTTGTAACATATTAAAGTTCTTCCAGTTTATGCATTAAATGAAGTTATTGACTCCAGAAATCATTTTATGAAGATAAGTATTCCTATTTGATATTTACGGAATACCGAATCATGTTTGCCTCTCACTCTGGTAACTTCTAATCGTGACATGCACCCAATGTTCACCCGTCCAAATTGTCTTCGGAGTAACTGTTTGTGAGTTTAATGTGTTTCGTGATGTCACCGCTCCATCGCTATGATTGCCTTTGGAAAGGGGTCAGTAGTGGCTATAAAAGCGAGGCTATGGTCAGGAAATGGGCACAAGTTGACTCATCAAGGGCTCGGGGAAGCTGTAATCCGAAGCGCTGCCTCCTGAAATTCTAGCGTCTCGAGGTGAATAACCAACAGTAAGCTTCTGATCAATCAAAATAATAGACAAAACAGGAGACAATATCAGACTCGACAAGGAAATGACATGAGGGAACTAGACGGGAGAGTCGAATTTCTGGACGCCCTGAAATTTCCGGTGTCATGAGAGTCCTTTATGGGGTCCTAACTTATTGGGATCTAATTCATAATACAAGTTTCTTGGTAACTTGGTGGTATTCCATTTTTCAGAGAATTTAATTGTAACATTTACAATACCACAGACTTATAAACACATGACCTTCAGGTCACCTGAAGATGACGCTTAAGCGTTGAAACCCGGGTCGTGTGTTTATAAGTCTGGGGTATTGTAAATGCTACTTTTGGGATCTAGTTTTAAATTCCTGTTTAGGGTATGGCTATTTGCTCAGAGGAGGTGTTCGTAAATTAGGGGTAATATTGGGAAACAGTCAATGGTATATTTGCATTTGTCAAAGTAGCCAATTTTCTTTTAATTATTCATTTATGATGTCATCATTATCATCTTTTGGATTAACTGTGCATCGATTTTAATGATAAAGGAGCACGAGTATCAAAAGTTTTCCCGCATGAAAATATTCTCTCGATATGTAATAAATAAGCAAGTTGGAGCTGGTTGGAGAGTCTCATTTACAATTTTTTCATTCAATTTTGTTCCGCTGGTTTTTTTGCATAGGAATTCATTGCTGTCCGTTGGCAATTAAGTCAACGTTGTTATAATTGATTATTTAAGTAGGGGAGAATTAACCTCAGCCATGAATAAATTAAATCTCGGGAAACCTCTGGATGTTAATATGTAATTATTTACAAATGGCCCTGCCTCATTCTATATATGTGCATAGGTCTCACTAGCGTCAGTTGGATATTCAGAGATGTTTCCAGAAAAAAATAATTAATCAATTTTAATACTTAAAAGTAAAAAATAAAATGAGAAAAATCCCAATCCCTGGATATCCCAATCCCTAGTAAATCGAAATTATACGTGAAGATATTAAATTATAGGATAACAGCTGCAGAATTATTTCTCTTGGAGAAACAAAATCATTTCAGATAAAATAGTTCCCTACGGAGGCAGCATTTTTACATAAGCATATTACAGGAAAAAATCTAGTTTCATTGCAATAACATTCGTGTCATTCATTAATGGCCAGAAAGCGTTTTGTACTGCATGTGGAGCAAACTTTGAGATGGTTCTTGTTAAAATGGGAATCCTCAATCATTTTGTTTTAGATTGTACGTACATGCACTAGTAACCAAGCGTTGAAATTCAGATGAATAGGTAAATTAGTGGACATTTTCTGTTAGATGATACATGATGGCAGCGGTGTCCAACTGCTTTAGGAAACTTTCGAGTTAAAATGCCTCTTCTTCAACTTGAGAATATCGCTAATATAGTGTCACGCTGGAGTTGTGGGTAAAGCATCTGTCTTAGTCCGAAGTTTATTGTTTGGAGGCAGTATTCTTCGGAAGAATGAGCAAGGAGTCTGGAGGGCGGAGGCTGTCAAAGGTTAGCTAAGGCTAGTCCTACCTATCTACTTTCGCTGGAATAAATAATGTCTAGGCATGTACTCATCAAAGTCATACTTGTGTCATAATGAATAGTAATTTTAGGGAATTTTCACAACTTAAGCCTTAGCGATGCCGACATTTTTCTTAGGATTCCGATTGCAATGGAAAGAGACTTTCAGACGTCAAATGAAGGCATATCGATTCAAATTGGTTTCGATGGAGACACATTTTCAAAAGCCCCTTAGGTGCTGGGGCCTCTTCTGTTACCTTATCGGACTATCCCGGCAGTCTCGAGGATCTAATAACGACCTTCATTTTGATTCGGCATGAAGACTACTCCATAATGAAGTTTGCCTTCGCCTTTGGCGCCAATACCTATGTCGCCCCGTCTGCGCTGAAAAGGGACATGCATATAGCTTCCGGGATGCCTTCCATGCCCTAATCCTTCTTCGCTGCTCCCTAATAGCACTCTTCAACCCCTCAGGTGACAACCGCGGCCAAAGCCTCCCCCCAAACATAAGTCTCTCGACTCACCTACTCCCTCCATCACTGGTCTTCTTTATTTGTCAGTCACCGGGGGCAGTTTTTCTTCTGCCGTTCAGGCGCCCCTAGTAGCTCGACGATGCCGAGTCCTACAACGCGAAGTAAAGGAGCCAGCAGAATGAATGGACTTGCCCTGTCGGAAGCATTCCGAGACCAGGGAATTGGTATTTGACTTATTAAAAAGCGGGGGCGCTCCCAATGATTATTTCCCCCCCTTTATGTTATTGCTGCCAAATATTATTATTTAAATTAGCATATGCTTGTCTCTTGCACCTGATATGATTCATTGTCTCATGTACCTACACTTTATATTGATATGTTTGTGCACAATCAGCCAGCATTAGCACATATTACAACATTACTCTTTTGCAATCTTTTCTTCAAGATACGTTTACATGTATTAGTCGAAGGAATAAAATAACTTTCATTGCGAGTTATGCACATTTTGTTTGGTAAAGGTTATATATCAAGCGTAGAGAACTTTTTTTATAGTGCATTCATATTTTACCTAAATTTGATTATTTGTAGAGCTTTTCCATGTGTTGAGCATCGTCAATGGTGCACGTACACAGTTAAAAGTATTTCAAAGGGTCATCATACCTCAAATTTACAACATATTAACTGTAAAGGCAAGCATGCGGGGGCAAGAAATATTTCTCTCCACCTCGGTGCTCAGCTGAGCGAGTCTCTTGGAGTGTGGCACGGAACAAGAGCACTAGTACATATCAAATTTGAAAGATTAATGGAGATATTAACTGTGTCCTGTGATAAGTATTAACAAAAGTAATCAAGATCGAAGCAGCATGGAAAGGTAGTTTGGAAATGTATACCAACTGTTGCAAGAAGTCACTTATAGAAAGTTGGATGCATGCACTCGGTTGTATAGATACCAACATAAAACCAATCAATCAGTTAGTATCCGCGTTATGAAAAAGTTCAATGCAGAGTTTTAAAGTATTTATATTTTCTCTCGCTACTAATTTATGTAATTGTTATCTAATATTTATGTAGCCATTCATGCATATTGAGGACCTAAGGCACCTAAATGAGCACATACACACATAAATAAATAAATTGAATAATACATTTATATAATACTAATAAGGGTAGGAAATAAATTTCAAACTTAATGCTAGCCACAAGGAGCTGAGGTTGGGACGGGATAGATAGGTCTCTTAGAGGACACTCACAGATAGATGATGCACGGCGATACCGATGTCCTTTGCTTAAAAAGCTTTCAGATGAGAACCCTTCTTCAGCTAGAGAGAAGCTTTTACGCCTAGTTGCTAGCATATATATACTCATGTATATATACTCACGTCTTCCAAAGGCGTCCAAAAGCTTGTATAGTGAGTGCTCGTCATTTATTTTGTGACACTGTGTACTCCACTCCTATTAACCTCGAGTGTACATCGCCGAATGCCTGCTTCAACCTCTCATCCTATGTATATATATTATCTCCTGGTATTCTAAAGAAGGTGGTTGAGTTGAGCTGCATAAATATCAAAAATATGTTTTAGTTTTCTTCTTTTTGCCGTTTTCCTGTGATTTTTCCAGTCAGGCCTATGGCATCTTTTTATCTTATATGTATATATTTTCCGATTGGTGTAAGCTAGGCTCAAGAGAGATCTGCCAACCAGGGGGTCCCTGTAGCTACCCATTTGGTTTTGGTGGGAGATTCTGCAACTTTCGCACCGTTGAATTTTCACCTAAGAAGGAAGAACTTCTCCGTTCCTTCCTTTGGCAGATTCATCTAAGAAATCTTCCTGGAGAGGAGTGGAAGGCTTGGGGGTGAGTTCAAGAGTGGGGCGAGGAAAGAGGATAGGAGAAGGTGTTTTGCCAGGAGGGGTTGGTAATTGGCAAGGCAGAGCGGTTGGAAGGGGTCGTCGAGAACGGGATAGGAAAAGGAGAAAGGGTAACTGTGTGGGATAAGTGGTGGAAAGGGGAAAATTATGAAACTATTGCTTGTATTAATTAACCTTGACGGACGGCACGATTGGCATGGAAAGATGTTGCTTGGTGGCGAGGGAAGGCAATTTGTCCTCCAAGGGCGGAATGGAGGGATAAAGAGTTTAGTGGGTGGATGAAGTGTTGTGTAGAAAGTATAGGAGCGTGAATTAGGTATCTGGAAGAGAATGAACAACCTCGACGTCTGTTGAGGAATTAGTGCGGGACGGAGTCATGGGAGCCACTGGAGACTAGGAGGCTGCACGCTGGGCAGTTGAAAAAGTATATTTCATGTTGCTTATGTTATCGGTCACTCATTTGCGCTAGTTGTTCCCTGATACTCTAAACATAAGTAAAAATTTTCTGAATTAGCACCATTGGTGACTGAAAATGGGTTAAGTTGCATTAGACATAAGATATAAAACCATCCTGGTCAAAGAGGGATTTTCTAAGAGGAGAAAATTGATTAGGGGGGTCTAAAAAGAGGCGTAAAAAAGGCTGGTGAAAACTGCAATGTGGAGCATGATGTTGTATGGGTCGGAGACTTGGTCATTAACTTATGAACATGCGCAAAGAACTGAGAATATGTTCAATGGTTTTAAGCTCAACTATGGGGAAGACAATTTTCACAAGTTTTCATATGTGTAGATTTAAGACGTTTTTAGGTGTTGGTGAGGAGATTGAGGGATAGAGTGAGCGAAAAGGACAGACAAATAAGATATGAGAATAATTGAAAAGAAGAAGAATCACGTGGCAGAGGTTCGGAGAAGGCAGAAGAGGTGGACGTTCAAAAGGAGAAAGTATATTGAAGACGGTAAAAGAGGGGAGGAAACTGGGGAAGTTAACAATAAGAAGGAAAACCTCGTGGAGTTAAGGGCTTGCTGCTGGAGAACATCAAGTGCATTCCGTCCTGTGTGGCACTGGCGGAGTCACTTGCAGCTCGCATGCAGAAGGCCGTATTACTTCCGTCTACTCCGTGCAAACGACCCAACCGCAGCGTAGCCACACATCCGATGGGCGTCGGACGTGGCTGCGAGTACTGCCCAACCCCTCTAGAGTCCTCGGCCATTATGACGGCAATGAAACCCGATGGTTGCCGAGGACTCGGAGGGGAATGTTACTATAGTAACAATAAATAACAGACTATAAAAATACCTGAATGCAAACTAATTCATCTGGTGAAGTGTGATTTTTTTTGTAATACACCCACATATACCTAATAACTCGCGTGATGTGAATTTTCCAATTATTCTATACTAAGTGTAAAGCATCGTGTCTATAAACGTACAGCCTAGTAGCGGAAGAAAAGTCAATGTTTCATTGGTGAAAAATTTACACTGAATGATTCATCAACCCGATTGGTTGGAACTTCAGCTTAATTTTCCTACATCTACATCTATATCTACATAATACCCTGCGAGCCGCCGCATGGGCGTGTGGCAGGGGGTGTTACGTCACCAGCCGTGTTAAGGTATGTTTTTGGAGATGGTGACATGAACTATAGGAATGTATTTAGTAAGCTTAATTTTTATTGAGATCACTTTTTGTTTGCGGAAAGAATGAGTTCTTGTACTTACCTGTTCGGCAGTGTATCTCTCTTATTTTATCACGTCTATCAGACCTAGAGATGTAGTGAGGAGTCATGATAATATTTTCTATGTCGCTCTGGAAATGATCAGTTTTGAATTTATCAAGCAACCTAAGCCTAGCGTGTAACCTCCGAGTCTCTAGGGGCTCCCACCTAAATCCCTCTAGAAGTTTTGAGACACTATATGTACGCTTGTAGCAGTTTTAACAAAGTGCGTTGCTTTCATTTGTATTTAATTAATTTTTTAGTTAAATTTATTTGACCAGGATCCCAAATGCTCGCGGCGTTTTCGAGATGTAGCCGAACCAGAGTGAAGTAGTGCCTTTCTTTGACTTTTTCATGCGAGGACCTTCCTATTAAATGTTTAACAAAACCTAGTTTCTTTAATACTGCGCCGCACATGTTCTATATGTGTAACCCCCATGATAAGCCTAATGGACGCAAGCTTTATTCTTTTCTTCAGTGTGGAATCAATGGAAAAAGAACGACAAGAAGCGAACGCCCCCTTTTGGATAGTGAGGAAACAGGGGCGTTTAGAGAGAAATTGTTGGATGAAGGTGGAGGGAGGGTAATGAAGGGGTCTTTGCTCCGCCCCGCTCCCCCAGCCCCCAGGCCCTCCCATGCCTTCTCTCTTCATTACTTCTCTTCTTCTGCAGTCCACGCCTCTTCATTCCCGTTATCTTGCCTCCATCTCCACTCTACCAAAACATAATTCATTCTACTTTAATTTCGACTTCACCCCTTGTGTCCTCTCTTCTGCCATACGCCTCTGCGTGAGGGCAAAAGACTTCTTTCGGCTCCCCTCACCACCCTTCTTCCTCCTAAATCTCACCTTCCACTCCTCATCACTCCTCCCAAATGCAATCTTTCTTCTCTGTCTTCCATTTCCTCATCTATCCGAACTCTTTTCCCGTCTTGGCCGTCTTGGTGGAATCTCGTCTCCACGCGCTTCTTATTCCTTCCATGGAGATTAAGAGAGGTGGAATGAATCACTTCACAATAACTACACTTACTATTTCTATGGCATTAAAATCCTCAATCTCTCGAGAATTATTTAACCATTTAATAATTGCTTTTAACCATTATTGGTGACAATGAAAAATAAAAATGGCGTTCCTTCAAATTCAAGTATTGTTTCTGTGAGTAATGATCTTCAGGTTTTCAGCCTTCAAAGATTTCAGATATTCAATGAAGAATAGAGGAGAATGGCATCTCGCAGCAACAACTTGCTAAGAAGACAACTCGCAGTGTCAGTCCTATATGATGTTTCGCGTGCAGTTCAGGTCCTTATTTCCCTCACCTGTTTCTTCATTGCAGCCCCTTAATTTCTCTCAAGCTCTACGATAGAGGCTTAAATTTTTAAATGCATCAATCGGATGAATCTTTATTAATCCACTTGCAATATCGTTCCTCGAAAATTACGTCTCGGGAATCGTTTAAAAATGCTCCAAAACTATTGGAGATTCCAGATGCTTTTCTGCACATTGGAGCGGAATAATATCTCATTGAAAAATAAACAGTTATTTTTCCATTTCAATGAAGAATTTTAGTTTTCCGAGACGAACATGCGTAGGAGAGAAAATTAAACTCATGCAACGCAAAATAAAACGCAAAAAAATACTCATCCATCTTACTTATTTCAGCAGTTGGGAGATGTATTGCTTACAATGTAGGTACTTTCATAATTTATGTGTGCTTAGTCGTTATTTAAGTAGTAAAGTGCAGCACGTGGCTTTCATAATTTGATTTCATAGCACTAAATTTGGGGAAAAAAGCGGCATAATATATCTTCTAATGGAACAAGAAGATGTAAGGATAAGTGGCTAGGTATGTGCTAGGGAAACACAATAAAACAGTGAGCATAACAGAAATACTTAGAGCACTGGAATGGGAGAGTTTACATGTGAGGAGGAAAAGGAGCTGGCTATGTGGGATGTACAAAATAGTGAGTGAGGAAAAATCATGGCATGAATTTGCGAAGGACATAATAAGGCCAAACTTTGCGGGAAAAAATTATTACTAGTTCAAGATAAAGTGCCGATCACAAAAGATAAATGTAAAACAGTTCTCCTTCTTGAACAGGACCTTACGGGACTGGAAAGACCTACCAGCAAAAATATTTGAGCCCTTCCCAAAAAATTGTGTATTTTTAAAAATAGATTCAAGAAGTAGAAGGTTTCATGGTTAATTATTTTACTCGGCTGTTTTTAATGTTACCACCTGTTTAATTGTAATCATAATAATATCCTATCCTCGGCGATCGCAGGAGCCCGTAAGGTAATACGCCATCACATGTCTACTGCATTAATGGGAGTGCTTCAGGAGACAGAGCTAGATACTAAGTATATTGATTTCGAATACATTTGGGGAGAACCATTAGTGACTTGTGCGCCTCTCAAAGCCAAGAAACCCTGAGGCCTTCTTCATTAAGGAATGCACCCTCACTGGCGAATAGACGTGCGTGCTTTCCACGGGCGTTGATGGGGAATGGTGCATCTCGCACGGAACAAACTCTCTCGTTGCCGTGCAAACTTCGACGAAACGCATACAAATCAACAAACAGCATCCCCCGCTATGGCTTTGAACCGTTTTCTGAAACTGAGATAACTGCAGGTGAGAGCACTACCAATGCGTATGCCTTTTCGCTTTGATTCCCGCCTGCCTGTGGCATGTGCGCAACTTCGGCCGTCGGTTCAAAGCGCCTGCAAGGACTGCTCGTGATCGCTGTGAGGCTGCTGTCGTTCGGATGACAGCTGACCCGAAATCACGACCGCAAAGTTGATGGCAAGTTAGTAAGTAACAGCCATGCTTCGAGAGAAGTGAATACAGAGAATGAGTCTGCGGAGATATGCGGGCCCCCTGGATTGAATGAGCTTTATTTTGAGGAATCCTAACCGTCTTGATGGCGCCGTTGTTCTATTGTCTTTTATGCCATCAATCCAAGGTAATGCTAAGAGTCGAAGCAACCGAACTTGCCCCAGCGTTCACTGAAACTGCCTTTTAATTCCCTCTGCCGTGCGCCAAACTCATTCGTCGATCCATAGCAATAAAGTATCATGAAACTCGTTGAAAACCTACTCTTTTTTTCTAAGGAATGTAGCATAGGATAGTGGACGTCAAAGAACCATGAACCAAGAATCAACAAAGCCTGTGGCTGATAAACTTAAAATTTAAGCAGCGTCATTTTATTATGCAAAATTACGCAATACTTAGTATTTCATGATTATAATACCAGGCTTTGTGCCGTCAAAATTGATTCCACAGTTGTAAAAATAAAATATTCCGAGTTTAAGTCAGCCAAATAAGTGCACATTGACTTACTTTTCAAACTCATAAAAAAGCTTATTTCTTTCCCGCACTTGGAAGGACTTATCAACGGTGATTTTCTCAAACCGTTTGATCTTCATCATTCTTTAATGGCACTTCATTTTCATGACTTCCAATCACTTTTGTCCTGGCTTCGCTACTGACTGCGAGAAGGGTTTGATCTAAAACAAGTTCGCTAAAGCAACAGAATATTTCTGTCATGTTGCTCAAATAATCTAGCTAGTGACCTCAAGCGTGCGATCCTTGTAGACTTATTGCATATCATTTCTGGCTCTCTCTTTGTCCCGTATTACACTCTGCTTTAGACCCAATACTGGAGTAGTTGATGGAGTGAAGGAGAAACGATGGAGAGGGTATTCTGTAAGAGTGACTTTCCCACTCCCCTGCAGCACCCAAATCTACTCACACCCACGGCGGCACAGAGCCACCGCCTCTATGTTCAATCTCGACCCTTATCCCTTCTCTGACGCCCACATCTTTTGTCTAGCAACGCTTCATTATGCATCTCGGTTATTTAAGCGAAGCCGAATAGCTGGAGTCGCTAGCAATCTCCATGTACTCAAAGACATCCATATACATGTATGGGAGCTGAGACGAGCATGGTGCAACTATTTTCCAAATGATAATTTCGTCCCTTCTCAACCTCTATGATTTTCTTCGTGATCGACACCAGGCGCTCCCGGAAGGCGAGGTGGAAGTTGGCAGGAGGTAACGTTGGAGCGCTTCGACAGAATTTCCGTAAGATTTTGCTCTGTCCTTCCTCCGACACTTCGAAGCTTCTGCAAAATTTGCGTTTCTATCGTTACCTGAGCGGAAGTGAGAATGAACGGTCATGCCATTAGTTGAAAAAAACTTGTATGCTCTTCATGAGCAATGAACCACCAAATTTTGTTCTCTTTTTAATCCAAAATTAGTGGCGTGCTTTGTTGACAACGTTTGATGAACCATTTTCGGCTTTTGTTGTAGAAATGTGCAACTTCTTTCTGTACACCTGATACTGCTTCTTCATTTTAAACTTTATGAACGATTTCTGTAGTTTTTCCTTTACAATGCATTTTTATAGGTGGGAATCTTTCTTTAGATATTATTTCCTTGGCATATTCCCAGTGATTAGTTTTTTTATGGCGGATAAGGTTCATTTCTCACGTATTCTCATAATCCTGCTCCTTCCTCAATCTAATATCTGCTGGTTCATGTTAGTTCTTCCAGCTAATTTGCACATAGTCCCACCGTAACCTCATATTTTTATAGCATTGCATTATGTACTCACATTAGTATAGTCTGTATGGAATTATAATTTTAGTTTCGGCTGTTAATTTTTGAACTTAGTATTCCTTTTCCTGGGGGATCTTTGTTTTAATCATATTTCTTTAGAAATAGCATATTTACTTTCAGGAGGCAAGAAGAAGTCAAATGCTTTAAGTATTAAGGAAAATTGGATTTATTTATTTATTTTTCATGAATATTCATGTTCCACATTAAGAAACTATTATGGAGAAAGTCAGCATTGTTTATATTTTACTAACAATTACTATACATTGTAAATACAATTGCTACACTCGACCAAAGAGTTCATATCCATTATTTTTTTCAAATGATAAAAATGTAGAGATCTTGCAATTGCTATTACATCTGACGGAAAATACGTGAACGTAAGAAAAGTAGAAGACACGAAATGTAATTCCGGAGCAGCGTCTCTCATACTTTTAAATTTCCAGCTCTGTGTCGGATGGTAGCTCCCCAGTAGTGTGCTTTGGCAAGAAGATTAAAAACTTTTGCAACTGCCTCGAGATCATTGCGCTCCAAAGGCGGTTGACTTTGTTTTTATTTTGGCAAAAGAACTGGAAAAGGTATTAGAGGGAATGAACTAAAGCCGGGGTTCGCGCGGGTCGGATCCGTCTCGGACATCCGTTCGTCGCAATTTGGAAGATCCGATGCGTGGAGCTGGAGGAAGTCTCCAGGCCTGGACCTGGAAGGGAGGGCGCGTCGAGAAGGAAGAATGGCGCTGGGTGGAAGAAGTTTAATCAAATGCCATGCGGCTGTAACTTTTATCTCTCCATTGAAAGAGACAATAAAGACTCGAGGGGGCCACCACCGCCCACTCAACCTCTTCCGTATTCCCCCGCTGACAGGCCCCACGCTCGCGAAGGTGCTTGCGACGAATTTTATCATTCTGTTCTTTTTACTCCGCCTTCTCCCGACGCCCCCCCGCCTCCTTCTCACCCTTCGCCTTAAACCCCCTCTCCACCTCCCCCGCCAGTTAAGTCGGCCCTCACCTGGATGTGACGAGAGTCTGTGGAGGAAGGTCCCAAGGGGGACGGACGCGTCTCTTAAGACAGCGGAAGAGGATAGCAAACGACATTCCTTCTTTCCTTCTCTTCCCATCCCTCCCCCACTCCCTCCATCTACACATAGTTTTACTTCCGCTGCGTGATCGCCAAGGCAAATGGGGCCACGGCTGGTGCAGAGAGAATCCAAGAGTGGATCTTTCCAAATATTTGCACCGTTGCTAGGTACCTGCTCGCAGTCAGATTTGACTACCACAGCCTTACATCGCGAAAGAGGTGCTCATATATCTTCAGAAGAGGCACTTCCTGAGTTGCCAATGCTCCATTTGCGCCGGGTTTCATGGGATGGATATCTATGCGCTCGATGGAAAAACGTTTATACCTGAAAGGTGGGATTTTTGCGACTCGATGATTTCGGAAGTTTGCTAAAGCAGACCGCGGTCGTGTTATCTCTAGATTAATAAGCTACTTTAATCGCTACGGCATATTTGTGTCATAATACTTTCATTATAAGTCCCCTAGATTTAGTAAAAGCCAGTTTCTTCTTCCGTCACGAATTAGTTGGCACTTATGCTTAGCAGTTCGCATGCCTTGAATAAAACAGACCGCTAAGCATTTAGAATTTTCCTGCCAGTTGGTCGTCGGGCCCACTACTAGCCACTTAATACCGGAAGACAAACTCGAGATGACTTTTCTTCGCGTGTTTTCACGTCTACCACGTAGCTGTTTTTAGAAAGAGAATAACTTTTGAGGCACGCAAAATAACTATATTCTATTCAGCTTCTTAGGGACTTATAGATAAAGAAGTTTATAGATTCGGCAATAACTTCGCTGGGCCTTCGGGATAATGAGTGTCTAATGCCATAAAACGTGATAAAATTACGAAATGGATGAATACATCTTAATTCGTTAATTGTGGCACTAGAATATATACAAAGGCTTATTCATGCCCATTCTACGTAACCACTACCCAGGAGAAATAGCAAAATAATGCTATGTGGCCCAAAGTTTACATATCAGGTTTTTGCACATTAAATGGTTGATTAGTGGAAGTTGAGGTATTCCTAGTCCTATAATGAGAAAAAAATAGTTTAGAGTAATACTATATACGAAATTAGTAAGGTCTTTTCGTTATTTTCAGACAATGCTGCTATATATTGTGATGGTCTACGTTTATATTATCTAAATTATTGCCCGCTTTCATCACATTCGGTGAAATTGGGTTCCCATTCAACGTTTAATTCCCCTTCTTTTTCTGTTTTTAATATGTTCACTTACCCACAAAGATCGCTCCCGCATTTATTCGCGTTAAATTATTCTCAGAAATTCCATCTGTTTTGAATCTAATTTCATCGGACTGTCTCTGGTTTTGGGTTTTTCTTTTATCGAGTTAGATAGGCAATTCTGTCTCCCGTATCAAGAATACTACCTTAGAGCAATAGTATCGGAGGAATCCTACTTGAGTGATATAATATTATCGCCTTTTCTCTGATGGCGCGAGGTGCTATAAGTGTAGTGGTACCAAGTCTTACACTTCACTGGAATCGATGCTTGCGTGCATTTGGAATTTAATAGTTCTACGAATAGAATATTGAATCATTTTTCATTTAAATTTTTGGCTTTTTCGCTGTCTGCCAGAAAAAATGAGAGCGCGTTAATACAAAAATTAAATGGAAAACAAAGAAGTTCATAGAGAGGATCAATTCTTCATTGTGCTATGTTTAAGCATTACACCAAATAGTCATTTCCGAGGAAATTCAAGAAAATTACTGCACCACTATTGATTGCAAACAATTTTTCACTTTTCCTTTAAATATATAGTATAAAACTATTAAATCCAAGTACTTAGCTTGATTACCGAATGATTTATCACTCGTTAGCGAACTACGGTGATAAGGGATATGCACAGAAAACTTAAACATTATTATTATTTCTGGCCCCCGTGATTTCCAACATAATTCCAATCACGAGATATAGTGCTGTTAGATGAAATTAATATCTAGAGAAATATCATTATTGAGACCTGCACGGGACACGAGTCGAAAAAATTCAGTACGATTTCTAATAAGACGAAGGAAAAACTCGAAGAAAAAAGTGACAGTGCCAAACGACAACAGAGATGCCAAAAAATATTAAATGGAAGACGAACTTAAGCTAGTGATATCATCGCAGGGCCAAACGTGAACAATTCTTGCCCCGTTTACATAAATATCTTTACACGCTTGCAACTCAACTGTCAGTGAGAATGTCAACCTTTGAAAGCATGTTAGAGTTAACCCTCATAAACTTCTTTGCCACGCTACAGTTACTTGGCTTGGCGATGACTACCGGCTTCTAGAATGTGTGAGATTGGTATTCAGTTAAAATCTTAGTTAAATTTTGTATTAAGAAAATAGAGGGTTGACCAGAAAGATGGCAGCACAGGAATGAAATGAAAATTGAAGTATTTTGCGTCAACACAACCAAGCTAGTCCATTCTAAGGGGGGTTAGAGACGTTAGGGTAAGGGAAGTTAGATACGTTATTGTAACCCTCATTCAGCTCTGTTGGTGAAGTCTTCTTCGGTCTTTCACCAGATGAAATATTTATTTGCCCACGATTCGATCGCTGCCTCCGCCATCATGTTCAGGTCTATTTTTGTGTCATATTATATGTTCAGGATTTATCATGCTTAAAGGCGATGGTAGAGGTAGCTATTGAAACGTCGACAAACAAATATCTCATCTGGTATACGACTCGAGAAACAGCATACGCCAGGAAAAAATAACTCCTATGTCATTTAACCCAAGTAATTTTTAAAAATACGTTAATGTGTAGCTTACTTATGGTTGTAAGAATATTTACTTTCAATCAATAGAGGTCAATAAATTTTTTTCCTATAAAAATATGCGGATTACACGAACTCATCTACCAGTGTCATAACTTATCTACTAATTGATAATTGCTTTGAATGCTTGTTCTTTTCTCTTACCGCAGGAACAAATTTATGTATATTTCTCTCATGTGTAAATGCTAATATACATGAAAAATAGTCAGCAAGAGTAAAATGACCATTCATTGGATATAAAATACCTCTTCTATCAAGAAATTAAGCATCAAAGTGATTGCATGAAGAAAAAGAAAAATCTCTTAGTAAATTCCACACTTAGGACTTATATTTCCGACCTAGGTTTCGATTGCCTTACAATCATTTTCAAAGGTGACCTTTGAAAATATGTTGGCTACTTATGGAGCTCATGACTCCATTTCATACATTATTAGATAATTTATAAAACTAATCAATTATTTAAATACTTCTCCAATAAATATTGAATGGTCGTCATGGCTTGGGGATCCCATTTGAATGCACGTGTGTCGTTAGAGCAACCCGCCATTAGTATCTCTATCAATGGACGGGTGCAACGGAATTCGCGTGCTGGTGCTTCTGGGCATTGTTGCTGCGATATTTAGAGTGGGGTGGAAATGGAGAGGAATGCGGGTGCACGGGGGCGGGTGGCGCTTCTTTCCCCTACTCTACTTCAGGTGTGGGAAGGCAGGTGGCGTGCATGAGGGTCTCCTCTCTACCCCGCCCCCTCCGCCCCCAGGGTGAAAGGAACTTGTTCTCTTCCGTTGTCGGGAGCGATGATAATATATCATTCGGGGGGCGGGGGAGGAGGAGTCGCGAGGGGTGGCTTAGGGGCTGGGGCCGGGAGAGAGAGAGAGAAAGGGGTTATTTGCCCCCCCCCTTACCTCTTGCCCCTTTTTGGAGTCGTCGGCGGTGTCTCCGTGCGCGCCGGGCGTCCCATTCTCCATTCTCTTTCCGAAGTGCGCCGGTAGAGCGTGTAATCGTCGCGGGAAACAATATCTTAACGGCCGTGAACCCCCCCTTGATCTTTCGGCAGTTTGTCTTCGGATGGGTGGGAGGAGGAGGTTTTCGAGGGGGAATGAAGAGGAGTAGTAAACCGGCTGACGACAAAGACGGCGCCGCCTCGGATGCGAAGCTTGCGCCTCTCCGCGGCGCGCGGAAGAGTCAGAGCGCCCGCGCAATCAGGGGAGCGTCCCTCCCCCCCTTTTCGCTTCTGCACCCCAAATCGCAACCACGACGGTGACGTGAGTGCATCACTTTGTGAGGGAACCGCGATGCCAATCACAATCACATGTGGATTGCTTCAGGGCAGGAAATTTCAGGATAAGCCTCAGAATTATGACCGTATCTTTGTGGCATAGTTCCCTTTTTTAATATAGGTATAGATCACATATTGTTCTTTAAAAACCCACAGAAATACATAGCCTCGACACCTTAACTAGCTCAAGCCTACGGCGTGATAATGAAGGTTCCAGTTTCGTGTCCCGGGATTTGGCGAATGATTTTTCCTCCGTCGAATATATTGTTTTTCACATCCGCCCCCCAAATATTCTTCCTTCTAACCCCTCGATAAAGTATCGTCATGAAAAATTCTCTCATGGTCAATTGCGGAAAATACGCTTCTAAGCAAAACCATACGAGTGCGTAACAACGTACTCTGGACATTCAGTATGTTGAAGCTATCATTATGAATATATTAAGTATCCAGATGACAGTCTAGAATCCTTGAAATAACCTCACCGCACGAAATGAGATATATAATCCTCCCCTGTAAATAGCCTTTAATTTTATTAAGGCTATATTCCACTATTCTCCTACATTTATAACCTTCTACCGCATTTATAGGTAATGCCAATGAAAGATCATTTTGGTGCCGGTGCTGCTATTATTGTCAACTCCCAAGGAGAAATTTAGGCAAAGCTCTCTCTCCTCACGATCACATCCAGCCGTGTGGATTTCTGGCTCGGGCTCGACGTTTGAAGCGGAGGTGGGCACTGGTGACATACCTCGAGGCGCGCGACTCTATCACTTGACGGCGGCGAATATGAATGGCGTGTATCGAGCGTCGATCATCAGTAGATTATTCGTTGAACGAAACTCAAAGTAGGATTATTCGCTACATATGAGAAATTTTTAGAAGCTTAGGATCAAAGATTTTGACGTCGTTAATTTAACTCTGGTCGTTCTATAAAAGAAATTTTTGGCTATTTTTTCCATTATGGTAACTTTTGAATTGTATCCAGGGGTAGATGAAGAAGACATGCTTAACTTACTGCTACTGCTGGAGCAGCAACTACCGTGCAACTGAATACTTCACGCTTGGAATCGCGTCTTGTTCCGCGGCTACGAATTCACGCTGCAGAAATCGACATCACGCCGCAAATAAGAGCGCAAAGATATCAACTGCAGATGCAAAAAATGACGGTCACCAGATTCCGACCAGAATTAGGCAATATAATCATAATTTTAATATAGATCTATAAAACAAACAAGTGTTATTTTATTCTTAATATGAATCAACTTCCTGACAAAACTTCAATCTTTAACCTAAAGTATTTCAAAAGAAATTACGTTAAAAAATGCCGAATGCATAAATAGGAATACACACGTCACGTATAGTACTAGTTGACATCTGCACTACCCATCTGTCAAGGATTAGTAGCTTCACATTTGAATGTACATGTCTTTGTCGAATCGGTGAATTTTCGTATAATTTATGTGTGTTTTTACAAATCGCGTGATTCATGTGATCTTCAAATTATTCATAGTGCAAACGTTAAAGATCAAGCGATGGCCTAATATAATGGTCTATTTGGAACTAAGAAATAGTGCAACTCAATTGAAAATCGTGCCGTGATTAATATTCTTGATCTACTCGCCCAATTGGGTAGCATCATTTGGTGAACTGCGTCTGTCTGACTTAACTGTCTTTTTGCAAAAAAATCCATTTCCTTATCATCTTGATGGACCAGGTTTATCGAAAGAGAATTGTCAAGATAGGTAGTTATTGTTATCATTGAGAGTTTTATAATCAATGCATAAAAACAAACATTAAAGTTGAATCACTCCCATATCTGGATGCTTCGTTCCGCAGTTGTCATCATCACTGCAGCCATGGTTATGGCTGAACTGCTAAGCACATGAGATTTATGCGTCAGTATATACTCATAATGAGCAGTTAAAGAATAAGAAAGTGTTAGTTAATGTCTAGATGTGGAAAAGGAGTAAATCTCTATGAAATGAAGATACAATTTACCCTAAAGATAAAACTTACCCTAAAATGAGCATAGATCCCAATTTTTATCTCAATTATGAGGGGATGCTTAAGTTATGTGCCATTAACTAGAATAGACGATTTTTTTAAATTGTGTACCCACAGAAATCATTAAGTTCACTCATTTACGACACTGATCAGTTGTGGTATTTACATATATCCAAACGTTGATGGCGTACTCATCACACTTAAGTTGACCTTAGCCGCAATGTTCGCAACTATGGCGGAATAGTATTTTCATGAAAGGTTCAACATTTTTCTCGGCGTATAATGAACGAAAAGTCATGTCGGAATTTTCATCGTCTCGGGTGCCTGGCTGCTGCCAACGTCTCAATAGCACTGACACTGCCATTGTCCTCAGGTCGCCGATGCCGGGATCTAATTCATGTTCGTCTCATGTATTAGTATCGTGTGAGGAATTTGGTTCAAAGCCACGACCAAGAGTTATGAATCACGCAGGTTAGTTTACGGAATCAGAACTTACATCCTACCATTACGACCTTGTATTTTCCGAATATTATCATGTATTTTCACTAACAGATAGCCGTAACTTAGGGATAGAACAATCATCTGAGGCATTTGGATGAAAAATAGCCTGTTTTACTTTGATACGGAAAAATTTACACTTTAATAAGACTTTGGGGTATAAATCTCAAAAAAATACTCTCATAATGAAAGCAAATTATGAGCCATCGTCATGATTTATAACGGCAGGGAATGTAATGAGAACGATTATTTAAATGAAGACCAGCGCGAATGCATGATATTCGCGCCATCAGCATTTTTCGGAGGTTTTAATGCCGAGTATGGAGAAAGATGAAAAATTACCCATCGTAAAGTTCACAGTTTAGATTTGAACTCTAATATTGCCCAAGAAATTCAATTTTATTACTTCTGTTCTCGGGTGCCACTTAATTTATCTAGTGAATCGGGGGAAATACTGTGCAAAATCTTAAGATAAATTTGATATCCTTCTCTTATACCTGTGACCCTTAAACTTGATATATATGAATTCTGGATTAAATAAATTTGTAATACTTTTATCCGAGCCACTTTAAGGAGGAAGGTGATTTGAATGTCTTCCATTGGCACAGAATTACAAACCTTCGTTTGTTATAAATGAGTGACAGAGAATGACGCGTTGAGAAATGGAGGATGAGTGATGTCCTCGCTGAATCACCAGCAGTATATCACGAATCATGGTGTAGAATTGATATAAATTAACTATAAATAAAAATATTAACAAAAATTTAATAGTTTCAGTAGTCGGTAATTAGAATCGCTTATCATGCTTTGGTGAATTCGAGATTGAAATATGGCATTGAGTGTTGGGGTGGTGCTTATTGTACAAATATTATGCCTTTGGCAGATTTGGCTCAGAAAATGGTAATCAGCGTAATGTCGCATCTCTTTGATTTGACTCATTCCTTCCCCCTATTGAAAAATTTTAGCATTCTACCTTTGAGACATTTGTTTATATATACAGTATTAAGAATTTTTATAACCGTGGTGGTGACCTAATTAAGCCTGGGGCTTATGAATTAAGATTGAACAACGACTTGCTTATGCAGAGGCCTAGAAAAGAATTTTACAGGCAATGTTTCAAATGTTGGGGACCAAAAATTTTTTGTTTACTGCCACCGGCTTTGTCCAAAGCAGAAAGTCAGCGGCAATTTTGTAAAGGTATTAGAAATTGTTTTTTTTTCAAAATGGGAAGGTTGAGTTTTTACTTTCTTTGTGGAAATAAGATCAAGCCACCAACATATGAACGGGGATGTCAGTATTTATGTAAAGTGTGGTACTATTTCCTTTTACTACATATACCTTTTTTATACATTTTCCATCTGTATGTTATTGTAATAAATGTGCACCAGCACTTAAGTGCTAACTAACGATTGTAACACAGATAAGACCAATTCATTGCAAAGTGAGTCGGCAACCCAAGAACAATTCTTTAGTCTCAACGCATATTCCGAATTATCTGTATAATTTCTTCTTTTTGTTATGATATAGAATGTATCAAAAGGAGTAATTATTATTAGTTAATAAAAATGAATTAAAATGTCTTTTTCACTTAAGCAGTAAACCCAGCACGCATTACTAACACAATATGTTCCAAATTTAGCTCTCTAATTACGGATATCATATGCATTCAGCGTCAGTCTAAATAACTTGTCTTTTTGGCAGGACCTTATTTTGGTAAGGACGAAGCAACAATTCGTCAGTATCTTCAACAATGAGTCATTTTACGGAGGAGATTGGTGATTTTTGCTGAAATGGCCGGTTTTGTTGCGTTAAAAAATCCTGCACTTCGTTTTAGGGTGATTATTATCTTAAATATATATCCAAATATTCGAAACCACAATAAAACTCAATTTTACGCTCAGTGACTAACTATTCAAATTAAACCCCGTGATTTATGAGTTTTTGTCTTCTCAAATGAATGTAATTGGGCCATTATAAATTTCACGCCACATTACACAATATTGTTGGCGAACAAAAATAAACATATTAATATCCAATCGGATGCTCGCTATTATTTCTCTTTTTCAGCAAAGCTTTAATACAAAGCCACACTAGTAGCCTGGCGCAGAGTTATTGGTATTTTCGTTTGTCACGTAGCGTAATTTATAATGTAATCGTATATCTTGTTAATATTTTACGCATTGCGCTCACCACATGGAGAAAATTTATAATGACCAAAATGGATAGGTTAACATGTATTTTCTTAGGAAATAATATAAAATTGTTGTATTGTATATTTATCACAAAGCTAGCCAAAACTTTCGAAAATTAGTCTGTACGTTGCGAGGATAATTTAACTACACGTGACATGAGCTTTGATTCACTACTATCTGTTTTACTTGATCACTCGGACAATCATAATATTACCGCTAAAATAATTACTCCAAGCCGTTGATATTCTAGTTGTTTTATTTTGATCTATATTTTTATTTTACGCACATGGTGGCTGCCGTATTTGCCCTATAATATCAATTATTACGGGTATACACCATATTTTTTTAAGGTAATGTTCAAAAATATGTAGTTGGGTCTTTAATCTATAGCTACTGAGGAAGTACGTGTGAGTAAAAGTGTATTTTGAAATAAACGAAATCACCATAAATCCACCTGGTGTAAATTTTTCCTGGTTGCATGATGATTTATGAATGCAATATTCAAAATAAAATCCTCTTAATACAATTGTTAATTTGAAACGATCGGAGCAGAACTTTTCAAAAGGATAGTATTAATCTAGTAATTTTTTTAAATCTGGCAGCTTCATTTGATTCGACTATGGGGGTAATCTATTTGATATTTTTGCGCTCTCCACTTTAATCAAAAAATGCTTTTTAATGTAATTTTCCCTAAATCCACTTTCAGAAATTGCTTTTACCTATTAAAGTTCTTTATCCTAATGTGAAAAAAGCTGTGCCTTCTTTTGTCAAGTTTGTGTGTGAAATCATCTGTTGGAACTACCATGAGCGTGCAGATAAAGCTCGATTGATGAGTTTAGAGGGTATTCAGGGGAAAATAAAATTGATTAATTCAAAAGTATAAAAGCGTCGACCTCTCCTTTGTTCATTTATATTTAAAGACTCGCATTCAAGCTAAAACGAAGTATCGCTGTATTTAAACCAAATATTCTTGCATCTTCTCGAAATACGTGATGTCCGCGTTAATCTCGCGCTTCGCGAATCTGTCACGTCTCCCTCTGTTCGACTAATCCCAGATTAAAATCCTTTCGTTTCATTTCGAAACACGAACTCTTGGGGGATAGAGTTTGACACAAGGACTTTTATGCCGGAATACTACTGAAATTGCCTTTGCGTGTTAGAGCTGCATAATTTTTTTTGTATAGATGAAGGGAAGTTACGACTCTTGAGCATTCGTGAGTATTTTTTATTGCACAAGCTGCTTATGACGTAACACTTTTGCATGTTTTCCTCATTTCCTGAGTTTTATCTAGAGGTATTCGATTGCTTGTTTTTAATTTAAAATTGATGTGATAGCCACCATTCGAAAGGGCTTTCGTCCCATAAACACCACGGAAAGGTTTTAATATTAGTGCAGCCTCCGTAAGTATGTTAAGATGCTTCGATTTCTTGAATTTTTCCCTCTCAACATATGCAGACGAGAAACATTAAGTGGCGCACCAGGGGAAAGAAAAATGGAGCCCATGTGACTAAAGTTAAGAATGCCATCAGACATCATCGCCAATATCATCGCCAATATCACAATCATCGCGGATCAATAATCTGGACGTTGAGAAGATCGTCTTTGGTTACCTTATTAATCAAGAAACAACAATTGATATTTGATACCCTTCCATGCGGCTTTCCAGAAATTTGTGCCTCGATATATTTCTTAAGGAACAAATCTTTTAATTGATTATTTCGAATGGTGAACATTTTTAACGAAGCTCGAAACTGTTCAGTAACCTAACATTAAGCTTAAAAATCAGGCAGTACGGTCACGTCTATCTAGATCAATTCTGATCTTTAACTGCAAGCCTAACAAAGAAGCAAAATCATTTTCCAAGAAAAAATTAATTCAGGATGATACATTTCCTTTTAAACGATCCCTGCCACTTGTGGATCAAGACTCCCGATGGTTAGATTGGATATTAGAAAATTTTATTCTTGTAGGGGATTGGAAATCCGGTTTTTTGGCAAAAATTATTACTATGCTTTCGTTTTCCAACATCTCTGATATTATATCACTTGAAAGTGAAGACATCCATTACAGAATGAGAAATGCGGAAGTTTGGGCTGTTGATATGATTTTTACGATCGATCTGACTCAATGACCGATTTGTGTATCGGACTGAGGATGGGGACGAGATCAAACACATTGGATCGCACGTGACGGGTCTTTATGACGCGGGATGAAGTTATTGGCCGAGATCGGAATACTGGAGGTGATTAGGGGCGATTAGCAGGCATGGGCGATCCATGAGAGGGATCGGAAACCACTTTGGAGCCCAAGGGGTGAAAACACCACGGATGGACAAGGCTCGAGGAGCGAAGCAACAAGGGGCGCCCGCGCCTCTTGGACCAGAGTAGGACCTTCTCGGTGGCGGCTCTTAACGACTTGACCCCTCCCACCAGGGCCGTGCTGCGGTTGGTCGGGCCCTTAATGCGACGGAGGGTGAGGACGTTCCGTCGTCCCCCGTGGAGGCTGTTGGGGGCGGGAGCCGCAGACGGCACCGGATGTTCTCGTTGTGGCACGTACTGCTCGTTAAGACGGATATGCGCTCTTGCTTGGGGGTGGGGGGCTTAGGGGGGGGGGTAAGGGGGGGGCACGGCAGGAGGCTGGCTGCTGCATCGGGACGCAGAGAGGAGTAACATTTTAGAGTTTGCAAACGCCATCAATTAATCCACCTGTAAAGGGGAATGCATCTCTTTTGAGATATAGATTCTCATCGTGAGAGACCAGTCTCCCAGATGTCAGCCACATATTTTTAACATTTCAGATACTTTAGGTGGTGGTAAAATCTCTCTGGCAGGCAAAGTATTTGGAATTCTTTGCCTTTAAATAATAATTGTTGCTCTTTGGAATGGAGTAGTACACTGTAGTACGCCTATGTATGCAGCGACTTTTCTCCCCTATAAACATGATTTCCTTGATGCAGTCCATATTAGGGTATGGCTTAGTTTTTTTAATCTCAGTCTTTAAGATTTAGCCTCTCAAATTATGCAACAGGATAAACAGGAATTATTCTGCAAAATTCGGTTACTTAATCTTTAAAGATCACTCAAAGGGCATATATGTTATGACCGTAATTTACCTTATTGGAAAAAAATTACATTTCTAAGTGGATACGCGCCATGTTACAGGCCATGTTGGACCAAAAATCACTCTGTGCTTGCGAGTAGGTAACCAGTTTTTATAAATAAAATAATTTTGCAGGGGACACCATTACGCACACCAAAAATAAGGCCGCACCGAGTGCAAGAGGACAGGAGACTCGGTCAGCTGATTCCTCCTGCGCCCTTTATTGCCACACGCCCTCCAGAGCTAGAGTCGAAGGAGCTATTTTCCATATGCAAAACTAACAGACTGCTTGTGGCACGCTCACACAAGGCGAAAGTTCTTAAAGGACAAACTATTAGCTCTAATTTATGCATTTGTACGTAAATATTTGGTTGGAAAAAATATTTAGCATCCTGATTCGTACCGTCCTCTTCTTCTCCACTGTTATTATATGAATCTTCAAAGTGCTCCCTCGACCAATCCATGGCGTTGCTTTCACCTCAAATGATCTCACCTCTTTTGGATTTTTGTATTGATTTCTCAATCCCACCCTTTTTTATCCCCTGTTCCATTTCCAAAATTGAATATTATTCCCCTCAAAATCACTGTATTTCTTCAGCATCATATAATAGCATTTTTATCCTTCTTTCCTCTGTATTCATTGCATGATCCAGTTTTCTTATTCTTAGATTTGGAGATTCAATCTCTTACACACGTCTTCCTTATTTACTCACTGTAATTCTCACTTCTTCTCCCAACCAAGTATTACCTTGCATTTTTCCTGACAACCATCCTCCACTTCTCAGTTATAGCACATTTTACTGCGATTCCTGATAATATCTCCCGCACACAATTCACAGTCTAATAGCTAATATTTTTTAAACATTTGCTCTCTGTAGAGGTTCTTATATACCACAGTATCAATAAAATCTAATCTTGCTGGCTAGTAACCAACCAACCAAGCCACTGACTCTTCTTTCGTACCCACATCTTACCAAGATCTTCTTTAGTGAGTAACTAACGACAATAGTATCCGCATCCAGTGTCTCTTTTCTTGTTTTTCATTTTAACAATCGTTTTTGTATCATTTTCTTCATAGATGACGATCAACATAAAATAATGGGAGACATTTTTCTCCCGACTACGGAGTCAAAATTTAAGACAAATTGGAAACAAATCTATGTCGGTGGAATGATTGCCAAGGAGCGTCTCCTCTCCTTACTAACCTTTAAGCGGTGACTACGTTACTAATTGGATGAATATTTGGAGGAGTGGAATCAGGGAGGAGGATATCGGCAAAGCTTCAGGAGGGGATCTGAATGTGAAAATGGAGAATTCAGGTGATGGGATTGGAGGATTCAGACTTAACGAAAGAGATGGCATTATGTTCAGCGTAGCTCTGAAATCCCTTCAATTATCTCTTTGAATTATCCAGCTTAGAGGATTATCGCTGATTATTTCAATGGTTTGAGTCCTCGGATTGTGCTCGAATAACCGATAAGCCAATAATGAGAAGCCTATAGTTTACAGTAGAGGCATTTTTTGCTCCGTGATTCGAAAATAATCTAATTGAGATGAACGCTCACGCATAGCTTTAATAATCCATACATGTATTAAAGCTAAACTATATTTAAAAATGTTTGCATCGTCCGAGTGAATGTTGGCTCAAAATTGGAAAATGTCCCAGCATTTCACTATGCAATGTACCATCAAGGAGTATGCTGACCATTCATTATATATCTCTCTAAACCCTGAAGAGGAAAACAGGTATTATAAAAGTTTACCAATAATAAGTTTGTTAAAACGGTGAAAACTTCCACCTAATGGTAAAATAGGCATAATAAAGTACTGTTACTTTTCCATACTTGGTGATTTTACTTCCCATAATATTCACCTTCAAATAATCTATCTGAATGATTTAAAATTCCTCTCCTTTCCTAAATGATAGTTTTCACTCTTCTATCTTTTCGTGTAAAAATGTTCTCAAATATATCCTTCGGCATGTAATATAATTAAAAATTTGTCCTCTGGTGGCTGCAAATCCTCTCTTCTCATTTAAAGAATACATCTTAAATATTAATTAATATGTTTATACATATGTGAGAAATCTTAATGTTACCTGTTTCTTTCATCACGTCCTGTTTTCATTTCTTTTACTTATTTACTCTTTACAGAATATTTTCTTAGCTTCTTTACAATAGGATAGGACCTCAAGTTACCCCCCTTTTGAAACTTTTCTCGCTTTAAGTGTCGTTTCTAAAATATGGCTCCTTTTCTTCCATGTTTTCGTGAATACCTCTGGATGGAATTGCATGCCCTCCTTTCAGCTGTGCAATAAAATTCGCGGAGATGGGTTTTCATACGCTAAAGTTAAATTATTGTTGTTTCGTTTTCCTTACTTCCCTTATCTACTTTATGAGTATTCTCGCGGAAGTTTTATTAAATCCTGGGTGCAAGCTAGTTATTCAAGAAAAATTGACCCACTTTTGAATAGGATTCCTTTGGATCCAAGAGGTTATTTCATTTCCATTCCGGAATTCCAAAAGCATTTTCGTCCAATTTTTCCTCGAGGAAATAAACGGCGGTAAAATACATTTACAATCGTGAAATGTAATAAGCATTGTAACTGTGTATTATAATTCTTTTTTTAAGCCATTGAACGCAAACTTCTTTGTTCATTACCACTTGACTTATTTGAAATGAAGCTGATTCAGCAAATTAATTTATAATTACCAACCTATTTTAAAGTGTTATTAGTTTCAAAGTTTTATTAGATTTGAGCTCCTCACATGAGGTGCTGGTTTTCATCCTGTATCTCGAGCACGTCCATGCATTTTAAATATGAATACCAGCTCTATGTTGTTGACAAACTCCTTATTTTAAGATAGTAATTCCTTTTAATAAATCACTTCATACTTTCGATTAATATCCTTAGACGGATTATTTTAAATGTGAAATCTAAGGTATGTTTTTTATAGTTTCCACATTGAGAAAACCAAAATAAGTTCATCATAATTCCAATGTAGCTCTATGTACAATTGTAATTTGAAAAATTCTGCCGTGTCTTAGTTGTGATCTCGATCCGTATTATTTAATTATCCATACGTCAAAAATATTGCAAAAACTCACCTGGGCCAACTATCCACTTGTTCTGATACGGTGATATTTTTTCCCCTGAAAAGAAAAAAAGTTGGTGTGAAAATTGACTCGGTACTACAGAGTTGTTGTATTTTTACTCTTTAGTGAATGGCAGAGGAACAGTGGTTACGGTAAATGTGAATGATAACCTATTAGGCAAATAATTAATGCTAGTGAATATCTTTGGCAACAGAAAAACGTGACATGAAAGCACATTAGTTCTTAAAAAATTTCTTTAGACTGGATAACTCC
This sequence comes from Ceriagrion tenellum, assembly GCA_963169105.1. Taxonomy (NCBI): domain Eukaryota; kingdom Metazoa; phylum Arthropoda; class Insecta; order Odonata; family Coenagrionidae; genus Ceriagrion; species Ceriagrion tenellum. Next base: position 136,597,877 of record OY720640.1, read on the forward strand.
ACGTAGTAAACTAATTAAGGAGGATTTTACCATGAATTTCGGTTGGGTTTACCATGACTTTTTATATGAGTCAAAATTGAAAATTGAATTGAAATTGAAAAAAAAAACAATTCTGAATTCTAACTTTTGTTTGATTAGTTTTTAAAAAAATCCGTTTTCACTGACATACGTTAGCAATTGAAAACCAAAATTTAGGCACACAATATGTAGAATTTCTCTAAAATACATATTTCATGAGTCATTTCTCATAGCCATAAACTCCAACTGCGGCGTCATTTGTATGAAGTTATTTGACTTCAATTATGGGATTTATCAGATAATTACTCAAAATATAATGCGGCATGGTGTTTGTTTCCTATTTTTAAAACTTTCCGGGAGTTTAGTTTTCTGTTTTAGAGACAAAAATACTGCTTTCCCCATGTGCCACACTTTAGATTGAGTATCTTTGATTTCAATTTGCGATAAACATAGAGTGGAAAGGTAACATTTTGTTATTCGTATCAAGTTATAGGACACGTTTTTCTATAAGTATCTATAATATTAATAAATGGCTTCAATTTTGTACGGAGGATGCACCTTTAAAAGAGAAAAACGTTCCACTGTGATGAAAACTATTAATAAAAACAGGAAAAATGCGATACTTCATGAAAAGGTGAATGGATGTTAATCATGTGTGTCAGGCCGATTCAAAGCTGTCTCTAAGCCTCCCTCTAGCTAGGTTGCGAGTGGGTGCAACCGGAAAACCGGGTGGCTGCTCGGAGAGAGACGTTTTGTTCGCCAGGACTATAGATTTCCCCGCCCGGGGAAATCCCAATCTTTTGTAGAGGTCCTTGAGACCCGGGCGTATTTCTAATTACCAACTCGGAGAAACTCAATTACAAACACGCGCTCGTGACAGAAACTTCGTCGGGGCTTCCCCTTTCCCTCGTTCCCACTCTCCCTCTTCCCGAAAGAGTAAGAGTTGGCCGCCCGGGCGGGAAAGGAGCAGCAGCCGCCGCCGCTGCCGCGCCGCGTGCGCGCCCCGCAGAGAGGACGTTTGTTAAAATGGCCAAAGTTGGAATGGGACGTTGGAAGGGGTGGGATTTCACTTTCTGGACGGGAGGCGGGTTGGCAATCGGCGTGGTGCTTCCTATCCTCCTCCTCTTCTCAGGAGTGGGGAGGCCGAGGTAGGAGGCAATGGGCTCGGATCTTGCAACTCTCTTCCTCCACCGAACTGAGCCATCGGCAGAGCTACAATCCCCCTCGCCGCCTCTGCTCCTTCGTTCGACTATTCAAATCCTTCCTGCTGGGGTCTCGTGGGAATTGTCCAAAGACATGAGCTCTCACTTCCACTCTCGCGGTCTCGGTGAATTCACGGAGACACTCCTCTGAGCTTGTTCGCGCCAGTTGCCCATTTGCCAAAATTACGTGCATCCATGCACTCATACGTGCCCATCTCTCCGTCTTGTTTCGAGGTTGATACAGACAAGGAGGCCTTTCTGTTGGTTCTCGGAACTGGCTCGCTATTCGAAATTTCCTCTTGCATGCCTCATTTGTTTTAAGAACGTTACTGTATTCCTTCGTTTGACCATTAGGAAAGCTATAAATTACTAGAGAAAACAAGTTTACCAGCCTTAGCAGCACATGCGCCATATGCCACTTGCCTTGTTAACCGTTAGGAGCATCATCGGGAAGTTTACACATATTTCCATGAGTGTAACATGGGAGAAAATGTGGGCATACAATACATTTTTCCCGCTCTCACCGCTCTATGCTAACAAACATCAGTTGTGAAAGGACAACCGTCAGAGTATGAGCACCTTATCCTGCCACCCACCGTTGGCAGTTATGCGAGGCATGACGATACTCCGGGATGAAAAAGTCTTAATTTAACTAAGAGTGCGTCTAAGATAATAACACAGTTGAAGTAGACAAATTTAGCTTAGAAAGGAATAAAGAGTAAACAAATATCCTTTTACAATCGCATGATTTAAACAAAGGCCAACATTATGGGTTCTTAGATCGCGCGATTCTTTTTTTTAAACGACATTGAACATGTTCACAACTTAGCATCATTCCAAACTGTCAAGTTTACTATTATCTTGGCGGGACTCAATATTTTATTTTAAAATTATAGTTTCACGAAAATGTAACTACGTCTTTAAAATATGTCTTTAGAATGAATCATTTATGTTTAAAAATTAAGCAATTGCCTCTGTAACTAGGGTCCTTTATTTATTTCCATTCTTAATAGGATTACATGTATTTTTAGTTAAATGACCTTATTTGTCTATAATACCTCCTATCGATGAATGTACTTCTGCACCTGAGTAGTGGTAACCTTCTGCCAATCGTGAATAATTCATACTTGTTATCTGTGTTCACATTGATAAAAGAGCTCTCAAATTAGATCCACAAAATCCTTCCGGTCTCTGCTCTGCTCTTCTCGTGATCGCGAGTAATCCATGCTGTGCCGTGTACTTTAGCAAGATATATTCCAGAATATAAAAGACAAATCCTTTCCCGTTTTCTGGAGGATGGGGAGACATTGCTTCAACCCCAGATAATTAATTCAATTGGAAATCTCGAATTCAGTCTGGAGCTGACGAATCCATCTTTGCTTCTCCAGATAACTTTTTTCGTCACTCCTTCCTCTTTTATCTCATTTCTACATTTCTTCCACAACTCTGGATCTGGATGGATAAAAAAATATAAATTCAGTTATTTCTTTCTTCCATTTCACATGGCTCTAGAAATTTGCGCTCCCTCATTTTTTAGCCTTGTCGATTATTTCTCATGGAGATTCCAAATCACCTTTAACGTGATTCGGGAAACTTTGACGTCTTTCAAGTTGGGAGTCCTTGGATAGGGCGGATGCCGTGCGGACCGCAAAGGAAATTGACGTCCACCAATCCATCGATTCTCTCTCCTGTGATTTCCCCCTCTTGCCTACTCCGGCTATAATGACCCAATGAGAGAACCAGCCGAGTCGGAAGAATAGTAGCTGATTCAACGTTCGATTTCTTCTATTTTGAAAAGCGGAAAGTCTTCGGAGCAAAGTAGCGGATTAAAGTGCGGCGCGAAAATTAGTTCTGACATTCAACATTGGAACTTAGTTTTTTTCCCAAAAACCAATGTGGCATTTGATCCCGATGGATTATCTCAGCGACTCTGAAAATAACTGTTCGAGATGTTATGTTAATGATAAGCTCGGCTTTAAAATGTTCCTCGGTGTGCGTCTGTGTCCTTCTGAGATGAACTTTATTCTTTTTATTATGTTGGCAAATGTCAATGGATAAATTTTTCCGAAAATCAATTGCTGATACCGCATGGTAAGAAAATTTGTCAGACTTTTATTTGGGTGTGATTTGCGTCATTTATGGCTGCTTAAAGATAGCTTTCATCATGGCCGCATCATCAGTGTTTTTGACGTCATATGCTCGTATCGCTTGATATTTATCGCCGTATAAGATGAACAGGCAGTACATGTCCACAGGACTTGCCACCCTGCATATAGGTAACTGACTTAATGAGTTATATCTCGTTCTGCAAGTATCTTTGATGTTTTCGCGATTTTATATTCCAGCCATAGACATAATTTTGCATTTTACACCACATAGTCTTATATTTTTCATAATCCTCATCCAATTCTCAACTCAGTGGTATGTATTTTTTTGGGAATCAAATTTCATTCAATCACTCCATTCCTCGTGTCTTATGGAGTCATATCGTAGGCAATAAACGCCTTGCTCTATTCAAATAAAAGGTCAACCTCGACGAGTGTATACAAGCGCGAGATCACCGCGGGATGAGAAGGATTTATGCATTTGAGTGAGAGGAGGGGCGGATGACGCAACCACCCCTTTTCCACTCACATCCGTGAGGGCTTTATTATTCTCGTCTTGCCCCGTGCGCAAGGGGCGGTGGCCCTTTTAAACCCCTTTAGGGAGGTCGGCCAACTGTCCATTTCCAAGCCGCCGCCCCCGAAGAGATCCCGCAAGAGTAGGAGGCCATTCTGTCGGTTGAGGGCCGGAATTTTTATGATGAGGGCCGAATCTTATGGACCCGCGAGGAGTCCTTCTAAGCCCTAGCCCCCATCCATCCCTACCTCCCCCCTCTCCCACCTTCACCCTCTTTGCCCCCTCCCCTTCCACCCTCCCCCCTCCGAAGACTACGCACGGCGAGAAGAAGGAATCGTCAGCCAATCCGGAACGCCAACTCTTTGTCTCTTCGACCAGGATGATCAATGCAGCTAGCTGATCAATGGCGATCGCGCGCTCCATCTATCAGTACACGTTTTCCTTTCTCATTTTGCTGCGCTGATCGAGGGTCGCTCATCCATTACTAACCTCACATCGGTGGAGTACCTAGTAGTGATAAAAGGAGGGATGAATGAATTGCAAGTGTTTAGATCATTTGGTTATGCCTTACTCTGAGGATTTTAATCCTTAGGGGTCGAGTAGGTGTAATCATGTAAGTACTGCCTTCCCAATTCGAGGAGCCAGGGGTTTTAACCTCGAAGGCAACGGAGTTTTTTTACAATAGAATCATCATCCCGTCGAAGTTGCCATGTGAAGAGCATACAAAGTGCATTATTCGTTGAGTAAGATATTAATTAGATAAATCCTAAGCATTCTTCGGGAAGAGCGAGATTATAGTAACGTCGAGTTTCTCTCCATCCTTTTACTCAACTCCCTAAATTATCCTACTCTTCCCTTACAGCTGACCTATCCTAAATAATGCTAACGATCTTCGTTAAAACTCACTCTCTAAATAACCACCCCAGCAATCTTAGTCATAAAGGAAATACAACACGTGTCAATCGCCATGTTCTAATTCTTTCAATATAACGTAACTTACGCAGTCCCCAATGTGTTTAACGGGCTAACTCTATGATCACTTGCTATATAATTTACTCAGCTCCCCATCTTGTACTCTTCTCGATTTTAGTATTGAATTTTTGAGGTATTGATGATACAATTCAGCTTTAAACACGTCGGTATATAGGGATCAAAGTAACGTGGTGAAGACGCTGTACAATGGAAACACCTCACACTGTATCATGGAGGAAAGAATATAACCTTCCCGTCAAAAATTGAGCCTTCCTCATCGAGTAGGAATCATATTTTCTCTTTTTCTCTTCTCCCTTTTTGTCTGTGGTTTTCTACCCTTGGGAAGGTGATTCTCTGCGCTGATTGGTTAAGTTTGTACGTGTGTTAGTTCACGTCACGCGATTCTTGCTCACCACCTCCCACTTCCGGGCCGCCGTCTCCAGATGACCCGCTTCGAATGGCGTCGCGGGCGGGCGATCCCTCAACTGGCAGTCGTAGCGCCGACGAGCGTCGTCAGCAAAACCACGAGACGGCGACGGACGACGCGGGAAACCTCGGAGGAAGACTCGGGAGGGAAGACACCGCAACTCCGCTTCGTCTCTCTCCCTCTCTAATTCCCAACCCCGCCAACTCCCAGCCCCTCTCCCCTCCACCCTGCGAATCAGACCATCCGGTATTTCGGATTGGTGACCAGAGCTCTGACTTCCCAGTCATGATACAGGGGATGGGATTATTTTCGAAGAAAATGTTTATTGCTCCTTGTGACTGGAGCGATTTTCTTATCTTTACACATTCGCTAAACTTTGCATTCTTGCTGTTATTAGTGATAATTGTATATAAAGAGAAAGAAAATACATTGCACCGATTTAGATTTTTGACCAGTGATTTATATTTTATGCGTAGCCTTCTGGTTTTTGACATAGATTTAATAATGAGTGGATCAAGTGCGTGTATTTTTTTCATAACGCGGAATATCATATTTATAAACGGTACAACTGCTGCAAATGAATGTCAAAGTGTTAGGCCAATTTGAATGTTCAAACAATACTGTTTTTATGGAAATGAGTCTGAATTTTGAGTATCCCGATGAAAAATATACCATGTTTTAATCAAATAAACTATTTTAAATATAAATATTGTATTTTCTCCCATATTGCCTCCATGATGAGTCCCTACGCATAATCAGATGCGTTGTGGTAAATGTGATTCAAGCAATTCAGGGCTTCAATGAAGTGTGGTTCAATTTCTAATCACTTGAATAATGCTAAAACGTTGCCCCGGCGGCACACCATTACCGCTTCTAACGCCTCAATAGGACTGTAGGACGTTTTACTCTTTCGTAAAGATGCTTGATTTTGTCATTCAGATAAAAATTCATATCTGCATTTCCATGGCCTGTTCTGCAATTTTTTGGGATGAAAACGGCCGCTTCTTGCTAATTGACACCTCGCGTGATTGAATTTTAACGTCAAAAATAAAATTGAATACTTTGATCGGATGGAGAAATGAAGGGAGGGCGAGAAAAAGAAGGGAAACGCGTTGAAGGGAAAACGACTTTCCGGAAACCCATCAATTCTTCACCGTCATCACATAGAATATCGATATGAATACAGGATAAGCGGTGTCTTTATTTTTAAGTGATTGCTGTGATAATGTAATAACCACTTGACACAGTTAACTGTATTGCGCTGAATTACTTGTGTTTCCGAGTCTAGTGGGTCACCTTTGCCTTCAGCAGTGCCCATTCCATTGTGTGCTCGAGAACAAAATTTAACGGCTTTGAAGTGCGTTGGGTGAAATACAACGCGTTCGTTTCCTCTCCTTGCACATTACGTCTCCCGTGATTAGTTCCGGAAAGATTGAGAATGCATGACTCTTTGTTTTACATTGTCGTGTACCTACCATGATTGATAGATGTGAAACTCTTAGGAGTCACCCATCCAGATCCTACAGTTATGATAGTCCTCCTAACCTCAGAGGTTATAATTAAGGAAACTTGAGCCCTACGGCCTCGTAAAAATGACAAAATTAGACGGGAATTATTCTCCCATGGCCGTATATATTGCCAACACTCGTCGAAAGAAAGAAAATATTAATAAACCAACCACAGAGAAGTCTCATGAATAAACCAGTGAAGTAAATATTTTCTTTCTTTCAACGAGTGTTGGCAATAAGTACGTCTATTGGAAAAAAAGGTCATCTAATTTTGTCACGTAGGTTATATTTACCATTAATTTAAGCTCGTTCTTCAAAAATTCTCGCTTCCTCACTCTCTCTTCCTCGTATAGCATTTCCACTAAATCGTATAGCATACATTCATTTGCTCAGGTAATTGTTATCTTTGTGAATTTAGCAGCAACTAGGAATGAGTCTTTGCAAAGACCTATAAATTAATGCTTGATTATATGAATAAAAATGTATGGCACTTTACATACCATAGATTTTTTCTACACCTGGTAACATTGGTGTCATTGTCTTTTGCTTTGAAATATATACCTCTCTTAATTATCGTATCAATTAAGTGTCCTGTGTGGTGCCTTAATAAAAAGCATAAGTGTCTGATCAGATCGTATTGACCGAGCTCCAGTTAGTCTTACGACCATTGTTTCATTTAATTTTTCAGTTGATTTGTATCATAATAGACTGATAATCTTACGGTGCGAAGGCTTTTTCGCGCAAAATTCTTCGGCCGAATCACCTCATCGGCCATATACCGCGGAAAATATTGAGTACTACACCTTTGATTGGTAAAAAAATCACAGGAATGGTCAATCTATGTAAACTGAGTGAATGAAGAAACAGAATGAGTGAAACTATCCTAAATCCAGCGTGAACCTCGAGGTTTGGATGCCTTTCAGTGATGAGATTGTGTCAAATTGCCATATTAATGACACTTTAATCCTTGTGATATATTAGCAATTTCTGTCCCTGAGATAATCCTTTATAACATAAGTTAAAATTCGTTATTAAATTCAACGACAAATGCTATTCACTAGAAGACTATAATTGTTACTTTATTGAAGACATTTTTCATCTTCACTGTAGGGTGGGCTAACTTAGAATAAAATAATGGTAAACCCCGAATGAGATGCTGGGGAAAATTATCAAAACACAATTCTCCTGTGGTTTTGGACTCACGAAACGAATTTGAATACATAGAGCTACTATCAATTCCAGTATTGCCGACAAGAGAATCAATTTTGGCCTATAAATTCGGAGTTCATCGGCGCCAAATGGTCAGTCCTTCGATATCTTACCAATGCTTTCCTTCTGAAAGATATGATCGAGTCTATGAGTGGTAGAATACATTGAAGAGTGTCCTGTCTATCTCAATTTTTGATGAATCGGTTTCTATTTATTTTACCACAATACGGTTTTCATGATTTTTATTACTTGATCACTCAATTTCTTGCATCCAGTCCAACCCAGTGCTTTGTTGTCCTCAGTGAGACGAAGTGGAAACTGCTGAAATTTGACCATTTTTTTAATTTGTTGGCACTGACACGATCTGAGTTGTGATTATTATGTGTAGTAGAAAAAAATATTTTATAATCCTCGCTTTCATAATTCACGAGCTCAGACATACCAAGTGATGCGAGGTCTGTTTTCGCTGCAGTTGCCATGTCCTCACAAATTCCATTTCTCCCGGAGAAGCCCCAACAGTGCGCACATTTCGATATAAGTCAGATCCGCTCCGCTCAACGAGTGACTTGATTGACGGCGAACGCCACCGATGTATTTGCGGGCGAGGGGAAAATGATTAACACGTCGTGTAGAGGCATTCTAAGTGAAATATTAACATCAGCTTCGTGACGTATCGAACGTCGGTGGATAAAGGGGGGAAAAATAAAAGAATCAATCCTCGGTGTAAAATTTACGAGCGATTAAACGCTCCATCACATTCTCCTCCCTTCCTCCCTCGTCCACCCGTGAATAAAATGGTGTGTGAGCAGTGGTAACACGAACGGCAGCCGTGTGATGGATGTCGCTCACGTGCCTTTCTTTCTCTCTTGTTTCCACGCACGCTTTGCACCTTTTATTCGCGTTCTGTTAAACAGTTCAGGGAGCGGTCTAGTTATTTATTGCTCACCTACACATAATTACGTTAGCGTCTGATATGTGTGAGCGATGGGAGGTGCATGCTGGATGATAAGCACACCCATGGACCTACCTGCTAATATTAGTTTAATCATTATTTTTCTAACCGCTTGAGTAGTTCAACAAGGGAACTTAACTGTGTTGCTTTTTATTTTCTCTCTTCCTACGATCTTCAACACAATTTATTTGTAAATAAACTCATTTTTGTAATTTTTGCATATTTTGAATAGTGGGACCATCTAGTTAATTTTAGAGGGCCACTGATTGCAATCGTAACGTAGCTGTAATCCAGAGATCTTACGGTCACATAACTATGTTCCCGCAGAGAAGTGCTTGTTTCGTGTTTGTTGATTTCCTATATTTTTGTATGTTATTTGTAGTAAGAGACGACTAATGGAAAATATTTATGCTGCTTCATTACCTTAGTATTAATTAGATAAAAATATTTTACTCTCGTACTCGAGTTCCTTTTAGCATTCAAAGTATTCATCTCAAGGTTAATTTTTTAAACTAACGTCAAGCTTAAGGTGACGATTCACACCTGTCCGATCGGTTGAATTTGTCATGATTTCCGATTCCTTATGTTTTGCTATAGACTTATCTCATCAACTTGAAATTTTCGAAATATAAGTAACATGCCTTCCGTAAATGACATCTGTTTCTCAAATATGACAATTTCATGTAGGTGCATATATAAATCCCCGGGAAAACGGCAATATAGATAGTATATTTGTACAAATATTATAATCTGTATTGAAAAACCTTAAACGAAGGGAGATGTATGAACTTTTATATGTTAGCTTAACCCTCATAATGTTAAGGAATAGCCATCATGGTGTTAAGAAAACTCTTGTGATTGGTTTATTTCAAGAGACTACCTGAGTGATTTTCAGTGATTATATGATCGAATGATGACGCAAATAGTTCAGAGTTTCCTCACAAATCTTTGGTCACCGCTGCCTTCCTCTAGGCGCTGGAAACTTGGCAACAAAATTACATGCAACTATTGTTTTGAGCGAGAACTATGTCGGAATGAGAGACTCCTGACATCAAAACGCCTGAATCAGGTGCAAGTGTCGCCATCTGGACTATTGTCTACATAATTACTCCTTACAGAAGGGTAAGATACGTCCTCTTAGGGAGTTTTACCTGACAAATTAGAGCAAGCCGTTTAAAGAATACTTCTGAAAAAACTCGCAATTCCGTGACCTGTAGCAAAAATATGCCAACACTGGCTCTTTGTTGTGGAGAACTAGAATGACTTCACCACATCTGAGAGGCTTTTTCCAATAATTTGGTAATAAAAGAGCCGTCCACCACTTGGTAATTATGAGTAATATTAAACTTACATAAGTTTGTTTTTATTAATCTGTAAACTGTATTATATACAAGATTTTTTAATCTTTTAAAGTAGTTTCACTATGTTCAATCCCGGTATTGTGTTGAGGAAGTTCACCTTATTTTACTGGACAGGCTCATCTCTATAAACTCCTCTCGCAGATGCTTAAGATTTTGTATTGAAAAAAGCATAACTTATGAGCAAAGAGGACGATTATTGCTTAAATACTCGTGAAATTACGGATTTTTTTTACTTGTGATGGCCAAATAGTGATCAAATACTTTTTTATAAAAACCCAGAGATTCATCCTCACTTAGTGCGACACGTTACGGCTAAAAAATAAGTTTTCACATTATTCAGCACTGTTTTTGATGAAACCGTGGTATGCTTGCTTAGGGTATGTTGGTTTTGGTCGTTGAGAATTATATAATTACAATTCGCTTGAAAAATCCTAACCGCGATGCTGCTTGACATACCCTTTTCCGCTCCCTAAATCTCGAATGCACATTTCATGCAACCAAAGTCGTTTGAAAGCGATTTTTGGAAGCACGTAGGTTGGTGCGTGATTTAACCGAGTTACACGAAGGAGGACTGCGATGACAAGAGTGGATTGTGCCGAGGGATGAAATAGGGAAGAAGTGTGAGGGTGTACACGCTGGATGACAAGCAGTCTTGGCCGTTTTTGGGTGGCGACGGGAAGGGGGGGGGGGGTCGGAGAGGGGTCGTGAGGGGTGGCGGGGCAGGGAGGGAGGTAGTAGGAAAAGGGGGCGGGGCGGAATGGGAGGAGAGCGAGCTAGCAATTAACATACCGCACACGTCCGAGCGATGACGGAATTCCGAGAGGGGGTCGGAGGGAAGAGGAGGCAAAGGGTCCGAGGGCACCATTTCGCAGTGTTTTGTGAAGGGCGGGCTTTGGTGAAGGGCGCCCGAGGGCACCGCAAGGAATACCAAGAGCGGCGGGAGGCGGGGGGGGGTGGTGGAAAGAGCGGGAGAAGACGGTGGTTCTGGAAGAAGATGTATGATTCCGCGTTGGTCGGGAGGAGGCGTTGAAAGTGGGTGCGGACTCGGATGAGCCCGCGGAATCGTCACTAGAGATTCCCGGGAAGAACAAAAGAGCGTTCTACCGCTTGCCAAACTGGTATTTTACGCATACTTCCGGTTGAAGTAATCGAAAGTTATTTATGAAAAGAGAAGTTTCAGGCTTGATGTAGTGGAAAAATTCCATCATAAAGAATGAAAGTAATGCAAATTTTCACTTAGATACATTTTAATCGAATTAAAACCTAGTTCGATTCAAATTTATCTAAGTGGAAATTCGCATTACTTTCATTCTTTATGACGTTATTTCTTTATATTATAGTTATTTCTTGTATATATCCATTTTTGAATAATTAAACATTTTCTTTGTTTTACCCTTTATTCAAAACTCGGCCAGGTTTCTCCTTGATAGCTACTTTTCTGGACGAATTTAGTGTGGTTTTAAATGACGTGAGGAAAAGATCAAACTTTTATTACCTATAAAAATGACACTTTTATTTCCACTAATTCAGGCCAGAAACAATCAAATTAATTCAGTATGCAGTTCATCAATTCATCTCTTAACGCCTGGTTAGCGTAACAACGCGAAGAAAAAATTGTTTTGTTTACCCACCCGTGTCATATAGTTTTATCTCAGTTTATTGATCGATGTTGCAAATTTCTAAGTTTCATCTCGAGTTTCAGGAACATGATGGCTGACATACTTTGGGATACATGGTAAATAGAATGGGATACATTGGGATACATGTATAGAATTTTTTCCAATCATTGCATTAACAAATGATGTGGTATGAAGTCACTCATACGGGTGCATATACACCAAAGAATGATGTTTTCATGGCGAATTTCAACCCTTGGTGAATAGAATTTAATCCTGGAAAGTGGTATTCAACTCTATAATGGTCCAATAATTCTTAATTTGGGGTTAGATTACTTTGGGCCTCGGATCTTTACTCTCCACTACTCCGTTAGTGTCATGCTCTCTTTCTTCTTCCACGCAAGGTACATGAGTGAGGTAAGAAATACGGAATTTTTCTAATCTATCATTGGAAAGCGGAAATGGTTTTGTGAAAATAGCTGATTTTTAAACGTTGAATTGACAACATAAATACTTGAGACCTCTAAGTTGAATTCGTAAATAAGTAATTGTATTGAAAATATGTTTAAGTTTGAGCGCTCAGAGTACCGAGTACCTGAGTTCCGATCTTTGATTTTTCGAGGTTTTAACTCAGGAGATATAAATTTTAGCCCTATAAAATATTAGAATTAGTTATATATAATGCCGATTCTTTTTATGCATGATATGGTTTTTTGATAACTCATTTCGTGTAATTGAAACCATCTTTATTGCCAAAAGATGGTCATGGATCGTGAGTTTTTGGTAAGAAGTGTTTCTTGTTCATGAACACGCTTTCTAGCGTCTAGTAGATTTCACGGCTGGAATAAAAGCGAATGTATTGACAGACAATTTTTCATCATGTGAATTACATATGGTTTTGCACCAACAGTTGAAACAAGGAATATCAAAATTATTTTTGAATAAGAAAACTAAATCCTTAACACGTCAAGAGACGACTCGCGGCAATTGGCAGTCGGTGTATTACCTCCGTATTTATTCCATTAATGCGAGCAACACGATGGAAATGTAATTCACGAGAAGTAGAAAGTGGTGGAGGTTCTGGGGCAAGGGGAGGGGGTGGGTTTTGGGGCGAAGAGGGGCAACTGCGTTGAAATGTACACTCCGGGCGAAAAGCGGGGGCAGTGATGTGGGGGTTGGGGAGGAGTTGGAGAAAGGGGTGAGGGAGCACGAGAGAGAGAGAGAGAGCACACGGTTTTGCCAACAAAACTGACGACAATCGCCCCGGAAGTGATGGATGGCATATTTCGCGAAGCCATTCTCTGGGCTGACATGGATTTTCAAAATCGTCGGAATTCACGCTCGTTAGCATTCGCTTACAGAGAGGAGACGATTCCATTGAATTTCCCACTTGACAAAATGGCGGTGGGTTGCGTCTCATCGCCATGGAATTCTTTGAAGGGAAAAATGCCGAGATTAAACGGCCGGGGATTGTGAAAAAGCTCAGAATCTCATTACCATTCGGTGAGTAAAAGACATGAAACGAATGCATTAATTTCCCATTCAGGAGCATGCGGTCCAATAAGCCTCGTAAATTATGCAAGGAAATGCTTCAGATGATACATACACAATGTTGATGCTATTTAACTTGCAGTGATGGCAGTGAAATTTAAATATCAAGATTCTGTGATGAATGAAAAGGTGGAATTTCAGAGGGAAGATCATAGAATATATAAGCAGGTAACAGAAAAAGAAGATACTATGCTCCAAAAATATGCATTAGGAGCCCGGCTTAAATATTATTAGCAGTAAGAAATCCGCAGTAAATTGGCAAAACATATATTGGATATCTTAAGTGAAAATTTGTAAGAAAAATTTTTGAGCCAACTAGGGAAGTTGCTTGGCATGGAATTTAGATGATTATTGATATTTGAAAGCATTTTCTAATTAAAGAAGAAAGAAGTTTGTTTTGATTTATCACAGAACTTTAAAAGTCCGGGCTTAAATTACCCATGGATAGATGATGATTGAAGAAGAATGTACACGAATGGAGATTGCAGGGTGAAGGTGAAAGAGGGAGAGTCAGAAAAAGATTGAGAGATAGTTTTTCAGAGAATCGGTGAAAAGTTAATATAACTATATGATTTAATATCCATTAACATATATTAATTATGTTATAATATAGTCGGGAGTGCTAACAACATGTTGAATAGATGGTCAATGAAAAATGAAGGGTTAAAGTTGGAACAAGCTTCGTCATCATGGAAAATAATGAACTTTTGTGCAGAATAAAATTTAAGCATGATTCATAATTAAATATATTAAACACTATCAGGATTATTGCGTTACTTGACTAAATTGGAATTGCGAGTATATGGAATCTGAAATCTAATTGTTGCATAATTATTGATGATAGTTTTGTATGTTAATAACCAGTAATAACCCTTTGTTGTCGAAAATGGATTTTAATTTGTGTGACACTGGTAGGTGTTCCTTTCTTCTTACGATAAAATATGCAACGCAATCAATGGTGAGTAGGTACTCATGAAATTAGTTCTGGAAATTTGGTCAAATATAACTGCGATCTACTATACCGTCGTATGTTATCTCAACGCCAAATGCCTCCTACTGAAGAGAACTAAGATTGCAGAGTATTTTATAATCTCAAGGAATTATTTGAAATTTTTGTGGTAATTTTCACAACTTTCTTTTCAAATTCATTGCTGAGAATTAAATTCTCGGGATAAACGTTTTATCCCTCTTAATGATCCTTTTACGATGCGTCGTGGTCCTTATAACAGGACTTAAGTCAAATACATTGGGTTTTTTTCCAGAGTAAGTTGATTCAGCTTGCATTTTTAATTCTTGATTGCTCTTATCTATATACCCTGGTAAGTAATCACAGGGATGACTGATTCTCAGGCGTAAGCAAAAATTATGGCTTTTATCCGACATCACCCATTACCATCCACCTCATGATATAACTAATACACAGCATTTTACTCGAATATCCGGAAAATTGCATTTACAAGTATTACGGAAAGGCATTCATTTATAATGATATCTATGATTTTTTCTATGAAGCTTCCTTGGATGTTACTTTTATGCGCTAAGCCTGAGGACGATCGTAGCGAATTGAGGGAAACGTAATTCATTAGCAGACAACATTTTCGGAAGAAAAGTTAACATTAATCGTTCACTCAAGGGAAAAGGCCCTTAATTTTGACTTGAGGTTGTTTACTGAATAATTTCTTAGTTTCATGCCTTATATGCCATTATTCAGCGATATGCATGAATGAGAAGTGATTCACGAGAAAAACCTAGGATGGAATACATCCGGGTATGCGGGGGATCAAATAAGGCCTCACTATAGAATCAAGTAGTGGGCTGAGAGAAAACTTGGGAGTAGATCATCAAACCTAGCCTAGTGGTAGGAAATTCATTGAATTCACGGAACTTCTTGACTCGTTTGCTATCTTTGGGCACTGCCAAAGTCGTCTGCTCAACCATTTCTCCTTAGCGCACGCACTTTTTGGCATTCACCTAAGCTCCCTAATCGTCTCCGTTGACCTCTAATCACTGAATATAACAATATAATCTTCCTAATCCCTTTTACGATATGGAAAATTGATAAATCTTTATTTAAATTTCAGAATAATAGCTATGTATCAATTATTTCTCCCATATTGCGCTAAAGCATGTTTTACGGTATTTAAAAAAAACTCCCCCTGAAGATTTCGTTCTATGCGGAATAATGGTATTAGGAATTCTCTTCTCCGTGTAACTTATTTAAGATTTAAATATGGTTACCATCTCGTGATGGGAATGTTTTTTGTAATAACAGAACACTAAGGAGTATGTATACTTATTTTCTCTTATACGGTCAAATTGAGACCACGGATAATACACTCTCTGCCACATTTTTTATTTGCTATTACTTGGAGAGCTAGATTAGAATCAATTTACTGAAGGATATTTCATCTACAATGGGCAAAATGTTGTCCACTCACTTAGAATCTGTTCTTTGTGTCCGAAAAATCTTATATCCTCTCTTTGGGATAACGTGTGCTTTACTCAAAACGTACGAGGTTGAGTATTGCTTGAGACCACACCATCATAATAATAGCAGTAACATTGTATAGTGGACCTCCGTGCCCCGTGAATGTTTGACCCCGCGTCGCCTCCCATCCCGCTCCGGAAAACTTCCTTCTCGGTCGCCAAATTGAATCGGGAATTTATATAGGGAGTCTTGAAATTTTTTTCCGCGGGTATAAAACGTCTACGACGCGGCATAAATGTGTTTATATATTTTTTGGCCATTTGGTGCGGGGAGTGTGGGCCCCGCCCTCTCCTCTCTTCCCTTCTGGTGCAAGAGCAGCGCTCCAAACGCTTCTTCTTCCAGCCCCATTCTCCCATTTCCCAGGATGCATAGCGCGATGGAGAAGGGAAGGGAGGAGTTTGTTTGCGGCGAATCACCTTGGATACGAACGCAGCCCCCGCCGCACTAAAGGGGGCGGCGATAAAGTCTTCGGTGGTAAGGGCCCACCTCTTCTAGCTTCCTCCCCCTCTCCTTCACGACGCTGCCTCCACTCCTCCGCCCCCGGATGCCCACGGGGGTGGACGAGCGCCTTCAGTGGGGGTTGGGGAGGAGGATATAGAGAGGGGGGTTAAAGGTAGCTGCCTTGCTCCCGAGAGGGGGGGACCGGCATTCTTTGTAATGTTTGCGCACCAATTTCGGTCCATTTGCTCTCTTGGATGCAGGCAGTAGGTAAAGAGGCAGCTTATATCCTCCGCCATTCGCTCAACACTTAACTGGCTAATTTAAGAGAGACGGACATCGCTTTTACGACCACCGGCTGTTCTATCATCTCTCGCTCACCGGAACATAAAGATTTTCACAATCGAACTCCTTACGGGAGGTTTTTTCATTTCCTATCCTTTAACGATTTCGACGCGATGCGAATGGCCTATTCTCGTTCGTCCTCTGCACCTGTCCTTTAATTTTCTTCGTTCTAACTTTCCTACCTTCCATCTCTGGTGAATGCGAGAATGTGATCTACTCGTTACGTGTCCTCGCAGCATTCTGCCTCTCTTTTGGCCTCCGTGAAGGATATACGGGGAAGTCGTGCTGACCGACGGCAGCCACTTGCTGGAATCAGCCTTTAGAAGAAATCCTCTGCCTGGCTCACGATTCTCTCTCGTTTTTGAGGATAAGGTCGAAGGGAATATTTCTATGGTTCCGATGTCAAATTTATTTCAAATTAATAGTCGAGTATTGAGCCATTTTATTTAAAAACTTCTGTTGGGATAAAAATGAGAAAACAGGTTTTTTCCAGATAATTGTCAGGATTGGTGTACGTCGTTTTAATAGCCATAGAAATATTATCTAAATTGATTTCGTCCCTGAGATATCTGATTCTTGAAGTGGAATTCAGATATTGCCTTTATCACTTATTTAGAAAAAATACATTCTGAGGAATAAGTTTAATATTCGTTCATGTTTACCCTGTGGGAAACGGTCGTCGAAAATGCTTGCTATCTAATCTCGGCAATTGCTTCTAGTTTTGACTTGGACTGAAGAATGGTTTCCAATAATAGTTTCATCAGTAATATAGAATTTTTACGTTTTGACATTACGATCGAATTCAATTTGTACTTTAACTTGAATGACAAATGATGTGCAGAGCACTGTAAAAGCTCTCTGTTGTTAGTAAGTCATGAATGCGTAGGTTTCTCATGTGCATAAGAATATCACACATGAAATATTGTGACGCATGGTATTCAAAAAGACTTAATATTACTCGTCCGTAGCCTACATCGTTGTTCATTAATCATGCTATTTCACAGACGCTGCAATATATCTCAGTAATCATTTGCCCATTGCTTGTTGCAAAGTACATTCTATGTTTCCTCTTTACATAAGACTCTTAAAGAAAATCAACGCGTATTTCTCTGAGAAATACATTCCTGTCTCTCCATTTGAACTTCTTTCTCCTTTACGGCGATTTGAATATCTAATCCAATTTCTTCTCCTGCAGCGGAAGAAAAAATTTGCAACCGCAACGCCCAATCAAAACAGTTAGTCCTTTCTTTCGACCTTCTACCATTAACTTTTCTTCCAATTACTTCTCAGTTCATTTTTTTACTTAGGAAAGTGTTTAGAGTCATCTCTCAAAGGAATCTCGATTCATGAGAGAAGTTATGAATATTGAAAAAAGAGGGTATCAAGTGACACTTTTACAACTGTAGTACGTTTCAGATGAGCCCGTAGGGAATTATAATCAAATTCATCATGCTCTCTCCTTGAGTCAACACTAAAACTGGTGAAATGAGTTTTTTTCTCAAATCAGCCTGACGCTATGCAGCGCTGGAAATACAGGAGTTGCAAGGGAAAACAGTTAGTTCTAGGCGGACGAGAGAAGGGAGCGTTTAATGGTGGCGTGCATCAGTTAACGATCTTTTTAAGCAAGCCCCGGAGGGCGGTGGGGGCTGAAATGGGGGTGGATTCGGGAGGTGGATGGGGAGGGGCAACGAGTGGGGAGTGAGCTTTAGGAGAGGGGGTGAAGTGGTTGAAGGTGGTGAGGGGAGTGGAGAATGGGGGACGTGTTGCGCCTTCGAATTGTGCGCGAAGAGGGCAAGGGAATTGGAAAAGAAGGGGAGAAATTAAAGCCGAGAGGGAGGGAGGAAAATAGGGGGTTGGTGGGAAGACATTGGAATGGAAGGGGGAGGAAATAGAAAGGATAAGGATAAGAAGAAGGGAGGGGGGAAGGAGGGATGAATGCGAAGGGGAGGAAGGCGTTGGGTGGAAGAGATTAAGAAGGAACTGCGCGCGTCTGATTAAAGGTGCAGGTGCGTGAAGGTCTATTCGAGGAGTGTGTGTGTTTGGGAGAACATTTTCAACTTCTGAGTTCCTCGAAAGATACGGAGTCCGAGGAGGGAGAGAGAGAGAGATAGAGAGAGAAGGAAACGGGGGATGGGCCCAAGGGTTGGAGCGGCAGGGAAAGAAAGACTTAGTGGTTCTTTCCGAATTTTTTTCCCCCTCGCTCGCTCGCCAGATAAAAGTTTTTGTTTTTTAAATTCTTCCACGGAAGAGGATTTTGGGGAAGGAGTAGGTGGGGGGGGGGATAGCGTAGGAAGGGGGGTGGCGGTGAGGAGGGGGAAAAGAGAAGGGGGGAATGGCCGGGTGGTTGTAGACGGGAAAGAGGGGGTAGGGAGTGGGAGGCGGTGAGTTGTGGGAAGGGAAGAGAGAATCAAGTGAAGGCAAAGCGAGGCATCCCTAAACGCTCTGGGAGAATCAAATAACCCTTTAAGGAGGCGGTGGAAGGGGTTGGGTCTTCGAGGGTGGTAGGGGGGGTGGAGGCAAGGTCTGAGGGTGGAGGCAAGCAGTGGACGTGCATCGGGGGAATGAGATGGAGGGGATGGGGGAGGGTTTGAGAAGATTTGAGTTTTTTCCTCCAAGTCTTAAGCATCGCACGGGATCTTGCGAAACACTCAGCGCCCCTGGGAAGTGTGTATTCCGGGGTCCCCGGTGGGGATGGGGTTTAATTTATTCAGCACATGGAGGTGCACGCTGAAGGGTGAGAAGAGGGAATTCCAGATGGAATGCTGTGAGCGGTGGATGGCGTCGAGTGGTGGGAAGGAACTCTTCTGGAGTTTGAGTGAAATATATTTATACAAACAAATGCTAGGAAAGACTAAGTATGGGGGTGGGTTGTAGACGGGGAAGAATGATGAATAAATGAAAGAAGTCGCGGGCATTCATTGTCTCGCTTGCTTTGTGAATTATTTTCTCCCTCCTGATTCTTCCTGCCATCTTGAAGGCATTTGGCCATGCACTCGAAAATGAACAACTCCGTTTTCGGTGACGTGGCCGTGATGAAGGAAAGAGCGTGGATATGTCTCGTGGCGGGCAGTCACCCTTTCCATCCGAGGAAAGGAAACTATTCCGGTCCCTCTGGTGTGGAAAGTGCATTGACTTCCAGGTCACGTTTTCCAACTTGCTTGGAGTGCTTAGCGTGTTATTATAAGGAACCCTACGGAAATGAATGTTAAGAAATCCCTAAGGTTCCGCTCTTCATTCATCTGGGGAGCCCAGTACTATAATGTCCCCAAGAAATTAGTCATGATGTTTTTTGAGGTTTATCTTTGAGTTTCATTTGTACACTTTTCAATATATGCTTTTCTTTTTAATAAAACTTGACTAAAGATTAATATTTAATTCAAGCCTTTATCAAATAAATGCTACCAGCCACAAGAGGCTATTCTAGGATTTAGCATGAGAAAGATGGCTCGATGACCAGAATCGACAACACTTGCTGCCCATTTCCTGGGTTGGATTAGTCCCTCGTAAGAATGTCAATTAAATACCTGTCAAATTTGGCAACATGTAATGCATTAAATCATATGATACAGGAAACACAGAGACAAAACTCATATTCTTTAATGAAAATCTGCTTCTCAACTAGCATGAAAAACAGCATTGGGATTCAAGTAAAATAATTCAAGTATTATCAATACATGTGATATCAGTAATCATGAAAATTATTCCTCGCCTTATTTAACCATTAAAATCTCTAGTATTTTATTTTAGAAAGTTTTTTTTTGCTTCTAAATTTGAAATATCATGTAACAATCTGATTGAGACCTTATTTTACAAAAAACGTCCAATGTACTATATTTCCAAACTTTTAGTGTTATCGTTTTGATGGCAACCTGAGAAAGGATATGATTTGGAAAGAAATTGGTGGTACACTTCAGAGGATTTTGACTGGTTTAGACGAGCTTTATTTATTGCTAATCACTATAAATATTTCACTTTTATTTATTAAATGACAAATGACTTGTTGAGGTTTTTGTTTAGCTGAAAAATCTCAAGGTAGAACTAATTTTGGGACGAACTAGGGAACTATTAACTTTCAGAGTTCGTTTTTCGGTTGGAGCTAATAAAGCTGGTAGATAAGGAGTGAATATAGGGGGGCAAAGATAGAAAAATTATGTTGCAGGGAATGAAACACTCGAATAGCCTTGGTGGCGAGTAAAGAATGTACCCAATGAATGGCGATCCTTTTAGACGATGCTGAGCTGTATTGGCTCTAAATTGAGGATGGTCGGGAGTATGAATATGCAAACTCACTGAGATCTGTGCGCATGATAACGGATCCTTTAATTTATTGTTCCAACACGGACGGACTAATAATGGAAACAAAGACAAATTACCTGTTGCATTCATCACCCCCAATACATTTCTATGTGTACTAATAGATTTTTAAAGTATTAAATATAATTTTCTCATATTAAACATTTTTTAATTAAAATTTTGTTGATCATTGTGAAAATTTAATCCATGTTAGTTTTAAATTCGTGTAAAATATTCACCCTTTAAACATAGGAGTTGCATTTCAATTTTCAGATATAAGTTACCAGCAAATATCATTTCATATAATTAACTCTTGGAATGAAGTCCATTTTTAGCATATTAGGCTTAAGTTATGTTTACGATTGCTGTCTCTATTTTAATGCTAATCTGTTTTGCATTATTTATAAGTGATCAGTTATTTGAAATGGGGTGAATTTCGAGTGTGTTCTATCCAGGAGAAGTACTTCTCGGTCTCTTTCTCCTCAAAATATTTGACTTAGCGAATGAAGGCTTGTATTAGGCATTTGTAGCTTGTAACTTTTTAAACAGTATTTGTTAAAATATACAATATGCCTGTAAATGAAGAATATTGATGGAATATATGACCAAACCAGTTTTAACCATACAGAAGTTGTTTAAATAAAAATTGGTCTTTATTCTTACATTAGGTAGAAATATAGTTTCTCCTGAACTGCAACGAGTATTCTTTCAGCTGTAACGGCCATGAGAATATACTTGGGAGCTAGGAGCTACAAGGTTCTATATAGAGCAACATCAATGAGTGTTTGAGTTTGTTCGCAATGTGTAGTAGTTAGTATATGTGGCATGTCGTAACAGTGCAGTTTTGCTGAACAAAATCTTGCAAATCTCCAATAGCTTCACTGTAAAACCTCTTTTCGCACTGCCTTTTCAAAATCTTAGGAGTGAACAGATTTCTTGCATGGAGTGCGTGAAAAACTAAAATTAACGTTAATTATGCATTGTGATAATGTATTCACATTGAGGAGACAAATCCTTATCCTGGAATTATTTGTTTAAGAAAAATAAAATTTCTGTTTATTTTTTATTTTTGAGTGGTTCTTTAATGAAAAAACTACATTATTAACTCTGTACAATTGGTGTTGAGCCGATTAAACGAATTTTATTGTGATATTGAACGTACAAATTTGTTTTTAAAAGTTTAACAATTTCCCTATTACCTCACGTTTTACCGGTTGCCATAGTGGAGCAATGACAATCAATTAGTGAAAAAAATGTGTCAATGATTATCCAAGCTGTTTGGTGCACTAATTCTAAATTACAAGCTTTAACAGCCCTGGGTGAAAATAAGCAAATTACTTCTCCATACCTTGGGGTGTGTAATTTGAATGTTTTAACTGCCGGATTGGGGGGGGGAGACAATTTACGACTCCATAAACGTTATTCGTGCCACACCGTCCCCTTCTGCTTAGGCGAGCGTCGCTTGGGGGTCGGGATGGATTATCTAGGTTGATGATTTATTACATCCTGTCAGCGTTATATCGGACCTTTTACGTCTCAAGAGGCCGAATTAACAATTCAGGGTGATCGCAGGTAGAGATAAGCGCCACTGCCCCGCACTTAGCACGCGACCCTCCTATCGGTCGCGACCCTCGCATTCTCTCACGTGAGATGTGAAGGGACTCGCACCGCGACGGAGAAATTTCACGAGTACGTGAACCTTCTGCTTAGTAAACTTGTTTCAGACGGACAAACCACGCACTAAACCGAAAATAGCACCTGTAGAGGATTATAAATTAGCATTCGAATGCACAAAATATTACAAAATTTGACTTTGCTTTAAAGTACGTCTTTTTTCTGGTGCATAAATATTTAGGCTTTCGAAGTCGTAGAATACAACGTTATAGAGGTTCTCAGGCTGAGTTCTTTTCATATTGTCATACATTGTGATGCATGCAAGGAATGAAAAGGTCTCCTTACAGCCAATGTCCTTGTAATCAGATAAGTGGAAGAAATATCTTTCGCCGCAAGATAGAAAAGGATATAACTTGGTGAAGGAAGTTATTCCTTCCTTGGAATGGACTGCTTAAAGAAGATGGATGGACCGAGCTAATAAAAACTCAATACCTTTTAAGATATTTGTTAAGCGTGATGTTCCTTGACGATCATAGTTTGATCAAAGAACACTATATTAGAAACGATTACTTTAGACTTTTATCAACATTTATTGGAAAGTCCGTTATTTTTCAATTCATTGCTTTGGACATGCACTCTTATCTAAAATACGGATAAAGATAAAGAATACACGAAAACGTAAATGAACAATATTCATTGACGAAGCATTGATTCTATGACAGCCTGTAATTAGAGAGTTGATCTATGACATTATAACTATCTCCGGTGAAAAGGTAGGTGTCTAAAATTTGAGAGTTTCATCTTTCATAAAATGGAAAGACTTATTGGGTTTTATATCCCTGAATTTTACTTTTATTTTAATCTGGACTTTTGTTCCTTCAAGTGGTTTTCATGAAAAATGTATGTACTGTGCCCTATTTCATGCCTCTCAAATCTAATCCTAAAAGATCAATTTTATTTAGTATCAGTTGGCAACCTAATATTGAGTAAAATTATAGAGAAAGTATAAGATTCACTCTAAAAAAGGAAAATATTAATATTTTTTATGATTTAAGCGTATCCTAGTGCTGGTATGCCCTTTCTCTCTTTCGTGGTGCTAAATATTCGAATATGATATGGTTTTTAGTGAAAATCCTGAGAAATATTACGCACTTTTTATGCAATAATAAGAGCAATAGTGGAGCAGTTGTAATTGAAAACCATGAAAAAATTGTGAGAGGGTTTGCAGTAAGAGCGAAGGATGGCAGCCATTTCTTAAACTTGCCAATGCATGAAGACTACGCAGTCAGTGTGCCGGATACACGGCATTCCTAATAACGGCTAAGATCTCTCTTTTCATACTAATGGGGTGTTTCTCACCCTCTTTATTTTTCGCTGTTCCAGTATCTTTGTGGTATTATATGGCCTAATGGTGGTGAAAACTATGCCATAAATCCAAAATGGTTACAAAATTTTTTCCAACTTTCAAATGAACGGTCAGCGTTTGCTAGAGCAGAAGATGGATGAGTATTTTTTGGATGACATTAAACCATCTGAGAATCATTGGTGTAACGTTTACGGAAAATCGTCCGCAACTAAAGATTCTATTTTTCCAGAATTCTGGAATTAAAAAACAAATTCTCAAAACATTTTCAGCCTCGTCTACATAAAAGAGAAGAAATGTCCTCCATTGGCTGGTTTTTCTAGCTGGGAGACCAATCGAGGCTGGAGCGAAGAGAAAATAGCTGGGCAACTTGCCAATTAAATGGACCAATTTTGTCTGCGAGCTGAAAGGAACTCGATGATGCGTGAAAGCAAAAACAAGAGAGCATCGAGGCGAGAATCGTGATTGGGGCTGCGGAGACGACATACCGGAGATTACTGAGGGAGGTGGTGGCCGGCCGGCGAGGAGTGAATTCTCTCTCCGAGCGAAGTCACTCCTCTTCCATCCTCTCACACTAAGCGGCGCTTTGCGTTACACAGTGAGCGCGATACACGAAGGGAGAGGATCAGCATATAAGAATGGGGTATTGTAATGATAACACTTGCCTTTGTTTTTCCACATATCTTTATTTGCTATGACCCGGGTTTCGACGTTCAACGTCATCTTCAGATAATGTCTCTACAATTCCATCACATATATATACAAATCAACTCATGATGTGAAAGGGGGTGAGGATGGAAGTATGTTTGGGAGAGGGCCAGAGGTTAAGTGTGGAGGAGGGGTAGGAGAGGAAAGGGAACCCCATTGGACGACCATTGGACGACATTGGACAACGATTGGACGACGGATTAACCTCTAGCCCTCTTTCAAACATACTTCCACCTTCCACCCTCACCCCTCCCACATCACCGCCCCCACCTGAGTTGATTTGTATATATATGTGATGGAATTGTAGAGAAATTACCTGAAGATGACGTTGAACGTTGAAACCCGGGTCGTTACAAATTAAAATATGTGGAAAAACCAAGTCAAGTGTTATCATTACAATGTTAACAGATTCCACCAAGTTACGCCTGACTACTCCCATCCATTTATATCAAGAGTGGGGTAGTCGCTCTATGAGGTGGGCAGGGCAATGTGAGGAGGAGGGCAGTGTAATGTGATGCCAATTCTCGTTTCACGCCGAAACCTGCTACCCAGCAGCTCTCCTGTGCAGCTCTTCCGGTGCTGAGCAGGAATTCCAAAGGGCTCATTCCCCCACTCATCCAAATTCTTCTCTTCCACCCTTCCCGCGCCCTCCCTCTCCCCCCCCCCACCAACCCCGCACACAAACCCTTTCTGTGCTCACACTAATAACAGCGTTGTCTGTGCGTTTTGCTTTTTCGCCCCCCGCGTGAGTGGAAGCAAGGCAAGGCGCGGAACGGCCCCGTATGGTTTTAAGCACCGGTCTGCCTTGGCATCCGAGGAATGGCGTATTTCTTCCCTCTCGTGCAAATTTCACGTCTCATAACGGACTTTCCGGGGCAGGAATTCCTATTATACCTCCCTGCCCAGACCACTTGCCATGCTCGGAAGTTTTTCTTATCGTGGAAAACTCAATCCCTGAGGCTGCAGCAAGAATTCAACGCTTGACAGCATCCAGCTGCGCTGGAATACCGAAAAAACACCTCCAACTCACAACCCTGCATGTGAGAACCTTATTAGCAAAGGGATATGAATAAGAATATTCATGAATTACGTTGAGCGCTTTAGTTGAGGAAAGTTTTAATAACTTTAATGAAGAGCATACTTTTGTTGAGAAACTGCACTTTTTAAAATGAATAGACTATGATAGTTACACTAAGTAACTACTCTCATATTTCTGTCAATTGGAAAACTTGGAAAAATGCACTTGAATCCTTTGGACTAATGGATCCCGATTTCTTCTTACGTTTTGAAGGAGTTGCAGAGTTATTATAGCATTTTAAACTATGGCTATTATAGTTTAATGAATTTTTAAATCTCAATTTTATCGTATACATAGAAGCGTTGTATGGAGTTCACTATGATGAAGGAAGATTGAAGGTATTGAGTTGATGTGATTAGTCTATTGGTATCTGTTATCTAACACAAAGCAAGTTATCTTTCCACTATGCCTTCAATTGCAAAGTAATCAGCATGTTACTTAAATCGGTAGTCTGATGTCAAGTCATTCTTCAGAGCATCCTATGTTTTCTACGATTCAATCATTAGCATGATAGAACAATGGTCCAGCCTTACCTTTAGAAAATAGGTTTAGCCTTAGCTAGCCTTGGTTAGGCTTAACTATAAAAGATTCTCATACAGATTTTAGGAGGAACAAGAAAGATTTTAATTGAATTGTTACTGTGAAAAAAGAGTGTAGCAAAATAGTTAAAGAAAGCAAAAATTGTTGGTACCATTAAATAAAATAGCGACGATTTTTTCTCATCAGTTGAGTGAAACTATAACTTTTCCACTCTCCTTCAGTAAAATTCCGAGATTCCAGTTGTTAATAGATTTATCTTGCCCTATTCATAGAATAAGACATGAGCGGGTGATTGTGCCCTCTATCTCTATACTCTCGTGAAGATCGCAAATTACTCTCTTTACAGTACAAAGCACCGCCATACAGTAAATCACTGCAGAGAATACCACCAGAATAATAGAATATTACTATGCAGTATTTTATAATTATATAGCAGTATTGAATCGCAATGCAAGCTCAGTGAGAAACATTTGTTCTAGGGTCTTATTGCTTTGGCACCGACTAATTGCTATTACATTATAAGATATTTATGTTTTTCAAGGTTTATTTTTGTAATCAATTCAAGGAAGGCAGCCTCTCAACTGGACAGTGACCTTGGAGGCTGTTACCATCTCCTGAAATATTGCAAAATATTATATTTTGGTATAAATTATGGAGTGGTATAATTATTATATTATTATTGTTTTTCTCCAGTTAATGGCTCTCTCATCGTCAAGCAATTGGACAGCAGCGAAGAAAAGCGGTGACCACGGGGCCTTCCCATTCCATCGCTCGACTCCATGGCGATAGGGCAGGGGGGAAGGGGAAGGGAGGAATCGGCGGGAGAAGCGATGTGTCACATCTCACTATCAGGACAATAATAGCTGGCGCAAACGTTGCCCTTTTTTTATACATGCTTTTCTATGACTCCTAGTAGTTCAAACATGTCCTAATATCTTACAAGCTGAATTTAACTCATTTCCCGGTGTCTTCAAGTCATGAAATTATGCCCAGCGGCGTAAGTCAGGTGATTTTTCAATGTTCTATTTTCACTTCCATGTATATTATATTTGATTAATATGTTAAAAAATTTATCCAAGCAATTATTTATGGCATGTTTAAAATATTTTTAATCTACTGATGTTATTTAATCTTTGTGGGGACATTTTCCTTAATGACAAGGTTAAATTATTGCACACATGTCTATATTGAAGCTACATAGCTAATAAATGTCACCAGTGGGAATTATAAAGAAGAATTAAGCATATAGTGTAAAAATTTTGAAAATAGACCCAAGGTGAGAATAATGGAAGGAGTTATGAGTTTGGGGAGAAATCCTGAGAGTCTGAGAAAGGTATACTCGCGTATATATTCGTGTTAAAATGAAATCTCATTGCTAGAATGGTATAATTAAATGCATGCCTGAGAAGAGATTGTTGTGGAGAGCTGCTAAATCTTCCCCTTAATGAATACTGATGATGATGATGAAATGATGGGTATCCGTTGTCAAGTGCCATTTTCACTGCTTCACTTTGTCTACACTTGGTTACACGAATGCCACTGTGGAGGCGTCAATGATGGGGCTGAAGCCAGCTGTGGGTCGTGTGGCCTATTATTCCCATACTCGACGTATTTTTCCTCGTATTGTACATCCGCACATGCTTCATATGTCAAACGTATCCCCCTGAAGGACGTATATCACGATAATTTCTAGGAAAATAGTGGCTGATCTAGTGAAATTCTTAGCAGTGCAACTTCAATGAACGTCACTGATGAATGTTCAATGAACACTGACAAAGTACACAAGTATGCGGAATGTACGATGGAGAAATCTTTCACTTGGCAAGGTATCTCAGTTCAGGAAAAGAGTGGAAGCAATATAAATGTTGTGTCATCGGAGAGTGATAAAAATAAACAGGGCGGGGGGGTTTCTCAGAAGTAGAAGTTTTACCAAGAGTAGGAGAAATGTTATCAGATGAAACTTCTAAGAAGAGAAAGAAACAAACTTATTAAGTGCATATTGTGACACAAGAGCGTATTGGAAAACAATAATGGAAGACTGTAAGAAGGGGAGGAATTAATTAGGAATTCCAAGAATGGAAGACATTAGAAAGCAATAGATTATGTTGGATGCCCGTGAAAAGACATATTATGGAATTAATTATTACATTACCAGAGAATAGATTTGAGAGCTGAATAAGATCTTTCTTAGTAGTGTAGGTGACTGCTGGTGACTGTCAGTGATTGCTGCGAAGTATGAAGAAAGTTGCACTCTAAAGGGAACGAAGCACCAAAGCTTACATAGCAAGGTATGGCTCGCTTGGAAATGAAGTATTGATCAATAAATTATGAAGCCTTAATCCCACAGACCTAAGCATATATTTTACAATTGATTCACTATCAAATTGAGTACGGAAATATACGTCGAGTTTGCATGGTACGTACTTCTCGAATAGAGTTGTTTTATGCACGAATTTTCATTTCCATTTCATCGTCTCAGCAAAACCACTGATCAACCAACACTATACTAACAGAACTATTGTTTGTAACCATGCTGTTCATTCCCTCTTGCAAAAGAACAGTATCCAGCCTCAAAGATTTAATCATTCATTCAATCTCAATGTAAAAATCTTGTCATTTGAATTTCTCGGTTAATGAAAAATGCGATTCGTACAGAAATTATTTAATTAGACCAGAGAATATCTTACCAACGTCATTTTACCCAATGAATTCCCCTAACTTACTCTGAGCATGTTATTTAATAACAGCGCATATTTTACGTGACGATTTGCAGGCAGGCATCTGCTATCCGCTGCATTTCTGCCCCTTGCAAGCTCAGGAGAATATTTCCTTTGTGTTTTGTCCTAACTCCGGCCACAGAAGAACCCTCTCCTCTACCGTGCTTTCTCGGGTGGGGTAAGGGGGTCTGAAGCTTCTCTGGCGTCCTAACGGCTTAAAAGTTCCACGTTGCTAGGGACCTCTTCCGTCCCGCCAAAGTAATTGGCGTGAAATCCTCTGTTCCTCTGCTCATTAGTCTTTATGCTGTCTTCTTTTTATGGAGTTCTATATTTTACAGTGACCCGCGGTGCCGTCGACTAAAGGATCTGATATTACAAAGTGCATGCAGACTAATTGTGACCACACTCTCTTGATTGCAACAATGAAATCACAGAAGCCAAATAAAAGTCACCCTAAAATTTCCACGGTACGGACCACACATCGATACGACCAAAAAGACGAAATCGTGAAGAATTCAACGCTTTTATAACGCAGAGCATTTAGATCTTGGTAGCCCTTCATGAGAGTGAAAATAAATGAAAGATCCATGGTTGCATCGGGTTTTAAAGGTAAATAATTTAGCTTTAGTTTTACATATCTCGTGCTTTATTATTAACACGGCTTAAGTTTTGGAGTAGGATCTCATAATTTGGTAAATGTCCAGATTTCTATTTCCAAATTTCTAGCGCTATCCGTCAAAATTTATCAGACGATGACGTTCCACGGCAACGCCTAAGGGAAATGTGAATTGAATATTATATGGACAGATAAACAGATTCTTTATTCCATTTTAAATAGGTGTGACAAATTCCATAAAGTTACGCCTGTGATAGCAAATTTATAGAATTGCATGTTTATAAAAAATGACCTTAAATTGTACGAAAATGACTACGTGCTATGCACTGGGATAAGGCTGCAGCCTAAGTTCCTCTCGGAAGAATCATCGTAACTACTCACTCAATCCCCCAACAAGATTGGCCCTTCCTGTCACTAATGAGGCGGACATTCGACTAAGCGGCCCCTCTCCGTATGTCACCCACCCCCTGCCCTTCCCCCAATCTTACGTGAACACCCCCCTCCCTTCTCCCTCTTTTCTAGCGGAACACGCCCAGGGCATTAGTGAGGAGTGACCGGTTAGTTGGGGCGGAGCCCGCGTGGCGCCGGCGTTGGCGGAGGGGGAAATGTATCGTGTCCCGCTGTGTCACACTTAAGTAAGAATCCGTGTGCTTATTCCGTGGTTGTGCTTTCAGAATGGAGAATGTTGGTATGTTTACGGAGGAATAAGAGAAATAACCGCGGTATTTTTTTACACAGAACCACCACAAGCTTCCATTTGTTGTCCTTTTTCCTTGTCATTTCTGCAACAGTATATGCTGGGTAAGTAGGTTATCATGTTAACTTTTTTTTATTTTCCCTACTTGGTAAAATAGCCTCCGAATTTAAGTAAAGTGATTTACAGACTTAGACATAGGTGGCGTTCTCATACACCCTTGTCCTTGAGAATACCTCGGACATTCACTTGAACTCCATTTAATGTCACTCGTGAATGCATAGTTACTAAAGCAAAAACATCTTTTGCTGTGAATATTACAAAAATGTGCTTGAATAACAGTAGTGGAATAGGTATAACAGTAATTGGATAGTGTTTAAGGTGATACTGTTGTGGAAAAAGTTGTGTTCAAGTCAATTGATCAGTAGTAGTAATAATTCTTGTAATTTCATTTTCTAAAATGGTGGAACATCATCAGAATTTATTAAGCTTTACCTATCACAGTAAAAGCGATTTTGAAATTAAATTGACAATACCTTTGGAAAATTTCTGTTGGAATATCGAAATAACAATAATTGCTCACAACTTTGATTGGATTGGTACCTTGTATTGTAGAACTCATCCCATAAAATTGTAATTAAACATTACTTTCGGTTCTCTCTTGAAATTACATCGACGCCATGAAAACTATGGGAGAAGGTAAATCTGTCTGATGATGAAGCCATAAGTTAAAGACCTAAATTGGGAAAAACATGTGGAAAATATTTGACTAAAATACAGAAGAATTGACTAGCCCATTAAGTAGTAGGGAGATCCTGGGATGAAAAAGTGAAAGATGCCTAACTGCTCAATTTATGCTATACTTTGAGTACGCCACTGGGGTTCTAGGCCCTGAAAAGAAAGAATAAATTCACAAAATAGAATGTAAAGGTTAGTCATACTCGTCGTTGAAAACTGATCCGGCAGAATAGGATGTGTAGCATAGCAGTTGATGGACTGGGATGGGGACGCTTGGAGGCTGCCGATAGGACAAGATTAAGACATTCAGATCACGTGAATTTCTGGGCAATAGAGAGCGAAACCTCACGTCATGCATTTGAATTGACAGAAGTTATGAAATAAGAGAAATGCACGTAAAATTAAATGTGAAAACTTTTTTCTTCCTTGTCTGACTATAGAGAAAACGGAGAAAATTACGAATACACTTCATTTCCATTAAATCCATTTTAAAATTTTTCTTCTCCTAATTCGTTATTCTGTTGTATATAGTTTTCCCAATATTCTTAACTCTATATACTCTGTTTGGTCCTGTCGACTAGAGCTGGAGCAAGAAGTGCTTGCTTGTTAGCATATTGTTCTCCGCAAGTTGACAGTCCCTTACAGAAAAATTGCCTATAATTCAATAAGTGATCACAAATTGCACGTTGGAAGCTTATTTCATCGATAGATAATGAAGTGCTT
The DNA here is from genome assembly GCA_963169105.1 of Ceriagrion tenellum. NCBI lineage: Eukaryota > Metazoa > Arthropoda > Insecta > Odonata > Coenagrionidae > Ceriagrion > Ceriagrion tenellum. The sequence continues at coordinate 136,629,667 of OY720640.1, forward strand.
CTAATCAAGGATTTTCAATACGAAATAAGAGTGAATAATTTTCATGAATTGTTTTAGTACTCTCTATGAAGCCCTGAACTTCACGATCTTCTATGTCTTTTAGGTGCAGCCAGTACGTCGTCTTTGAGGCCACGGCTGAACAACTCCTGTAAAAAATATGTACATATGATACACCGGGTTTTTTAATTCACAAACTGAATTCTATCTAGTTTTGGCCACAGCCATCGGTCACAGAAATTGCTCAATTGGAGCAGGCTGTGAAAAATTTGAATTAAATTTGCCTTAACGACAAACAAATTAAAAAAATTTAATACTGCATTTATTTAGCTTGTCAAGTATTACTTGATGTTTACCATAATATTCTTATATACGAAATAACATATAAAGCATTCGTCCACTTGGTTATTAGCGCTGTAGATCTAAGGTAGTTTGGGCGAGATTTTTCCTTAGCTATTCATTTTCCAGTGGTATTTTTTAAATTTCAACAGCTGTAAGATGCATGAATTAAATATGGTAAAATTAATGTCGCAAAGATATTGCCTTGTGGCTGTAATTCTCTGTAATTAAATTAATATCCGTATTAAATAAATTTGCTGTTTCGTCTAATACTTTTCAAGCCGTAGGGCTAGACGCCTTCTCAAAGGAAAGTTTTGTTTTGCGATTCTGAACAATTTAGTAATGAATAGTAAATTACAAAGCGCATTAGCGCATCCTATCCCATGAGAAACATCTTCTATAGGAGTAAGTAAAGTAAGTGGCTGATAATGTGGTGTTTATAGAAATATGAGATATTTATATCCTTTAAAATGAAATCAATTCGTATTGTATGGTAAGCAAAATTATATCTTATTCAAACTTCCTTGATCCCAAGTTCAACGTAATTGGCAAGCATAACGGTCGATAAAAGTATCCAACAGAAAAGTAGAAACCTCACATTTCACAATGGACCAACAGAAAAGTAGAGTAGCGCTTGAACAACGGATAGCATCTCTCTTGTTATTGAGGGGACTAAAGTGAGCGTACAGTTAATTACTCGGGGATGGCAGAAGATGGGGGTCTCAGGGCAGGAGGACGGTTGGCCGTCTGCTTCACCCTCGCACAGTCAATGAACACCTCCTCGTGTCCACCCTCGAAGGCATTCTAATGAAGGCCTTCCATTCTCTCTCTCTCTCTCTCTCTCTCTTCTCATCTGTGCGCGTGACGAATACAATGCGACGGTCGTGAAAAGATGTGCTTCGAAATGCGATGCGCTGGCTGGCGAGTTATGCTCTCCCGTCCCTCACTCACTCGCTTCCACTGGCGCCGCCATCTCCTCCGCCCTGCCACCTGTCCTCCTCAACCGGACAGCGTCCTACCCCAACGCACTCCGCAGCAATTAAGTGACGCCGCTAAGCGACGCAAATGGGACCTCTCTCCCTCTCCGCCACGCCCCCTCTTCCCCTCCCTCTCCCTCACACCCCCGTCCCTATCCCTTCTCTCACCTTTTCTCTCTCTCACTCCCTGCGAATCAGATCACGTCGTCCACTCAACCATTAAGACGCCATTTACGTCGAATAGATGCGGGGGGCCGTTTCATTATCGCTCTTGAGCCCCCAATGACTCTATATTCTTCGCCTCGAATTGAAAAAAAAGAAAGAGCGCCGGGTAGGATACGATGCTGTGAGAGAAAGGAATGATGGCGGAGACGGAAATGTGTACTTTCGTGTACTTCCTCTATTCGCAAATATCACTCACTTTCGCCGGTATCACTTGGTGGTATTCCATCATTATATAAGAAAGAGGACAACTTTTACTAAAACCACTAATTTTATTACAAATCGACCCAAGTTTTGATGTTCATTCACATCATCTTCAGGCGTGCACATCATCATTCATCTCCGATGTGCATTTACATCATCTTCACACCTGAAGATGATGTGAACGCACATCGAAACCTGGGTCGTTTTGTAATAAAATTAGTGGTTTTAGTAAAAGTTGTTCTCTTTTGTATTTAATCCTCTATTTGTGCCCAAAAATTACTTAATTGACAAGCGTTGCGGCAAAGTAGACACCACAACGGTGAGTTGAAAGTTATAAACTCTTGTGATAGACTATTATCTGACGTCATTGCAATCAGAACCACGAAATTCCCATTGTCGGACAAGTTATATAGTTTAAAATTGGTCGTCTTGAGAGTATAAATGGCTGCGGATTAGCGACATTTGAGCCTTAATTTCAGGGTTATTTGTGAAATAAATTCAGAGATTTATTTCTTGAAGCAGGAATGAGAATCTTAAGGGGAATGCTCAAAAAATTGAAATATCTCTAAAATCAAAATGCCAATATTTATTCATCGAATGATCAAAGCCAAAGGTGCAAGTGGACGTTGTTCCCAGGATTGATGGCAGAAGATAATGATGAGTGATTTCAAATAGCTAAGTGAATGAAATTTAGTATGATACTATGAATAGTTTCATCCGTTATCTGAGCCAAACAAACCAATAAACTCTCGAGTGGCTCTCCTAACTTGTAACATCAATGCGAGACTGCCTTGACTCAAAACTTCAAATTAAAATTTTTGCTTCCATAAATTGGTAATATATTCTATATTTTGGATATTATTTCCAAACAAAGACCGACAACAATTTTTACAAAAGACTACATACACAAGGGTGCTATCATTTCCAATTATTTTTACGTGATAAACACCTAATGCGTACGTGTGTTGATCGATAATTACTGATTTATGAGACTTTCCCATGAAGTGCTTAGAATCATGTCAAGATCAAAATATAGTATGAATCTTTTATTGTATAAAATGCAAAGATTCATTCTGTTTTTGTCAAATCATAATGGTGGAAATAAATTTGATGTGTATAATTGTTTGTAGTTGAAAATAAAACAATGTCAGAAAAGCCTCTAAATTTTTCATTAACTATTATTAAAAAACTATTAATGTTTTATGACCCTCACGTGGAATATGTTTCTCTAACAATGTCACATATTCCCTGCGTACATTGTAAGGAAAGGGCATTTCAATTGAGTCATGACCTAGAGTAGAATCTTGGCATACAATCCATTCCAAGCCTCCCCAATTTACGTGCCTACCAGAAGCGGGCACGAGAATCGTAGATCAAAAAAATGTTGAAAGGATAACGACTCTCTTTGACTTGTAGCTTTGAGGAAATGGCACGGTGAGTGCATTCAAAACAATGCGTTTCGAATACCTCCCATCCCACCCTTTCCTCGGTCCCCTCCTTTCTTCCTTCCAACCCCTCCCCCCCGCCCCCCTCCCATCTCTTTTCCATCCCTCCGCTGAATTTCTTTTCTTTTGGAAGTTGTTTTGATGGAATTCAATTGGCCCGATGGCGGAGGAGGGATTGGGATGCCCCCCCCCAGTCTCAGAGCCGCCCTATCTCTTTCCTTTAGGGGATGTTTTATTCCTGTTCCGCCTTATTTTTCTTTAAACAGCTCACTCGCACGCAACTAACGACGGAAAACCGTTGCTTTTCCTTCCTCCCACTCTCCTTAAACCCTTCCTTCCCCTCCCTCTCCTCTTCTCTCCCGCGTTGAGGGGAGACTCCCCCAATTCTCTCCCGTTGCGCGCATTTCTGGAAGAAAGAAGTAAATCCGGGAGAGAGGAAGGGAATGGATAATGCTCCCTCCCTCATGCCATCGCCTCTCCATCAAGCCGTGGACGACGACGTAGAAATCCTCAAGGTTCCTCCACTTTCCTCATTCAACCCTTTCCTATTTCTCTCGGTCCCCGTAGAATTGTCCCTCGGCATTCTTCCAAATGGCCCAAACCACATGGTACATCTGACTTCAGATCTTCTTCATGTTGGAATTAGAGACCTATGAATAAACGAATCATGCATACACGGCCTTTTAGAAGGGTCATTTATTTCTCAGTCGAAACAGAATTCTATGCATTCAGACGGACTGTCGCGTCGGATAGTTATGCAAGCGGGGCTATCTTTATCTACTGCCAAATGGGTGAATTCAGGTAAATTTTATATATCAGATATATTTCTGACCATACGTATTACTAAAAACGTTCTCTAACATTTTTCTGGAATGGAATGATAATATTAATTTAAAGTCCGAACTATATCCAAGATTTGAAGTAAATCTTGGATATAAAGACGTTTTACGACATAAACTTCGATTTTTATTTCAATTTAATATTTCATTGTGCAAAAATCCATGTTGTATTTTGTCTAAATATACTACAGATTTTTAAGGGAGGAGCTAAAGATTCGTATTAAGCAAAATTCAGTAATATAAATATCAGAAAGCTGCTATTTACTGTTTGTTTGAAGAATGTGCAGAATACAAAATCAAAGACGAGGTGAAATCTATTTCCCTCTTCTCATACGAGCATATTTCTTCTGCTTCCTTATAAGCTAATTTATCTACCTGATATATATGCTAATGTATCTATCCTGAGAATATTTATCTAGATTTCTGTCAATAATCCCGCACCATCACCGCTACTGAATGGATTTGTAGTACTTGCCAACACGAATGGATCTAAGAAGCATAAGTTTATTGCCTGATCGGGTAATATTTAAATCCTTGTTTTGACTCTCGTTCAAATGTGGACCAAATTATTATTTTTCGTTGATCGCAAAGGTTCTTGTCGCCTTATGTACAAATATTTCGATGATTTTATGCGCAAATGCGAGCATATACCTAAGGTTAATGTATGGACTAATATGGTCCGCGACAGCAAATTAGAATAGACGGAATGTGAAAGTACTCTAAAGGTTTAATGATGTCATCGCCTTCCTTGCGCTTAAAAGACTCAATTCCTGATCATATGACGACCAGCACTCTACCCTTTCACCTGTTCTTCGGTCGAAATATGACCCGGAAGGAGGTGGCCAAGATCCGCCCCGAATCGCCCCCTTTTGCAATAATTTTTCATTCTTCTCACCAAAGGGGGTTGATGCCGTTATACACCGTTGGCGGCGGCAGCATTACCCCCCGCCCTCTCCCCTGGAGTGGTACGAAGGTTTTATTTCCTATCCTCCTCGTATCTTGCATCCTCTTTTCTCTCTCTTGAGCGAACGAGGAATTGGATCGGATTAGCATAAAAATACCATCAAAACGTATTCGAAGGGTTGGGTTTGGAGAGTTGGAGAGAGCGGAGGGGTTGTGAGGGTAAAGGAGGGGGAGTTTTTTCCGCGTGAATAATTGTTTACCGTTATCTGAATTATCGATTCCTCCTTGCCCTCTCCTCTTATTCTGCCTCGCCCCTCCTCGCACCGTCTTGGCTGGGAGCTTTTATTTTCTCCGATCCTTTTAACGTTTCGCCAAGATTCGATTTATCCTTCGGAGGGAGTAAAGAGAGAGAGAGTAATTGAGAGAGGAAGAGTCCCAAGAACCGCAACGTCTAGCGTCACTCCCGTTCCTCTGCGCCGCAAAAGTCGGCGATTATAAGATGGCCGCATTGCGCAGATGGACAGAGAATATGGCATCGGAGATGAGTAAAATAAATCTTAGGAAGCTGCTACTCAATGACTTCATGGCGCATAAACTCCAATAAAAATGCTATACAGTGCTAGTAGTACTTTTATTCAACGGCCAAGGACATTTAACACTTTTTATTTGTAAACATTTCTGTCCTGAAGGGTGCTCTTTTCTTAACTACGTGGTAAAATAAGATAAATTATAATGATTGCAAAATTTTGATAGATTTGCGATTCTTGCCTCATATTGATGACGAATGTGATAATTTACTTTGATTTCAAGAATATGAATTTCATGTTAAGTATTGGGAAATATCGTGTAAAATTATTCCTTGCAGGTGAAGTTAAATATAGTGATGTCGTTATGACTGCAATCGTAATGATTATCCTGATATGCCATGTCGACTACTTCAAAAAGCACTCAAACTTAAGTACAAACAAAGTAATCCAATAAATAAATGCTTTCTCGTGCTCAATGGTAACGATTGTCTCAGTTCCATTTTTTTTTACTTCACCTCATTTCCTTGAAACAAACTAGTCTTTTCGATTTGCACTTGACCAATATTTTTCCGTGCCGCTGCCAAACTCCAGAGACTCGGTTCCAAGAGTTGAGAATATATACTTCGACCGAATTACAACGTGCTCTGCCTCTCTTTCCCGACATTCCTTCCTCGAGCGCTGCACACACCGCAGTGCTGATTCAGGAGCGCACAAAAGAGTCGTTCATTAAAATGTATGAAATGCAACGAGGCAACGGACGAGTCTATTGAGTGCCTCCGATTGCCTCCCCGTTGTCCCCTTCCGAGGAGAGCTCGCGCATTCCGGATTCAATGAGACGATTCCTCGTCCCACCTCCTTCTTTCCTTCTCCTCTTCTTTCCCACCCCCCCTCCTCCCTTTCCCCCACCAACCGCTCTCTACGATCCCTTGCATCGTGCTGTTTAACGTATCTCCCGGCCAAGTCTCCAAATCCCTCCCCACTGCATTATCTCGTTATTCCGTGCTGGATAAAACACTCTCTCATTTTTTCCTTCACAAGTTTTCCAAAAATTTATAACTTTTACCCGAAGAGACAGTTAACTCTAACTGAAAATTTCAATCTTAGGTTTTGTTCACTACCCATTGGTTCAGAATGACTTTTTTGGCCTTTGGTTATCACCTTAGTTTATGAGTTACACTTATAGAAAACGATTTTCTGACCACTGCCGTAGTCCGTCCAAGATCATTGCGGAGTTAATATATATTGAATTTCCACAGAAAAAAAAGATAAGTCAACATTTTCTTCCAGATCGCATGATTTGAATGGAGGCCACTATAATATATTCTTCGTAAAAGTGATTCCCTTCCCTAAAGGGGTTGAGATGCATTTACTTACTTGCTACATTTCCAATAGTCAGATAAATTATTTCATTAGACGAACTGCGACAAGTCAGTATTTGGATTTTTTTGGATTTGAATCAAAATTTTACAATCATAATTTTACAATCACAATTTGAATAGAGCAAAGCAGTTTATTTTTTGATTATAAAGAAAAAATAATCACATCGAGCAACTTGAGTATAATCCGGTACCAAAAACAGGGCGAAAGGTAATTAGAAACATGAGACCTCTCTGTCACCCAGAGGGAGAAATTGAAGGGGAGGATGTCGCCACTGGCATTGGAGAGATCTTGACGGTTTGAGGGCTACGGTTCAACGCCTCATCTTTGGAACTCTAAACCAGAAAAATGTGGCCATCCCTCTTTGAAATCGTTGAAAATAGGTTGAGTTCTTTAAATTGATACCCCCAAGAAACCTCTCTTTGAAAAAGGATACTATTCATCATTTAACTTAGGATAGTTTGAGAACTTCCTTAATTTTCCTGGTTTTCATTACGACACAGTAGTCATAGAATAATATAGCAAAGGAATGAACTTTATCGCGCATGTATTTTTTGGACACCAGATTGTATTATGACAAACTATAAATCGTAGATTTGACCAAAGTTAAATCAATGATTCGTTTGAACCTGCTTTTTTCCCTCGTATTAATACAATATTATATATATATATATATATATATATATATATATATATATATATATATATATATATATATATATATATATATATATACATATATATATATATGTCCGTGGTTCGATTCCCGGTCCAGTCGAATTTTTTCTGCTTGGAATTGGCCATCTTTACATCTTCACACCACCATTGTGTCTGTTGATTTTATGTGTTCCTATCCACTTTCTTTCTACCTTTCTGTATAAACATTTATATGAGTATATATATATATATATATATATATATATATATATATAAGCGGTTTGCCACAGGAAGGCAATCGATAAACACAGAGAAACACAAAAAATGAACACAGAGTTTCTTGATATTTCGGTGCCACTAGCACCTTTGTCGCAAGAACGTAGAGGACAAGAACGTATATATAAATATAATATAAATAATATATTCTAAATATATATATTATTAGTTGAATTGTATTTTTTTCTTTTCCTTGTATCAACACATCTATGGTCTTTGTTGTCCACAGTTTTTCACTGTATTTCCCTTGATGGAACTACAGCCCTCTGTGTCACATCTACATGGTTATTAAGTCCGGGGGAGCATTAAAAACCTTTGGCTTTCTGAAGCATAAATATTTGCAGCTATTCTTTCCACTTGTTTTAATACCATTAGAGGATGATCATTTGAATTGGAGGTAAACAAATTACTAACGTTGTTTAAAGCTGTCAATGAAAGAAATTCTGGAAGTTAGATGTATGCCAGCAATAGGTTATGTAAGATATTATCCTTTCAGATAGCACCTCTAGCTCTCATTATATGGAGCTGGATTTGCTTATAAGAGTAGAAATCAAGTGACTGCGGAATCTCGGAATGGCATCTATGTCCCATGGCCCGGGATAATCCTCCCCCGACGCCGGTTTGCGAAGCTAAGTTCGCCACGTTGAAAATGAGTAGATACTTAGGACGCCATTATTTGATCCCGGTGACTTGTGCCACCGTCCAGATGCTAAATGTAATTGCTTGCTAATGAGCACGCGTTTTTACGAGGATTTTTCCTTCAAATCAGTTCGATGTATGCATACCAGGCAGGAACAGAAGGGTAACGCTTGATGGTGGAGTGGTCATTCCCAGTTCGTGATCTCGTTATTGGTAAGGAGGTTGACATGAGTACAGCTCATTTGATTGAATGTTTGAAAAAAGAATGACTATTAAGTCAATGCTGTGCATGCGCAAGGAAGTGCGGCACTATGACACAAATTAAAAATACTGGCATACTTAAAAAAAATATGGGAATATTTAAAAAAAAAATTAGTACCATTTGGCTTTGTAATTCTCTAGATACAAATTTAGTCTGAAAAAAAGAGAAAAGCGTAAATATACCGGCTATTCAAAATCGCTTCTAAAGGAAATAAGGAAATGGAAAGGAAACTGGTTGGGCCATGTGATGAGAGGGAAAAGTATAATAACTGTGGCACTTGAGGGCTTAATTGAAGGAAAGAAAAAGAGAGGAAGGAGAAGAATTAAATTGGTGGATCAGGTGAAGAACATCAGCTGTGATGAAGCAAAGAAGGAAGCTCGGGACAGAGGCGGATGGAGACAGCAGTGGTGTACGGAACCTGGCAGAAGGCAGAACACCAGATGATGATGATTCAAAATGGAGAGAATAGCACATTTTAAGCAACGTAAATGCTCAAAAATTCATCTTTTCTGGAACCTATTTACGAGTCTTATGTAAAAAATATAGCTAAGAAATAAAATCATGACCTGTATAATTACGGAATGTATGCAATTATATAATTATGATTGAGTACAAATGCATCTTTATATAAAATGATCGGAATGTCCCAAACGACTGAATAATGCATTCATTCATTAACACAGAGTCAAATTCACTGGCGATAGCGTGAAATTTTGAGAATATATTGCTTTTACGGAGATATGGCGACGTAGAAGATTTTTGCAAAATCAGTGCCTTGGGTTTATTGTGCAGATTATATAACGTTCTAGAAGACTTTTTTGACTTAAGGCCATGTTTTTGTACTTTCGCGTGATAGTGTGCGGAAGGTATTCCGGATCGACTCTTTTTCTATTTCCCATGTCTGTGGGCATAATTTTACGTGCTGTATTACGTAGTGGTGCCAATTTCTCTTATTTTGGATCCAAAAGGAATTCGTCATTAATATCTGCTGAATTACACTCCGGGACGCATTTTCTGCGATACTTCATGGCAACATATTAAACACGTTTATCCTTAATTTATGGGATAGGCCGATACTCATTAATCATACAGGGAGAATATATGTTTTCCCACCTCATTGGAAGCAAAGTCTAACTAATCTATCGATGATTACCAATATGTTCATGGAAGAACGTGTGAGGTGAATTTTGAAAAGTCGGGTGCCGATGCGGCGCGCACATTAGGTAAATTGAGGTTCCAAAGAATTCAGTTTAGTGAGGATTAATCAATTTCCAGTTTCATGTCAGTGCAACGAAACGTCTGCTATACTTATCTGACTAACTTGCAACTTTGCAAGATAGTCTTATATGGATGAACAGGAGTCATTTATTGCTAGACATCCCAGGTAGATGAACACATCGGTTCACGATTGGACAGGTAATCCTCCACTTGACGTCGCGCATGGAACTCCATTCTACTACGAGCTTAAAAGACCACGCATGTCGAATATGACTGCGTGAACTTACCTCACGATATTTTATACGGATCCAGGTGTGATATAGTTGGGCCGTTCTATATTGACTGATGTAAAACACTCGCAGTTTTCCACCAATGGCAGATTTATTTTGATCATGTTCTATATTACTATAACATCTTCAAGTAAATCTTTCAAAATACAGATTCTTGTATAGGTTTGAATCTGTGTTTCAAAAGCTTCACTTGAAGATAATATAGTAATATCGATAAGGATCAATTTAAATATTGTTTATTGTAAAACTAGAATTATATTGATTCCGTCGGCTTTACGGGAGTCAAATATTTCTCGATGAACGTTGACAATTTTGCTCACAGACCTCACCAGTGTCCTCAGTATACCCACGCTCAACTTTTACTGCCCATTTCATTTTAGAATTGTGTCTAGTAATGTGTGAAAACTCGTTATTTTTACCATTTTCTCGCGAATATTTCCTTTTTGCCGTCATGTTTGGTCCAGCGATTGTGTGTGTGTCGGAGGAGTTACCTCCCCCCCCCCCCACGCCGTTTCCTCCGCCAATGGAGACCGTCAACCCTTTCCAATAACCCGAAAAGTCTTCTCCGTCTTATCTCTCTCTCTCTTCCTCCCTGTCGGAAACTTATGAACTTCTTCCTCCCCCCCGGTACCCTTCCCTCCATGTCGTCCGCCCCATCCTCTTGCTGGACCGTGGGATTTGTTTCCGACGAGAGCAAAGGACAGAGGGTGGAGGAATAGGGGAATGGAGGGAGGGGCATTAGGGGTTGGGTGGGAGGGAGGCAGAGAGCAAAGGGTTATCCGTCAGGTTTCGCTGTTTTTATTCGTTTTATCTTCTTCCTTTCCTTTTCCAAAAGGGCTCCACCATCTTTCTCTCTCTCTCTTTCACTCTTTTCCCCCTTATTTTTTTTCTATTTCCATCTCGGGAAATGGTTTTCGAGGGTGGATTGGTCGGAGGGGAATTCGAAGCCGCATCTTTTCACCCATCTTCCCCTCCCTCTCTCTCTCTCTCTCGAACCACCCCCTCATCCTTCCTCTCCCCGCATCCTCTTCCCGCAGCCTTCCTTCCGTGCTCTCGCATCACGTGGACGCGGTGAGAAAGGGAGAGTGATTTCGGGTGGCGTTCGTCTCCCTTGTTTTTATCTTCTTTCGTCGAGAGCGGGGCTAAGCGAGGACCACAGCCTCCGTCTTTTCCTGGTATACACTAGCTCTTGCGTTTGCGAGTACACCATTTAGGGACACGGTGCAAAACATCCGCGCCCACCACGTGCGACCACACTATCTAGGCATTATAAAAATGCTTGAAATTCCACTGAGGAAATATCATCCGCCTTGATTGGGATTTGAATCCGAATCCATCGTGATCGTGCCTATCACTTTAGCCAGTTATATCGAGATTTCTGTGATCTAGTCCCAATCAAGGTGAGGAAACATTCATCATCGGAAATCCGTACATTCCTAAATCCATGTGCACTAGCGAGTGACTCCATGAAAGCTACACCGTGGTTCGTCCCAATATCATCCAAAATTGTCAGTTTTAAGAATTCTAATTACTAATGTTAATCCAAATGAAGAGTAGACATATCGGTCGGTAAAAAAATTGACTCTCTGAAATCTTACACGCGTTCATGTCAAAAAGAAAGGATTTCTGGAACCAGAGCGATAATTGCAATAAATTCTTCTCGGGTTTCCGTCCGGGTGAGATGCTCCATCTGCTCTGCTGCCGACGTTTCGATGGAAGACTTTTCCATCGTCATCAACGGCCCTGATGACGATGGAAAAGTCTTCCATCGAAACGTCGGCAGCGGAGCAGATGGAGTATCAAACCCGAACGGAAACCCGAGAAGAATTTATTGCAGTCATTCGCCGGGGGAAAGTTAAATCCTACACAGAGCGATAATTAATCATCAATATCAGAAGGACATGGCGTTTTATACATCGAAGAAAGACCGCATAAGAATGGACAGCAGACAACAGGAGTGAAACTTATGCTCAATTTTTTAAAGTGGAAATGATGATGTAAAATCTTTCCCATTGGTTGACAATTATTAGAAATGACGGCTTTAAAATTGGAGCCTCGAGGATGGACTGAAAGTCGGTGAGATTTACTTCCCAGGGAGGATATCTGCATCAGTCTGTGCAACATAAACGGATATTTCTATTTAAAATAATAAATGTTTTTTTTGTCGATGCCCATCTAAAAATCATATTCACTGAGAATATCTCTAACTATTTCATGAAAACTCTTGGCTATAGCTTGGATTCAAAAGGAAATTGGACTGGAGAATGTTCATGTTGCGTCAAAGAAACAACATTGTCTATTAATCTACTTCTTTGACAGTTATTTTGCTTTTGAAATTCGAAAGTTGTGATTGAGTGCTATTAAAATAGTTACCTAATTTTCATTACTGCGGTGTCATTAGATCGAGGTAATCGCATTTCTTTAAGTATTATTTATAATAAACTTGACATATTGTGTTTGTTTGAATTATAAGACATTAAATGCCCATTTATAACGTTTTCCCATGAGACATTGGTATTCATACAACTTTAGGTCACATAAAATACGAATGGAACAATTATAAAAGATATTTTCTCTGAAGGATTCTGAGGAATGTAACTATTTGCTTAAATAAGTAATGATTCTCAAGGAGATATTGTTTTCCTTGCGGTTTCAAATTGCTCACATTTAACCTTTGGGAAATATCTCCCAAATTCTAAAAAAAACCATATGCACCAAAGTATAAAATTATTTTCCCATTTAAAATATTCCATTTTGATTATTACTTTTTTTCCTTTTCTTTATTTTTGCATTTGATGTAGGGAACATAAATTTCTCCAGAAGGTACTTAAATAATCCAAGCTCACCATGCGTCAATATAGTGCGAATGAAGATTCTGAACAAATCTGAGAGAAACTTCCGTGAATAAGCCATAACAGGAGATGTAGTCCATTGATTTCCACCATTCAAAACTAAGAAAAAAGCTAAATTTTATACAGTAATTCTGAATCTCTCTTTGCTGTATACCTAAGCATATTTGAAATTGGAGTTAATATTTAAACTGAAATTAACTCTTATAAATTGAAGACGTTAATATTTCTATTAAGTAACTATATTTTACCTCTGCGTTTTTGCAAACTTAAATTATAGTGCCTTTCGTTTAAAGGTTTGGCCACGAAAATTTGATGCTTTTTCTTGCTTAACGGGATATTTTGGAGTAATTTCTAAGGTTATGGAGAATAAAATTGACAATTTTAATTGCTGCTACCTTTTAGGATGGATGGGTACGGCTTTCAAGTGGGTGTATATTGAGATGCGTAGGAATTTAGTGGAAAAACGCGGCGCTGAAATTAGCTCAATCTTTGCGATATCTGCTAAGGTGTATTCACCTTAAAGTCATATCCGACACATGGAAGTTCTATCCACTCGGCACCCGAATAAGACCAAGGCTAGAGGGCTAAGTTGATAAGTCTTTGCACCCACCGTGACTCGAACGGAGGCCCTTATGATGGGAAATGACGCCGTGCGGCGGTTGTGGAGAGGAGACGGAAGGATGCTCGGATCGTCTTTTAGCGCTTATTTGCATGCATATATTCTCGCGCACCCCTGTGTTTTTGTGCATATTTGTGCCAGATATGTATATAATATATAAGTATGTATGTTTGTGTGTGACAGAGAAGGAGACAGAGCGAATGATGTTGTGGGGAGGAATCCTTTCAAGTTCCCTCGGCTCACCTCTCAACGCACGAAAGAGGAAACGTAAGTGTATATCTCTCTTCATTCCCCTCCTCTTTTTCCGTCTCTTTCAATTCGAAATCCCAAATTCTGCGAAGAAACTTTTCCCCGCACACACACATATGTATGCATCTCCTTCCAGTGAGCAACCCTCGCTTGCCACTGCTGGGGGAGACATCTCTTAGTGGCGTAGTGCATTAGAGGAGGAGATATTTTGAGGGGAGAGGGGAATTTTGACGCTTTGCAGCTTCCTCCCCTTTTTCCCCACATCCAACTCGTACCGTCCTCTATTCCCATACTCTTTCCCTTCCCCTTCTACCCCCCCCCCCCTCGCAACCACTCTCTTCCACCCGTCCATCCAATCCCCTGACAAAGTCTCCCAATGTGTGCAAAGGAGGAGGAGTCTTTTGAGAACTCCTGTAGAGTCAGAGGTCGGGTGAAAAAATAAAACTTTTGACGGAGTAATGCGTGCGTGGCTGCTGCTTGAATTAAGTGAACTCGCTCTTTATTCATGGAGTTCACAGAGAGCTCTCGCACACACTTTTCGATTTGCATCTTTTCATCTTTCAAAGACACCTGCCAAGTTTTACCCTCGCGCGGCTTTATTTTTCTGCATGAATTTTGAATAGACACATTGAAAAATGCCTCCGGTAGGGGGGAGAATCTCTAGAATAATGGCACAAATCAAAGAACGACGCATGTGAGAATCATTCTGCTCTAATCCGTATGGGCGGCCTTGCAATTTTTATGCATTTAATTTGACCAAAAAGTCTCGTGTTGAACGCACCCGAGGAAATAACGCGAAAACCGCTATCGATAGACGACCAGCATTGCTTGCTTCAAAGGCTCGTTTGTGGTGCTGCACTTTCGGTCTCCTTACCACCCCAGTCGGATCTCCTTACCACCGCCGGAATCTCTTCTTCATATTTTATCCTTGCATTCAATCATCTCCGATATTTTTCCTGCATTCTCATTGCCACTCAAATGCTATCAAAATTAAGTAGATAAACTAATGACCTTAGTCACACAAAGCACCTCCTTCTCTAGTATTTCTTTAGATTCGTAATTTGTTACTTTTGCTTCTTTTATCTACAAAAAAATTGCATATCTTGCTTGTGAACTCCGCTTTGCTCTCTTCTTCGACCCAAACAAGATTCCCCACCACTATCGCTACGCGTCCTTCGCGACGGCTCGCTAGTCGCCCGTACCAGCCCGCATAAAACCCAATATCATCATTACCATTTACAAAATAGGTACCACACTGCAAGTTTGGATAGTTATTATGGTTTTCGAATACCACAATTAAGCGCTTCAAAATTTGCCCATGAATCTTACTGTACCGCTTGCCTGGGTTGGGGAAATGTTTGATTAGAAATTGCCATGAACTTATCTTCGGGTAATTAAAAAGTTTGTCACTCAAGTAGTACTGTATAAACACATGTCTATAATTATTCAAATTTCATCTTCATCAAACCTATAATCGTCCAGTGGTATAATTTGGTCCATTATATTTAAGTGAGCAGTTACTAGAGAATAAGTCCAAAACCGGTAAATTATTCACTCCATCCACACACAAATGATGGAAGAATTATAAAAATATAGCTTTGTAAAATCAAACGCAGAATTAAACAAGAAAAACATTAGTATAACTCATATTGCTATAAAAATATTGTTTCTTTGGAATTCATAGCATAAACTCGAGTATCCATTTTTAAAATCCGACAGTTTGAAATGCTTGCTTGCCTCCCTTATTCGAGAAGCCTCATTGAACCAGAAGTCCTGGTAGAAAAAAACTATAGACCCAGTACAGGTATGTCTCTGATTTGTCCTTTGTTAAGCTTATTTTCATAGGGTTAATTTTTTCTCACCATTAGAAGCTATTCTTTATCTTTTGACTCTTCATTTCATCCCAGTTTTTCCCGTTTACTCCTCTCTTCGGTGATTCCTTCCACTCCTCGTTTCACTTCTCCCAAGTTTCTCCTCTGCTGCCCTAAAGAGCCTTCTCTCTCTTCCTCCCTCTGACAAGGGCGGTTATTGTATACTATCCAAGTATTTGATGGCAATGCGTGCCTTCTTTTGTATTATCTTTGTTATGCCTGTCACTCAAGTCATTGTATTGTTTTAATGTTGATGCGAAAGGGAGATCTTTGTGTATATCTCCGCCTCTATATCTCAACAGACTTTTCACTTTCTTTGTGTCCGACGGAAGATCAACTTGCAACGGGTTCACCTCAGGCGGCATTCATTCATTCTCTTTCACCGTGAGGAAACTTTATAAGCACATGATATTTCTATATTATATACGATGCTAATTATATTGTATGCCTCTGGTCTAAAAAAGAAGCTAATTTCGCTCTATGAGCACTTTAGAATAGAAATTGGTAATCATCGTAAGAGGGTAGCATCAATGACTTGGGTTAGGGGATATTATGATAGTTTTCTGCTGTGATAGGATATTTTTATGATTATAATGTAATTTTTTCGTCGATGATTTACTTTAATAGTTGCAAATTACAGTTACCTATATGATATAAGTTTGTTGGTATTTAAAAAATCAACCAAAATATGAATATTTGAATAGTAATTTTGTAGAGTAACTAGCCAAGGTAAGTTCTACTCAGCTTTTTTCGTTTATTTATTTTGATCGGAAAATTCTCCAAAATTGTTTGTTTCTCCATTTTAATCTCTATAATGACAAATAATTCAACAATTCAATGAAAACGTTGGCAGTGACCACTTGATACATAACTTGGACAGTAATATTCAAGGAAAGAGAATATTTTACGATGGAAATGAGCGTAGTCGAGAACAACAGTTAAACTCTTGTATTCCGCACACACCAACTACCTTGTCTTTTTATGAATCACACAGCTTCCATGCATCTGGGTCAAGCGTTATAGACTTTAAATTTCAAGTCAATTATACGTTGATATAACTTGTTTTTGAATGGCTCCACTTTAAGATATATTTCGTCTTACTAAGCCCTATCTTTTCACCACGATGCAAACATTAAAAATAATTCCCTGCGGCACAATTGGGAGCATCATCAGTTGTAATGGCAGATACAACCGTATCAACATTTTCACGGAAAATTATAGTTGTAAAAAGTTCATTTGATGGAACGGCTGCTCATTTTTTTCTCCAACCGTTCGCTCTGTTTCTAGACAAATCGTGCCATACCTTCTTGTGAGACTAAATTAGTTCTTGATCCCACGATATTTTTTAGTCTCTGGTGAAAATAAGGTTCCATTTGACGCAATATTCGTGATTTTGTAAAAGATATTTGATAAAGTATCCCATAGAAAACTACTTATGATACTGAAATATTATGGCTTAGACGGCGTCGTAATTCCCTGGATTAGAGAATTTGTGAGCGATCACGGACAAAGAGTTGTGTAAGACGGTGCCATGTCTAATGGGGTGGAAGTCTCTTTTGGTGTACCAGAGAAGTGCGCCATAAGTAAATTTCTTTTCATGTTGTGTTGGTTCAAAAGTTGAAGGATTCACTTGGTCGATGGTCGAAATTGTAGTAAGTCAAACTTTGGGTCTTCTCCAGTTTTATCATTAGTAGTACATATTAGTACAACGTAGAGTATGACCGGTTTCGGCAGTTACGTTAAGTTTATATACACACCCATCAGTGTATCTGATGATGGCGTGACTGCCAAAACCGGTTTTACTCTTAATGATAAGGCTGTGGAAGACACAAAGTTTGATTTCCTAAAATTCTTTATGCATATAAACAATTTTTTTTGAGTATTTAAGCAAAGATTTGACTATTTACTAACGACGAAGTATAGCTCAGAGAAATCTGTAGTATTATGATAAGGTAGCATTAACAAACGACCTGTAGGTGATTTAAATGTGGTACGGAGTTAAACTATCAAATAATCCCTCTTGGAGAAAACTCATTTGGAAAATAACTGGTCGAGCAAATCGTAAATTTGGATTTATTGAAAGAGCACTTTGCTAGTGCGACGATAAAGTAAGAGATATTAGCTACTTTTCCCGTTAGACCACTCACGGTATACGCGTCAAGTATTTTTGATCCTCATGTGGTAATACTACATTTATGTAGTATTACCACATGAGATCAAAAGATTACCACATGAGATTACCACATGTTATAACAGAGATGGAACGCGTGCAAAGTGAATCGGCAAGATACGTAAAATTACGTTATGAAAATCTCGTTAGTGGTTACCTTTTGCTACAACAGGGATAGGGGTCACTTTCAGACCATCGATTAAAAATTAAGTTCAGTCATTGAGGTGTATATGGAAAGGGCACTACGTCATCCGACTGAAGCCTGACAACTGAAACAACAATAATATTGTTTAACCCTGCTCTTTTCTTACTTTTCTTTGAAGAGCACGACGGAATGGACGAATTAGCGGATGTAATGCAAGAATATCAACCCTCTCTTTGAAATTTAAGGCAAGTAACTCTTGAAACATGTATCGACTGCATACTTAGTGCTTTGGATTCTATTCAATTTTACCCTAGTTTTATTTGTGGATGCGGATTTTTAAAAATGTAGATATACAAAGCAAATACATAAGGAGAACACACGTTAAAGAAGTAAGTGCATGCTGGTTTCTAGGAAGTTATCAATGGAATATAACAAAATTTTCAAATTAGTGCGCTAGCCCGCAAGCACTAAAGAAAAACGAGGGTTAACGAAGATGACGGACTGGCTTCAGCATCTAGCTTTGACCAGTATAGATACTGCCTTCTCCGTACATCTCAATGAGTCAAGTCTTTTTAGGCATCCAGAGAGAGTACCACCAGAGGCAATGGCCGAGTCCTAAAAATGTCGTATCAACTAAAGACACCAAAGTTGTAATGTTAAAGTACTGAGACGCAAGATAAATGCATGTTAGTTAAAGTTGCGTGATGTGATATGGTGTGAATCCGAGGAGCAACACAAAGTAAATCTATCTTGTTTTCATTCAATCTTTTGCATTTTTTTCACTCAATCATTTCCATTCGCTTTCAAGTCAATCGTGTTTTATTTTTAGCTTACATGCTAGAGTCTAATAATTAAAAGATTGTTGACTGCAGCCCTCCATCCTTCCCTATGTAATGCAAGGTCTCTTAATTCTTGGTAGCCCTTTCTATGTATTTTCTTCTTCATTTGGTCCATGCACTCATTCCTGTGTCTTCATCTTCGGACTTCTCCCTCTTGTTTTACCTTCCATTACATTCTTCACAAACCAATTGTGTCTCCGAGTGTGTCCAATCTATATGTTCATTCTTTTCTGTATGGTGTTCCATATGGTCTTTTCCTCTTCTACTCTTCTGTACACTTCATCATACCTTATTTTGTCCGTCCATTTTATCTCCAGCATCCTTCTCCAGGACCGTTACCTCTAGTCTTTTCTGGTCTGCTTTTCCAATGGTCCATGTTTCCAATCCATAGAGGTCCACGCTCCACACGAATGTATTCACATATTGTTTCATAGTTTGCAGCCCTATTCCCTTTTAGCAAAGCAGTATTCTCATTGCCATGGACTTTTCCTAGCTTGGGCAATTCTCTGCTTGGTATCCGTTATACTTCTTCAGTACCACGCTATGAAGCTTCCAAGATAGGTGAAGTAATCCACTTGCTCTAATTTGTGTATGATTTTAATTTTGCTATAATTTTTATCTTCGTCTCATTCATTTCCATGTCATGTCCTTGGAGGACGTGGTCCATTGCGTCCAGTGACCTTTAAAGATACCATCTGCGAAGGGGAGCATGTTTATTTCTTCTCTCGTTATTCATATTCCACTTATTCTAGTTTTTGTGTTTTTTAGCCTCAATCTAATTTATTCTTTTATATTATCGTCATGTGCATGATATAGTCTGCTTTTGCGCCTAGTCTAGCACAGATGGCTCTCTTGTAACCCTTGTCATTTTTTATTGCCTAGGCTATGTCATAACCCTTTTTGAACCCATTATCATGAATTGGAATGAGGTTGTAATTAGTGTAAAATGAGAACATGGGGATTTATTTCGATTGAAGAAGCGATACGGAAGAGCGTATGATGTGCCTCGCTATATCAGAGATTTTCGATATTTTCTATCCGCCCATCTCTATTTAATATTTTATTTCAAGGTACTAAATACCTATAAGTTTTGAATTTGTTGTCAATATTTGCCATCTTGTTGCATTAATTTGTACTGCGCATAGATTGACAATATTTCTGCCAGATGCCTACTAATGCTTGTGTAACGTTAAATCTTTTCCAATAAATAGCTGCGTAATGTAAATGTTTGTAATACGAATGCCATGTTGTGATTACAAGGTGTGCTAAAACTTTCTCTGTTATTGAAAGTGGATGTTTACTGTTATAGTGATCCACTAGTGTTTAGGATGAGAAGAGATCGTTTCATAGAGTCGTTATGACAGTTTATTACACTAGTTGGCTCCCATCGAGTACCAGTGCAATGTCTGGCGAATGTGAAAACAGGCTACATAGGGAGGGAGGGACTGTGGCGAAGGCAATTCTGAGGGAAATGGTGATTTCGATGGGCGTAATGGATATTTCCATCCCCTTTATTGCCCAAAGTTCCTTCAGCTTCCAATCGATATCCTTCCTCCCCTTCATTTGTTTTAACGAGGGCCATCAGGCATTGTTATCTTCTTTGTTTTTTGAACTCTCCGGTCCGTGACAGAGAGCGAGTCCTGCTCGTTTCCTTCCCGGGGGTTCTAAACTCTCGATTACGACAGGGCGTGATTTTCTGCGAGCAGTTTAACGAAGGAAGGCAACGATCTTTAGTGGGAGGGAGACGATTTGCATGGCAAGAGAGAGTGGGCAGGCCATTAGTATGGAGAGATCAAGGGAGGTTCGTGGGTGGTTTAATGCGCGACAATATTCCCGGGGTATACATTGACCCTGCGATGGTAATCGGAGACTGTCATGGACGAGAAAGGGGCACTGGGATTTGCAGTTGAATTTTACGTGAGAACGGATTTCTGGAATATAACAAAACGAGAAACAACATAAAAGATAACAGTTTTTTCTGTGACTGAAATGTGCATGAAAGGTTCCGTTTTTTAAATTATAAACCATCTCAATGAATTTCCACCACCAGGGGCAAATAGAGCAATGAACCTCATTAAGAGGAAGTAAAATAAGCATTTTACATCAACTTTTCACTATAGAATGTGGCAAAAATAAATACAAATTTTTGAAATTGGGGATATTGGAGAAATATGGGCCAATTTATTCCAGCTTTTCGCCTTGAGCATTTCTAAGTACTCTTTCAAAACTAGTGTATAGGTAAGGTGTACGAGAAATCAAAAATTCAATTTTGTTGAAGGACGGTTTATCCCAATCATTAATATATGGCCAGCCCTGCTGGAAATGTCCCCTTGGGGACACCTCATATTCCCTGGGCGACATTTATAGCAGGGAGCATATTGAAGTTTTGCAGTTTTACAGTTTTTATCCAACTAAAATTACGTTTTCTTTATCTGCCTACTTGCATAAGAATTCCTTGAGTAGCCTTGCATTTGTCGGTTCAGGTAACGCGCTGTCTCTGAGTTCTATATCCGCCTTCCTTGGCCTAGTGTTTCTCTTTAATCCAGCCAATTCCATACGTCTTTCATCCTACCAACTTTAATTCTCGTTTTTACAAACTTCCCGGTTTTTTGATACTCCAATTTTTTGGCTTTCTTTTGATTTTCTGTTTTGTTCGTGAATGTGGTAACGGTTGAGAAATGGTCTTGTTGCAAAATTTATCTCAAAAGCATTTTTGCTCTAGCTCTGTTAACACTCAGCGTCGATTTCATGCTCAGTACCAATGTGTTGCATGTAAATCAAACTATATAAATTCTGAACCTCCACATATTAGGGTTCCATTAATATATTCAAGCGTCTTAAGAAAACGGGTATGGAATCGAATGAGTTTTGCATAAATAGAAGCTCACACAGTAATTATATAAGTGCCCTCAGAATTTCTTTTTTAGGTCTATAAGCCAAATATTTTCTAGAAAAATCACTAGCATGGCTTCCATTAAGTCTGTACTACTTTTTAAAATGATGGTGGAGAAAATCACTTATCCCTATAATGAACAATTATAGCTGACAGCCCCCGAGCGCGCGTAAGAGAGATCTCATTGCGCCGATAATGACGAAAGTGTAATTCGTGGAAACGTTGAAAGCAGCCAATTACTCGACCCGCTGTGAAACCGGAGAAGACTTCTCATTTGTGATTCGCCGGAAAGGTACCAGGTCATTTATAGCAGACATAATGTTTGCCAAAGGCGGAAGGTTTAAAAATACAGCACTCTTACGATTCGGCTGCAGAAAAAATGGAGAATGGTTTGAACAATTTGAGGCGTGGTGGACTGGATAATTTGACGCTGGAGTGAATCGCACGTCGCTTTTCGGTATAGAAGGATGGAAATAGGAAAATGGGTTGGTAGAAGTTAGGAAAACGCCCAGAGGTGTCGAATATCATGTGGGAAGTGCTCAGTTATTAATGAATATGCTAAATAGAGGCAGAGAGCGAGCATTTTTTCTCTTCCATTTTAAGTGGCAGCTATCGACCCTCTCTCTCCTCCCAGGCAACCTCCTCCGTCGTCATGTCCTCTTTCCTTGTCTTTTGCCTTTCTGTGCATCTCGGAAGAATGGCAGCTCAAATTCATCTTCCTCTTAAGCCCCCCATCCAAAAGCACCTGGCCTGCATTTGGAGGCTATAGCCAAGTGAGCATCAATTAATAGGCGAATCTGAACGATTCTGAGTCCGAAAGTTATTTCTCAAGCAGCAAAGAATGGGCTTTATTTTGTTAATATGTGTAGTTTCATCCATTTGTTTTTCAATATTTGCACTGAAAAACCCAAAATACGGATGAAAGATGCAAGTTGCTACGATCGCGTGTTACTATTACCCGGCGGGTTGCATGAGAATTATATGAAAGCAATTTTACTAACAACCAAAACTTATTTACCTATATTAAAAGTGAAGTTACCTTGTTTGTGTGTATCATTCCGACAAAAAATGCACATATTAAGATCCATTTATTTACTTGCAGTCATTTTGGATTCCAAATGACTAAATTAAAAATTCTATGATTAAAGTGTCGAGAAAAAATATGAACGGAAGGAAATATTTTAAAGATTCATATTCTTTCATGCAAGTTTCTAAATGTTCACCAATCGTACAGAATTCAGGACCACCATGAATAATGGTGACTACCATTGAAATTACATGCTAAATTTTGGAAAATAAATGTTTCACATCTTTATAGAAATAGAATATAATTTAAAAAATACACGTATTCACTATTGACGTAGAGTTAAATTTAAATAAAATTTCGACATGTATTACGGGATTTTAAACACTTTTAATGGAATAAAGTAATTAAAAAGCTAGCTGATACAATTATGGTCATTAATAGCCTCCGCAGGGAAGGAAAAGCTGTTTGTCCGCTGCGAGGTTAAACCGCTCTAGCCCCAACCTGCGATGACATCACAGATCGGCGTTTGTGCCTCGTTTTCTAGGTGGCTCTGCCCCAGCCCACTTTATCCCCCGATAATCTGAGTTGATCTTCTCGGTGGTCGAGGCAGTGGGACTGGATGAGGAGTGGAGTGGCGAGAGGGAGTAATTAAATGCAAGGCATAGAGATGTTGCGAGAGCATGTGGGGGAGGATATTTGCTCTTCTTCCTCTCCAACTCCTCCCCGCCCACCATTGTGATGAAGTGAAAGAGTTGGTGACGTTGTCATATCGGAGAAAGAGAGGAGTTTCTATTGAACGAGAGAAGTGTGAAGAGCTGCGAGTGCGTATCCGGAAAGTAACGATTTCCCGCCTTCTCTACAATTCGTGAAGAGCCTCGTACTCAAAGAAAATAACGGATTTAAGTCTCGGGAGGTGATGGTTGCCAGGAAGACGAATCCTGGGAGAGTAATGGAAATTATTTTTAAAAGGAAAAAGCGAGAATTTCTCCGGGAAAAGAGACAGGAAATTCATTGCGGAGTAAATCAGGGGAGTGTTTTTGCCAGAGTGAAACGTTAAAATTGTGACTACTTGTCAGATAATAGATTTTTGGAGGCCTATGCAGGAGAAAGTAAACGATCAAGTAGTTCTTTCAACCTGTGTAAGGTGCAAATATTTTGTGAAAAATTCTATGTTTCAGGAAAAGAATTGAATTTTAAAGCAGCAAAAGAGGTTTATCAAAAGACATTTAATTCAACGAATTTTTTCACGGCCTATCCTTCAGCTGGAGCCTCGCCCTTCAGAATTACCTTAATTTAGATAATTTGTTATACCATTTGATGCCATTACTACGTGGCAATAATTTTCGTCCTGTAGTCCACGGCTGACTGGCCACCTTTCTTAGGTCCTCTTTAGCTTTATGTTGCCAAATGACTGCCGTTGACTCGTATATACCATTTGAAAGCATCAAGGAGAAGAGGAACTACCTTATGTCACTAATTAAGGCATTGCAGAGATATTATTTACTAATAAGTTTTAGAAACTGAAGCTCTGACTGCATGAAGTAAAACTTTTGTGGAGTTAAATCATTCTTTGAGGACTGTTTTAGCTGCTCTTCCAATTTGCACCATTTTAGAAATCCCAATTTCTCTGTTGAAGCGTCCTAAACTTATCACCTTCTTTGAAATTTCTAATTCTTCATTGTAATCGTGGATAAGTAAATGATTCCATCGACGAAGGCCATTACTTGGCGTTCGATGATTATTTTTAATACAAAGTGCAAATTTCAATGACCAGCAATCTATAACTTTGTAGAGGCTAAGTGGGGAAAACTAAGGTAAATTTGAACATCGTTACCAAGCCTGTTTCAGTTGACCAGTTGACCGAGCCAATGGGAAAGGAATCCCAATCAGATAACCTAGAGTGACGAGTAATCCATTCATTCAATGATTTCCAACATGTTCAAATTCTTGGAAGTTGTGCCCTTGGCTTCATCGCCATGCCTTCTAAAAGTCTTCCACGCATCTTGCATTAAGAAAACGTCTTATCTACCATTTCCACAAGCGAGTGATTGTTCAATCTATAAACTCCTCCAAAATCTTTCACCAACAAAAATTAATTTATATTGATTGGTTTATTAATTCTCAGACTCGCAATACGTTCCTTTTTACTGACCTACGAATGGTATTTGACTTCAGTAACTGCAAAAAGTTTAACAATCAATGAGCTGGAGAAAAAGCTAGCTAATCAACCCATAAAGATTTTTACACAATCAATTGGTTTCCTAATTTTTGTTAATATTTCTGATCTTTAAATCTTTTTTTTTATTTTTTATTTTTTAATATTTTAAAAACATATTCTGTATAATTTGTCAGACAACAATGCAGAAGCAATTTAGTAGTTACTTATTTTTTTATAGTTATTATTAATTTTTGATTTGATACTAAATAATGTGGAGCTCATTTTTCAACACTCATGCGACATCGTTAAATTTAATTTGATTCTCATGTGATCTCTCAGTGATCAAATAATCGATATTTTATTTCCGATACCACATCCACACTTGGGTGTTTCAGGCTTATATCGAACAATAAATACCTTGAATTCCGGCGATAACTGTATATAAACTTCGAATGGAACGGTGAAGATTTTATTTGTGCCGTAATATGATCATCCATTTTGCTCTACTGTCTCCAAATTCGTTAAATAACTTTGCCCATATAAACGTCCAAAGTAAATATCTGAAAAAGAAATTGGAAGTTTCGTTGGGAAATAAGTTAATTGCTACAAGGGGTTGTTTCACGCACCAACCGTAAAGTATCAACTTCGGGATTTATGGCCAAGAGGGAGGATAGGCCCACACCGTCCCATCTCGAAAGTTTCCCGGAGGATGGAAGCAGCTGGCGGACGGTGGTTCCTTCTCGTCTTGCGTGCTGCGGGGAATGTTTTGGGAGTGAGGGGGCGGAGGGGGCGTGGAGAACGAGGAAAGAGGGATGGTGGTTCGCATTGAGGGTAGCGGACCTTCTGTATCTATTTATTGCGTTGCTCTGCTTGCAGCATGATTGGACGCCGCCAGGGAAGCTCTAATCTCAAGAATCTTTGTTCCTCGTCAATGCAAAAGGGCGAGTTCTTGACGATAAAAAACTTTTTTTGTATCTATTTTCGATGTCTCAGATCATGATTATTTGACAGTACAACATGAGAATTGTGATTTCAGTTGTTTTAAAGGAATTCTATTTTTAGTAACAATATGCATAAAGTATTCCTATTTTGTCTCATTAAATATCCATTTGAAGAGTTCCTAAACAGTACTGAAAACACTGTTGGTTAATTTTGACGTTAAACTGCATCTCTATTCCATAAAAGAATGTTAACTTAAAGAGTTGAAGCATAGGTAAGAATGCTTGCATGTGTAGATATCTATCTTAAATCGGGTTGGTGTGGTCCCGAAAACGATGACTTCCCAATCTAAGGAACAGGTTTAAATCCGATCTGTGATGTAAACTTCAAATAAATAAATCCACCATGGCTTCAGGGGCAAAAATCCTTCCGTTGGATGGGATGTTTAGCTCTGGACCCTTTGGCATCTTTCGAAAAGGGATTAGGCCGACTCAGACATTGGGAATCTCTCCGTCTTCCCTCCTCCCCCAAAATAACCTTATCCTTGCGAGTCAGATCGCCTATCTTTCCTTCTTCACGTGACTTTGTGTTAAATCGTCACATCCCGCCAGATAACCAACCAGCTAGATCAGGAGAGATTAATGATTAGCCTTCCGTAGAATTATTGTGCTTTATTAGTAGCACTGATTGGTTATTCATCGGAGTCGAAGATTGAGTGCATTAAATTGTAAAATCATTGGTAAATGAATTATATTGTCACAAAGTGGTATAGAACCCGATAGGCAGTGATTTTTCATCTCGTAAAGGGTATATGCTAAATCTGTCTTATAGTTATCTTCTGGCCTTGCCTCCGAATTTCTACAACGTATTTTGAGTGAAAATCTAACTTAGTATTTTTACTTGCTATGATGAGTTTATACAAAACAACTGTTTAGTATGAATTCAGCATCATTGGCTTTCATTTACCTGAGCTATTTACCATTTTTAGTGGTTTAATTATACGAATCAAGGGGCCCAAGCGTAAATCGCCAACAAATCTACAGTAAGGCTTGCTAGCATTTACTACTTTTGCAATAATTTTCTCTTTAGCATTATGGTACTCTTTTTCATATATTTTCATGGTTTAATCACTAATAAGCCAAGTAGTTGTTCCGCTTGACCCAGGAAGTTATCATGGAATCACAGGAAACCGTGTGTAATTCATCAGATAGAGAAAATTCTTATGATTTATAGTGTAGATGACGGGTAATAGATGATACCGGAATGAATGAGTATTGCGGCATCAGCTGGGGGGGGGGTGGTATGGAGAGAGGAAAGAAGAGGGGAAGGAAGTTCAGGAGAAAGGATGGAAATACATTCCGAGAGGGATCTTCTCTTCTTTCGAGGAATGACGGCGCTACAGATGGTCGCCGCTCTAAGGAAATGAGCGACGACAGGAGGCTCGAAAGAGGCCATATCATCATCGTCGTCTTCCCGGGTCCTTGCGTGCAACAATGGCTTCTTCGACGTCGTTTCTCGACCCCTTCCCCTCGCCCCTCTCGTTTCTCCTTCCCTCGAGACTTCAAACCCTCCCCGTCTTCCT
Source organism: Ceriagrion tenellum (assembly GCA_963169105.1). NCBI lineage: Eukaryota > Metazoa > Arthropoda > Insecta > Odonata > Coenagrionidae > Ceriagrion > Ceriagrion tenellum. The sequence continues at coordinate 136,657,183 of OY720640.1, forward strand.
TCCAGTGCTCCTCACGCCCTCTGCCTTGCCTCCTCTCCCCGGCTTGCGTCCCAAGGGAAATACCCATCATCCCTTCGTTAGCGCAATTATCGTTTTACTTCCGTCCTTGCGTCCCTTAACGTCTTGCAAAGTCACAGCTTTGACATGTAATTCAAATTCGGAAGTTTAGCCCGCGGGCAAAGGGATGACTGTTTTTCATCCACTGTGAAAACTGTCGTCGTCACTGCGGGTCTTTGGTGTCGCATGCGAAGCTGGAATCTCCTTTCATTCTATTCTCCGGCGTCCCGTCGGCTGCCGCGAAATTCGCAATCACAAATACGACGCCCATATTTTCAACCGCCGGTGACTCCTCCCTCTTCCCTGCTCTCTAACTCCCCCTTCCACCCAACTCTCATTCGGGATGAGGAAAGAGGAGATTGCGAAGCTCACGCGGACTAACAAATGCGCCAGTGGAAAAGGCTTTGACACTCTCGGATGTTTTTGCAACGTGTGGAGTCATTTGTGGCGCCAGAAATTGTTTTCAATACCTACATGTTTTACCACTATATATTGCATCTTGTAATGAAAATATCCACGATCTGTCGTTTTATTTATAAAATGTACTATTGTTTTGTTAGGCGAAAAAATCCAAGTTTCCCGAAAGATAGAGCTGTATGAGTATCATAAAAAATCGTCTAATTGACTTTTTATGGATATCGTCACACCTTTGGGTTATCCAAATAAAGAAGTATTTTTTCCGTTTAGTATCAGGGATGAGGCAAGTATTTCTTTATATATTTGCTCTCATGCAAAGAAGCACACGCATATACTTTGTTCCTGATTTTGATGGTCTTCTCACTGTAGCAAACGTCACTAGGAGCGAAACTTTAAAATACCCTTGAATAGGGACCTTAACTGGGGTCTTTTTGTTTGCCTATCTTTGTAATTTGACCAAAATTTAGATTTTTCACACTGGAAAACGTATTGGTATATAAAAAATCAAGTCGTATTTATTTGCTATTGAATAAACATACTCATTGTATGTTTTCAATGGTATTCCATGATGAATGAGAAGCATTAGGCATAACTGAGTACCGGAATCATTTTGGCGAGAGAGATCTCATCGCATCGGTACAGATCACTTGTGTTTTGTAAGGCGAAAAAATCCAAGTTTCCCGAAAGATGGAGCTGTTTGAGTGTCATTATAGGTCGTCTAATCAACTTTTTATGGATTTCGTTACACCTTTGGGTTATCCAAACAAAGAAGTATTATTTCCGTTTGATATCAGGGATCAGCAAGTATTTCTTTCTACATTTGCTCTAATTCAAAGAAGCACACGCATATACTGCCCATTTTATTCTGGTGAGCTGTTACTATTAAATTGTGAATTCAATTATGAGGCTTTGGTGCCAGCAAAACTAAAACTTTTAAATATACAGTAAACTAAACGCGAAGATGGCTTTTGACTGAGGTTGCACATTTACATTGTTCTCCCTTCCGGTTAAGATATCCCTGCTGTATACTTATATATTTCAAAACAATGAAAAAGTTTTTTGCGATGATTTTGGAGAACTGATCACCTACCCGCAATACAAATGGCACCTGGGTTATAAATCGGTTTATCTTACCTTTTCATACTAGTTATACGATGATCTGTCACTTAGGCAGGCTATTCTTATGACAATTTTCCGTTAAAAGGGCGAAAGAAAAAACTAAAGAGGAAACCTTTAAATATCTTTCTCGGGCTTCGCACCGTGTAATGTTTTCAAAATCCGCCGACGTTTCGGAAAACGACTTGTTTTCCATTTTCAACGTCCGCGGATTTTGAAAACATTACCCGGTGCAAAGCCCGAGAAAGATATTTAAACATAGTACACCGAGAATATCTTCAATCAAAGAGGGAACCTGTTGCTGCGTGTTTATGAGGAATTCCCTCGAGTTCAAATGCGACATGTGTTTCGGCAAATGTTGACGATGGGCTGGCTCTTAGTTTCGGCTCGTGATCCCGGCTGTTGATCTCGCGCAAACTGACCGCGGAAGCAGGTGGAATTCTAATGATGATTCCGAAGGATAGTGACGGCACCCGCGCCTCACATCGCTTGAACTGTTTCGCATCATTTGTTTAAACAAATTTTCTCGTAGTTTTGATTATGCTAATTATAACTGATGTGCTCTGTTTATGCAAGTAAGTTGGTATTAAAATTGGCCCAAAAGGAGTTTGACTGAAGGAAAAGAATGTAGGAATGGGTGAATTTTCTCATAAACTTTTGTGTTTATTTTTTATGACTACTACAGAAATGAAGATCTTGATCGGATTTAAAAAGCAAATTAATTTAAGTATAATCTTTTATCTACGTCTCTGTTGCTTAAGTAGCTGAGTGGAGAGAATATAATATGCAATAAAAGTATCAAACAACAGTTCTTTTACTTCATTGGAGGTTAAGACGTAAAATAGTTTGTACTGTCGTAGTAAACTGCAATTATAAATATACCAATGCTATGCATCAAACTTGTTTTAATTTATTGAAAGCCATGGAAACTGTTTTAAATTGTTGAACGCATTCCATCAATGTATTATATGGATCTTAAGGTACAGATTTAGGAGGATGATTCTGAAGACGAGGGACCTGTGTATTAGGGAAGACTTACACATTTCGTATAACCCCTGTTACCTGACTCCAGCAAAGTCTCATGTATATTCTAAAATTTATTCGCTAAAAACCATAATATTGTCATGAATTACGCAATAATTGCTCTTATAATTAATTTATTTGTAATTATTTGGGTGATTAAAGCTGTTAATAACAATTGCGGCCTCCATATTATTTAATTTTTTATTCACTTTTCCGCACTTCTACGCTCTCTTGTCTGCTTGAAGAGCATTAAAGTCTACTCAGCTCCGTTGCCACTGGTGATAGAAGTAATCTCTGAATCTCCGGTGCAAAATAGTCAGGGCTTAATGCTTCGCACGTTAAGACGACTTATCTTATTAAACTAGAGTTCCCTCTGGGGAAAAGCCATGAGGGAGTGAAAGCGATGCAATTTGGCGAAAGAATTGACGGAATCCTATCGTGGAACCCAAATTGATGGAAAAAGATTACGGAGAATCATTTGGAGGTTGACCGGACCCTCCACCACTCTCCCTCCAAAACCGTTCCCTAACGCTACCTAATTGGATTGCCTCTCACGCGTAGTTGATTTAAATCTATTTAGATGACGACAGTGCAATCTCCAGAAGCATAGGCAAAGATGGGGAGTTTATTGTGTACGCGTCTGTTATTGATTTATCAGCGGAATTCCAGCTTCACACTCTTAAACCTAGTTCCTTAATTCATTTCTCAATTCCCTGCGGATTTTGCAGTACTGTTTTCCCCAGATTCTCACTCAAGTGAAGAGACTTTTCGCTGAAACGCGTAGAAAGGCGGGTTAAGGTAGGAAGGCTTCTTCTTTGGAGAACTTAATTCATCCTCCTAAGTATTCTACCTGCTAATTAGTAGTTTTTCGGGGAATCTTTATCCTAACATTCCAATTTCTTGTGAATTGTCCCGTTTTCCTCCAACGGATGTTCTCTGTTAGATCCTTAACAAAGTTCGCATATCGATTGGCTCATTATTTCATCCAGGAGTCTTGATATCTTACCCGCTTCCCTGTTCCCCTCTATTACCCGCTTCACCATTATCTCTTCTTTCAGTACGCCCTCCATCCCTCTCTTTTGCCTTCCTCCGACCCTCCACATACAGTTTTATTCCCTCTCAAACCATGTAATTAATTCTCGTTTATTTTTCTCGCCACCCAGTTCTCCTTTCTCACCCTATTACAAATCCACATCTCAAACGCTTCAAGGAAACAAGTGTCCTCTATTTGCAATAACTAAGTTTCCGACCCATACTGCACCACAACCCATACTACAACTTTCTTCAGTTTTTTCTGTAGTCCAGCACGCAATGAATTCAATGCTCTGCGAGATATCCGAGGTATGTAATGGGTATGAGTGAGTGGCTGAATGTAAAAAGTGCGTTCAAAATGTTTTCTACACTACATCTGACAGAGGTACTTGTGAATTTTAACTATAGGTATTTACTACGTTAATTTTGTTGCTATTTATTGTTTGGAACATTGAAGCATATTTATTTGAAATGTTCACAAAAATCTTAATAAACTTTAAATTGTGTTATAACATACCTAATTATGATCAATTTTGCTCTCCCTATGATCCGAATAAAGGAGTAATACTTTTCTAGTCATGTGCTTTATGTGCGCTTGTTTTTCTACGCTCACTTCTTCTTGTGAAGTGAGGGAAATGGCCACCATCGGGAGTACGCATGCACCTTGAAAGCCAAGAGAAAAAGAGAACTTTGCTGGCCGAGCGATTGGTATAGCAACGTGACGCTATGGAGGTTTGCATTGATTCATATGGATCGGATTGGATTGGATATTTGGGGAGGTGACCGACGGCTAAGGTCATTTGCGCCATGGGGTAGAGGTAAGGGAGAAAGGGTGGATAGAAATCCGGCGTCGGAATTAGCTTGCTCTTAACGAAAAGCGCCAAGAGGACCATGGTTTAACGTCTCATCCGACGGACGGAGTACTGTACTTGAAGTGCCCTCCACGAGACACTCGAGTAGGGATCTGGTTTCCTCTAAAAAATGTCCGCTTCTGCAGAGATTTGAACTCTGGCCTGCCCGTGTGGTAAGCGAGTACTCTAGCCACCCCGTCAACCCGATCCCCCTCCCATGGATCATATTCAACGTGAAAAGACCGAGGGAAATCGGCGAATGAGGGATTTTAAGACAGGTGGTGAGAACTGATGGTGTGCTCAGCATCATCGCATTTGGTGTGCGGCGGCCTTTTATATCCCTCCTCAGACTCCATCGTCCCTCCTCTCATCGAATCCCATCGCTTTGAAAATGAGTGGAAAGGGGGATGGGGCAGGAAGAACTCCTCATCAGGAGAATTATGGGGGAAATAAAAGGAGAGTGGAGGGAAGGTGGATGCTGGGACGGAAGAGGCAAAGGGTGGGGGGATGATGAGTGGATTTCAAAAGGAGGGAAGGGTGCGAGGGCCGGAAGTGGGTGGGCAAGGAGGGGAGAGGAGGTATGGGAGTCTGGGGAAAGAGAAATTATGGCGGAGGAAATAGAATGTAAAAACGTGAGGGATGCGGACTTTTGATTTCTGTCTCTTGAAAGAGGCCCAGGGGGTGGATGGGGGAGGGATCAGAATGATTCTTAGGATCTTTCCCTTTCTCTTTACCCCCACCTCACATTCAGACCACCCTCGCTCTCCACCTTACATCGCTTTCCTCTTCCCACCTTCTTTCACGGACAGAATAACATATTCTCGGCCGGCGAGCAGGGGTGGATGCTTACTTGCAACGTCGATGGAGCGTCAGGGGTGACTCCTGAAAAGGGTAAGGTAAGAGAAGGGCGGGTTGATGGAGAAGGAGGGATGAAGGGAAGATAAGGGTACGGAAATCCATAGTGACCAGTCTGTTAAAGTAGTTCAAGTGAAATATCATTTCACCTAGAAATATTTTAAATTGATCATATATTCAAGAAAAATATCTTTCCATTCCGATGATACTAAAATATCAGCTCCTTACCGCTTTACTTGCCAAAAATACCAACTGTTTTGCATGGAAAATTGTACGTGCATGAACCCCAGAGAGTTATTATTAAGAAATTTCCCTAGATCTCGTCAAAGAATCAATCGAGTGCTGTTTGTACGTTTCTAAACTATTTTAAGCAAAACATCATATATTCACTGATGTCTATTTTAAAGAAGCACAAAAAATATTCCATTGTGATAGAGATTTTAGCGTACCGCGTGAACAAAATGAGTCAAGTTAAGAACTCGTATAGTTATTTATACTTAAATACTGAGAATTACAGTATTATAAAAGTTTATTAATGCTCTTGTAATATCACCATGTTTATTTTATGCTTCCCACAGCCACTGAAGTTTAAATATAAAATCCGAATATTGTCTCCATTATGACTAAGGAAATATCTTCTTCAATTGCCTTTAGGAAAGTAGTAAGTTAAGAAAACTCTAAAAAGAATTAAACGTTGATGCGGTCTTATATTTCTCAATCATTGCGTCTGTTGTAACCGGCTTTACGTATTGCTTGCGTTATTTTCCCTGAGACCGATATCTGAAATTCTATGATGCACAAAACTCGAAAATCCATTTTGGAATTTCATCATCGTGTCAATTGCGCAATTGATGGCCTTTGACATGGTCACTCTTCAACGGTTTGACACAGCATGTTTTGGGTATTGCATTTTATATGGCAATTGTTTTCACTTTTTAATCTATTCCGTTAGTGTCGAATAGAATAGTCAAGGCTCATTATATGCAGCTGCTTGAGTCATTCTAAATATGCCATCTAGGCGTAAGTTCTTTTAATTATCAGCCGAGCTTTGTTTTACGTATCAGAGCTGGGCCAATTTAGTCTAAGGCTATAATACCATTCCATTTTAATTTTTCTTGCTATCGTTATTCCATTAGCAATTTTATTGAAAAGATAAGCATTGTATCCCTGTCTGTCCAAGCACCACCTTAAGAGGCAGACAAGTGATGACAGAGATCGGAAACCTTCCGTTGGAAGAAAAAAAACGTGCAGACCAAGGGAACACGAGCCTCAGGGGAAATAGAATCGATCTTGGGACTTGGACTACCGGAATCAGCTTCAATCCAAATCGGCGCCATGATGGTGGGAGGAGCGGGTGGTTGCATGTGGGTGGCAAGAAAGTTGAATCTGGAAAAGAGACTGGTGGAAAAATGGGAAATAAACTCTCTTTTGAGGCTGATAAAAAATTGCAGTCCACGTCTGACGAGGTTTTGGCATTGAATGTAAGTATGTGGCCTCAAGTATGAGTCTTAAATAAAGCATCCTTTTTTTCCCAAAATGCAACGGTTTCTCTTCGAACAGTTTCTCTTGTGAGCCTCATCTAAGCTCCCGCTGCGGGTATCCTAGAATTCTAGAATCGGAGACTTGGAGTTGTTTTCACTTTTTTTCCTCTCCCGAAGTAAAATCTCTGTCTGGGGCATTGGAAGTGCATGGCTCGCGGCGAGGACTGGACGTCGACTGGCAGAGTGGAGGGGTTGGTCGTGTTGTCCGTCGCAAAAGCAATTGAGGAATGGGAAGAAGTGAGTCTGGAGTGAGGCCGGGGCTGAAAGGCCGACGCTGTACCCGTCGGGGGCGAGTGCTACACTTCCCCCGTCGCTATAGTAACTACGCTCTTCTACTGTCCCAGGTCGTTCAAATTCCCTTCCTTGAAGTCCACAAACTTACTCTCCATGCTATTGGCATAATTTTAATAGAAAAACGGTTTTGTAAAACTTATTCCTTTCGTTTTAGACTGTCTTAGAGAATATAATTTTGATGCCGCAATACATCTCAAGAACCTATGTATACACAATTAAATAAAAGATTGCTGCATTTACAACTGGGAACATTGTCGGTCAGATAGAGACAAAATGTTTCTTCCCACTCAAGTAAGGGATAATTTAAAATAACTTAGCCCCGCTCAAAAGTTTCAACACTCCCAAAATACATTTCACCATTTCACCTCCATATAACCTTCTTTTCATGGCTGGTGTCCTAAAACCCCCCGCCAAACACCTATGTGACGGCTCGCTTGGTAGCATTTAGATGTAAATTCATTTGTCTGATATTAAAGCAATCAAGTGAAAGTTAATGTTTGGTCAATCCGTTATACCTGATTCAAAGTGAAACGTTTTTTTTGTCCAAACAGGTAGAACCAAACAAAATATTTACTCCCAAAATACATATGGCACGTCATTAGATGTAAATATGCAGGTTTCTTGGTATTTTTAACGAGGAAGCTACGAAATTTACTGAAAAATTACGTCAAAATCAATGCAAATATGGCTGGGAGTTCTTTCACTGCAGCGTCAATAGCTGTTTCAAAATTTTTTAGAGATAACAAATCTTGTGTTTAAAATATGCCTATGATCTTCATCATTTTGCTCCGTTGTTCTCTTGCCTGATTACGACAGCCATCTAAGAGACATCCAGCGTTGGCCGTTCACTGTGGCCACATTCTTGGCTTTGGTGTTCAAAATCCTGACAACCAGGACTTTCTCCCGGTTAAAAAAGACAACGATATGGAGTGTCCAATTTTATGTCTTGGTCTTCACAGCCTTATCAAAAAATACACCGCCCAAAATTTGAATGGAAAGAGGCCACCTAACTTATTCGATAACGAATTAAGTGCGCATGATGAATACGAATAATAAAGCTGCTTTGATCAAGGGTATAATAATATTAGCCCCTCATTGCTGACCAATTGCTGACACATTGCTGACGCATTGCTGACTCATATATGCCTTTAATATCTGTGGGAACTCAAAAATACTCAAAGAGAAGTTTGAAAAAAAATTACTCTACACATGTGTGCTTCTCATTCGCCGGCTTGGACCGTTGGCGCATAATTTCAGTCTGATTTAATTCCGAAGTTGATGCTTTCAATCGATCATAAACGCCTCTGCAAACGCTCGTGTCCTGGACTCAAGGTCAAAGAACGTTGTCTCCGTTTACGAAACTGGCCTTAGCCCTTCCACTCTTGCCTCCCCTCCATTTTAATCAAAGATTATTCTTCTTTAACTGCCTTACATCCTATCCTCCCACTTCACTAAGCCACTTGCTATTCACTTTATATCTCCCTCATCCCTCCATTTATATACCTTCCGGTCACCGCAGGTGTTTTAAAAACTTCCACCATGGCTTCCTCACGATTTGCATTTCTCCATGTCATGTTCCTTTTATTTTGGGCACTCCACTGCTGACTCGACTTTCTTGGGTTATCCTCACCCCTCTTCCATATTAAATTTGCGTATTAAATTTCATATTAATCCATATTAAATTCCATATCCTCACCCTTCTTCCATATTAAAGTCTCATAGGACTCTCTTGCACAGGTGTTATTTTGCTTGGTCCGAATGAATGTAAATCCTCATTCATAAATCCATAAAAACATTCTTTGATGCAGCAAATACATTTTTTTGCATTAAAATTTATGTGAAACTTATTTATAAAACTTATGTAATATGTTTCTCCTGACGAGGTTGTTTTAAATATTTTCTTACAAATACTTATTCTTACAAATTAACATACAAATAAAGAGTACAAGTAAGATAGTGATTTCACTTTGGGTTTTATGCGAAAGAGGACGTGTAATAATCCGCCATTGAGAACAAGTGGCTTGGTAAGAAGAGAAGTATTCTCTGGGAGTCAAGGAAAATGGGTGGGTTGAAGCCTGTCTTCGGAAATCGACTTCTCTTAACGAAATGTGCCCAGGGGACTACCATTTTCTGTTTTTCCCGACATATTTAGTACTCTATTTGAAATGCTCTTCACTTAAAATACAAGGGTAAGAATTACGATAAAAATTGCCGCCATTGCCTGGAGTTGAAGTCGAGAGCTCGGGATAGGAAGTAAATACTCAAAGTTTTACAACAGCCCCCTCCCTTTGATTTGCATTCCTTAGGATCTTTTTTGCAGAGCAGGATGTATATACGATAACAACTCCATCCACTGGGAAGAGACCAGACTCTTGTGCAAATTCCATGAATATTGGGATCGTATTCTAAAGAAAGCAATTCTGAACCAGATTTTCTGTGATAATTTCATTGAGGACGCCGAATGCAGTCTCAGTAATGTCATAAAGTAAAAACATATAGAGTGGCAGAGAGATAAGGAGATTTGGATATCAGTTTTTAAATAATACTTTGGCCGATAGATGAACGATAGAGAACGATAGAGAACAGGTGTATCGAATTTGCACAAGCCATAACAAATGAGCTTTGGCACACGGCCACTTCATTTAGTGTCGCATAACTCATATGATGTTCTTATGATGATTTCGGTTCCTGGACGTTTACTATTTGACCCATGGTAACAAAAACAAATCTTATTGAGTCTTAGAGACCAAATCAAGCATGTAGTTTAATGTGCCTTCAATGAGCATCGTCTATAATGAATCGAATTCACGTCAATATGATAAGCTACGTATTTGGTGATTACCAAATACGGAGTCAACTGTTTACCGATGTATCATAGCAATAGCAAAGCAAACGATACTCGATAAAAAGCACACAGCAGATATGGTAAATCCACTCTTCTGTATGTTGATGCAAAATCGCCGAGTACCACTAACGCCTCCAAGTGGCCTTCTCCGTAAGTCAAAATTCTTCCTCCCCTAAGGTGGCGGCACCTGAGAAATTCTTTCCAAAGCTCTCAAAAATGTATGCCCAGTTTTTAGCATTTCTTTGCCACTCCATATCCTCCATAGATACTTACTCTATGTAATACTTCCTTCATGTGACAGAGAGCTGAAGAGCGTGGGAGAGAGAGGAGTTGGCGCGCAACAAAAATGGTGTTGAACCAACCGGCGGCCACAGGACCACCCGGTGCGGTGCTTATAATGTAGGCAAAGTGAAGGATTGGATTCCTGTATCCCAGAAAATGATGGGCGAGTCGCTCGTAGGAACTTTGGCAGGTATAGAGAACCTGACCCTTTGTGAAACCCAAGAGCTTCATTCATTTCTCCGGGAAAGCCATCATTTGTATAGGTTTTATAACGTCAAAAGACCTTGTTTACCAGCAGATGCCTACTCATTTGTGATCGATTTTCGTCAATAATTTCACAAATCTGGAGAGTTTTCATCTTTTTCTTTACCAATCTCATTCTTTACTAGCCAAATTTTCTCCGTCTACAAATTACTTCCCATTCCCTCTTGGATAAATCCACCCCTCGCTAAATTCTCTTCCGCCCTCCTCATTTTCCATTCCTTCCCTCTCTTTTAGGCTCTTTCCCTTCCTTATGTCATCTCCTCCCTTTATTTGCTCTTCGCATCTTCCTTCTTTGCCCACTTTCCCTTCCAGTGGGGTGGCGGGGGGCGGTATTGGAGGCGGATGAGAAGAAGGGAAGCGACACGGCGCCCCACCGTCCGGTCCTCCACCCCCGTTTCCCCGCCCCCAAACCCAACCCGCCAGCGGGCTGCACTCCTTCTCTAGGGGAATATTAAGTACGTGTGCTGGATTTCTCGGCGAGAGCTGTATTCCAGTGGGAGAGATTTCTTTTCTTTCTCCTCTCGGCCCGCGAATGATGTACCACCCTGTTATTAAAATACTTTCGTGGCTAACTTTTCCAACTTTTTGGTGGTTTTGCTGATTCCGAAGATTGAGGTGAATAGCTTTCCGCAAAGTTTTACTCTTTAATGCGCTGAACTGATTAGAATAAAACGAAGAGCACTGTTGTACGTTCTCATTGGATTACGGTGGAAAGGAGCCTCAGAGGATTGCTTCAGTTTTAATTGCTCGAGAAGTTCTCCATGCGAGAATTTAAGCCCGAATAGTTTTAAGTTGCGTGGATGCCAATGGATTTGGAAACGTATTTGTTTTTTACATAGTTGGCGTGTTCTCTCTTGTGGATATCTGTTTCCCCTCCGTAAAGACCCATTGTTGGACATGCATTTTCTAACATCGAAATATGACGCTGGTTAGTGCCACGCCTATGCCCAGATGTTTGACTTAGAGGCGTAACATTGACGAAAAATGCCTGTTTTTGGGCTACAAATAAAATCGCCTCGTTATCCATGATGAAAAATGACTTATGAAAAGAGTAATGCTTCAACTCTGAATTTATCCTCTAAAGTATATGAAACAGAGCATTAATCCTAGACGAACAATATGCCAAGCCTTTAAGAGTTAGTCCATTTCGTATGCAATATCGAGTAAATTTTAGAGTTATTTGCAAAGAAATAAGACTAAAATAACTGTAATTACCCACTAGCATAAAATGACATACGTAAGAGCTTAGCAATCACAGTTTGATTAATCTTATTCTTAATTTCTTAAGAAACATCATGTATCATATTTTCACTGTGGCTTTAACTATTCACATAGCACATATTCTATTTAACTATTCACATATACGAAAATATAGCACATTCACAGTGTGCTATATTTTCGTATATTATATTACCTTATGTTTACTTATTACGATATTTTTTCCATTTACCGGCAAACTGCCGTAATACTACTATTACTTTTCTCCATTTCAGCTATTAAATAATCGACATGTCTCACTCACGGAAGTTTTCTTCGATTATCGTTCGCAAATCCGTTTACCACTGGCAAGATTTCCGTCAAATTCGAAGCTTGCGAATTCAGCTCTTTAGTAAGTGGACGAACACCTATTTTCCGTCGAAATGCAAGTCCTCTATTTGGTAGGAAAAAACTTTTATGGAATGAATGATACTCAGTGCATCGCCTTCCTCATTCCAGTCCACCGAGAACCAATTTCTCCCTTCTCCCATCCCCCCCTTGATAAACCCCATCTCCCACCCTTAATTCAGCCGCCCCTTCTCCGAATTCCCCGTAATCTGCAAAAGTCGCCATTTCCTTCGCTTCCCTGCCAGACTGCCTTACCCATAATGCAGTTTTCTCTTTGGCGTGTGAGTGTGAGAGTCTGGGTATGCCCCACGTTCGTAGGGGGGGAGGGCGTTCAGAGGCGTACAGGGCGGAAGGGCGGGGGGACGCTTCCGCCAGCAACTTCCCTTCGGGGAGGGGAATAGGGTTCGTTTTGGAGCATTGGGAGGGTGAAGTGGAGGTAGGGGAGAAAGGGGAAGTGCGATGAAAAGAAAAGGAAGAAACGAAAAGCACTTTACTTCAGAGTCGGCCGTGAGGGAGACGGAGTGTATATAATCCATAAAGTTATGTAGTAGTTATGTATATTACATGCATATTACTTTGAAAAGACACGGGCGCAAGTATTTATGTTACTGCTCCCCGCCACTTTCCTCCGTCAATGTGAAAGGCAGGCCCCTCTCAAAGACCTTTCCTTCTTCCCCAACCCCACTCCGTCTGACCCCCGTCCCTCTCCGCTTCCCAACCGCCTCCCTTCGGAGAACGAGAGCGATGGAAATGGACCTTCTCCCCAAAAGTCAACTATGCCATCGTATTCCCATCGGCTGAAATGCGCTCTCTTTTACTTCGATTATCTTCCTTCCCCCCCTTTCTCCCTTTTTACTCTTTCTTCTTCCTATTTCCCTTCTTCTCTTTCTCACATCTCTCTCTCATTCTCGCTCTCTTCCCTGTCCTTATATTCTGCGCATTACTCGCATTACATGTCGTTCTCCTCTTTCTCTTCGTCGCGCCTCTATCCCGTTCAATTTTCCCTCTTTCCAACACAATTCACGCCTCTCCATGTTACCACGTTAACAATTGTTCAGTTATTCTTCTTACCCTTTTTAATTCTTAACCCTTTCACCGCGATAGTCGACAAAAGTTGATCTGCAAATATTTGTAATTCACCGCGATGATCGACTTTAGCCCACGATCTTGAAAAAACTTTTCCTTTGCCCGTGACAGACGCCTGAGGTCTCTCATGCTATGTCCCCGAATTTGAACGCGGCAGTGGCGATCGATGTCTGGCGCGGTATAATTGAACCATTTGAACGCATGAAAAATACGAATACGAAGAAAACAATACGAAGATGACTTTAATTTGTTCATAGGTAAATGACATTTTCTAAGAACGCTTGTTAAAATTCAGATACGCTGTAATAGGGTTAAGCTAAATTCGTGTATGTATTGAGGATAAATAAATTAGAATCTGAGGCTTTCTCGGCGTGAGATTCTTATGTGCCTAATGGAGTCTCTCACCCGGTGGACTTCCTGAATTGAACTTTTTAAAAAATTAAATGACCATATCGTATGTTATGAATTGTTTTTTGTTTCCTGGCTCTTTAGATCTTGTTAACTAAAGAGGAGAATTGTGAAAAAAATAGGTATGAAATTTATAAAATAATGTGATTACAGAGCTATTTTCCCAAAAGCTTAACCAAAATATATATTAGTAGACATTTACTGAACGCTTTGATTGATTTAAAGTTGTGTGATATTAAATCCTAGAGAAAATAAGAATTTATAGTGATTGGGGCGTACACACAAGCAAAGGGGATTACAGTCAAATGCATAGGTGTTACTATAAATTGGGGTTTTGAGAGGAAGATCGCTTTATTATGTGCGTGGAAGGGGCTGGAGTAATAAGATCACGTCTAAAGATCTTCCAACCGAAATCAGGAATAAAATGCTCTTTCTGTTCTGTTGTTCATCTTGAGAACGAACATTAGTTATGAAATGCGTGCACAAAGACATGACACATGAGCTAAATGATTGCACAGAATATTCGCAATAAAATTAAGCCACTTCAACTGGTACGAAATAATATAAATATCAGATTTCGTAAAAAGTTTCAAATCTATTAATTTAATTGGAAACAAATACATATATTGTAAATAATGCTGTTATTGAAGGAGTGAATTACACAACAGTTTTTTCATGGGAATGAAATGTCAAGCAGAAAATATTACAAGTATTTTGCAATATATTAGCAGTATAAATTACAATAAATCAATTTATTTTGTTATTATATTGTTATTTTAACAAAATATTATAAAACTGAATTATTATTTTTGCTTTATAGTTTTAAGAAGTAGTGCTAAACCAACATTCCTTCTTTTCATGCACAAAAAGTGATCTTAATAGAAACTGATATCTGTTTCAAACACGTCCATAAAACACTCCACCATTTCTCCTACCTTAGCCTTATCCTTTAATCCACCACATGGCTGCTGTTCTAACACCCTCTGGCCCTCGGTCATGTGGCGGCTCAAAGGTTAGTATGTAGATGATGATGAATATATTATTATTATTTCGATACTCAAAAGATATTGGATAATGTTATAAGAAAAGTTTTTCGGCGAAAAATATCAAGGATTAAAATTTTTTAAATCTGTTATAGGACACTTAGGTTCACCGGTTCTTCTTGGAAATGCGTAACTCCAGGGTTTAACCTGCTTTGAAGAAAAATCAAGCGTGACATAGCATGGAAGGTTTTGGATTTGAGGCCGACAGAGACTCGTGGGTCACACGCTAGTGTAAGGTTTCCAAAATCTGCCGCATTACACGAGTGCCAGGTTGTTTCTCATGACATTGTTTTATCTGCACATTACTTCTAAAAGGAGGAACGCAGAAAATAAGGGTGGTCTACTGTCAAACGGGTATGTGTTACCGTATCCTCATCTTCATAATCACTTACGACCAAGCGATAGCGATACTGTAATGCCCAAATGAGCCCAGTCTTTTTTCGTACCTCTTAATTCCCTTCCTTCGTCCATTGTTTTCATGAATTCTTTCCCTTTTTTACCGCTGTTCTATTGACTCTTGTGGCAAGCCCTTTTGATTGATTGTATGATAGCATGACGATGCAAAAAACTCACCCTAGCCTAACTGGCAAAATACTGCCAGTTAAATTAAATTTCAAAAAGTCTGATCTGAAATTTAGCTTCTCTTTTACTTCTGGTGGTTAAGTATTTCAAAGTATTCCAGAATTTTTTGAGATGGGAAATATTATTTGTTTCATTCTTCCCTATCCATGAAAGTAATAAATCTCCCATTGGAGATTGAGTAAAGACTTAAGCGAATTATATTGTACTTGGAAAAGACTGATTTTATCTCATGAAACTGGCGATTTTTAGGTGTTATATTTTACTCAAAACTCTTTCCTTTCTCTCTTTCATTACACCCACCCCATTGAAGTTGCATCACCAATCTCTATAGCATAATGTAATAAATAGTTTGTCACTACAAGCCCTTATCGCACACTTAATTTTCCTCATAGATGTATGCCTGCTTATTGCTAAGTCCTATCAGTGTTTCTGAATTACCTCTTTATTATCGCGACTCCAAATATTATTTTGACTCGCACTCGCAACGCCAAACCTTTCTCAAATACGAATGTGCCTCTGGCATTGGCAGCCAATGCAACCGACATCTTCAATATGGAGCAAACACGCGCTTGAGTTTCTCTTAAAATTCAGATTGTGCGTCAATCTTACCCGGTATCCCTATCCCCGTGGATTCCGTCGCAAAAGCGCGTAAGGCGAATCCCTTCGCTTCAAAACATGTTGCATTGGCGGAATACTGCATCGGGGAGGGCGGACTGGCATGCCTACGCTCTTGCGCATATCTCTCGTGTCATGTGTCGTCTTCTAAACCCACCGTCGCATTAAAGAACACAAGTAAGTTGAAGGGCGGAGTTGATGTGAGCGCTTCGCTGCCTGCCGTTCGTCTAGCTTCGCGAACTTCGTTGCTCTTAAGTTTCTTGCGGCAAATGCACCCACAACTCGAGTAGTTTTGATCCTTTAAAGTCCTTAATTAGTGCTTTGATTGCGACTTGATGCCTTGAGAGCTAAAGTCGCAGTGTATATTTTGCCGAGGAACTCGCAAAATCCATTGGAACTATACGTGTTTTCTTGGTGTTCCACTCCGGATCTCTTGGCCCAAATTTTTCAACTGCTGATACGCTTTAGTCAGTCTCATGATCGTCAACTTATCTTGAGTTACATCAAATATGTTCTTTAATGTTAGTTTTTCATCGATATAAACAACCAGCTAGTGTATCTTTATTGTAGGTTTATCTTATAATAAAGTTCATGCTTTATGGACCATCAGCCCTTTATAATCATATTTGCACAGCGTTTTAATCCATATTGTCCACTGTTGTATATTCATACAAATTACCCGTGACTCGCCATTTGTATTAATTATCAGACGCTGGGTCAATAATAATTGCAGTGGGTTAGTATATCAATGGTACGTTATTTATGAGTAGCAATGAACAAAATTAAGAAAATTATTTCCAGGATCAATAATAAAATCTCTTATAATTTATCGTCCTGATATATTTGCCTTCTTTCAAACAGCAGTATCTCCTTCAATGGCACAGCAACCCATGAGACTATTTACCAGACTCTGCCTTGTAGTGACAAATATTGCGATGCATTTGTGATTTTTTTTCTCCTGTATTTGCCACCTACTTGGTCGATTTCAAAACTATCGCTGGGATATACTTCAATCTGAACTTATTTGGAGGGACTCCAAGTTCTCTGATTCACTGACTCTCTAAATTTACACTCTGCGGATTCTTTCAGCTAATAATTATTCTCAAAATTAATGAATTACGTTCCAAAAGGATCTAGATATTATAGCAGAAAAATTCAGATTATAATGATTGAAGCATGATCATTTGTTTCAGACACAGTTTTGGATGATTCTCGCTGTGGTTATCATGACAACTTTGTGCCCAAAGTAAGGACTCGTAGCTAATACAGATTGCTTGTGTCCGCTGAACAAGCTCTATTTTATAACGGTACTTTTCTCCCTAGGATAAAATATATAGGAAATTAATTTCCCATTCAAACTCAAACATCCCAAACAAACATTCAAACCCATACTTGGTATCCCCCGTCAGCCTGAAAATGGTATTTACCAAGTACTTTTTGATGTGATGGAGGCCACAATTTTGTTTACTAGACAACTCTATTTTTTTATTGTCTCTCGATTTAACTAATAAAACTTGAACTGTTATTATTCATAAGTTCAATATGCAGGTTTATGTTTGTTTACATGAGAGAAGGAATGCCTAGTCTAATATTCTTAAGCCGCCTTTCTTATAAGATTTCAGTCTTCAGCTATGCGTGCATCCTACTTGGTTTTACCCTATGCTACAGGCCTGTACTCTATCTTTTCCTCTCCCAATTGCACTATGTTCTTCCCTCAATTACGACTATTAACATTTCATGCTTTGAGTATCCGTTCCAACCACCTACACTGACTCCTAATAGTTTCTACCGGTGGAAGCTCTCTTCCCCTTATCAAGCCAAGCACTTCTTTGCTCATTTTCTTCCCGTACACCGCATTTCCTCCATCGTCCTCCTCATCTCCAAAACTGCAGATTAAATTCATCTTCCTTACTCAGAGAAAACATCTTAGACCAGCCCTTATTACTGATTTAGTGGATATTAAGCCAGCTACCATTTGAAACTACATGTTTATAGTATCCGCTGTATATTTCCTGAAAGTTTAATCCATCTAAATATTTAAATCTCATGCTGGAGGCTTTATTTTGTAGTTTTTCTGAGGCTACTAGTGGGTGTACACGGCTTTATATCAATCCCCCGCGGCATCAAAGTTCCGGCAGAATTTCTGGTGTTCTGGTTTTCGTCACAGGCTTTGAGTGTGAATGTTCTTATTCACACGTATTTTCTGCTGCAGTTACCGAGAGAGCATGGATGGAAGTTGGGCTGAGAGCTCCCTTGGAAGAGGGTTAGTGGCCACAGGGTAGCGAGAGCGTAGGGCAGGGAAAGCAGGAGTTGGTACTTTCGCCGTTAAGTTTCCTCCCCGTCTCCCCTCCTTCCCCCCCCCCACTCCGCTCCAATACGCTTTGAAACCAGATGTGCAACTTTTGTGAGTGGTGCAACTTGGTGTGGAGGAGGGGCGGTTGGTGCTGAGGGGGATTTCTTTGGGTATTGGATGTGTGAAGCGCAGCGCGTATCGGCCATTGCACTGTAAAAGCGGGCGTGGAGTTCTTGGAATGAAAGAGTTGGCCTTGAAGTTTGTTATACAATTCTGCGTTATAAGGAGAGAAATCTCAATATAATTCAATCTCATACAACTGAAAACTGCTAAATGCTACGAGCAGTTATAAAGTGTGTTACAGCTTTGGAGGGATAAGCTCGGGGCCGATAGAGATTCGGAGATAACGCGCTAGGCTTAGTATGCTTGGAAATTTCAGAGCAGATATTTTTTAGAGTGAAAGAGAGAATATTTTTTGAGCTTGTACTGCATCTCTAGGTCCGATGGAAGAGATTAAACAAGAGAGATACATTACTGAATAGATTGGTACGAGAATTCGTTCTTTCCACTTACAGTAAGTACCATAATAAAAATTGAGCTCCCCTCGAAACGCTTCTAAATCACACTACACCATTTCGCCTCCAAAAACTTTTATCTTAACACGTCTGGTGTCCAAACATTTCCTGCCACACGCTCACGCGACGGCTTACAGAGCAGTATGTAGAAGTGGAACCACATTGAACCCTTTTTTTCTCTGCCTCATTCCTCTTTCAAATTCTTGCTCCCTCTTCCAGCCTGAGTATGAAAAAGTAATACGCGACTAAATGAAATACAACAAGGAACAAAGCAAGAGTAAAGATGTTTTAGGGATTTTGGGAGGGAAGTGAGGGTTGGGGAGGGAATAAACGAACTGGCTCGTTCATCGCGGGTGCTTCCTCATAATCGTGGAGCAGACGAGACTTCGAACAGCTTTGCGAGGCTTGGCGCAAGCTGCCTTCCGCCTAATTCCCCTCCCCCCCCCACTACCAAACTCTCTTTTTACGCCAGCCAGATCTTCCGCGGCGTTATTGCTCAGAAGAAAATGCTGAGAGAGGTAGCGAGCGTCATGAGATACGATCCAATTACTGGTAACCTTCTCGCGTGTTGGTGGATTATGTTTCAAGATGACGGTTGTACGTTATTTCAGACTGAACTTCTGCATTCTCTGTTGTTGTTTTTTCAGTTATTAGTTTCATCATGAACCGCAGCGTTCTTGCATTGCACGAATGAAATTTCTCCTCAATATGTTTGAAACATCTCCCCGCAAATTTTGAGCTAGGTTCTTGATCCCTGTTGGATAATGGGGAATGCTGAAAATAGGAAACGGCCATAGGGAACGTATGACTCGGTGGATAAATCAGTCTGTTCATGATGATAATGTACTATCTTCAACTGTATGTTGTCTACTGCAGCAGCCAAAGTCATGGTAAAGGCTTCCGCGGAGAGATGCTCATGGAACAGCTAGGATGAATAGTTGCTTTCCGCGTTGTTTCATATCACTGATTACAAATGAACCGGCGTTTCAGCAGGCATCAACAGAGTTGAAGATGCCATCTGCGACGTCGGTGAAACTGCATTCAGCAACGTGATTTGACGCAGAAGAAATTCCGAGAATTCAGATTTTTTTAGACTCCCATGTGTTATTTTTTATGAAAATAATGTATAATAAAAAATCAAAGTTATCAGGTAACCAAACACAATGGTACTTTTAGCTTGAGTTCAGAGTATGATATCTTTTTCGCTGAGTAAATGTAAAATGAGTTGTTCCTAAATATCAATACACTCAGTTAACGTGTTCATATTCTTATAAAAAAGTTAGAAAACCTACCGCTAATTACTAAATAGCACCCGGTAGTCAAAGATTTAGTGTAGCAGCCTCGATGAAATTTTTTCATCCATTGAAAATAAAATTATTGATCTAAAAACCTTTTAAAGGGAATATAAATTTATAGAAAACCCTTTAAGGTCAAGGTAGCAATGGCAACCTACCGTACTTGGTTTTATAAACGTGATAGATCCAGTTCTTAATTAATATCCATATATAATTTATAATTGAATAAAAATGATTTTAAAAATAATTTATTTGAAAATTTGTACCTAATTAAAGGTGAAACTATGACAATGATACAAATAAAGAGATAATTAGAATAATTATATGTAACTTGACTTCAGGAAAAAACTATATTTATACATAAATATACAAGAGGCCATGATAAAAGAATTATCTCAGCTGTCTTCACATTTCATATACCTATCAATTGGTACTTCCTTATCTCCTGGCACACATTGTAACCGGCAGGAACACACAAACGCCCTGCTCAAAAATTCTGTATAGATTCCTTATGAATACTTCTACAGAATTTCTTAAGAAGTTCTGTAGATATTCCTTAAAGTATTGAAACGCCATTATACGGAATTTCCTGCGACGTTCTGCAGAATACCTTACGATCTTCTGCAGACTACTCTAAGACATTCTGTGGAATTCCTTAGGACGTTGTACAGAAGTCCTTTGACGCTCTGTAGAACTCCACACAAGCTCAAGGAAACCTCACATATTTCCGTAGAGTGGCTGAAGTTCTACAGAACAGCTTTAAACCCAGTCCTAGTGTCAGTTACGAGCGGCATTTAACGACGGTAAATTGATGATCATATTCTCACACCTCTTTTCGTTACTCCTGTCACTAAAATATTCTAAAATAGCATCCTCTGAGATTATTTTAGCTTTTCAGAATAGATTTCAGAGTCACTTCAGGGTTATTTCAAATGTTGAGCAATCAAAATCAGTAGATGTTAAGCATACGTAAATCGAGCACAAAATCCAGATTTTAAGGGTCACTTACCATTACTCTATCATTCAGTGTATTCTGAGTCACCTTTGGGATGGAGAATTACTGGAGATGCATGCTTACCTGCAATTGAAGTAAAAAATGAGATATTATTTTTTCATAAAATGTGATATTAATTTTTCTCTTTCTTCAGATACTAGGAATATATTTGGCGTTCATATCTAAGCCACTTACAATGTAAGGTTGTTTAAAATGTTGTTAGGGATTAGTTACATTCCAAACAAAAATATAAATACTCATAACAATTGCCGTAGATTCCACTTCATGCTACTGCCTATTTTTGCTATTAACGATTTCGCGAAGTCATCCATGGAATTTATACTCCGATTGGCATGTAGGCCAGACATTTTGTATCATCAGTAATGAACTGACGGTTTTAGCGCTTTCTTAGTAAAAACCCACCCGCAAGGCATTCAAACAGTTAGGACGTTGAAATTTCACGGAAAATTGCAGCTGGAAGATGAGATTGTGCTGTGAAAAATGAATGCGGGAAAGGCGCGAGACGATCTTCCGGAAGAAACTTTTATACTTGAGGCGTCGCAAGGCAACAGCGCCGAGATTCCTCTCAAGACGATTACTCATTTCTCAAACTGACGGATCCGAAGCAGCGAAGCTCTAATTTTTCAGAATGCCTTTGATTCATTCTTTTCTTATCACGTGACGGTGGTGCTCTGCTTCGAGTGTACGCATCTACTGACCGGGAAGACGGAGAGCGCTCTCGTCCGGGTGAATCCTATTTTGATACGTCTCACTGAACCGAATACGTGTGAGATCCAAGACCACAGATCACTCTGGGAAGCTTCAGGTGTCACCTGGGAAGAAACAGGCCCTCCACGACTAGAAAATGCGAACTATAAGCCCCGTAAGGGTTAATACGCAGTGAGCTCTATTCTCGGCCATCGATTTTCGGCTCCAAGACTGCCGTCTTGATCGCGCCCTGAGAAAGGAGGCTGCGGACGAAGGGTGCTTACACCTAACATTTAGGAAAAATGTATTACACTCTGGAAAGACTAAGCTTCTTAGTGAAGGCAAGAGGAATGGACGATAGGTGCAAAGGGGAGGTGAGAGTGGTATAGTTGTGGGAGAATGAAAGACTGGAGATGAGTTTCATGGGGAGACGAATTCGACAAAGAAGGTCCACCACTCCACTCTGTGGCACTCAAAGAGTGACATAAATCCTCAGAATTAAAAATTTCCAAAATTTTGATAATGAAACAAAAAAATGAATAAAATACAGAAAGAAAAATTAAGATGAATGTATTGCCGTATTGTCATAATATGATCGTCTTCGTTCGTGACCATTGTCGCTATTTTTCACATATTCTAAATATGCGCGAGCAGGTAATGAAAATGATGATAAACTATTGAGCTTTAGTGCCAATAATAAGTGAAAGTTTCGTTTAAGGCTTTCTTTACATAAATGAAAAAGATTCATGGTTGATGAAAACAGAATGGAGTTGACGGAGAGAACGAGTTAGGGGAGAAACGTTTTATTGCGTAAATTTGGAGTAGTATTTTCAGAACTGCATCCACTGGCAATAGATTAAATTTATGAATCCTGTTGAGAGATAATGGTACTTTTATGGAAGTTGAGGAGGGACACAGTTTACTAATCGGAGAAATTTGAGACTTTTAGCTGGATTTTAACTGAGAATATTTAATTTTTTTACTTAGCATCTACAGCTTTGTAAGTTTCGTTCATCTATATGCTGCGCAAGAAAAGGAACTCATTTCTACGACGTACGGGTAAAAATCTTTACTGGCTTGCTGCAAACTACTAGTGGAGCACTATCCTTATATCATATTGGCCATGGGGATGAAAATTTCTGTTAGAGGTCGCTGAGTTATTTACCTTCATACTCCATTCAATCTTTATTAAGTTCTAGTAAATTATTCATAACTTGATTTGTTTGCATCATATATACGTAAAATTTAAATTGGTTTTTGCAAAACACTTTGGTTTAAGATCTTTCTTTAGCGTAAAAATTTAATTAGGCCGGGGAAAATTACTCTTGAAGTGTCTATTAGCACGTTACCCAGAAAATGTCAAAAACTGTGTTGGTAGTAGTCAGCCGTACAAGTAGCTAAGTGAAATTTGAAGTTTTAATAATGAGCAAATTTCACCAAGATTTGGAACTGACCCTCAACAAAGTTTACCTTTTGAAACGTTTAAAGCTAAGAATTTCTGATAGAAATATTCACGTTGACTCATTGATTTGATCGAAAAAAATGTCATTGTTTGTACAGACAATTGGAAACTATGATGTCCAACTATCTGATAAAGGATGATCGGTTTATTGGCAGGCTAAGGTTTGATTTTTTGATCAGTTGAAGAACCTGCAAGCACACGTGAGGATTTTTTTCCAGGTGATACCAAGACAAATATAGTCTCTCCCGTAACTGGACAGGAAGAGCGGTCGACCATCTAAAGAGACATTGGATGAGATGTGATATTTTCCTTGAAGTATATTTGTCACTCGTGTGGCGCAAATATTTAATGAGAAGCCAGATGTTTGGGATGAGAGAGGTTGCCTGGGGGTGGTGGTGGGAAAAGAGCGGGGGGAGCAGTGGGACGAGGGGGGGAGAGGGTCGAGGCCGCTCATGTTTTGAGAGAGCGCGCGGAGCTAGTTTTCAGGAGGGGAAATAGATCCGGCACCCGTGGAGGTTTCTCCTCTTCTCTTATCATTTTTTTGTATTTCCCCACTTCAGAGTGAGGCTGGTTTCCACTCTCATCCTAAAAATATGGCCATCATCCTCGAAAACTGGAACTTCACCATGAAACTGTTCCTTCATTTGAAAATTCCGGAACCACTCATGATTTTAGCGTGATTCAATTTGGAAATGTTTCCTCAGTTTTTCTGGAGTAGAATGAATAATGTTTGAGAAATTAGATAGATAGATCTTTCAGGCTTCTTTCAAAAAAACAATCTGTGATGCGAAACTTAAATATTTTCTGAGTTCCATTTTTGCTTAACTGTGCGTTTTACTTATGTGTTTCTTATTTCCCATTATTGTCTGCATTTTACAGAGTTTATGTAATATTTCTCTGGTATTGTGGGAGAATAATAGTTACCTAACAAATGATTTCACAAGAAATTTTGAGATAACTTTTGATGGCAAGCGAAGAATATTTTTATGAGAAATCAACTTTATTTTAGCGTTTCTTTTCTTATTTCAGTATTAACAAATTATCTTTATCTTAAGTGAAGTAGATCACCAATCCGGAGATGCTTCATGAAAGCAATTTTAAAATAAGGTAAAAATTTATGGTAAAACAATCTACCTCACAATCATTTTTCCCTTGGAAAGCGTATTATTTCTAAGAAAAACCTTTAAAACTCCCACATGGTGAAAGCATAATACCAGTTTCCTCGTGCATCTTCATTTTATTTCCTTATTGGTGGAAAATGTGTGGTGCTCAAGAGTTCTTAACATTAGAATTGGGTGAAACAGATAGTGACGCATAGAAAACAATAGTGATAGACCTAAAACTGATAGCAATAGGCAGAAAGTGAATATCTCAGAGAGAAGTCCAGTAAATATCTCAGTAAGATTCGTAAAACATCTACACTTCTGGTGTTACATTGGTAAGTGTCCGAAGCTCCTCCATTGATATTTCTTTCATTGAGCTTGTTCAATTTTTCAAAATATGGTAGTATATTTGGAACGAGTACATTTTATTTGAAAAGGCCACTCCATTGGCTGTAGTGACACTACCTCTGCGTCAAGGGAGGAAGAGTAGGCTGCGGACTCTTGCCTGTCCCTCGTGGTAATTCATATGTAGTATGATAAATGCATGATAAATTATTTATGGAGACCGTTTTTTTAAGTTACATCCATTTCCTCTGGTGTTACGCATGTAAATTTTATCATACATGCTGGAAGTATGCGATATAATAGCATAGGGGTTTCCCGTATGCTAAGTTTTCAATGATGCTCTTCGGTATTAAAGGTATATAATATACGATGAATTTATTGGACCAAAGGCCTCAGGGCCCTTGAGCCTCAGGCCCCCAAAATGGGCCTCAATTTCACTCCTGTTGTGAAAGCATTGGAATCAGTGCAGAGGTTTCTTTTTTGCTTTCATAATTACTTGCAACTAATTCATAGGGTTCACATTTTCACTATCGGGTGGCAAATAGTACGATGTATTTCACTCTTGAACATGGTTTTGTAATACACTTTATTTTTTCAAAATATAACGATTGAATGTCAAAACTATCAATTTTTCTCGGATATCAACGTTAGCTTTTTCCTTGGCAACCTCAGTAATCGCTATTTATGGAAAAATTTCTTCGTGCGTTTTATGGCTTATCATTTCTTATTTAATGACCAATATTTTTATGAATGTATTTATTTACATATAAAAATAATTTAACCTCACTAATGACAAAAAAGAGTGCGTGCAAATCCGGCGGTTTCGTCGTGAATGAAGCTACTTGGGTGGCTGGTGGCACTCGCTCCGTTCATGCACCCAACGCCAACAGTGTGCAGCTATACTGCACTCGCTACATAATTCACTATTCTGCAAGCTGCCTCTGATAAAGTTAGCGTCGTATACCCATTACTTCATAGTGTTTTAGAGGTATCTGCGCAGCTATTAGACTTTAAGAACCGACCGAAAAGAATAAATTAAATAAGCTTTGCGTGGAGAGCGTTTCGCTAGTGCCCTTAGTTGGAACTCGAATCGTTTGATGCATGAAAAGCAGTCGCGTGCGTTTTTCTCGATTGAATGGAGGATGGAAGTAGTCAAGGTATAGGAAAGGGAATGAGGGAGAGATACATCAAAGGCTGGCGGGTTATGGGCCCGGGAGGAGCGGGGGGAAGAACGGAGTCCTTTCGACGGATGGGTTGGTCGCAAAAGACTCTAATGCGATTGGAACTGGTTGAGAGGAGACTCGAAGAGGGTGCTGTGGAAGATCTGACATGGATACTCCCTTCCCCCATCCACTCCTGCCCAGCCTCGAAAGAGGAAAGGGGTTGGATGCCGGAGAACCCCCCCTCCCCCATTGCGGACAAACCACCAAAGCCGAAGCTTTTAAAACTTGCTGACTCGCCAGCACGGCCTCGAGGGCTGACACGTCGGCGGGTGAGAGAGGAGGTAGCTGCCTTTACCTCCCCTCCAGTATTTGCCGATTAATTGGTGGGCTACTGCCTCCGCCGCCAAATAGAGCTTCGAGAGATCCGCCGGCTCCCTTTTACCATTCGGATGAGTTTGCTGGGGGAAGCCCAATTGCGTGAACATAGCGGATCCTAACTCCATTCGTTATCCGACGTGAGGGGGTCTTTTAAAGTGGCCGTGGGTGTGAGAATCCCATCACGCCCGTGACTCAAGGGGTCGCGCATTGGCTGCCGGGAAGACGCAGCATTGCTCTTTGGGAAAATGGAAAACTTGTTTCATAACTGTGCATTGCGGGTGACTCCGTAAAAGTTGATCTCAGTGGCTAGTTCCGGATAGCTTAAAATCTGCTTTTTCATAATGCTCGCCTTCACTAAGAGAATATGACTCGACTATGAGAATGTGACGTTTGGCAATGAGGGTGGTTTAATCTACCCTTGCGTTACGAACGAGCTTGATGCCACTGTAATTGTCTGTCATTTCGGCTCTATGATTTACCAAAGAAATTGCGGAATGTTTATGACATTTGTATTTATGGAGCAGCACCTAAATTAGTGTATGAATTTTTCCAGGTTTCAGCGACTACAGATCTTATTGATATTCTGATATGCTTGCAAAGATTAATTTATAAACCACTACTTTTGGAATCCATCAGCTGTCTATCCACCTTCTTGTAATGTCTCAGTCACAAAGCTGGACTTTAATGTACTGTTCAAATATTGTATGTTCAAGAGAACGCAAAGTCTCTATGATCACAAGCCCTTTTTATGGTTTTTATGCATTATGAACCCACCTCTACATTTTCTCTGCTGACTATCTCATTTTCTCTAGCTCTGTTACAAGCCTTTTTCTTCGGTCCTTCCTAAAGTTGAATGGAACGTTTCTTATTCTTACAGTCCGCTTTGCGTATGGCCTTTTACTTTTATCAACCAAACTTGTTTCTCACCAATTCCTCATCCATAGTTATCCATAGTTATACCCTTTTTCCTGTGAAAAACTTGCTGACAAATACGTTTACATTAATAATTGTCTTACTAAAAACCTGTTCACAGTTTTACTGACGTCCACAAAAGAAACCTCAGTTTTCCCTTTTTCTTCCTTTTCATCATAGCCTCTAGTACCACAGTCTGTTCTATGCATAGAGTCACGCTTACTTATAATAAACCAAGCATGACACTTAAACAGTTAATCCCTTGCTTTAAATTATAATTGCTGGAAAAACGTGCTCATTAATAGCGGTGTTACATTACCAATGATAAATCATATTTTTCCTCATCTTGATACTACAATGAAAGCCACCTCAGGAGTCATTGGCGGAGTGAGTCAGGAAGGGGAAGTTATCAACAACATGCACCACCATATTTTGTATCATAATAACAGAATATCTTATGAAACCGTTCCTGGAAATATCCTTACTCCATGTAATATTCTTATGTGTTTTATATTCAGGTCCTACGGTTCTCTATATTTTAATCCATATTCTGATGTCAAAGGTGAATTATTAATACGAAATTAATTTTATTATTTCAATTTCTTTGTCCTTATGTGGAAAATGGATAGAAAAAAGTTATTTTACCGCTTTTAGAAGAAACTAGCAGGCAGCTCACTTCATGAGCAGGGGTGTATACCCGCATCAGAGCTATCATCTCTGGGGCTCTAAGGGTAAGTGTCCTAGTCTAAAAATAGCTCCTTGGTGAATGTGTTTTTTTTCATTCACTGTTCTCCTTTGTTGTTTTTAAAGTCAATTGATTTGAATAGGAGAGCACTGTGGGTTTCTTTTGTTTCAACCTTTATACTCTTCCACTCTCCATTTGGTCTTTCTCCCTTGTCACTGTGTTTCCTAGCAACCACAGGTTGTTTCAACCACAACCCAAAAAATGATCCATTTCATCTCCAAATAACTTACACCTTTGCACAGCTGGTAACCTAACATCCCCTGCCACATGATTAATAAAAATCCAAAACTACTACCAAATCATGAAGACAGAGATTCCACATTCAACGCACCAAACCTCACTGTTCTAGCTCAAAAATTGACGGAAAGAAACAAAACAGATACAGAATGACTGACACGCTACAAAATTAATATATATAGATTTCGATTGGGAGAGACTGCTCTTGCCTCAACGCAAGAGTCATCTTCCGATGGATAAAAAAATCAACACCATGAGAGAAACTCTTAGAATAAATTAATGAGTATGGAAAGAAGAATCTTATCGCTTCATATGCTAAAGGTAAAATAGGTAGTATAAGATGCGGAGTTGAATTGCAGAATTGCATTTTCTTTAGCTAAAAATATATATCTACAACTTCTACATTTGCGAGTAGCTTTTAGTCAAGGTATGTTATGTTTTAGTCAGATACGTTTTTACTTTTAAGCTGAACATCAGCAAGCGAGAATTAATGAATCACACCAGATCCGCTCATTAAAATTCCTGCAATTGTGCCGTTTAAGAGGTCATTGGTTTAATGCTTGTTATGTAAACAATCATTCTAATTCGTCTGTGATAATTCAATGGCAAATATTCCTCTTGGCGTCATCATTTCTATGTATACAATGAAATGAGGAATATGTAATGCTTTAATATTAATTTTTGAATACTTAAAGAGTAATACTGGTGTACTTATGCCGAGATAACTACAGCACTGTATTTAATGAGATGGAGAAAGCAAACATTTAAAAACAACGTTAACATACTTCCCATGTTAACCGAGTTATTCCATAAAACATCTCATAAATTTTCAATGAATCACGGAACTAGTCGCGTAGTTACTTCAACGGAGTCACCCGCTAGTGATCACACAATTACGTGAAATTCACAGTGGAAAGATAATTCTCCTGGAATGATTTTTCCACAGTGAATTTTACACAATTGTGATTTCATAAATAACCCAATTTATTTTTTATTGTATTTATAGATATTTCATGATCTCCATGGAAAAACACTCCGCTAAGGAATGTAGCTAATATTCACATATTCATTTTAGAAATTTGTAAAACAATAAATGGTGCGTCTAAGTGTACTTTTCAATGCAATCCTTCATTACATTCTTCCAATTATCATTTTCTCACGCAAGTATTCTAAACATATATCTCCGTAGAGCTACGGAAAATTGGAGAAAAGCAAATGCTGTACTCTATAATAATTTTAACGACGATCTTCCCGCCTGCTTCCCAGTGCGTTCCCAGCTTGCTCTCGGGAAAATTCGTCGATGCGGCCGTCTGAGGTTTCTCAGCAAATCGCAATCGCTTTTAAAAAGTGCCTTAAATGCATAATGGCGCGTCTCTCTCTCTTTCTTTTTTCTTCTCTCTCTTTAGAGAGAGTGGAGAAGATGAGGATGATGCTTGGCGAAACGCCATTATTCCCTCTTTCTCCGTCTTCCTCTTTTATATTCTCCCTCGGTCTCGCGCTTTCTGCCGCCCGCCCTCCCCGTTCCCCCTCGGTCCCTACCCCCCTCCATCCATCCTCCACCCCCGACCACCCTTCGCTGGCCGAAATCGAGGGTGGTGGGGTAAGGTGTCTATCGGTGGGGAATCCCCAAAAGGGTTGGACGCTGCCCGGACGCCGTGTTTGCCTCGAGAGGGAGCCGGAGAGAGAGATCCATTAACGGCTCCTGTGGGAAAAGAGACGAGGCGGGGCGAGGCGGGTTCCTTCCGCGTGTGGTGGCTCTTCAAAGAGAGCAAGAAAGAAAGAAGAGAGGAGTGCTGGACGGGTTTGGGGGGGTGAAATGGTGGTTGAGGCGAAGTGGGGTGG
Organism: Ceriagrion tenellum; assembly: GCA_963169105.1. Taxonomy (NCBI): domain Eukaryota; kingdom Metazoa; phylum Arthropoda; class Insecta; order Odonata; family Coenagrionidae; genus Ceriagrion; species Ceriagrion tenellum. Next base: position 136,687,151 of record OY720640.1, read on the forward strand.
TTGGGCAGTTGCGGGGAAAAGTGGTGGCGTCGGGGCGTCAGTAGTTTTGGCGGAAGACTTGGCCTTCACCAACACCACCGCCGCTGGATTTCTCCTCTCTCGCAAATTTGCGAACTAAGTGTTCCATTATGGTCTCCTCTCTCCCACCCCCTTCCGCCTCTTCCTCGAAAGGAGTCGTAATTAAATGTTGAGGGAGGGATATTTCATTTCTTTTCTCCTCGTGCGTCGCATGCGCTCTGGCCGAAGAGCGGAGGGGACGATAGGAATTTTTCCGGCACTCCTTTCATTGTCCGCGGGCGAGCGTCATGGAGCGATGAGTCCAATGGCACTCGAGGGTGGGGGGTGTGAAGAGGATAGGAGGGAAGGCGTGGGAGCGATTGTGGGGACGACCCTTCCCCACCTCCTCTCAATGCATTGGCTCGTCCGTCCATGTTTGGTCCATCGATGTATCTCGAGTCGTGAAGGTTCTCTGATCTTCTGAGAAAATCTTCTCTGAAGGAAGATTTTCTGCCTTTCCTCTCTCCTCTTTCTTGTCACGAGGAAATTAAGTCTCGTCCTTAACCTTATTTTTTACTTCATTTCGTGATGCCCAAATGGTTGATGCAAGCGGAAAATATTTATATTATTCAGAAGTATTGTAAAAAGAAGCTTTCAAAATATGGTGTTACAGAAGAATGATGAAGATCAATTAGATTGATTGTGTGAGTAACGTGGAAGTTTTAAGAAGAGTTGGAGGAAGGGAAGTCTTGAAAATCTTGGGAAGAAGACGAGACAACTTAATCGGCCACATCATGAGACACGATGGTCTTATGAGAATAATCGTTGAGGGACTGGTGGAAGGGAAGGACGGCAGTGGAAGGTCTCGGATGAGATTCATTGAGCAGGTGATGAAGGATGTAAAACAGAAGAACTAAGTAAGTATTAAAAGATAGCCGATAGGAAAATTGAGTGGTGAGCTGCGTCAAACCAATTTTCGGATTGCTGACTGACTGATGAATGAATTGTTATCATGCTATTTTGTTAGAGGATTGCTTTCAGCCACCATGTATCTCTTCTCTACTTCCAAATATTTGAATACTTATTTTATATATTTACAATATTTCCGAATCTGTTTTAAATGAAATGTATTTTATAAAGGCGTTATCTACAGGTAGATGTTAAAAATATGATCGTTTTTCAGTATTAGCCATCGTGGTTTAAAATTGTCATTGGATAGGGATTGGCCAACACCAAAGACATCGCTTATTGAGGACCACACTGGATATTTTGGCCCGAACTCTTTAAACATGGGTTTATAACGATGTTTTAAATACGAAAAATAAGCATGCCTAAAAAGTAAATATACCGTAAAAGGTGACGACTTCACTATGCGAGTAACTGTCACAAAGTACAGTTTCCCTGAAAATTTAAAGTTATAGATATAAAATAAAATGGAGGAAATGCAAATAAAAGCGACACTAGAACAAATACGTGGGGATAAATAACAAAATTGTCTAGTGAGGACTAAAAATCTCTGGATCGAAAATTATCTTCCAACGGGGATTGCGTGCCGTTTGGTAAGCGCTCGTTTCTGAATCATCAGGTGGATTGCTCGTTCGTCTTTGGAGATAAAATCGATGAGGACGTGGTAACGGGGGTGAGAGGGGAGATATTTGTTGTTGCTAGGAGTGGGAGGTGGTGTCCAAGGTTCTCTCCAATCGTTGGGAGGAGGCGATCGGAGGTTTGGTTCCTGCGCGCCTTTCCGCTCCCGACCTCCGACGCCAAGAATAATGCCGCCCGATCCATCATCGTTATTCTTTACGTGCTCGCGGCCATCCCACCACGACGCTATGCGCTAATTCTTTGGCTTTGATTAATTATCTTTAATCTAAATCCGGCTCAAGGAGGTTCAGGAATTAAAAGCCACAAGTTTGTCACACTGAAGCGTAAACAACCTTTTAAGTCTAAAAGACCTTTCAACCGACTCCAAATGCGACGAGATTTGGAAGAATACTGAGTGACTGGGGAAAAAAGCTTGATATTGAAGAGTGCCTACTTGATTTGGCTGATGATTGAGTCCCTGGGATGATTTTGGAGCCATTAATCCGCCGGAGAGAGAGAGGGAGAACACATTTTGGCTCTCCCACGACCCCCTCAAGAGTCGCCTGCGGCCCACAGCGCCTCTCTCGGATAATGGGGGAATGAGGATCAATTAGGGGGATGGAGGGAGATGTGGGTCCACCCGCTCCGCCCCACCTTGCCCCGATCCGCCCCGCTCCCCACCGCCCGATAGATTTGAGGGATTCGGATGGAGGCTCAGGATGCCTTTCTGTGTTGTTCTCACCCCGGGGTGAGGGTCCTCCGTTCCCGTGATGAGGGCTTTTAGGGCGACTCCACATGAGCGACAGATGATTGTCACACGTTTCCAGATGTTTCGATGGCTGAGTCGTTTGGTTGTGATTAAACGGGACCACTTAACGTTTAATTAGCAACCACCTGAAGAAATAAAGACTCGAGCGGTTATCTATGCTGATTGCGTTTAGCCTTTTAATAGACGTAAATATCCCCTCCCCGTTTTCATTTTAGTATTTGAAATTATGGATGACCGTGGATGAAATTTTGATTAGAGAGATTCATTATTTTTTATATTGGCAACACAATTAATGCAAAACATCTATTGAGAAACATTTCCTAATGGCCTGTAAAACTTGGTTAAACAATTACATTTCAAGACTCCGAGAACGCCTTCGCTCCCGCTGATTTCCCTATGATATGGCCACCTTCACTCGTTCGTTTGAACAGGAAAATTATATTTTATCTAACATAGGCATGCCAATTTGGTGCTGATCAACTTTAGACGTTGATCTGCTGGATATTTGGAGGTTTTTCACTTCAGTATTTACGTAATGCAACGATATTTTTGGCCCAGAAGTTACAACAGGCCCATTAAGGGGTTGGTTTCTATCGCGCTGTATTTATTTTTTGGTAAATTGTAAGTGCAACTAATGGAGACTTGTGAATTTAAAATGGGTCTTATTTACCAATCACTATCAGTAAAACGCGACTAATGAAATGTAAGCGGATGCGATCTCATATAATTATAATGATATTCTGTAGAATGAGGTGCGTGAAAAATGTGCGGTGATCGTGTTGTAGTATAAATATACGTTATTTTGAATGCAACCAAAGACTGTTTTTGAGATTCTCCTTTTTACCAGCATTATGAAAACACTCATATCAGAATATGCGCTCTTTCATTACTCCACCGGGACTTACCAAAGTGTCCCTTATCACTGCATTTAATATTCCCGTTTACTTAGAATTTTATCACAAGGAAGGGGTTAATGTACTAATGGGCATGTTCAACTGTTAAACTATATTTTATGCTCTGTACTTTGAATTGCTAGCATATTCATAATCAACCTCAATACACTCGAGTCTATTCTTTGTGTCTTGATTAATATCTTTGTGACAAAGTGGGAATCATGAAAGAACCTCTTTTGGTTAATATATTGTTGTCATCCTGCTCTAGTAGCGGTTTTAATTCGATAAGAGATGAACCATCGACGGATTATCTTAACATCCTCTTTTGGAGAGGAGTTAGTCCTTATTATCTCTTCAATTTTCCTCCTGTTTATAAAGTTCCCTCTGATCTATCCTCATTTTTCTCACCTCTTGTTCCCGTTTACTCTCCTGCTCTCCATGCCTCCTTATCTACACACCCCCAACCTCTTATCAGGAAGATGCTTCCCCAAGACTTGTCCAGTCACCCTCGCCTGCTACAGCGCTCTCCCTCTCCTTGCACATCTCCCGTGTCGTTGGAACTCTGCGGCCAATTTTTGAAGGCGTAACGATCAAGCGTATTGTATTGGACTTCTCGACTCCTGAGCCAATGGACAATCACTTATCAACACTTTTTATTCACCGTGAATATACGAAACTCCAATGGAAATTTACATGATAAGGTGCATATTGAAGTCCTTAAAATGTCAAAAAGTACTAGGGTGCAAAAAACTGGTATTAACGAGATTAAATCCAGCTAAACCAAATGAAAACCATCCGCAACAATAGAAAACGCTACCAAGAAAATTAAATCACTGAATAAAGCCTATAAACCTATAAAAGAACCTCTATAAAGCCTTAAAAAAAAGAAATTTACTATTGATTTTTCCCAAAGTATTAGTATGCATTGCTTTTGAGATTGTTGATCCGTCAATATTTATGTGCAGAAGTTTTCGTGAAATGAAATGTAGATAGTATGCAAGAGCCATTTATGTTGAGAAATATTGCTGATTCAGAATTCTTGAAAAATAATTCTTCACGGTTGATGAAACTTTAACAAGGTATTTGTTACTCATGATACTTGTTTAAGTGTTCATTATGGAAATAGTGAAATGGCCTATTTTGCTATCTAAGCTATCCAAGGCCGCGGACTAAAATGACAGTAAATAATCTCTTCTTACGGCCTATTTACTGCAGTGGTAACCAGTATCATAAGTCGGGAATGCAAGTATACTTGCAAATGCAAGGATACATTCAATTGCAATATTCTGTGCGAATCCTTAAGGAAGTGCATCTAGTCATAGGATAAAAAGAGATCGTAAAATGTAAGCGTTAGACAATGAGGAAGAGTAAAAGCAGTAGGAGCGATGGGGGGGTTGAGGGCAGGAGAAGAGGGAGGAGCGTAGGAGATCAAGTGCCGTGCCCTCGTGAGTAGATGTGAAAGTGGAAAAGCGTATTGCGTTTTCCCGTGACCCAACTCTGCGCAACAGAAACAACAACAACAACAGGAGGCCTTGAATAAACTCAACCGCAAAAAAAAACAATCCTGGTGTAACTAGGTTCACGCTTGCATGCTTTGCGTTGCCAAAAAGAAAACAAGTGACACACTGCTCCGCGTTTCGAATCCGGGAGAATTATAGTGTCGACTCACTCCTCGAAGGAAAAGAAAAACAGTCTCAGGAAAAGAGTCTCTCGCGTAGAGGAGGTAAAAGGTCCAAAATATACAGTGCCCGGATGAGTTGGGGTCGTTGGAGTCCCTTTTACCTTTCACCTCGTGACAATTAAGTTGTAAATCATTCGCAGATTCGCAGATTAAAACGTTGTTATAGCAACAATGTTTCCCTTTTCCTCTACCCCGCCTTCATCCCTAGCTGGGGCCCCAACCCATTCGAGTCTCCAAGTCAACCCCTCCCCGCGTCCCACTCTTCTTTCTTCCCACGTTACACCCCTTGCTATCCCCGACCGACGAGCCAGGAGTTAATCGCCTCCACAAACAGGCACCCTTCTCGGCATCCTTCCCTAGGACAGCGACCCCTGCGTCCCTCATCCCCCGACCTTCTATCATTTTACGGTCGGCAGAAACATTCCGCCCCACCCTCCGCCAGCGCAGCCGAGCACTCACAAACACATAAGGGTCTATATGTATATAAGTATATATTTATCCGGGTTCCCGCCCCTTTAATAACTTTCCCTGTCAGGATTTTTTTGCTGCCTCATCAATTCAAATCTCGCCTACCCCACCGTACACGATGGTCTTAGGCCGATTTTTTCATTATCTCTTCCGCTTTTTATTACTTCAACCCTCGCTCTGGGATGGATTTTATGCAAATAACGTCCTACGGCTCTGATGCCATCTCATAAAAATATTTTTTTGACTCGTCACATAGTTCGCCTGGCAGATGATTTACTGCGCGGCTCATGGAAAGTAATTATGCTAAAATATTTTTCATCGATTCTCTGAACGGGGTAGATAATATTGCTCAAAATGGACCATTAAAATTCAACTTATTTTCATTTCTTATCATTAAGAAAGAGTATTTTTTAAAATTGAGATTGCACATATTTACTTCTCTCATTTAATGTATGAAGAAATGGTGATTCACGTATACTTACTATGAGCGATGCAATATTATTCTATTTTTGAGATAATTTTTAAGTAGTTTTATTTTGCCTTATCTCGTTCTATTTACTCCTCCGGTCATACTTCAATAACAGTGGTATATATTAGTTTGATTTCACCTAATGGTCTCTTACTCAATGTTTTATGAACAATTTATAAATAATAAGCAGAGAAAGTAGAGCATTTTAATTATTTGACATTTAGTGAAAAGAAAATGGAAATGGTAGAATATAAAAGGAGGAGCATAGCGTTAGCTATTGAAGCGTTGCATAATTGTGAACTGTGAATTGTGTAATAAAAGTGAACTGGTGATGGAGTCTCTGGCAAGAATGTGAAAAAGAGGCTGGTAGAGAGCTTGATATGGAGTCAAGCGTTGTATGGTGCAGAAACTTAGACCTTAAGAAGGGTAATTGGCTGCAAGCGTTTGAGAAGTACTTGTAGAGAAGAATGGAAAAGGTGCGGTGGACGGAAAGAATTATGAACGAGGAAGTTCTAAGTATGGTGGGAAAGGAAAAGAACGATATCCTGTATAGGTAAGGAAGGTGGCTGGAGGAAGTAATAAGTGATGATAGATGATATAGGGAAGAATGGGATAGAGGGAAGGATATTGGGGATGCGGGGAAGGAGAAGGAAGAGAATGGGTTATATGGACGGGTAGATCACACACTGAGGCAAAAGAAGAACAGAACATAAGAACATAGAGGTGAATAGGACAACGAAAGTGTAGAAGACCTAGAGGAGTTCCTCAACCTTTCAACGAATCCCGCCTTTTTCCGGGAGAATACTTAAAAAAATGAGTACTTCTCTTTCAATACGCAACTTTTGATATTCTGCTTCTCTACACGGTAGTAACGCCGTTAGCTATATGTTTTGCAAAAACTTAGGGTCTTTACACGCTCACTAGCATTTCTTCAGGTTTCGACTTTACCGCTCGAGTATGTGCAATCAACCACCTCATTTTTCATTTGCGGGACCACCAAAAATACAGGTTATTGTTTTCTTAAAACAAATTTTGCATGTGCTATTTTTTGGAAAGCTCGGCATCCTTCATTTCTTATCATTGTTTTCTTAAAACAAATTTTGCATGTGCTATTTTTTGGAAAGCTGGATAGCGTCTGCATTTCTGCACGCGCTATTCCCTACGTAGTTAATTGAACCGCCCTATTTCTCCGTGATCCTCTTACATTTTCTTAATTCGGCTTAAGCCTTCTTTTAGACCGGTTCATAAATCATAGAGACCGTTTCAGGTATGCTAATTTAGGGTGACAATTAGGACAGTTAAATTTTAAACATGTTAAGTACCCTCTTAACCTTCACCAGATCTGTTCTGAGTTTCTGATTGCGTATTCTTAAATTTGGATATTATTCCATTTTCAAGGAGAATATCAATGGACGTAAATGTACTGAACTTAGTTTGAGTTAAACAGTACCACTTTCGAGGGCGTTTATGGAATGATCGCTGTCTCATATTCACTACAAAACTCTAGCTTTTTATTATTTACAATTTTTCGTAATCAACGAGTTGAATGATTACATCACCAGTTTCAATTTATAACGGAAGTGAAGGAGTAACAGGAGGAAAGCGTAAAAATAAAGAATTACTATTATACATTTCGGTATCAAATATGATTACTTGTTTATGATATACCAAAATATTCAATTGATTTCACGCAAGTGTTTACATAGCATGTAACTAGCTTATAGTTACTGTGAAGTCTCGATATCGACCTCTATCTTCTTTGATGGTCCTTGATGTCGGTACTATGTTCCTCTTGGGTTGCTTTTAATTTTCTGGAGGGCTGACCTTTACTCCCCTGCTAGCCGCTCTCAATGTATAAGCAAGCAGTGTTGCATTCAGCCAGGCCCGGCTTTTTAAAAATTTCTATGTGTGTTTACACAAGCCGCCTTCACAAGAAGGAGTTCTCCTCCAAGCGGAGAGGAGAATGCCCGCTCCTCGTCACAGTTATAGCAGCTTCAAATGCTAAGGCGAATGCCGGGACCGATAAAATTATTATTTATACATTACAAGCCTTTCTTCCTTCGCGGCGTCTTCCTCCGTGTTATGTTGGAGTGGTAGTAGGGATAGGGTGGAGGGGATTGTGCCCCCCCCTTGAGGGCGGGCGGGGAGAGGTTGGTTGTCTGTCGGGAATCTCGACCGTTGATCTCGATCACCGCTCTAGTGTTCTGTCTCGACTGACGCAGGCAACATGTCCCCCCCCCCCCCATCCCACATTCCCCCACAAACGCGGGAGTTATGCAACCCACACCGACTCGAGGGCCTCGCCGGGTTGCGTCGATTGAAAGCGGGAGGGAAGGAGAGAGAAAAAAAATCCTCGAGTCGGTGGTTGAGGCGAGAATATTTCACGAGGTCGGCTTTCTAAGGGCGGGAGACGACGCATATTTCATGCTGATGATGATCCCTTGACCCTGCCACGTCGTCTAGGGGACTGGAGCAGACGGGGATTGGGGTGGAGCTGGCGGCGAGGCGGAAGGAATAAAAGAAGGTTGAAGAAAAGCCCGCTCGTACACAGAAACTCACACGCACACTTGCATTCTCATTTACAACCCCTTTCCGCTTGAAGGAGCGTTTTTAAGCTCACCTCTTGACCCCTCCCGCCCCGCCCCAATGATTCCTCGCGAGTCAAAACGATCGTTCGTACAGCCACGAGGGGATGCAGATCAATTTTAAGCAGGAGTGAAGGGGACAGCGAGTGTATGGAAAAAAAGGGATTGAAGAAGCAGAGGGAGCATTTTTTTCCCTCGACTTTGCACTACTTTGCTGCTGGAAGATGTGGTATTTTCACTCGTGCCCAAATTACCTCTTGACCTCTGGCGTCTCATTTTATCCTTAAAATATCCTATCTTTTGCATTCTTTCTCCCAAGATCTTCATCGCTTCTCGGGACGTCTAAGAAACCTTTAAGAAAGGCTTACGTCCCGCTGAGTTCTTAGCAAGACTCTCAAGAGTGCATACTCATAGATGAATATTAATGATGGCACATTCTTTACCCGCGTTCGTATTTTAAATTATAATTTCCATTTCTTTGGTACATGTTTTCCTTTCCATGGCGGTGGAGGGATCACGTTAGTTTTAGAGCACCAGTTGCCCATACTTTATGTGCTTCCAGCACTTCATACCTGAATTTGTATTCAAGGTAACTCCAATATAATTTTTGTCATCAGAATGACTCAAAAAGTTTTATTTCATTCTAATATTTAGATGTAAAAAATTGATAATTTTTTCATTATATAAGACTTATCATATTTTATTTAGTCTAGAGTTGTCATAACATGTAATAACATAATATAATTGCTACTATACTGTAGGAGATGCATTATTTCCTACGATTCTTTCTTGAAATGGAAATTGATAAATTTGTCCCTTTATCTGCGCTAAAAGGAATACTGCTGGTTATTCAAATTATTTATTTTCATATTTTCACGTGAAAGCAGAATTTCAAGCTAATAAAAAATTAATTAATTAAGTTTACTGCATATTTGATATATGAATGCACGCTTTGTAATATTTTTGACTAAGTAATACAAATTATGGTAATCATACTTAGGATTAAGCACTATAACTTCATTCATTTAACACAACTGTTTTATGCGGAATGTAGATTTAATGAAGTTTAATCATCACAAGCATGACTGTCTCTTTCTTTTGCAAGTCACTAAATTATTAATCTACATTTTATTGAGCAGTTTAAAACTATAGTTTTCTGTATATTTTATCTAAAATATTAGAGCAGCTGAGCCTCAACCGGGAGTCATCCGCTGTGGTCACACGAAATCATTGGCAAATTACTTTTTTGCCGTGATTCTTTTCATTCTAATTGCATTGCGTTATTTTCATGAGTATTTTAAATTTGTAATGGCGGAAGCTGCCAGATTTTCAACAAATTTCGATTTTATTCTTAATTTTGATCTCTTGAGGCCATTAAAATTTTAGGCAACTCATGTGTTTACGTTTTCTAACAGTTTCGGGTAATATAGTATTCATGAGTATTCTGCATGCACTCTCTCCAAAATTTCTGATTCTTATCTGCGACGTCCAAGTCTCGAATTTACCGTTCCCAAATCATATCCCTCCCCCCTCTCTTCACCTTTCCACATTCACCCGTTCATCGTTCGCATAGCCATCCACTACCCCTTCCCCTGGTCGCCATGGAGGCGGTGTATCTCACCCTCTCCTAGGCTCGTCATCGGAGCACTCACATGCGACTCACCTCGCCGCTGTAGACCCTCAGGGCGTCTTCCATAAAAGAGCTAGCCATCGGAGGCCCAGACAGAGGACCACCTTTTCTTTCCATGAGTTTCCTAAAAATATCAACCCTGAGGTCAAGCACCTTTTCATCGAAGTAACCTCTCCTTCTTAGCAGAATTTTGCCTCGAGCTTTCAGAATTTGCTCTGGAGAGTGCCTACCGTAGACGTATGGCTATCTGATGTACCAAGAAGAGTTGAGCAGAAACTCGTCGTCTTTTCATGATGCTGAAATGCGCCGCACGTGACCTTAATATTGAGTGATAACTATGATAGTAACTTTTATGAGGAATTCAATCAATTTATTAAGCGATCGCCAATTGAGAGCCTACAGACCCCCAAGGGGGGAATATCTCATTGATTCATTGGCGAGTTAACTGAGTATATAAGCAAGTGCAAGTAATTTGTTGTCTTCAACTAATATTGCAAATATATTCTTATGAAGATGTAAACAATTTAGGCTTTCTCTTGACTAAAAGCAGGTGGTGAGGCGACCGTTATGAAACATATACTCACTGCTAGCAAATACATAAAATCCCATTTCTTTTTACAACTCATTATATTTGAAATGCAAAGGTAAATATATTACGGAACTATGGCAATAATGATATTGTTGATATTGTTTCCACTTTATTTTAAACATATGTTGCCTGTTGTTATAGAATTTGATTATGATTATAATCATTTATGTGGAAAATATTTACGAATATTAGAGCTCAGATTTTAATGGAAGTTTGTTGTGTTATGCCGATGGCGTCAAAATTGGCCTTAACTTTCCTTTTTTGTCTTTTCTACCCTCCCCCAATTCACCTCTTCCCATTATTCTATACTTTTTTATGCTTTCTTTGGCCCTCGTCTCCCAATGTCTCCAGGGAAGGTGAGATGCAGCGGCTTGATTCCGCGTTGTCATGCTGCAATTTTGGCGTCATTTGGTCGCTGAGTTGTGTGGCACACACTTTTGCAAGGCAGCGACAGTAATGGATGGAAACATAAGACTGTGAAAGACCGTGACAAGTTTATTCTTCGTAATTATTCCTGTTCTATGTAAAAAAAAATTCTTTGCTGAGGAATTTTTAAGGAAAAATGGATGCTCACGAAGAGTGTTGACAATGGGCTGCACTATATAATGTCAAGTTTGTCCGATGAGGACTCACAATTCCTTGGTAAACGAACACGCCACCAAAAATTGATGCGCTGATACCCTCTGTCTCCACTACCATTCTACAGGTCCGACGACGCAGATTAGATAAAATGTGGAAAGATGGGAAACCTCGACGATAACTCAATTTGTATGGAGAATGTAGCTTCTGATTGGGCACGAAGTACCCGTCAACGTAAAAATTGCTGAATAAGATTGCCGCTTACGCCAAAGATGAAGCCAATTGGATGTTTTCATCCGAGGAGTGCTATGTAATGCTTTACACCACGATGTGAGGAAATACTATGCGATGAACGCGATGAAGAGCCAGCTAGCTAGCCATTCAGCTGAAGAGATGCTCATAGTGAGGTAAACGCCCAAATGCGATGCAACATCGATATATACTGTTCAGTGTGAATTTACCACCTCTCGTGCGGTGAAAATTCATATCGCAAATGGGATATTAAAATTTGAACAAGGCACAGCTCTACCTACCCCTCGGACCCTTCCTTATACTCGGGGTAAAAAATTGTCTCGTAAATATATGTAAACGCCTTCCCTACCACCCCTTGAAGCACTCCAACCGCCATATATTCTGCCCCCCCCCCTACCCATCCCCCCTCACATCTCGCGAATATGCCCTCACACGCATGGAGCGGGCGGCAGTAGGGGGTGAGTTCGTGTGGAAAGGTGGAGAGGGGAGGATGCGACGCTGACTTCCCCCACCTCCCTATGCCAGCTGAGGCATCTCTCTCCGGTTGGGTGGAAAATATATATCGCGGGAAGGCTGAGGTGTCGGCTGAGAAGTGCAGGTTACAGATGGCGCAAAGAGAGGGGTGCAGTTTTGGTATGGATCGGAGGGTGCTTGGTTGGTATGCCTTTGAGTAGGTAATCTGGCCATGGAACCTGCTTTAAATACCGAGGGACTGGGTTTGAATCCTGGCTGTGATAGAGGCTTTCCAGTTGAATCCTGATTCCTACTCGGGTGCTGTGTAAGAGGAACCTTAATTTTAAAATTTCATCCAGCGCTTAGTTTTAGCTTTCCATCTACGCTTTGGGAGTTGAACTGTGCTTCCTGTGGCGCATTGTGCTTGAACAAGCATAAAGCCTACGTTGAGTTTCTTTTTGCCCATCTCTATTTTCCTGAAATAACTAACAATGCCTAACTAGTGCAAAATTCCAGAGAGAAAAAAATCATCCGCCTTGACCGTGATACGAACCCGAATCCCTCGATTTCCGGCCGAGTGCTTTAGCTAGTTAAGCTGCCGAGCTACGCGTTCTCTTCTCCTGTGGATTTTAGTGACCGATACGGGACCAGTGTGCATTGCGGGTGACTCCGTAAAAGTGGAAATCCGTGGCTAGTCCGGGTAGCTAACAATCTGCCAATACCTTGCTACCCACACATCTCAAATGGCAACAGTTATCTCAGCTTTCCTTTGCCTTCCATATTAACTGTAAATTAACTGAAACAAGAAATTTTCATTTTCTATTGAAAAATTGATAAATACCTATTGAAAAAGATTGGAAATGTTTTAATTTTCGTTAATGGGTAGGCGCCTTAAGTATTTTTCATTTCTATTGCCTCTAAGGATTCTAAACAGATTCCACACAAATTTCTTCCACACCAGGCTGATAAATTCTGTATTTCTTTTGTTTCACTCAATATTGCACTTAAAACGGGGTGCTTTTGAATCAGTTTGCGAAAAGAAAGCATGGAGGGATATGATTTTGTTGTCCTTATAGAGTGGGATCTTTTCCCATAATTATTCAGAATATGAATGAAGGGAAAGTGAGCCATTTAACGATAAAATCACTTTAAGTAGTTTGCAAATGCTTAAATGTGTATTTAATGATGAAAAGTAACCCTTTCTTCTTGTTCAAATGCTGCACGATGCTTTACCACATCTCATCTGATACTATTGTATCCTCTTAGAGTTTTTGCGATGGCACGAAATGAAGGAGGTGGGGGAGGCATGTTATAACTGGAGGTTTATAGTGTGAGGCGGACACTTTTTACAAGTATTTGACTGGGCTGTAAGAGAGGAAGCGGGGGTGAGGTTTTTCCGGCGGTGGTTGAAAGAATTTGGTTGAAGTACGTGAGGAACTGGATGCCCCACTCCCTTTCATATTCTCCTGAATTCGTTCTTTTTTGCCACGCGCTTATGTTTCGAAAGCGGAACCCCTCGCGAAGGCTCGACGGAGTGTGATTGGTGTGTGGCTAGAGGAGGGAGATGTGTGTGGCTGCGGCCAGGATCTCTTCAGATTAAGGGGGGGGGTAGGGGTGGCACGGCTGAGTGTAAAGGGCCGATGGATTTATTCCAAGTCGTGTTTTATGACCAACCCCTCGCCCAGGGGCGCTCCCATCCAACTTGCCATAATCTCTCTCCTCTCTCCATGTTCCATTTTACAGCCACTCCTTCAAGAGTTCTCCCCTCTCAAACTGTCCTAACCACGCACTAACCACCCTCGGCTCCCCCTTCTGGCAAATCCCAAAAGCGGGAGAGGTGCTCCATATCCTTCTGCGTCTTTGTGAGGTATTCCTCGACGCCCGCATGACTCTCGAGGCGAAGCGTCTTCTCCCTTCTTTGAAATGGTCAGAGTGGCCCTTAAAGAGTGCGGCAGCCCCGCTACTACTTCGACTCCCTTCCCACTTACCACCCCCGGGACACAATCCCGTGGCTTTTGTCAGTTGGATGCACTTCCTCGTAAGCCACTCGGGTTATAGTGGTGGCCTGCCATCTGAGACATGACGGTTGATATCATTGTCTCCTCTGCCTAATCATCACCCAAAGATTGGTTACTTGCAGTTCCACATTCACCTCTAGCTCAAGCTATCATTTCATGCCTTCAGAAGTCTTCACTCTGGTATGATTCAATATATACCAAATACGTTCCATTCTTCATTTATCCATTGTAATTCTTCCCATTGTATTCTCCTTCCAATTTTGTTTTCAAGAAGATGTTATGTTGCTGGGTGTTTTAATTTCCTGTTCTCTCTGTAAAGTGTATGCATCGCACAATTTTTAGGTGAAACTCTTCGTTTGAGTTTTTATTTTTGATTCTCTTCATTCATTAAATCTTCATCATTCTTTGGCCATACCATGCTCACATTGCTTTCAATTTTCTTTTCCTGACAGTTTTTAATACCAGTGCTTCTCTGCTCATACGAACATGCCCCTGAAATACTTTTAAATTAAGTGCTTCCGCAAGTGTACTATACCTACTTGCTCTATTCCACTCGGGACATCTTCCTTTCTACATTAATAGAGATCCTTCGCATTACTCAGTGAACACTACAATGGAGACCACTCCCTGCATATTATCTATTTACTATGTGTGTATCAATCGAATTGACATGTGCTAAAATTTTGAAACTTTGAAAGTTAGCTTCGAAATATCAAAATAAACATCGAGCGTTAAAATTAATGTCACTACAATGTCCGCAAAAGCATAACTAACCGTCACTTACCGCACAGCTTCCTGCTTGTTGATAATGCACTTCAGCTAATAGGACATTGTTTCCGTTTACAGCGTAAAACTCTTTGACCGCGTTTTGTTGCCAACGCATAGCTTATATTATTGAAAAACATCAAATCATCATAGTTTCAGAATGACATAGATAAGAATAATTTTAATGCTAGAACTGATTGCTGAAGCAATATGGAGGAGATAAACTACCAAACTGAGTGATTAAAAAACTCGTCTCCTCATGCACCATTATTGGCTGAAACAAAAATAGCGGAAGACTACCTAAAATAATATTAGTAATACATATGACGGCCTCCATTCTGTCCACATAGGAGGAACATACGTCCACTACTGAAGCATTTAGGTAGTCCCTAAGGTATGCCTGTATTAGAGCTACCATCAGTTTAACCACTCAGCAACTGTATTTTAAATAATTTAAAGATAATATTTACTTCAGAAAGTTTTGACTCTTACAAAAATATGTGCCAAGTACGAAAAAAAAGGTTGATGTATAAGCACTCATCAATCTTCATCAATAGTTAGTTTAAAAAATAAAATTGTTATTTCCGAGTGCATACACATAAATTCATGTAAATACGTACGCCAAAAGTACGCCAAAATACACACATGGATAAAAATACATGTAAAGACAATTACTAACTAATGTACACATACATACATTATAATGCACTTGCATACATGTAGACTGATATTAAATTGCTTCTCTATATTTTATGAAGCCGAGTCAATGCTTAAAAATACAATTTGGGCAGTTTAAGTAGATGGAAATACTTATACGTTAAGACAATTCACTTTCTATCCTTTCCTTCTTTCTACTCCTTTTTACTATCCCTCCCTTTTTCATGGGTAATGCGGCAACTTTTCCTTTAATACGCCCTCACAGTCCTGGGGAATACCTTTTCATTTGTATTTGGAGTTAATATTGAAGTGTCGCTTCGCTGCATCGTCTAAAATTGACTCTCAAATCAAAGGTCGTGGTTATCCCTCATACTGCAGTCTTTCCCTCACACTCCTTTTGTACGACAGGCTTACAATTCTGCTTTGGGGATGCATGCTTGGCAGACTAAAAGCCCTTGGCCAACCGTACCACCCGAGACATATCCCAGCCGTCGGCACCGGTGTTGTACACAGCCAGGCGACTCCACCAAGGCCCGCTGCTGCGCCCGGGCACACGGTGAGCGCATACCCATTAGCGCCAGCCCAACTCCCGCTTCTCACCCGCAAAACAGCAGTTCATTTTCCCTTCACCACCCTTCTCACCTCCCACTCACCCCCTTCGCCCACCCACGTGTCGTCTAATTTCCTCACTCTCCCAAGTCCCCTCCCTTCCTTCCTCCCCCAATGGAAACAGCACCTCTGCCACCCGCCCGCCCAGTGCCGCAGTCACCCTCGACCGAAGCAAGCTGGCGCCTCGTAGAGCTGCGAAGTTAACGCCGATGCCTCTACAACGAACCATGACAGTTTGACTTTTGAAACTACCTTATTTACTGGCATTGTTTATGAAGGCGAAAAATATTTACCTGATTTTCTCGTGCAAAATACGCGAAATAAATTATTCGGATGCTGCATCATGGAGCACTCGTGGAGGAATTGGGGTTGAAAACTTTGGCGATAATAGTATGAATTTCAAAGATGTGAAAGGAATTAAAAAAATATATTTCGCCTTTTTGATTTTAACCTATGTTTTTAACTACATCATGACTCATGCTGATGGCCATTTATGGAAATTACAATATAAAAAGACCAGTAAAAATCCTGCACCGCAAAGGTGTATACTAGCCCTTAAATATGGGTAAATTTTTTTCGATTAATTATATTAGCCTTCGCGTTGAATTGTCGTTAAGAAACTGCTAATTAGACTGTTCTCAACTTATTACGGCAAAGTATTTAATCATGGAATAGCTTTGTTTTATGCGGCTGTTCTTGACAACATTCTCACCCTAGCTAGAAAATTTTCCGCTGAGGCATAAGTACGGGAAAATTCCAGACATTGAAATAACCTTTTTTCCTATTTATAAACACTTACTTCATTGATACGAGGAATAATTATTCATTTTCTGTCTTGCACATTCATTAAAATCTTGAGCATGCATTTTTTTCTTTAACAAAGTATTGAATCAACCTTTTTTTCCCTATCATGTAAAAATTCATTTATTATTCATCACGTATATAATGCAAGCATTGGATGCTTTAAATTGTATTACTGAATCTTATATACCATTGGCTATCATCTTCTTGTCTGATGATGACAAAATTGTCAGCGGGAGGCCATTTAAAATATGCATTCGCATTTGGTCACTAACCGTAGCTCTATCCCTCTCTTCCCTCCTTATCCCATGTCTCTCATTTACCTACCATTCCCATTTTCCATCTTCCCCTGTGGCCATCCCGTTCTACTTTATCTCTCAATCGTCCAATTGGAACCTCTTCAAGCCTCGGAAGAAATCAGATATTAACATAAATGTGTTCTATTTGAGGACTGATTGCCACAACATCTCGGAGCTCCAGATAGCTTCATCGAATTTCAAAGAGCCAGCCCTAAAATGGTAAACATTGGAAATTTATAAAATAGAGAAATGTTTCCGTGAACATCCTCAATTAGTCTTCTTATTTACTTAAATTTTCATAGTTTTTTATGAGCTCATAGTATTAGCATTTGCGTTCAATTGATAGAGTTTGCTTGTTTTTATTGAGCAACACATATCAGGGTATAATTGTAAAATTTTATGAATATGTTCATTTTGCTTCCTGAATCGTTAGTGTCAACGATTTTTTTGTCATCATAGAAGTAAAAATTTGTCGCACGACTATCCCTCCATTGATGCATCTTACAAGATTATTATAACTCTTCCTGCAAATAGTCATCATTCTATAAGATCTTCATATAAACATCTTGTAATGTATTCCTGTATAAAGTATTCCATATATAGCTACGAGTAAGACTACACGTTGCATAATGAAATCGCATAATCAACCCAAAAATAAAATCACCAATATGCCGACTAGGTTACCTTCATCAGTAAATGAATTCAGAACTTTCAAACATATAATTTACGGTGAAAATGAATAATAACTTCGCTAATTCCACTTTAAGATTTTATTGGTTCAACCCGCACTCCAACATCGTGTTATATATCCGGGGCTTTAGTCACCTAAACGTGATCCAAAGTCTGGAAATTCGAGTCGCGTCAAATAAAGTTTTAAATTGGTATTGCCCAAGTTATTTTTCATTTTCGCCGCCATGCACGAACCATGGAACCGTTCCCCCTCTGCATAAGTTATCTCACCGATGAGATTATTTTTGCAATCAGCGTATCGTTTATGAACATGGCTTTTTCCGCCTTCCACCACTATTGTCTTTAAGGAAAGAGACTTTTTATCAGGGCTGTCTTGTACCTGTTTTACCACTCCTCACTACGTGAATGGAGAACTACGGCCACCTGGAGAGCCGTGATTTTAGACTACACCCCTCCTCTACCGATAGACAGTCCATCCATGGGCTTATTAATGGGTGGTCGTGTGCTGATCACCATCTGCCTTGCGTACTTGCCTGATCCTGACCTTGTAACTGCTCTATCTGTTCCACAACAGCCATGAACCGGGAGACAATCAGCGCTGATTTCTTACACCGTCCCGAGCTTAATTTTCGAGGGCGGACGACACGACAGTCTCTTCCTCACCACATACATCTACCACTCGGCCGCACCTCCCCTTCTCCAGCACACCCCCATCCACCTGCAACTGCAGCGGAAATTTCCCCACCCCCTTTCTCTCTCTCTTTCTATCGCCTGTACCTCTTGCCCGCTCTGGTTAGGCCACACCTCGAATATGCCGTGGGAATTTGGGACCCTGGTCATAAAGATTTAACAAAAATAATTAATAAAATACAAATATAAGCAGCACGCTTCTTTAAAAACTGCTACGAACGAACATAGAGTGTTACACAGCTGTTAGAGGGATTAAGATAGGAGCCCCTGGAGACTCGGAGGCTGCACGCTAGGCTTAGGCTGATTTAGATATTCAGAACTGGTGTGTATCAGAGCGACACAGCCAATATTATCATGACGCCTCACTGCATTTCAAGGTCTGACAGATGCAATAAAATAAAAGAGATACTTTGCCAAAAAGATAGGCACAAAAACTCGTTCTTTCCGTGCACAATAAGCGACCACAATAAAAACTGAGCTACTCCAAACACACTCCCGTAGGACATGTCACCATTCCACCTCCAAATATTTTACATCTTTACATGGCTGGTGACCTACCAACCCTTGCCACACGCCTATGCGGCGGCTCGCATGGTAGTACATAGATCTTGATGGCCCCGCCTCCCCTCAATCACTTTCCAATCCACTTCAAATTGAAAAAAACTGCTTCTTCTCCAGCCGAAAAAAATCCTATGGCCATGGCCATTAGTACTCAACCCTACTCGGTACTCTTGTTATTACCCCGCTTTCCACTTGAGTGCGTAAGTGAGCGCCGATGCTTCGCCTGAAAAATAATTTTCTTTTATTTTCGACAAAGTGCCGGTGGAACCCTGCATTCACAATTGGGAACATTTATTACCTAGTATATGGAAATAATTCAGGCTATACTATTCCTATAATTATTAAGCTTGTAACGCCTCACTCCTTAAATTCGTGATATTTTATATATATGGGTGCTATGTATTTGTTGTGGTTGTTTGATTTTTTGTTTGATTGGAGATGTTATTTGTTAAGAGAGCTCGAAAAAGGGGATAAGTGTAGTGGAATGGAAAATGGTGTTATAGTTTCCTCGCCATCATTCGGCAGATAATAGAACAAAATTAGAATCTGTTTACCAGTATAACTTAGCGCCACCAAACGGCAATTCAGCACCCAAAAATACTCGTCTCGATACTCTAAATGAGATACGTAACGCTGCACTAAAGCCTGTTATAAAATATATTCGCGAAAAATTATAAAAAAATATTTATCTGCAAGGCTAAAGCTGGCATTTCACAAAATGGCTTAGTGCACCATGCATGTTTTCCAATTTTTGAATGCCGGGAAATGCAGCAGTGGCCACCTATTATCCATCTTTTTGGTTTAATATTTAGTAAAAATCGGTATTTTGAAGGCTCTATAGGCAATCGAATCAAGGAACTATTTCCTAAAATAGTAATTTACTGTGTATTTTGTCGTCATTTAATTCGGCTATTTTCCTCACATTTGATGTGATTTCCCAGCCAAAGTACTTCCCTTTTCTTCCTGAATTGAAGAGTTTGATGTGTTTTATGCATTGTATTTTTAGACATGTATTTCTCATATTTATTTTGGCATTGAGTCTGCTATCCAGGGTACCACATATATTCCTTTTGTTACTCATCAAGAGTACTGAGGATTCATTTCATTCTACTGAGAGTGTATTTTGCATTTCCATTGGTACCGGTGGAAAACCCGGTCCATACCCGGTGGAAAACTTAGATGGGTAATTAATATGCGTAAGACGATAAATCTTAAGAGATACATACTTATCTTTTTGATCCTTAAAAATTTCCTCAAGTGTATTTGTTTACATTTGAGTGTGAACGCACATCTTATTTAGCGCTACCAAACGTCAAGGCGTAACTGGATGTAGTTCTTGAATAGCTTTTTCCAGCACCCATTTGTATGGATACTCTCCCTGAGAATCCTATTGCTGAATCGAGAGCATGTTCTAAAGAATATTTGTATGTGAAAGATGGGATCAAATCACACGAATACACTTAATGTGAAACTAATGTATATAAAATGTTTATCAGCGGGTTTATCGACAAGTTGAATGTTTCGATAATATTTAGAACTTTCAATAATATTTTTACATTATAAAACCAGAGTCATTCACTCAAAATGTGTCCCAATCTTAAGTGGGAATCGTGTCGGGATAAGCGTTCTTTCTCACTGGTCCGGCGGCTGGCCGCCTTGGGTTTAACCCACAATGTATCGCTCCACTTAAAGCGTGTCGCGGTGGACAGGTTGGTCGGTCCCTGGCCGGGCTAAACAAAGGTCACGGTTGCGAGCCACAGCTTGGTCTTGGTAGTTGTGCTTGTTTTAGGATTAAGGGATTTAGATTATGGTCCTAGATTACACGACGTGGCAAAACCTCAGCAGTAAGATCAGCTGAAAACTCAAGTCTGCTCGGATTAGTCGTTCGTCATCCGAGAGCGAGCTTGCCTCCGTACCCATTCCACTATCTTTTCCCTCTTTGCCACTCATGCCCACCCTTCCATCGCTGGAACTGTTCCAGGGTCCCTTCCCGTCAAAAATCCCTACGCTTCCCTTTCATTCGAGAGCCGGTCAAGTGGTCAGCACCGTCGATGTGACAAGTTGAACATCATGCCGAACGACCTGCGGGGATTGGCTAAATCGGTGTAAAGACACGCCATGCCGACGCAGCCAGCAACACTCTTGAGAGGTATTCCAGCCGTCGCTCCGATGGAAACCCTTGAAGCACCACACTCAATGCCTTTTGCCTGATGATCAGGAATTGCTGGCCGTGAATTTTTAAAGGCTCGAAAAAATTATGTAGAATTTTCAGAAGTTTTTATCTTGGTAAAATTAGAAACAACAGAATTTTTATCTTGGTAAAATTAGTTTCGATGCATGGGCGTAACCTATTGGTACCAATTAGACTGTTCTTTTTATAAATCAACTCCATTTGCTTTGCAACAGCATTGTAGGCTTTAAATTTTTCTGCTCTCCCACCGTGTCTCCACTCATTTTCTAAAGCCTTGCTAATGGTTCACTATCGTCCTGTATTTTTTATAAGAGGAATTTCAATGCTTCACTACAAATCCCCTCTCTTTGCCATATATCTCGACTCATTCCTACACTCATTGGAGTGGACCATCACGACTGCACGCGTATTTGAACCTTTGGCACACTCAAATGCGACACGGCCGTGGTGTTTCCCGAGGGCCCTCCAAATCCAAGGCCCCCTGCCACTTCCCATTTTTTCCAACGCCGAGTAATCATCGCCACTCACTTCCCACACGCACTCGTGGCTCTTGACATGCACGGCTGTGCAATTGAATGCGCCTTCGCCTGCTCGACTACCGGGCCGGGAAGGAAAGGGACGCATTTTGCGATGCAGCGTCGACTGGATGGGCCGGGATTTATTTTTCTTTTATTCCCATTATGATGTCATATGCGTCGGTTCGCGTAGCTTGCTCACAATGTTAGTAGCATTTCGTTTAAATCTCATTAATACCTGCGTCAACGATAGGACTTTGAGAAATCAGCAATGCGAATCCATTTTTATAATTATTCATCAGCTCCTCCACGGAGCTAAAGGAATGAAAATGTTAGGAAAATGCACATTACATGCCAATGTCCCCCCATGATAATAGGTTAGAAGACAGAAATGCAGCGTATTTGTAAACACGTCTAAAGGCGTTTGGGTAAGCGAATGACGTGACTGAATATTCTATGATAGTAGGCCTTTGTTCACATCAAATGGTTATGAAATGTTTCTACTTTTTGTTTTTATTAAGCCCAACCAGTTTAATTTAACTGCGCTCTGATCTAGAACGGCCTCTTTAACCACTCATAATTACTCTTAAATCGGTAGAAATAAAAATCTCTGATTTTTTTTGTGATAGAAAGACTCAACTGGCTATTCAACACCCTTGAATGAGGCACAATGTGTAAGATCGAAGATATTCTAAGAGTTTGATGTATTAATGGGAGTATGGAGGGATATACCCATGCTCACGTCTGCGACCTACTCAATGCCCTTCTCGTGACCAACTCCTTGTCACATAGGACGTTGTATAGCGTCGACACAGTCTATGGTGTAATCTTGACACCAACTACCAATAATAGCCGATGCGACTCTTACCTTTCAACAACCGAGCCAGCCATGTAATGTCACCCGTTCCTCTCCTAAATAACCTTCCTCTGATTCAAATGGCATGCCTGCTAGAAAGAAGAACGGTGGATGAAAATTTTACTGCGGTCGTTGGATCCGTGAGATCGCTTCATTCTTAATGTGGTTTTACTTTGCGAGGTCGGCAGAGTCAAAGAGGAAAGAGAAGAGTGGACAAAGTTAATTACTGTAGCTCAAAAATGGTTTTTACGGTGACCTCAGCCCTTCTACTTTTTATTTGTTATGTTACGAGTCATTTCTTCCCCGATATTGGATGCAATAGATAGAAGATTAACGCTGGAAACTTGGCTGATGAGCGAAATAATTACAATATTTGAATGGAAGAATTACTCCGTAAGGAAATAATTTCAAATTGTATTGGATTCATTGAATGTAATAAGTCAAAAGTGAATGCTTGTATATAATTTGATGTGGAATTTTGAGTACTTGTCATAATATACTGAATCTGTCTGAAGATTCAATATGCAAACATTCAATTTCTGACTCTTATATTGCTTGATCTGGTAGAACTACTTTTTTATGATTTGGGAATTAAATATAGCATTATGGTGGACTGCGTGACACTAAGCAGCGTCCAACCCTTTACCAACACTCTTAATGGGGATTGAAGAATGAAAAAAGGATCAAGCATAATTCCAGAACTGAAATAGAGGAGACCTGGAATTTTAAAAGACAAATGTTGAGTTATAAACTGCGTCACTTATAGAAGTGATTTGAGATGCCTAGGAAAAGTATGTCAAAAACCTAAGGAAGTCAAAAAAGATCATTGTTTTTTAAGGTTTGCAAGTGCGTAAGCTGAGTCAAGTGAATATGAAAGCAGTTCGACTTCACAGGTGGTTCTGTAGGTTGGCACTGGAGAGGGCTTTCGATGAAAATTGTGACTGCCAGAGTAGAGCTCCTGGTAAAAACATCCATTTATATCCCATTATTGATCTCGAGAAACTCCTCCATCTCGCTGCTGAACCTCACAAATTCACGCGATAATCTAGAGTCAACTGGTCAAAGGAGGGACACAAATTATCCCCCGAGTGCCCAAAGGGGAGAATGGGTTAGGCAGGAATATGAGATGAAGAGTGAGAGAACTTGAGGAAGGGAGGATTTTCGGATAAATTTATTCACATATGAGCCTCTGGCTCATTTGTTTTTCTCTCCCGCGGCCTCCGAATCGCGGCGCTGGCGGCAGACAGGCGTCGTTGCCACCGTGATGGATGAAGAGTGATTGCAGCGCCACGTGAGACGTTAATCGCATTTCGGTCTTTCATTATTTCCCCACGGCCCTCGTCGTTTGCCTTGGTCACGCCACTAGTTCGCTCGTCCGTCGCAAGAACGTTGTTTTGCGTCGCATGAGGTGGCCTAAGGAAATGCAAAGGGGCTAGTCTTTTTTTACCATCATTTACAGTTTGCCAAGTTACCTTACTTATCACTTCCAAAATAGCCGTATATTTCGAAACAATGCATATTGGGTATCTGTTTTACTGTGGTAGATTGTATAGTGCTTAATAGTATGGCGAGCTGTGAAAGCTACTGTTTTATCTTTTAGGTGATTTTCACCTTATAAATTTGTTCCAAATTCTTTCCTTACTTCATTGTGGTTCATGAATAAGGCCACCAATTTTCTCAGTAATATTTAATAATCTTCAATATGAACATAGTTTTCTATGCATTCATTAACGATTACCAAAATAGTTACTTTAGTTTTCTTTCATCCAATCAGTGGTAAAAAAGTCTCTTTCGAATGCATTAAAGGAAGCCAGAAGTAAGCGTTTGAATACTCTCAGTTTGTTGCCATCGAGAGTGTATGAATAATTATTACCTATTATCAGTAGATGTATTATATCCGGTTAGCTGGGCTAAAACAAAATTATGAAAATGTTATCATTTTGTGTCTAAGGTCTAATTATGTGAAAAGGAAAATTTAAACAACCTTTCATAAATGGCGTTCTTGAGGAGCCATATCTTACTCCGATTTCCATTGAAAATGCCTTGGTAAAAGGAGTAAACTGAACATGAATAAAACAATGGTTGAAAGTAAACTCCAGCAGCAAAGGCCTTGTAGTCTTATGGAAAGCTAATGGACTGAAATGTTTTGATCAGTTCTGAGACAATACGGGGAGAGTGACGTCTCGCACTTGGAGTAATGTCGTGAAGTAGCGTTAAAGTTTTTTTAGACGCTGAGAGAGATCTTTTCAATTTAATATTTATTGAGATCATTTTATTAGCCCTTCAACTTCATTAGAGTATTCTTTAAAATATCAGACATACCGGCAAAAAATAACTTCTGTTAAAAAAATTACTTCTGGATAATAGGCGAGAGTGGATGCTCTGACCAAAACGACCTACTATGTGTTACAATGTGTCTATTTCAACCGATTAAACTAAACTGTGGTTACCGTAAGAAGCAAAAATTACTTTTCTTTCCCTCGAATGCTATCCACTGTGGAGTACGAGAGACATCAGAAAGGATGAAGATTTTCAGGAATATCTGCGTTGATGTTATAACATGTTGTTGATGTACCTTTTTTTGTTGTTGTACCTTTCAACATGGTTAATATAAATTTAGAAAAACACCTACAGTGCTAAGAAAGGAAGCATTCAGAAGATTATTCGTATTCAACTGGATTTCATTTTTATGCAAAAACCCCCGGTGGAGTCTAATTAACTTATTTGACGTTAGAGTCATAAGTTGCACTGAGAACGTGCTGAAAGAGGACCAGAGATCCCTATTAAAGTTAAGGGGACAATATATGCTCGCCTGCGTTTTCACGGATGACTGGGTTTGTTTTGGCGGACTCTGAGCCGTGCGGACGAATAGATTGTGGGGGAAGGGGATCGGATTGGTGCGGTGGCTAGAGTACTGGCTGAAAATACGGACGGCCATTGCTCAAATCCCTGCAGAGGAGGATGTTTTTCAGAGGAAACCCGATCCCTACTTGAGTGTCTTGTGGAGGGCACTGTCGGATGAGACGTTAAACTGTAGTCCCCTTGGCGCATTTCGTTAAGATTCTGTCTTTCTATCCTTCCTCCATTACCTATCCCCTATGGCGCCAATGACCTTAGCTGTCGGTCGCCTCCCCAAATATCCAATTGAATCCGATTGTGGTGAAGTATTGAATCGTGGACTTGGTGGAAATATGACCTCAAGGAAGTGTACCCTGGTGATCACGATGCCCTCTCATAAGCCAAACACGTTATAAAAATAGAGCATGGAGTGGAGCGAGGAGTATCCATTCCCTCTTCCCCCCCCCCCCCAAGTTCCCCTCTAGCGCTGCACCCAAATGGCTCCGTCCGGGCACTCCGATATCCGCTCCGCCAATCAAGTTGTCTCTTAAAACGATCTACGGACGACCACAATCGAGAACTCCACATCAGCCCTCCCATCTCCCCTCTTTCCTCTCACTCGGACGAATGGACTCCGCCCTCCCTCCATCTCGATGAAAACAAAGGAAACTCAGGCCACCGCCGAGAGCCTAAAATAAAATAAGAGTAATAGATGAACATATTTTAAAATGTACTTCATTCTTTTTGAGCCGTGTCCAGAACAGCGCACATCCAATCAAAGATCTGGGCGTTTCTATTCTATTTTGCGTCGCGTCGCTCGAACGGATGCGGCGCCGGAAGTGATGACGTCCGTGTCGAAATAGTGGGAAATGGATGAGAGAGGGAGTGGATTTATTGAAAGAAATTATTCCGAGAGGAAGGGAGGGGGAGATTCAAGAGTAAGTAATCGGTTCCGCGGTGAGATGAGGTGGATGTTGCATTCATGTCTCTCTCTCTCGTCGAAACTCTTGAATCCAAAAGAGCAAGGCAGCGTTGGTGGGGAAGGGGGAGCTATATGTGCGAAATAAAATTCCCGCCTGGCGTTGGACCAGAAAGGAATTAATTCAACTGAGAGGCGACTTACGCGCAAGGGGGATGGGGGAGGAATTGGATTTCTCCTCGCCCTGTATTCTTTCGGGGTAGGCGGCGTTTGAACGTGAGAGCGACATAATACTTTGAGGCGCCGCCCTGAGACGTGGACTACTTTGCTCTCTTCCTCGGGGTATCAGCCAAAGTGCAGTTTTTCATTTTTTTAAATCTCCCGCGGTTGATGTCAGGAGTGTTTTGCATATATATGTGCACTTACTTAGAAAGTAAGAGTATCTGTAATGGTAGACTTTGGTATACCATTACAGATACTCTTACTTTCTTATAGAAATTATGGAGCAGAACATTGGTTATGAAGGTGGAAATTTTTAGCAAGAAAGTTGACTTACAGAAGCTTGTCTGTTAATATTCGCGGAGCTGGTAATTCAAGAGCCAAATTCAATAAAACTGTAACATTATCATGAAGTATACTTCTTAAATTCTCACACTGAATATAGGCAACCTAGGTTCCGGAAAACATTGATATTATCAAGGCAATGACAGTTTTATAAAAATTTGAATGGGTTAGACGTTATGGCGTGGAAATTTACTCAATATTATTCATCTGTCACATATTGTCACTTGATATTTTATAGTACATTTACAGAAATGTGGTCTTCAATCGATTAAACCCCTAAAGCGAGATTCACACTCATCAATTAGAGACTTGACTAATTTTTATAGATTATTTAGCAGTTTTAGATCTATCATCCAATTGAATCATTTAATATACCTTAATGAAAGACCAACTACTTTCCCTACTTGTGGCGGAAGCGAATTATGCACAGAATTTCCATTTGGTCTAGTGTTTGGCCGCTGCCGAAGTTTCAACGAATAGCACTGCCATCGTCCTCGTAGCGCTGATGCTGGAAATTGCTTCGTTATCGGCTAAAACAACATAGGTGTTAGCGTAGACAGTCATTGGTTCGTGGTAGAGGTTTCGTAGAGGTAGAGGTAGAGGTAGTTCGTGGTAGAGGTTCGTGGTAGAGATCCTTTATTTTTTGTAATAGTCTCTCCATTCAAATTCACATGCATAAGTAGAATAATCTAATTTTGTTATTTGAATTTCATCTTTTCAGTAACGAGCTTCATTTATGTACTAGGAGTTTATCGATAATACTCAATAATAGTTGTTTTTAGAAGCTTTAGGAGAAGAGTTTCTAAAATATAAAAATTTAATGGAACTTAGCCACTCACGGAATAAATGCTCATCATAAATGTGTTCATATTTACTAAACCAGCATTCATCAATTTTCCATTGTGCTTAAAATAACCCATCTGCTGGCAGGCGACAAACTATAATTATTGTTGAAAATAGTCTGCGCAGTACATATAACTAGCGTGTGTTTAAATGGCGATCCATTTGGTGTCAAAACGGGAAGATTGGCTCACTTTCCTACATTTCTTGCTATACGATAATTTATCTAGTGTCATTACAACACGACTCAACGGCAATTGAAGAGAGATACATTAATGTCCTGCTTTTGTTGTTCTGCGTACTGAACTAAAACTCTAACATAAGTCACGGCTATGATACGCTATACATACATGGTTTCCTTTAAGATTTAATAAATTGTCATCTCAAATCCTCTGAATTTCTTTGTACGCGCCACACTGAAAAGACTGTATTTTTTCGAATATCGTGAAAAATCTACGTTATGGGGATATAAATATGAGTAATATTCCTACATATATTATATATCAATAGAATTTTCCCCTTTTGTGCAGTTTAATAATGAGAGGTGTCATCTTCAGTTGATGTATAGCTGAGTGTATAAAATGCGTGGCCTATTTATCTTTTAAATAACAAAACATTTGCATTGGTGAGTCGCAGGGGGGTGAGGCAAAGACAATCTCCGTAAAAATATATGACAGTGCCAACATCTCATGCCGTCGTAACTCGCTCATACCCAAAAAGAAATGGCTTTCAAATGAAGAGGAGAAACTACTCCGTCTTCGTCATTAGACTTGCTACTTATTATGCTGGTTCATCTTTTAACGAGAACTTGGAGCCCTTAACAGTCTGAAACTGTGGACCAAGGCATCTAAAAAGTCGAAGCTGGAAAATTCTCCTAACTAGCTTAGCTGGTAAGTGAACCGTATTGGAAGTATATCATTGGGGTGTATGAAGATGATAGAATGAAAACCAATCTCCTCTCCAGTATTCGTTATTGCTGCCACCACTTTGCACTTACGTGGATTTAGTCCCATGCATTCCGTATTAAGTCAAGCTCATTGGGCACGTACCTGTGAACAAAAATAAAATACAAACCAATTATAATTTAAAATTAATCGGTGACGTTATCTAGCTGATTAAACCAGTTATTTCAAGTAGACAATATATGATAACAGTTTTTTAGAGTAGTGTAAATGTCCAGCTTTGTCGGGGGAGAGGATGGTTATTAAAAATTGATAAATCAGAAATGCCTGTTTTTAATTGATACCCAGCCTTTAAAATTATTTCGAAGTGAAACCGGATCATATCCGTTGGCTTAATGAATGGACCGTCATCAAATATTCTGCCCCATTATTGCCTTAGGGGCAATCAACTCAATTTAATCGTTGAAGGTAATCTGACAACCTCCATACTTTGAATGCTTATGTTTCAGACCTCCGCGCTGAAATTTGGAATACGCATCTCTCACACAAGAAATCCTTCAATATGTATGCCAAAATATTGCACTTCCTTTTCAATATTTTACAGCTGCTTGCTTACATTGGGTGTATAGGATTTCGTAAGTTTTAATTTCAAAGATACCAATTCCATTCTTAAGGAATATTTCAATTTTTTTAACCTTTTACTCAGAGGAGTCATTGGTAGTTGACTTTTGCATTTCTACTCCATACTTGGAGTGAATATCGAATATTCTTCTCCTAATTTAGTCGTTTAAACCATCAGTGTTATCAAATTTTTTACCCCTAACATTAATAGGTATATGAATCCATGTGAAAAAAATGAATTGTTTAATTTTTTATTGTTTATTAGTAATAGGAAATAATTTATGTTTTCTACCAAGCAATTCTGGACTTTTTTACACGTAATTCAATATTATTTTTCTATTATCCTCAAAATTGTACAAAGGCGGTATCTTAAACGGATAATTCATGAATGAATATCTTGTCTTTCAATGAAGCAGTGCCTATTTTCCCGAAAAATGCTTATGATTACTCATTTACTACGTATTAGCTTCATGGGTTGCGTATTCAGAAATAGGATGAGATGAGTGCGTTGCGCAGCAACAGTACATTAGGGGAATCGGCGGTAAGGTTTTTCATATGACACAACACCTGTTCACCTGCCAAAATCCTACATCTTAACATGGCTTGTGACCTAATACTCTCTGACACACTCCCATGCGGCGGCTTGCAGAGTATGTAGATGTAACAGCTGTAGGTAGCAAAAAAAAGAGCCAAGAAATGATGAAATGACAGTGCTATAGATGTATGATGTTTTTCCTTGAATTAATTTCCATGGGTACAACATACCTATATACCCATGATTTCGCAAGTTCATATCTGGATTTATTTTAAAAAAATGGAGTGATTAATCGACAGTTCTGGTTTTAAGCTCATAAGGCTAGCATAGGTGATGTTGATTCCTCATTTGATGTACTCTTGAATAAATAGTAGTAATAATTTTTTAGCAATGGCATTGGACATTAAACATCTATATTTAGAACCTGCTGTTGAGCAACTTTCTCCACCATTTTTATACCACGACCATTTCCGCTGATGGGTTATTTGTACGAGTTATGTTTTTTGTCTCAATTTAATTCCAAGTTATCATCCCAAAATTTGGTTTCAATTAATTATTCACAAAGTTTTATCAATTAAGGCCAAATATGGCTTTCTTATGAATAATACTAATGAATGCAAATCAAACATATATTTTGTGTCATTTAATTTTGCCTGCAAAGTTGATTGGCAATTAAAGGCAATTATTTCGATAATGGATTGAATTAATTATTGATAATTTAATTCAGTGCTAATTAGTGAGCGCCTAAGGGAGTCCCATATGTTACCCAACGAGCCCAAAACATAACATGGAATAATAACATTGGAAACAGTCTTATTTATTTGCTAAAATTAAGTTCTGCTATAGTGTCAGAGGT
This sequence comes from Ceriagrion tenellum, assembly GCA_963169105.1. Lineage (NCBI taxonomy): Eukaryota > Metazoa > Arthropoda > Insecta > Odonata > Coenagrionidae > Ceriagrion > Ceriagrion tenellum. Next base: position 136,717,827 of record OY720640.1, read on the forward strand.
ATGAGAGATTGAGACTAAAATTGGAGCCACAAGGTAGGACTTCACCATCAATCATATGAAAAATATTTTTGCAATCTTAGACACATTTGGTAGATATATCATGGGGATTACGCATACAAAACATATATGGCGCAGCATTAAAGAAACTAGGTTTTGTTAAACGTATAATAGGAAGGTCCTCGGATGAAAAAGTCAAAGAGAGATGCTACTTCCCTCTGGTTAGGCCACACTTCAAATACGCCGCGAGCATTTTGGACCCTGGTCAAATAGATTTAATAAAACAAATTAATAAAATACAATGGAAAGCAGCGCGCTTTGTTAAAAACTGCTACGAGCGTACATATAGTGTCTCACAACTTTTAGAGGGATTAAGGTGGGAGCCCCTAGCACTCCTCCTAAGGAGGCTACCCGCTAGGCTAAGGTTGCTTGGTAAATTTAGAACTGCTATTTTTCAGAGCGACACAGAGAATATTATCATGACTTCTCACTACATCTCTAGGTCTAACGGATGCGATAAAATAAGAGAGATACACTGCCGAGCAGATATGTACCAAAACTCGTTCTTTCCGCGCACAATAAATGACCACAGTTAAAAATGAGCTCCACTAAACACACTCCTATAATACATATCACCATTTCATCTCCCAAAAACTTGCATCTATACACGGCTGGTAACCTAACACCCCCTGCCACATGCCCGTACGGCGGCTCGCAGGGTATTGTGCTCATGTAGATGAAAATAAAGCATATGCCAACGGTAACTTGCCCGTGCTAAGCCACAAAAATGAAGCTTGACTCGTAGTGCCTCAAATTCATCGAACATGGTGGTGACCTAGCAAAGCTAGGATACTGTAGAGATCATTTCACTGACCCGGAAGGCTAAAGTTCTGTGGGCCGGTTCTTGGCGGCGAATTATTTTCTAAAGATAATTTTTTTCTGCGTTTTTCATTGCATGACTCCTCACTACAACTCTAGGTCTGACAGATGCGATAAAATAAGAGCGATACACTGCCGAACATATAGGTACAAAAACTCGTTCTTTCTGTGAACAATAAGCGACCACAATTTAAATTGAGCTCACTAAATACACTCCTATAATTTACGTCACCATTTCATCTCCAAATAACTTACACCTTTACACGGCTGGTGACCTAACGCCCCCTGCCACATACCCTCGTGGCGGCTCGCGGGGTATTGTGTCGATGTAGATGTAGATTAGTCAATTGATGATTTTGCATGGAAAATATAATGACGATCCTATTTTATGAATAAAAGATTATGGATATTGTTTCGAAAAAACAGCTTTACATTATGAAAAACATGTAGGAAGGTTGATTCAGAGGGAGATAATTGGCAATGACATTGTCTGAGAATAGACGTGGGAGAATATTCTAATCTCATTACATGTCCGAGAAAATATGACGAGAGATTTTTAAGGGATGCGGAGGTGGATATACGGCACTCTGCTCAACGCATGCAATCACATTTCTTACGGCTTAGATATTTTTACGATTAGCTTCTTCCACCATGCTGTCACGTTTCCCGGTCCTCTCACAGTACAGTTGTTTTCCCCCTTCGCATTTCTCCCGTAAGTGTTCGCACCCTATTTCTCTATACCAAGAAGTAATTCTCATTTAATTTTCCCTTTGACCTTTTATGCCCATTTTCTTACAATGAAAAGAACTGAATAATCCAAGGCTCTTCTTTTATGCACCTGACTAAATGGCTGAACATTTATGCTTTACAAAGCTGCTATGATTTAACATTTTATCACTTTTTTAATAATCGCAGAGGTTGACCATGGTGTCAAACCTGATTGCATCTGAAATATTACTCAGAACTTGGCATGGTATCGGAATCATATTTTATTACGCAATGCTAAGGGCAATTTTGCCTGATTTCTAAAAGTAATTATGCTGCAAACCTACCAACGTTAGATTTTAAAACGCGGCATAATGAATCCGTAGCGCTGGAAGTATGTTTACCGACTAATCATGTATACAATACCAAAGTTGGCGCAGTTTCCTTTGGTTTTCATTCCATTTAAAGATATTGTAGCTTGTATGTTCTTATTATAGAGGCGTATTTGCGCGCTTTGTAATCCACTTGTAATTGAGTGTACGGGAAAAGGGCTTGAATGAGTGTGGCTCGCAAAAACTCCGAAACAAAGAATGTTTAGAAACGACAAAAGCATGGCTACGCTTAAGGCTCACTAAAGTTATTGAACTGTTGATGGTGTGGATGAAAGAGTCTTTTATAACCTTGATAAAAATACACTTAAACTGAATCGACATAGAAAAAGGTATTTAGAAGAATCGGAGGGTCAGTTGCCTGAAGAAACGATGGAAAGAAAGAAAAAGAAGTTTCGTTGCTTGTAAAGGAGCTCATTGTACATAAAAAGCGACAACAGGAGGTTGGTATAGCTTTCGCGATGGTAGGCTGGATTATAATTTGGACACTGATTGAAAGACTCCATTGTTATCCTTCCCAGCTTCGTCTTTCTGCGACCCTTATCAGGTGTATTCCCAATGCCACCGAAATTTGCGCATCTGTGTCTCTTCTGTAGCTTTATTTCACTTAATATTCTTTTCGATGGAATAATTGCGTAGCTATGTATGCATAACTGCTTTTCCATATGGTCCAGAAAAATTTGTAAATAAAAATATATGGAGGGCTTAGGACGAAAGATATTTGAGATCTTAATTTGGATAAGAATAGTGAAGATAAGTGCAATGTGTTGAATGAAAGAGAAAGAAGACGTTTTTAATACAGTAAGTAAAAAGAGAATATTAAGGGCGGTTTGAAAGAAACGAAAGAATCTGATCTGTTAGGAGACGCTTTTTGAGCTAATCTGCTTTTGAAGATGATCATATGATGGAAATGGTGGGGCAGGAGGAGGAAAGTTAACGGTCAAAATTGGATGACGTTACAGAGGGTAGTAGAAATGATGAGTTCAAGGATATGTGGTCCGGGCTTTGCATAAGAGTTTAAGATTAACTGAGGATTTTAGGATCAAGAGCATGGTAAAATCGTAAAATTACCTTTAGAACTATTGGTAAAACTCCTATGGTGAGTAGGATGATGAACTAGTGGCAAATAGGGAGGAACTGTTTCTTTACACTCTCCCCTTGAGCTGTTTCATTTACTATATGGGAATTTTGTGGTGAAGCTCATTACTTTTATTACTGACTTTCTCTGTTAAAGAAGGTAATAACTCGCTCATTACACTTTACACAGTTTAAAAAGTAGAATTTAGGAACATTTAAAAAAATTCGTGAGAATTATGGCGTAAATTTAAAAGTAAGAGAGGGGAAATAATGAGTGTAAAATATTTGAGAATCAAATTTGAATATTTGTATTAAGAGTTTCCCAAGAAGAAAGTCCTTAAATGATCACCTAAACCTTCCATCAAATATTTAGGGGTGAGGATGCAGGGCGTGGGGAAGGAGGAGTACGAATGAGATGGTGATAGGGGTGGATTTGATCGCTTGGGCCCCACAGAGGAGAATGTAGAGCCTATTTTGCTGTCTCCAAGGTCGCGCTTTAAAAAAAGAGAGCAGCAGAAAAAATGAATGAGTGAAAGGACAGAGCCGAAAAAGCGCTGCGCGGGGAAATTAAAACTGGGAGGAGAAGCTAATTGGTTTCTTGGGGTTAAATTTTCTTATCGCACCTCTCGCGAACCGACAAACTGAAATCCCGAGCTCATCAATCCAGGTCTGGCTCCGGCGGAGCCTCTAATTTATTCCCTGCCCTCATCTTAAGCCTCTCCACCCCTTCTATCCCTGCCTCCCCGCCATCATCAACTCTCCAACCTCCTTCACCGGGAGACCGCTCCCCAGGGTGTCGCGAGCACCCCCTCTTCAGCCAGGGGGGGGTGGGCGTCTTCCCTAGGATTAACCCCTTGCACATTTTAGTCCTTTTTTTCGCTCCCTTTGGTCGATAGTGAGTGGGGAGAGAGTTGAGAGATCCCCGAGGGAGTAATTTCCGCGATGCAGCGATGAGTGTCGCCACACGCGGTGACCCTGGCTTTTGACGGACTCCCTCTAGCAAATGCCATCAACTCTCGAGCCAAATAAATGCGAAGCGGACGTCGTTTGTAAATAAAGTGGGTGTTGCAGTCGACAATCGTCGTCTTTTGCAATGCACACTCTCCGTACCTGAAGGTGACTTCGAAGCCCAATAGTAGTGCATTAAATATTATCCGTTTCTGGAAAATTTCACTCATCCAATTGCTCAATAATGAAACAATTCCACGCTATAATACCTGAATCCACGAATTCTTCATTCTGCCGAGAGTCAAATGTGGATTTTTTAAATTAATAGTTACTTAACATTTGGCTCAGTTTAAATTAATATCTGATAATCTGCTGCCATCGTTTTTATACGTTGTTCTGTTATACCCTCTTAAATCCCATAATTGATGACTTCTATCAATAATAATTTCTATGAATACTTTTTGTAGGGTATTTCTTTGAATATGATATAAAAAATATATCATTACATCGTGTAAATGTGATAAAAACTTAAGTAAATTGCCTGATATTACTCGTCTTATGTCTAAAAATATCTTTAGTTTCTAAAACTTTTAGGGTTAATGTTTTTGGAGAGTCATGTTGACATCAAGTTTAATTGATCTGAATATTAATACTGAATATTAGCCACTCACCGTCTATGATATGCTAATAGTAGCCTCAGTCTAGAGCCTCTATGAGAGCCATTTAGTAATGTACTGCCGAAATACTATGCTGGAAATATTTTTTGTCAATAATCCAATAGTCTTTTGAGTTTTAAAAACCACATTTCTTTTTAAACACCAGGTATGTCTGCTTGAGGAGTGGTATTTTTGGTTTATCCTTACATTAATGCTTGGAAACCTAATACTCATAGACATTTCTACTGAATTGCAGACATATCTTTGTGGTAGCCATTTTGTGGTGGTTTATGTAGTGGTCCTACCCTTTCCTTGTACACTGCACTTGACTATTGCTGGTGTATTCTTCCGTAGCTGCATGTTTAGTAAGCATATATATATTAATTTGTTTTGCAGTTTGGATCATACAGAGGGACTGTAAAGTTTAGATTGGCGCGCCAAATATCATTATCACAATGATAAAATAAACTTGGCTGCCACCGTAGTTTTTAGGATTCTATAGAGACACGTAGGTGGCACAATAATCAATTCATGTTTCAAAGTCTGACCTAAAGTTTTAATCAGATACATCTTACTTTATTTGTTGCGTCGGGTTTTTGCTAGGTGAGTAAACATGATCTTGGATCTTAGAGAGGGTAGAAGCTTTGCTCTGTTATTTTTTCCCTTATCACTGTATATTTTTCAGTTTAATGAGAGGATGCTAAAATCTGGAAAATTTCTCAGTCTCCCCTGAGGGTTGACTACATAGTACCTTGTAAGGCTTTCCTGTCCTCATCAGGGTTGTTGATGATGTAATCGATGACTCCAATGACGATAGAACATTGATAATGCAAACAAAAATCCTTTTGATCATATGGACTAAGAAACTATGAAAATTCGCGAATAAAGTATCAAATCTTTCATTAAATCTCCGAGGATTGGTATACAACCGATAAATATTCGCATATTGACTGTTTTGTTGTCGGTTATCAATTAAATAAGACATCACATACTAACTGGTGGATTTACTTCACGATTTGAAATATATACTATAAGATTCAGATGAGGAATGATTGTAAGGCCTAAATTATACAGCTGCTATTCTGAGAGTTCGCTATAATCAAAAGATCGGAATATACCATAATTATTGCAGATTATGTTGGAAGGGAAAATACTTTGTAAATGGGGAGGGATTAGGAATGGAATTGAATATTAAATTTGATATTTCAATTGAGATATTCATTCAGAGAAATATTAAATGCACCACAAAACCTTACCATAATCTGTAGCTCATTATAGAAATTGTTACATTAAAATGAATTTTTAAACTTAAATTTCGGGTATTTTTTGGACTTATCCAATAACCATGATGGTAGAAGATTTTGATTCTGTGATAATTTGAAATATTCTTTAAGTCTTCGTATATTTCTCCAAAAGTGCTTGACGGTAGCCTCTATAGAATGGGGATGGAAAAATTAAAACTGTTTCTTATATAGCAGAAATGGTAAACTATTTTCACCAAGACTGAGAGCAATTTACTATGCCTCAAGAACCTGCACAAAAATCTTTTATCGCTTTCAAAAACAAATTTTGCTTGTTGAACATGATTTAAAATCACAAACATACCACTAAATTCCAATACATTTTTCTGGCATATGATAAATCCTGTGGTGACTTGATGCATTAATACCTTGGTGTCATTTTATGCTGTCATTGGAAACTGCAAGAGTAAGTACTTAATTTAATTGCCACTTTTTCCCCTCCCACTTCAGTTACTCTATGTCGCTGAATAGCAAGTCTTACGCACTGTAATATTAGTTAAAACCAGATACCAATTAAAGTACTTGTACGTAGTCCGGTGAAACAAAGACTGTGATATAGTCTATTTGGTCAATGGATGTAGAGGAAATTTGAAAAAATCTTCGTTAAATCGGGCTTAAATAATTATACCTAGAGCTTCAGGTTCGTGAAGGAAACAACAAAATTTTGCTATCCTCCAGAAGTGCTTCTTTAGTGCCGTATCTTCCTTGCTTGCTTATTTTCGCGATTGTGTAACTGGAAAAATAAAAAAGTATGAAGTCGAAGTACCATCGGATATTTGTTCCCTCCAATCCACTCCCTTCCATTATCTTTCCCAGCCTCCTCAAACTCCCGCTCAAATCTCCTTCCCTTTTCTCTCTTCATCTTTTGAGGCCAGTGCTGCCATCCAGCGGCATGATGCTTTCTCTCTCCCTCGCTGTTTTTGTCTGGCGAGCGTAGGAGGCGAGAGGGGGAAAAGGGTTGAAAGGGGAGGGGAGTGGATGGGGAGTCATAACAGACGGCCGTTATTATTCATCCCCCGAAAGGACTCCCTTTCCCAAGAACTCGCCTTAATTTTTTCCTCACTCCGTAAAAATCCTTTTTTGCACCCTCAACCCCTTTCGCCTTCTCCTTCCCCTTTTTATTATTTCGGATCCGCACATATCCCCGTGTGAGGTGGGGTATGGAGGGGTGTAGGGGGAGGGAGGGAAGGGCCCACAACTCGTCGGGGGGATCATCCACCACCTCATTCGCCGCGCGCATTTAATGTCGAATAATTACTCGCCCTTCCCTTTTTAAAAAGAGTGCTTAGCGCGCTTTCGGATTATATTTCTCTCTTTTCCGAATCACTGCGACGGACTCGTCTCATCTCATTCCCATTTTCCCGCTCTCCCGCAACCTTACCCCACTTCCACATTTTTTTGTTTAATGTTTGCGGTCTCTTCCTTTCCTTTTTATTTAAAAAAATCTACACCGTCACTTAGTAAGCTTTAATGATTTCACTAATCACATCTCTGGGTAGCTCTCCCGTGATTAATTGAGTCCAGAAAAGGGGAAATAATATTCCATACACTTCATGGCCGCGACACTCCTTGCGTCGTCTTTGAGTTATTGAATCAAATTATTTAGTTTATCTGCATCTATGAAGAAACTCTCCTGGTGCACTCGACAGAAGGTGTCGGCACCCTTGCCTCAGCGTGGGTGTTCGGGGCGAGTTATTCACGCCCTTCATGGGCGTGATTATTTTCTTCCATTTTCGGGAGGTACATGCCTACATCAAAATGCTTTGAATATAATTTCTCTTGATGGAATCGAACCTAAACACACTAATTAGTTCCCTAAAATCGGACTTTCTTGCAACATGACCGACTCACCACTTGCAGGATTCTAGCTTCGACCTCCCATAGTTCGAAAGAAGTCATAAGGACGCACTTATCAATTATATAGGCTGTAAAAGATTTTTCCATTGCGGTCCTTTGCTTTTTTAAAGATACAGAGCAAATAAATGGCATGGATTCAGTATTTATGATAATTTATTTTGCCTTTTGTGCTAGAATCCAACTTCTGCTTAAATCCTTGGTCATTCTTTTTATTGGCAAGGGGCTTATTGTTCACCTATTCGAAACCCATAACCCTAATGAATTCAATGGTAACTGATGAATAATGCATGATTTTTAGCCACGTTCATATGATTTGATTTCGATTTAAGTGGTGGATTAGCGTAATGATTACACTAAAATAGACAATAATTATCGCACCAAAGTAACCAATGCTTGTGAGTATTGACCATTACATGGCTAAAGGATTTCTGTAAATCTGTGATGCAGACGTTTTTTAAGGAACATGACGTTTGTTCCATCTATGTCATGTCTGGCTATTGCACTATACCGTTGCCTGAGATCTTCCGGTTTTTAATCACTACCGTTGACATTTTTTCGATTAATAGGTTTGGGTTAATACTCGGCGTATATTCCGAAAAGTTTTACAATAGCAAATGGGTAGATAAATGAAATTACTAATGTTTTGTAAACGTTTGTCTTGCAGTGAATGCACATTAAAATCTCTGAAAAAAAGAAAAACTAAACTTAAGAAACTCATTCTGTACAAAGAAATCACTTGAAAGGAAAATAAGAAGGAAAAACGAATGGTAATAATTACCGAGAAAGACCAAGGTTTTGAGACATCGGGAAATTTTTCAGTGACAGAACAACAATGATTAGCGCTGGAAAGAAATTGATGGCAGGAATTGAATGATATGTGTAGAGTGGTTGGATGTAGTACATCAATATTCGGATTAAAATTATGTACTTAGCTTTGAAAAAGGAAATTTATGAATGCTACTCTCATTTTTCCAATGGCAATCACCCTTGCCTTCGTGTTCCCTGCAACGAGCGCTTCCCGCTCTGCTGCGCCTTTCTCGGACCCAGCAATCACGTTCCTTTCCCGCAATTTTTAGCCCACTCCTTCCCCGCCCTGCTCCCATGCCGTACGTCCTTAAACTATTTTCTCCCACCCATCTTTTCTCTGTCTCTCTCCAAGGCAGAAGAAGAGATTGATGGGGGAGTTGAGAGGCTGAGGGAGAAGAAGCGACAGACAGAGCGGAGCAACAATGACGACTCAAATGAGCGGCGCACCAGGGCAGAGGCCTTCCCATCCACTCCCTCGACCCCCCCTCCTCCCCCCGTCTTTTTCTCTCTCTCTTACTGTCAGAAAAGGGAGCTGGGTCGACGGCGTGGCTGCATGTGGCTGACGGCGGCCGTGGAAGCGGGGAAAATAGGCCACGGAGAGGCGAATACATGCATGCAGGCTCGCGAATACACTGTGCGCCGAGAAGAAAGGACAGAAAAAATGAAGAATATCGGTGAACAATGGGATCCCAGTGACAATGGGAAAATAAGGCTTTGAGATAATGAATGGGGGCGGGGTAGTTGGGTGTGGTGAGGGGCGGAGGGTGCCGTGTCTGGCTTTGGGGGTGGGGGTTGCTGTGGCGGGTGCGGGCGGATGGCCCCGAGGAGGGGGCACCAGAGAAAACGTGCGTGGCGTACGGAGGACGGTGCGTGGGATGTACGGGTGCTCGTTCCTGCTTGATGGCCGAGGGAGACCGATACTGTCCAATCAAGACGTCAGATAGAGTTCAGGGTGGACCCTCCCGC